>LR738712.1:578411767-578487068 GCA_902687465.1 Secale cereale
CGGCGCGGCCAGGGGGGCGCCACCAGGGCGCCTGGAGCCCTGGTGGCCCCCCTCCGGCTGTACTTTGGCTACCGGGAAGCTTCTGGAATGCTGATTTTTTATATAATTTTTCCGGGATTTTTCTGGCAGTTCTCGTAATGGGAAAACCTGAAATACAAAAACAGCAGAAAACAGAAACTGGCACTAGGGTGCACTGAGTTAATAGGTTAGTCCAAATATGATCAAAAGTGTATGGAAGTGTATAAATATCATAGCAATATCACCCAAAAGAGGCATGGAGCAAGCAGAAATTATAGATACGTTTTGGACGTATCAACATCCCCAAGCTTAATTCCTGCTCGTCCTCGAGTAGGTAAATGATAACAAGAATAATTTCTGTGGTGACATGCTATTAACCATATAGGACTTTTCATAGTCATATGACAAAAGCTTACTGAGACAATGAATCTGTAGTAATTAAGTTGCCTCATGAGAAAATCACAAAGAACTGAAAGTTTTACAACATGATATTGAAACATCAAATAGATTTGTAATGAGCATGGTGTGCAAATATGATAAAGTGATATCTCGCTTGCCCCCTTTAGTGAAGCAAAACATAAATGCAGGGGCACCTCCAAGGTTTAAGTGATGACTAGATACAATGATTTCAAAATAAACGATATCACAATCATGCAAAAGACAATGCTACTTTGGGACAATGCACATTACACTCAGAATGACAGTCATGCTCTCAGTAGTTGGTGCTTTAAAAGAAGGTGGAGACTCTCGAACCGTGGCTTTTGTTGGCAAGGTTGAAAACCCGTAGTCGGAAACAAAGACAAAACATGTACCAGAGCTCTTGGTTTTAAAAACAGAGGTAATAATTATTTTTTTGATTATGCATGTTCCGTCAACGAATGCTAGCAGATAACTCAATTACTTCTTGAGATGGACAAGTTTCGAGGAACGGCTCCCGAATGAGGACGATCACATCCTCTTAATCTCCTTTGTTTATCACTGCCAAAGTTTTCTGATTTCTCATGAACAAAGCGTGAAGGAGGGTTTGTTTGTTATATTATTTTTTTGAGCCGGGCGCACTCAATGCCAGTTCCTTCTCGTATTATGGGTTTGCACATTATACATGCAATCCCGGGGTGAAGCTTGTCCAACTTAAAAAGATCATGAATTAACTACTACTTCCTCGTGAACTTAAAACAGAGGCACAAAATAGGAATGCATTTTTTTGAATAATTTCGAGATGGTACATGCAAGTCTCCGTTAGGAATGGCAGGTAAATACCACGTAGGAAGGTATGGTGGACTCATATGGCATAACTGGTTTAAAAGAATTTGGATGCACAAGCAGTCAGTCCGCTTAGTACAGGCGAAGGTTAGCAAAAGACTGGGAGCGACCAACTAAGAGAACTATGACGGTCATAATCATGCAGAGGGACAAAGCAACAGTGAATCAGGCATGGAAGTTATATCGCTACTCAGAAACAAAAGATCATCAAGGCTTGACAGACTTTCTTTACAGTCTTAAATATGCGTGAGCATACGCCAAGTCAATCAAAATAAATTCTTGAAGGAAGATATTACTAAACCATACCTCATCATAGGCAAACAAATCATGTTGGTACTCCAATAACACATTGGGAACCCCCAGCTATTTGAGACTAACCATAAGAAAACATGAACTACTAAGCACCATTATGCACGTAGCATCTTTATCATAGACATACCAACCAATGCAACAGAAGCAAACTCTCTTAATAAGATAATCATGATAAATAAAGAGAGTTCAAGCAACCAACTAAACGAAAGCTCTTTAAAAAGATAAGCATGAAAACTAAGAGCTGAACATGATAGTAGCTATTGAAAGACAAAGAACACACACACCAAAGATAGACATGAAAATTCTATGTTATGTTCTAGGTAGAAGTGGAGCGTGTTTCTCTCCCACATAAAGAAGCTGAGTTCCGACTCGTTATGAAAAGCTAAAGGAAACTAAAAAAAGGAAAACTAAAAGCAAGACACTCCAAGCGTAGCACATAACACATGAAGTGATAAAAATATAGTGGAACGAAAGACGAACTGATAATGTTGATGGAGAAGGGGATGCACGGGGGCATCCCCAAGCTTAGACGCTTGAGTCTCCTTGAATCTTTCTTGGGGGTGCATGGGGGCATCCCCAAGCTTGAGCGTTTGACACTCCTGAATCTTTTTATCATCTTCCCTCGCACACTTGAAAACTCCCTTCATACATAACTCATCATAATCTGATTAGCAAGGTTAGTACCCTTAATAAAATAATTGTTCCTTGCTGGAAATAAGGATATTCTTGAAGGTCTACTGTTTCTCAAGACTGCCAAAAGGTTTTTGCAAAGAAAAAGCAAGCTCAAGGTTTGCAAAATAAAGGAAAGGCAAAACAGGACAGAATCTGTGAAAAACATAACATCAGGTAGTAAATGATTTGTTCGGGGCACTTCTGCAACTCTAATAAAAAAAACTTAAAACAGACGCACGAAAGACAATTATATAGAGCACGCTGTCGAAAAAATTCAGACCAAAAAGATGATCTGGTGATTTTATGTGAATTTTTCTGTCCAAGGACAGAATCTGTTTCCTGGACAGCACGTCACAACTTTTGAACTTTCTTGCAATCAGAGGCTACACTTGGCACAAAATTGAAAAGCAAAGATACAATGATGATGATACTGTAGTAACAACATCAAGACACAACAAAAGCAAAATAAAATTTATTCATGTGGGCTGCCTCCCAAAAGCGCTTTCTTTTATGCCTTTAAGCTAGGCATAATGCATAGAGGAATCAATAACCATCATAATAATCGGAGCTATAGATTGCTTCAAATGGTTCCTCAACAAGTTCACTCTTGTTCCTTCTAGGAAAGGGGTACACACCTTTTGCCTTTCCGCGCAAGCGGATTTGTCCCATACCTATATCGATGAAGCCTTTTACCGCTCGGAGGAAGTCCCTTCCAAGCACTATATTTCCTTGGTTTGGCTCCATGATGAAGAAATCAATCATTGCAATCCCCTTAAGGAATTTAAATGGCACGTCTTTTATTTTTCCCTGGATTTCAGAAATATCTCCATTAGTGTGTTCATGATAAGATGGTAATCTATCCATGTTAAATTTTAAAGAATCATGAACAATTTTTGGCATAGTAGAAACCATAGATCCAATATCACAATAAGCAAGGAAGTCTTGATTAGAGATGCTAATCCTAACAAAAGGCTCCCAATCATTGTCTATTTCCAAAATGTCTTTCTTATTGGGTTTGGGTTTCTCTACCTTCATCAAGTCTAGAGCATCCATTCTCTTCTCAATAGTAGCAAGTCTATCTATGACAGTATCAAAGTTATGATCATAAACAAAGTAACTAGATAGACCATGTATAATTTCAAGAGCTCTAGCTTGATCACACTCTAGGAAATCTCCTTCAGCTATAATATCAAGAGAGTGTTTACACCATTTAAAAAGACCATGGTAAAAATTTCTAAGCACAATTTTTATAAGTATCCAAGGCATAATGCTCCTATGTGCATCAGAAATTCTGTCCCATGCCTTCTTCATATTTTCTCCATCCCTTTGATGGAAATCTAGAACTTCTGATTCCCTCAAAGCACCAAATCCTAACATGTTTGGCTAAACAGAAAGGACTACTAACAGAAAAGCAAATAAATTTTTTTTGTAATTTTTGATAAAGGTTACTAAAGCAAAAAACTGAAAGGTAAACTAGCAAGACTAAAAGCAAAGGTAAAAGATAGCGTCCAACTCCCCTATCCTGAAGAGTGGAGTCAGAAAACTTTGCTTGATGGCTTCTCGCCCCTCGTTGGTTACCCCAAGTGGAAGGTTTGAGATGCAGTGTAGCGGAAGTTTTCCCTTGGCAAAGATACCAAGGATCGATTTCCCTGAGACTCCCAGTTTCAACAAGAAGGTGTCAACTGCTAACGGCGCCAGATATTAGCAATCAACGTGGACCTGCACACAGATACAAATAACTTTGCTCCCAACGAGTACAGAGAGGTTGTCAATCCCTCCGGCCTTGTCGTTTACAAAGGATTAAATGCAAGTGATAATAGTGATAGGTATTGCTGCAATAGTAAGTAAAAGCGGAAAGTAAATAGCGGATGTGATCAATGATGGTAATATGGACCGGGGTCCCATGATGTTCACTAGTGATGTCTCTCTCCCAAAAGACGATAAAACAGCTATGTGAGGTAAACGAATTACAGCTGGGCAATTGACAGGACCATGTGCGCAAACCAATGCTAACTACGTTGCAAGAAAGGTGGAGGTTCAAAGCATGGGCGGTACGCCAAGGCAAGTAGACCGAAATCCATCTGCATCTACTACTAATCATCCACCTTGAGATATCTATCCAGAACATCTCGCTGGTATTAAGTTGCGAGTCCCACCCATAGTGTAAACTCAAAGCAACAGACAACTGCATTAAAATAACTTTGCGTAAAGTAAACAATCCTTGCACCCGCGGGCACAAGCACCGTTGTTTTCCCCCTTGTGGCAACAGCACATCCCCTAGACTCATGTTTTTGTCACTCAAGCTAGTCATCGAGGGGCATGAACCCACAATCAAGCATAACGTTCCCTCTTGGAGTCACTACCTACTACTTGGCCAAAGCAATAAATAACAATGGAGAACATGCAAGAATTACTTACGAACATAAATATAAAAGAGGTGAATCAAATATATTACTCAAACACAATCTGAACATAATCTCACAATCCATCGGATCCCAGCAAACTCAACATAGCAATAGCATAAGGATTACATATGTGCCTCGATCATGTAGGGCAGCTCACGAGGTCTAATTAGTGAAGCACAAGAACGGGAGGAGAACATCACATAGCTAATGGTCATGGACCCATGGTCCAAGGGAGACTACTCACAACTCATCCGGGAGGCGTCCATGGTGGTGGAGAGGCTCCCGGTGGTGATCCTCCCCTCCGGCAGGGTGCCGGGAAGAGTTCTCCTGGTGCTCCCGATCTTGGAAGCGCGGCGGCGGCGGAACAGAGATGAGATCGGGAAAAAGGGTTCCCGTCTCGAGGGTTTCAGGAGACGATATAAATATATGCCAAAGGGGGGGCATCAGCGGAGGCCTGGGGGGCCCAGGCGCCCCCCCGGCGCGGCCAGGGGGGCCGCGCCACCAGGGCGCCTGGAGCCCTGGTGGCCCCCCTCCGGTTGTACTTTGGCTACCGGGAAGCTTCTGGAACGCTGATTTTTAATATAAGTTTTCCGGGATTTTTCTGGCAGTTCTCGTAATGGGAAAACCTGAAATACAAAAACAGCAGAAAACAGAAACTGGCACTGGGGTGCACTGAGTTAATATGTTAGTCCAAATATGATCAAAAGTGTATGGAAGTGTATAAATATCATAACAATATCACCCAAAAGAGGCATGGAGCAAGCAGAAATTATAGATACGTTTTGGACGTTTCACAAGTTCATCAAGATAGTCATCGAGACCAGAGTTCTTGAACTCAGTTCCATTGTCACTTCTGATGTGCTTGATCTTCACACCAAAGTTGGTTGAAGCCCTCGAGGAAAATCGTTTGAAGACTTCTTGCACTTCATGTTTGTAAGTAACAATGTGTACCCATGTATATCGACAGTAATCATCAACCATAACAAAGCCATATTGAGAAGTATCATTTGAAACTGCAGAATAATGATTAGGACCGAAGAGATCCATGTGAAGCAATTCAAATGGCCGAGTAGTAGTCATGATAGTCTTCGCTAGATGCTTGGCCTTGGTCATCTTTCCAGCTTCACAGGCACCACATAAGTGATCCTTGAGGAATTTGACATTCTCAATGCCAATGGCAAGCGTGTGAAAATTCCTCATGCCTGCATGACCAAGTCGTCGATGCCATAGCCAGCCTTCTGAATCTTTTGCAAGTAGACACAGAGCTGGTTGAGGTCCTGTAGAGAAATCAACAATATACAGGTTTCCTCTCCTAAAGCCTTCGAAGACTATGGAGTTGTCAGATTCCATGATCACAACACAACGATATTTGCGAAAAGCAACAACCATATCCAGATCGCAGAGCATTGAGACAGACATGAGGTTGTATCCTAAGGACTTGACAAGCATGACTTTGTCCATGTGTCGATCCCTAGTGATCGCAACCTTACCTAGACCCAATACCTGGCTTTTGCCTTTGTCAGCGAAGATAATGTGCTTCAGATGAGATGGTGATAAGGGAGCATCCATCAAGAGATTCTTGTCACCAGTCATGTGATTTGTACATCCACTATCGAGGACCCACTCAGTGGCTTTGGGTTGATCATCCTGCAGATGAATTAGTGCAGCTTACAAACTCATATACTTCATCAGTGAAGAATATGACATCAAATCATCAGATCAATTTCATCAAGCAATGCAACAGATAAAGCAGTATGAGGACGTGAGAAATGAGAGTTCATTTCTTCGTGATTAGCTTGCGTCCTTTCAAGCACTTTTCAAGTCTCCAGCAAATTCTTCAGACGTTTGAGTACGTCTGGAGACCTGACCCTGCAGAAGAGATTAGTTCTTTTTCTTCACCACCCACATCTGAAGGGGTGGCAAAGAGTTCATCACTCTGCGAGCTCCATAGAGAAAGGTGGCATAGAGGCCACCCCGTTTTGTTTCACATAAGATGAGTTAGGATAAGCATATGAATAAGCAAAGTAATTCTTCGAGGACTTATGAACATAATGGTTAGAAGAATAATGCTCATATTCATACCCCTTAGCTCTTCCCTGCGTAACAGAGTTGTTAGCACGATGATATTCATATGAGGACTTTGATCCTTTTGAGGAATTTGATCCATATGAGGAATTTGGTTTGTATGAGGATTTTAATCCATCTGAAGATTTTGATCCATATGAAGAATTGGATCTGGGGTTCCTATTCATCACACGAGGTGTCATGAGGACATTCACTTGAAGATTTTCAAGGTGCCTCTTAGGGACCCAGATTTTCTTCATAGGGGGACCATTCCTGCAGTTAGTTCCAACATATCTAGCAAAAACTTCACCATTCTGATTTTTGAACAATTTATAGTTGGAGTCAAATGACCCATCAGAAGAATGAGGAGATTCACATGTAAAGCCAGATAAGTTGGATGGATCAACTGGAGGTCCCTTTGCAGCAACCCATGAGGTTTTGGGATACTGGCCAGGCTTCCAATATGAACCATCAGCATTAAGTTTCCTCTCAAAGGCAATTCCCTCTTTCATAGGGTTCCTGTTGAGGATCTGGTTTTTAAGCACATCACAAAGAGTCTGATGCCCTTTGAGGCTTTTGTACATGCCTGTCATGTACAATTCCTTCAGCCCTGCATTGCCAGTGATACTAGCAATGTCCTCAGATGAGGAATTAGTGATAGCAGATGCAGTTGAAGAATTTGTAGCATTTGAAGCATTTGAACATTCCGGTGAAGAACTTGTAGTTTCTCATTCAATGCATTTCAATCATGGAGGAATGAATTCTTCCTGAGAAGCGCTGATTTGTTGAGAAAGTAATGAATCACGCTCCTTCTGAAGATCTTCATAACTCACTCTTAGCTTTTCAAGATCTTGCTTTCTTTGAAGAAATTCATAAGAAAGCTTCTCATGATCAGACAAGAGAGTGTTATGATGACTTTGAAGGTTATCACACTTGGACTGAAGTCTCTGAAGATTTTCAGTCAAGATTTTAGTTCGATCCATTTCTTCACCCAACATATCATCACTTTTATCTAGCATGTTTTGAACCTAATCAAGAGCCTTTTGTTGTTGCATAGCAATTTTAGCAAGTTTAGTATAGCTAGGCTTAAGGTTTTTATCAGATTCATCCTCACTAGATTCAGAGGAGGGATAATTGAGTACCTTGGCACCCTTTACCATGAAGCAATTGGTAGGAGCATAGTCATCATTGTCTTCATCAGCCTTGTTGGTGAGATCATTTTCTTCAGTGTTGAAGACAGACTTGCTGACGAATGCAGTAGCGAGAGCTAGACTTGCCACACTAGATTCAGATTCCTCAGATTCCTCCTCTTCCTCATGATCCTCAGATTCAGTTTCAGAGTCCATTTCCTTGCCAATGAATGCCCGAGCCTTTTTGGAGTTGTTCTTGTGAAATGAAGACTTTGAGGATTTTGATGATGAAGATTTTGACGATTTCTTCTTCTTCTTTGCATCATCAGAACTGTAATCCTTGTATTTCTTCTTTTTGGATTCCTTTTCCCACTGAGGACAATCTTGAATGTAGTGACCAGGCTTCTTGCATTTGTGACATAGCCGTTTGTTGTAGTCACTGGATGAGGAATCATTTCTCTTAGTGAACTTTCCAAAGTGACCACGTCTTGAGAACCTTTGGAATTTCTTCACAAGCAAAGCTAGCTCCTGGCTCAATTCTTTAGGATCACCAAGGCTACTACCAGACTCTTCACCTTCAGATTCAGAGACAACCTTGGCCTTCAGGGCACGTGATCTGCCATAGCTTGGACCATAGAGATCTCTCTTTTCTGCAAGCTGGAACTCATGAGTGTTTAGCCTTTCGAGGATATCAGCGGGATCAAGTGACTTGTAATCACCACGCTCTTGAATCATCAAAGCCAGAGTATCAAATGAGGAACCAAGCAATCTCAGCAATTTCTTCACCACTTCATGGTCGGTGTTGTCAGTGGCACCAAGTGCTTGAAGTTCATTTGAGATGTCAGTGAGACGATCGAAGGTTTTCTGAAGGTTTTCATTGTCAAGACTTTTGAAATGGTTGAAGAGATTGCGAAGAACATCAACTCGAGAGTCACGCTGTGTTGAGACTCCTTCGTTGACTTTGGACAACCTATCCCAGATGAGCTTCGCAGTTTCCAAAGCACTCACTCTTCCATATTGTCCATTGCTCAGATGGCCACAAATGATATTCTTCGCTTGAGAATCGAGTTGCTTGAACCTCTTCACATCAGTAGCATTCAGAGAAGGTGATACCGAGGGAACACCATTTTCCGCAAATTACCAGAGATCGTTATCAATTGCCTCAAGATGCATTCGCATCTTGTTCTTCCAGTAGGGGTAGTCCGTCCCATCGAAGGTAGGACACCCAGCTGAGACCTTGATCATACCTGCAGTCGACATAACTAAAACTCCAGGCGGTTAAACCAAAATCACACAGAACAAGGGAGTACCTTGCTCTGATACCAATTGAAAGTGCGTTATATCAACTAGAGGGGGGGTGAATAGGCGATTTTTATGAATTCTTCACTGAGGAATTTGCTGTTGAGGAGATTCCTTAGCAAAGAACTACTTGTAGCGGAATAAGTGCTCAGAAGTAAACATGACAGAATACAAGCATGGTCATCATGAAGAAGTGAAGACAAACACAGAGTACAGAAAGCGTAATCACAGGATGGCACAGAATGAAGACAAACAGACTAAAGAAAATGAACTGAGGAAATTGAGAAAGTCTTCAGTCAAAGTCTTCAAACAGATATGAACAAGCACACAACACAGATATGAGGAATTGAAAGAGTTCAGGAGATAGAACCAGTAAGCTTGGTGAAGACAATGATTTGGTAGACTAGTTCCAACTGCTATCTCATTTGTACATCTGGTTGGAGCGGCTAGGTATTTAAACCCGAGGACACACAGTCCCGGACACCCAGTCAAGGACACACAGTCCAAGACACCAAGTCATCACCGTATTCTCCTTGAGCTAAGGTCACACAGACCTCGCCCAATCACTCGTGGTAAGTCTTCAGGTGACTTCCGAACCTTCACAGACTTGGTCACTCGGCGATCCATAATTCCTCTTGGATGCTCTAGACCTTGACGCCTAACCGTCTGGAAGAAGCACAGTCTTCAAAGGTAACAAGCGTCGGATCCACGCAGGATCAATCTCTTCAGTGATGCTCAATCACTTCTGGGTTTGAAGGTTTTGGGTTTGGTTTCGGGTTTTTCCTCACTTGATGATTTTCGCTCAAAGTCCTTGGAGGATGGGTTGCTCTTATGACAAGTGTCAGTTTCTCGCGGAGCAGCCAACCAGCTAGTGGTTGTAGGGGGCGGCTATTTAGGCTGGTCACAATGGGGTGGAACTTAGGAGTAACATCACATATTTCAATACAACGCTGCTTATGTGGCACATATTTAATGAAGAGTGAGGTGCTTGTGGTAACTAGCTAAGTTACCGGAACATCACACACTTCAAGAAACAATGAGTCTATAAGCTAATAAATGCATCGTTGCATGACACTACCTACATGTTCCTACCCACTGTGGAGGTAGTAACATAGTCTAGATAAGTGTGTATGTTACTACCTTATGTTCCTGCCCATTGTGACCAGCCTTATAGCCTAGGGAGCATCCTGACATGATAAGACATAAATGCCCTTTAATGATATGACCGTTAGGTAGGTAGATATTTTGGGACAGCTGGCGTGTAGCACATCAACGGTCGGAAATTTGAGTATCAAATTCCTCAGGGCTATCATTTTCCTCACTGTGTAGGTAATCTGCACTGGCGAATTCCCAACTCCTCAGTCAGAACAAATTCCTGAGAGACCAGAAGAACTTCGTCTCTGTCATTGAAGAATATGACTGAACTGTATGAGATTTCCAATGGCTTCACTTGAAGGGATTGGTAGGTGTAGGATTTTGAGTTGAGCATCACATGGAAATTTTTCCTTAGTATTTCCTCGACCCCCTTTAACAGTACGGTGTTTCCTATGACTCAAGAAGAAGAAAATGAAACTATAAAAACAAAAGTCTTCATGCTTCATGTTCCTCAAATGAATACCAAGTCTTCAGGGTCACACCAATTTCTTCACTTTCAAAGTCTTCAGAAAGTCTTCAAAGATCCAAAGTCTTTAGTCGAAGAACTTCATTTTTAGGGGTCGACTTTCCCTGTAATAATCAAACTCCTCATAGACTTATAGACGTGTGTACACTCACAAATACATTAGTCCCTTAACCTATAAGTCTTCAATACACCAAAATCACTAAGGGGCACTAGATGCACTTACAATTTTGAACACAGAAAAAGTCTGTAGTTTAAATAAGTTCAAAAAAATGAAATCCCTTTGTAACAGATGAGTTTTCGTCTGAAACCCTGATACCTCAAAACAGATAGTCCGTATTGTACACGAAGTGCATCCAGTTTTTGCCGTAACCCTCTCAACTTTTTAGCACATGCTATGTGGGCCAACTATCAACCTTTTCAGAGTTCATTTGAAATGCTTTTCAATTTCAGGGTCATTTTAGCTCAAAGAATGAACTAATATAAAAAGAATGAACTGGAAAACTTTTACGAAACTTTAATAGCAAAAATAATAAACTAAAAGAATGAACTAGAAAACTTTAATGAAACTCTAATAGAAAAGAGAATGAACTAGAAAACTTTAATGAAACTCTAATAGCTAAAGGAATCAACCAAAAAGCTTTTATAAACCTCTAGTATTATTGAAACTAAAATTATATAAAATTTATGCAACTAAAATTATCAAAGTATTTTATGTTCAAAACATTAAAAGCAAATAGAATCTTCATAAAATAAATAAAAAAGCAAAAAAATAAAATAAAAATAAGTAGAATAAAAATAAAATAAAGAAGTAGAAACAAAATAAACTTTAATAAAGTAAAATAAATAAACTTTAATAAAATAAATAAAATAGCAACAGTAAGTATTTTTTTGAAAGTAGAAACAAAATTAAAAAAATAAAGCAACAAAGAAAAAATGGAACAAAATAAAAAAAAGTGCCACCTATTGGGCCACCACGACCTGAATACGACTAGAAACCCACCCGTGGACCAGGATTCATGCCCGCAGTAGGCCCACAGGCAGATGCAGTGTGTTTAGGCCCGTAAGCCTGCATTAGAGAGGAGCTCGAAATGGAAGGGGTATCAGCGCTTATAAACAGGTCATGGCGTCTCTCAGCTAGCGAGGTGGGACTAAACTCCCACCGCACCGCGGCTGTGCGACGCTATTGTTCCTGGTTGGTGGCTCGAACCGGGACCAATGCCCACCTTTGGTCCCGGTTCGTGGCACCAACCGGGACCAATACCACCCTTTAGTCCCGGTTCGTGCTACCAACCGGGACCAAAGGCCTCTATTTCCCGCCCTTTGGGCTGCTGAAAAGAGACCTTTGGTCCTGGTTGGTGGCACCAACCAGGACTAAAGGTTGGGCTATATAAGAAAAAACTTAGGATTTTTGCCAAAATCCATAACTTCTTCTCCGCCCGACGCCCCTGCTCCTCTGGTCCACCTCGTCGTCGCCACCGCCACCAACACCGTCAGGCTGCTCAACGTCGCCGCCGCCACCGACGCTGTCAGGCTGCTCAACGTCGCCGCCGCCGCCGCTGATGCCCTCTGCCCCGACGACGGCACCGATCCCCGCGCCCCTGCCCGCCCCGACGCGCCGCCCACTGTGCCCCGCCGCCCCCTGTGAGCACCAGCCTGCTCCCGCGCCCCTCCTGTGTCCCGCGTGCCTGTGCCCCTGCCCTACCCCGTCGGCGCCGGCGCCGACGCCGTGCCCCTCCCCTGTCCCGCGCCCCTGCCCTGCCCCGTCAGCGCCAGCGCCGTGCCCCTCCGCCCCTGCTTCCTTTTTATTTTTACATATACAAATATATGCTATTTTTAATGTTTTTACATGTTTTTTAAATGTACTTGGTTAATTTTTTGTAGTCAATTTTCTGTAGTATATATACATATATAGATGTTGTTGGATGTTTTTGTATATATATGAAAAGTTGGTCAATTTTTTCTGTAGTAGATGATGATGATATATGAAAACTAGCTTGGTCAATTTTTTGTACTAGATGATGATGATATATGGTGATATATGAAAACTTTTTTCGATGTATAATATATGATCATGATGATGTAATTTTATTCGATGATTTATGATGATGTAATTTTGTCGATATACCCCCTCCCCGATAACTTCGACATGAGGGGGGAGGGTCGATCTACCCCCTCCTCGATAACATGTTTTTCTACGTATATGTCGTCGTTGTCGATATACCACCTCCCCGATAACTTCGTCATGAGGAGAAGAAGAAGGAGAAGAAGAGGAGAGGAAGAAGAGGAGAAAAAATAAGAAGAGGAGTAAGAAGAAAAAAAGAGGAGAAGAAGAAGGAATATTCTATTTTTTTCTTCTTCTCCTCTCTTCCTTTCTTCTTCTCCTCTTTTTTCTTCTCTTTTTTTCTTCGATCTTCTCCTCTATTCCTTTCTTCTTCTTGATGACCCACAATTGTAGGGGATCTATCATAGTCCTTTCGATAAGTAAGAGTGTCGAACCCAACAAGGAGCAAAAGGAAATGATAGGCAGTTTTCAGTAATATATTTTCTGCAAAGCACTGAAATTATAGGTAACACATAGTTTTGTGATAAGGTAATTGGTAGCAAGTGACAAAAGGTAAAAGTAAATAAGATGCAGCAAGGTGGCCCAATCCTTTTTGTAGCAAAGGACAAGCCTGGACAAACTCTTATATAAAGGAAAGCGCTCCCGAGGACACATGGGAATTATCGTCAAGCTAGTTTTCATCACGATCATCTGATTCGCGTTCGGTACTTTGATAATTTGGTATGTGGGTGGACCGGTTCTTGGGTGATGTCCTTACTTGTACAAGCCTCCCACTTATGATTAACCTCTAATGCAAGCATCCGCAACTACAAAAGAAGTATTAAGATAAACCTAACCATAGCCTGAAACATATGGATCCAAATCAGCCCCGTACGAAGCAACGCATAAACTAGGGTTTAAGCTTCTGTCACTCTAGCAACCCATCATCTACTAATTACTTCCCAATGCCTTCCTCTAGGCCCAAATAATGGTGAAGTGTCATGTAGTCGACGTTCACATGACACCACTAGAGGAGAGACAACATACATCTCATCGAAATATCGAACGAAGACCAAATTCACATGACTACTAATAACAAGACTTCTCCCATGTCCCCAGGAACAAAAGTAACTACTCATAAGACATAATATTGTTCATGATCAGAGGGGTATTAATATGCATAATGGATCTTAACATATGATCTTCCACCAAATAAACCAACTAGCATCAACTACAAGGAATAATCAACACTACTAGCAACCCACATGTACCAATCTGAGATTTGGGTACAAAGATTGGATACAAGAGATGAACTAGGGTTTGAGAGGAGATGGTGCTGGTGAAGATGTTGATGAAGATAGCCCTCCCCAAGATGGGAGAGTTGTTGGTGATGACGGCGGTGACGATTTCCCCCTCCCGGAGGGAAGTATCCCCAGCAGAACAGCTCTGCGGAAGCCCTAGATTGGTTTCCGCCTCAAGACGGCAGCTTCTGGTCCCGAAAGCCTCCTTATGATTTTTTTCAGGTCAAAGCATCTCATATAGGAGAAGATGGGCATCGGGGGACCTTCGGTGGGCCCACGAGATAGGGGGACGCGCCCTGGGCAGGGGGGCGCGCCCCCACCCTCGTGGACAGCCGGTGGCCCCCCTCGTGGACTTCTTTCGCCAGATATTTTTTATATTTTTTGAAACGGAGTTCTGTTGAGTTTCTGGGCTTTTGGAGTTGTGCAGAATAGCTTTCCAGAGTTTGCTCCTTTTCCAGCCCAGAATTCCAGCTGCCGGCATTCTCCCTCTTCACGTAAACGTTGTAAAATAAGAGAGAAAAGGCATAAGTATTGTGACAAAACATGTAATAACAGCCCATAATGCAATAAATATCAACATATAAGCATGATGCAAAATGGACGTATCAACTCCCCCAAGCCCCGCTTGTCCTCAAGCGAAAGCCGATATCGAAAAATATGTCCACATGTTTAGAGATAGAGGTGTCGATAAAAACAAAATACGGACATGAGGGCATCATGATCATTCTCATAACAACAACCTATATAAATATAGTCATATGATTCTTATGCTAAAGTAACAATTCATCCACAATATCAAGTATGAATGATAAACTTCATTGAAAACTAACAAACTTTGATATCGGTCATTGAAGCAATTACAATTTATCGTAACATCGGAAAGAGTCAATGTAAGAGCTTTTCAGCAAGCCTACATACTCAACTATCATATAGTCTTTCACAATTGCTCACACTCACGCAATACTTATGGTTATGGAGTTTTAATCGGACACAAAGAAAGATAGGGGCTTATGGTGTTGCCTCCCAACCTTTTACCTCAAGGGTAATGTCAACAGTGATAGACCATGAGAACTTACATCCAAGTAGGTATATATATCAGGATCTTTCCAACACAATGTGCTTACCAAAGGATAAAATGTAAAAAGGAAAGGTGAAATTCACCTTGACTCTTATAAGGTAGAGGGAAGCAGAGGTTGTCATGTGTTTTTATGGTTGGATGCACAAAGTCTTAGCATTGAAGAACTTCACTTTATATTGCCACTTGTGATAAGGACATTTATTATGCAGTCCGTCGCTTTTATTACTTCCACATCACAAGATCGTATAAAGCTAATTTCATCCACACTAATGAATCATACATATTTTAGCGAGTTTGCAACATGACAACTTACTTGGAAGGATCTTTCTCAATCCATACGTAGGTATGGTGGACTCTCATGGCAAAACTGGGTTTAAGGATATATGGAAACACAAGTAGTATCTCTACTTAGTGCGAGGAGTTTTGGCTAGCATGAGGGGGAAAGGCAAGCTCAACATGTTGGATGATCCATGACAATATACTTTATTTCGGATATAAGGAGACATAACCCATTATGTTGTCTTCCTTGTCCAACAACAACTCTTTAGCATGTCATACTTTAATGAGTGCTCACAATCATAAAAGATGTCCAAGATAGTATATTTGTATGTGAAGCCTCTCTTCTTTCATTACTTCCTATTAATTGCAACGATGACCAAAACTATGTTTGTCAACTCCCAATAACTTTTATTTAACATACTCTTATATGTGAAGTCATTACTTCCCATAAGATCAATATGATCTCTTTGGTACTTTTCATATTTTATTTCTTTTTATCATGACCCAAGTGAGGAAATCAAGCCCTTGACTCAACACTAATCTTTATTATATAGCTCACGGACTCAATTACAAAGGGTAAAGATCATTAGGCAAAAGCTCACAACTAGATCATGCTAACTTTATTCTACTAGATCAAGATACTACCAAAAGGATCAAACTAAGAAAAACGGTAAAGATAGGAGTGATGGTGATACGATACCAGGGTCACTCCCCCAAGCTTGGCAGTTGCCAAGGGGAGTGCCCATACCCATATGATTATGTCTCCTTCTTCGAGGGTGGTGAGGATGACTTCTTCCTTAGCTTGCGCTTAAGGACAAAATTTTGCTCCTTTAGATCATTGATTTCTTGCTCAAGATTTAATATCCTCTTGCATAGTGCCTGCTTGTTTTCCTGCAAGAGGTTATAAGGAATAAATTCGATCTTAGGTTTCTTTACTCTGTCTGGGAGGCTTGACGTTTTGGACTCCACGTGCATGTCTCCCGGTTGAGGTAGTGGGACTTCGTCTTCATCTGAGCTAGTCCAATCCTTCCTCTTTGAATCATGGTCTTCTTCTTCTTCCGTGGTCCAACCATAATGCTCCCAATCCCCATAGACCTTAGGGTCCGCAAGGGAATCAGCCACATAGCTTTCTCCCTCCGAATCCTAGGAGGACATGTTGCTTTATCTGCGACAGAAACAACTTGAAACAAGAACAGGGGATTTTTGCATGATACAGAGGCCAAAACCTTCGGGAGAATATATAATGAATTATTACCGACCAAAAGGAGTAACCTACAAGAAAACGAAGTCCGGGAGGCACACGAGCTGCCCACGAGGTAGGGGGCGCGCCTTGGGCAGGGGGGCGCGCCCTCCACCCTCGTGGACGGCTCGTGTCTCTTCCAGACTGCAGCTTATTTTTCTATTTTTCTAAATATTCCAAAACAGAGAAAATTTGTCTTTAGAGCTGTTTTGGAGTCGGTTTACTTACCGTATCACATACCTCTTCCTTTTCGGAGGCTGGATCGTTCTGGAAAGTGTCCTTTATGTATTCCTCCGGGGTTACGGTTTCAATAATATTGGTTTCAACATTTATAGGATTACCTGAGATATAATGTTTGATTCTTTGACCGTTCACCACCTTTGGATTTGTGCCTTCGAAGTTGTTGATTTTTATGGCACCGGAATGATAGACCTCCTCGATAACGTAAGGTCATCCCACTTGGAGAGAAGTTTTCCTGCAAAAAATCTTAAACGAGAGTTGAATAGCAAGACATAATCACCTACATTAAACTCACGCTTTTGTATCCTTTTGTCATGCCATCTTTTAACTTTTTCTTTAAATAGTTTGGCATTCTCATAAGCCTGGGTTCTCAATTCATCAATGCAGCTAATGTCAAATAACCTCTTTTCACCGGCAAGTTTGAAATCATAATTGAGCTCTTTAATAGCCCAATATGACTTATGTTCTAGCTCAAGAGGTAAGTGCCAAGCTTTTCCGTAAACCATCTTATATGGAGACATACCCATAGGATTTTTGTATGCAGTTCTATAGGCCCATAATGCATCATCAAATTTATTGCACCAATTCTTCCTAGACCTATTAACTGTCTTTTGCAAAATTAACTTCAATTCTCTATTACTTAGTTCTACTTGACCACTAGTCTGTGGGTGATAGGGGGATGCAATTCTATGGTTGACATCATACTTAGCAAGCATCTTACGGAAAGCACCATGAATAAAGTGTGAACCACCATCAGTCATACTAGAATATGTGTGTTTCCATTAGAGGCAGGAAACGGTCCCATATAATCAAAGCCCCAAACATCAAATGGTTCAATAACAAGTGAATAACTCATAGGCATTTCTTGACGTCTACTGATATTACCAATTCTTTGACATTCATCACAAGATAAGACAAACTTACGGGCATCCTTGAGGAGAGTAGGCCAATAAAAACTGGATTGCAATACCTTGTGTGCAGTTCTATCTCCCGCATGGTGTCCTCCATAAGCTTCGGAGTGGCACTTGCGTAGGATCTGTTCATGTTCATGCTCAGGTACACAACATCTAATGATACCATCTACTCCTTCTTTATAAGGATGTGGGTCATCCCAGAAGTAATGTCTCAAATCATAGAAGAACCATTTCTTTTGCTGGTATGTGAAGCTAGGAGGTATAAACTTAGCAACAATATAATTAGCATAATCAGCATACCATGGAGGAGTACGAGAAGTATTTATGACAGCTAGTTGTTCATCAGGAAAGCAATCATCAATAGGTTGTGGGTCATCAAGTATCTTCTCTAACCTAGACAAGTTATCTGCAACGGGGTTCTCAACTCCCTTTCTATCAATAATATGCAAGTCAAATTCTTGCAGCAAGAGAACCCATCTAATAAGTCTAGGTTTAGCATCTTTCTTTTCCATAAGGTATTTGATAGCAGCATGATCAGTGTGAATAGTTACTTTAGAATCAACGATATAGGGTCTAAACTTATCACAAGCAAATACAATTGCTAAAAATTCTTTCTCAGTAGTAGCATAGTTTCTTTGGGCACTATCTAGAGTTTTACTAGCATATTGGATATTCAATTTCTTATCAACTCTTTGCCCTGGAACAGCTCCTATAGCATAATCACGAGCATCACACATAATTTCAAAAGGTAAATTCCAGTCAGGAGGCTGGACAATAGGTGCAGAGATCAATGCTTCCTTAAGTATTTCAAATGCTTCTAGACAATCGTCATCAAAGACAAATGGAATATCTTTTTGTAAGAGATTAGTCAGAGGCCTGGATATTTTGGAGAAGTCCTTTATGAACCTCCTATAAAACCCGGCGTGACCAAGGAAACTTCGTATACCTGTGATGTCCTTGGGGCATGGCATCTTTTCAATAGCTTTGTCAGCTTCAATGCCTCTTTTAGAAATTTTATGTCCCAAGACAATGCCTTCATTAACCATAAAGTGGCACTTCTCCCATTTCAAAACAAGACTAGTGTCTTCACATCTCTGCAAAACTCGATCAAGGTTGCTTAAGCAATCATCAAAAGAAGTTCCGTAAACGGAGAAATCATACATGAAAACCTCAACAACCTTTTCACAAAAATCAGAGAATATAGCCATCATGCATCTTTGAAAGGTAGCAGGTGCATTACATAAACCAAAAGGCATACGTCTATAAGCAAAGTTACCGAAAGGACAAGTAAAAGTGGTCTTTTCTTGATCTCCTTTTGACACAGGTATTTGAGAGAAACCAGAATAACCATCTAGAAAGCAAAAATGAGCATGTTTGTATAACCTTTCTAGCATTTGATCAATAAATGGCAAGGGGTAATGATCTTTCTTAGTAGCTTTATTTAACTTACGGAAATCAATTACCATCATATAACCTGTAACTATTCTTTGTGGGATCAATTCATCTTTATCATTAGGAACGACTGTCATACTTCCTTTCTTAGGGACACAATGGACAGGACTTACCCACTGGCTATCAGCAACTGGATAGATATTACCTGCCTCTAGAAGCTTTAGTATTTTTTTCCTTACCACTTCTTTCATCTTAGGATTTAACCGTCAGTGATGATCAATAACTGGTTTGGTATTTTCTTCCAAATTTATCTTGTGTTGGCATATAGTGGGACTAATGCCCTTAAGATCATCCAAAGTATATCCAATAGCACCACGATGCTTCTTCAGAGTTTTCAATATTTTTTCTTCTTCCTGCTCTGAAAGGTTAGCACTAATAACAATAAGATATATCTTCTTTTCATCAAGATAAACATACTTAAGATTATTAGGTAAAGGTTTAAGTTCAAACACGCGATCACCCTTGGGTGGAGGAGGATCTACTAGGATTTCAATAGGCAAGTTGTTTTTCAGTACGGGTCCCTGTTTAAAGAATATTTCATCTATTTCCCTTCTCTCATTCATATGCATATCATTTTCATGGTCTAGCAAGTATTGTTCTAAAGGTTCATTAGGAGGCACGACAATAGAAGCAAGACCAATAATTTCATCCTTATTGGGTGGTTCCTTTTCAAGGGGTTGTCTATGGAATTTAGCAAAGTCAAAATCATGAGACATATCCCCTAACCCCACAGTAACAATATCTTTCACGCAGTTTATCTTGGCATTAACATTATTCAAGAAGGATCTACCAAATATAATGGGACAGAATTCATCTTGTGGGGAACTAAGAACAAGAAAATCAGCAGGGTATTTAACCTTCCCACGCAAGACTTCAATATATCTAACAATCCCATTTGGTGAAATAGTGTCTCTGTTAGCAAGCTTAATTGTAACATCAATCCCTTCTAACTCAACAGGTGCAATATCATGCATAATTTCTCGATATAAATTGAGAGGGATAATACTCGCACTAGCACCTACGTCACATAAACCATGATAGCAATGATCTCCTATCTTAACAGAGATAACAGGCAAGCCCACAATAGGTCTATGTTTGTTCTTAGCATTGGGTTTGGCTATTCTAGCAGACTCTTCTTGGAGGTAAATAACATGTCCATCTAAATCTTCTACCAAGAGATCTTTAACCATAGCAACACTAGGTTCAACTTTAATTTTCTCAGAGGGTGTAGGTGTTCTAGTATTACTTTTACGAACTACAGTTGATTCTTGAGCATG
The DNA here is from genome assembly GCA_902687465.1 of Secale cereale. Classification (NCBI taxonomy): domain Eukaryota; kingdom Viridiplantae; phylum Streptophyta; class Magnoliopsida; order Poales; family Poaceae; genus Secale; species Secale cereale. The sequence continues at coordinate 578,432,374 of LR738712.1, forward strand.
ATCCTTTATCCTAACAGGGAAGGTGGTTTCTCAATATAAGCAGTAGGGACAACAGGATCAACATTATAAGTGATAGTCTTTTCTTCAACCTTAATAGGTTCAACTACATTTACTTCAATAGGGGGATGGTATTTAAACCACTTCTCCTTAGGGAGATCAACATGAGTAGCAAAAGATTCACAGAAAGAGGCTACTATCTCAGAGTCAAGTGCATATTTAGTGCTAAACTCACGGAAAACATCGGTATCCATAAAAGCTTTAACACAATCAAACTTAGGGGTCATACCTGACTCCTTACCTTCGTCGAGATCCCAATCTTCAGAGTTGCGTTTAATTCTTTCCAATAAATCCCATTTGAATTCAACAGTCTTCATCATAAAAGAGCCAGAACAAGAATTATCGAGCATGGTGCGATTATTGAGAGAAAGCCGAGCATAAAAATTTTGAATGATCATTTTTCTTGAGAGCTCATGATTGGGGCATGAATATAGCATTGACTTAAGCCTCCCCCAAGCTTGAGCGATGCTTTCTCCTTCGCGAGGCTAGATATTATAAATATAATTACGATCACGATGAACCTGGTGCATAGGGTAGAACTTCTGATGAAATTCCAACTACAGACGATTATAGTTCCATGATCCCATATCATCACATAGCCTAAACCATGTCAATGCGTCTCCCTTCAAAGATAAAGGGAAGACTTTCTTCTTGATAACATCCTCGGGCATACCTGCAAGCTTAAACAATCCACAAACTTCATCCACATAGATTAGATGTAAATCGGGATGCAATGTTCCGTCTCCTGTAAAAGGATTTTCAAGCAGTTTCTCTATCATACCCGAAGGAATTTCAAAGCAAACATTTTCAATAGGTGCAGTAGGTTGAGGAGAAACTCCTTGCTCTTCTGGTCGGGTTGAAGATACCCCAAACAAGCCCCTCAAAGGATTTTGAGCCATAGTAACAAGTGAAAATAAATTTCAGCACACTATATAAAATTTTCCTTACCAAATTCCACTTACCAAAGGCGCTTCACTCCCCGGCAACGGCGCCAGAAAAGAGTCTTGATGACCCACAAGTGTAGGGGATCTATCGTAGTCCTTTCGATAAGTAAGAGTGTCGAACCCAACGAGGAGCAGAAGGAAATGATACACAGTTTTCAGTAAGGTATTTTTTGCAAGCACTGAAATTATAGGTAACAGATAGTTTTGTGATAAGGTAATTGGTAGCAAGTGGCAAAAGGTAAAAGTAAATAAGGTGCAGCAAGGTGGCCCAATCCTTTTTATAGCAAAGGACAAGCCTGGACAAACTCTTATATAAAGGAAAGCGCTCCCGAGGTCACATGGGAATTATCGTCAAGCTAGTTTTCACCATGATCATCTGATTCGCGTTGGGTACTTTGATAATTTGGTATGTGGGTGGACCGGTGCTTGGGTGCTGTCCTTACTTGGACAAGCCTCCCACTTATGATTAACCTCTAATGCAAGCATCCGCAACTACAAAAGAAGTATTAAGGTAAACCTAACCATAGCCTGAAACATATGGATCCAAATCAGCCCCTTACGAAGCAACGCATGAACTAGGATTTAAGCTTCCGTCACTCTAGCAACCCATCATCTACTTATTACTTCCCAATGCCTTCCTCTAGGACCAAATAATGGTGAAGTGTCATGTAGTCGACGTTCACATGACACCACTAGAGGAGAGACAACATACATCTCATCAAAATATCGAACGAAGACCAAATTCACATGACTACTAATAGCAAGACTTCTCCCATGTCCTCAGGAACAGAAGTGACTACTCACAAGACATAATATTGTTCATGATCAGAGGGGTATTAAAATGCATAATGGATCTGAACATATGATCTTCCACCAAATAAACCAACTAGCATCAACTACAAGGAGTAATCAACACTACTAGCAACCCACAGGTACCAATCCGAGGGTTGGGTACAAAGATTGGATACACGAGATGAAATAGAGTTTGAGAGGAGATGGTGCTAGTGAAGATGTTGATGAAGATAGCCCTCCCCAAGATGGGAGATTTGTTGGTGATGACGGCGGTGACGATTTCCCCCTTCCGGAGGGAAGTATCCCCGGCAGAATAGCTCTGTCGGAGCCCTAGATTGGTTTCTGCCTCGAGACGGCGGCGTCTGGTCCCGAAAGCCTCCTTATGATTTTTTTCCAGGTCAAAACACCTCATATAGGAGAAGATGGGCATCGGGGGAACTTCGGTGGGCCCACAAGACAGGGGCGCGCCCTGGGCAGGGGGCGCGCCCCCCACCCTCGTGGACAACCGGTGGCCCCCCTCGTGGACTTCTTTCGCCAGATATTTTTTATATTTTCTAAAACGGAGTTCTGTTGAGTTTTGGGGCTTTTGGAGTTGTGCAGAATAGGTTTCTAGAGTTTGCTCCTTTCCCAGCCCAGAATTCCAGCTGCCGGCATTCTCCCTCTTCACGTAAACCTTGTAAAATAAGAGAGAAAAGGCATAAGTATTGTGAGAAAACATGTAATAACAGCCCATAATGCAATAAATATCAACATATAAGCATGATGCAAAATGGACGTATCACTTCTCCTCTTTTTTTTGTTCTTCTCCCTCTTCTTCTTTTTTATCGGGTATGTCGTTGTCGATATAACCCCTCCCCGATAACTTCGACATGAGGGGGGAGGGGTCGTCGAGGGGTCGAGGGTCGCTGAGGGTTCGAGGGTTGAGGGTCGCCGAGGGGTCGAGGGTCACCGAGGGTTCGAGGGTGGAGGGGTCGAGGATGGAGGGTCGAGGATAGAGGGTCGTGGATCACCGAGCGTTCATGAGAGAGGCGTTGCCGAGGCCACCCCAAACCCTAGAGAAGCGTCAAGGCCACTAATATGGTTCCTTGTTGTGATTAGCTAGCTAGGTCTACGTTTGCCACTAATATATCCATCTGTCATGTTTGTATAATAATTGCCATGTCGTAATATTTGCAGAAACTATGGAGATAGGACGAGACGAGGTAGCAGAACAGGTGTTGGGGGACATAATCACAGATGGAGCTGCTGTCGATTTGTATCTCAACGTCGACTACGATGGTCATCTGGAAGGACATGGTGATGAAGAAGCAGGTTACGATGGGACAATGGAGGAGGAAACACATGATTATGATGGCTGCGGTGACCGATTACTGGTGGAAGAAGGACACCATGATGACGGCTCCGGTGTCCGACCAGGTATATATATATTAATTAAGCATGTGCTGACTATAGCTAATTGATGCATTGATTGTTTTGGTATATATGTACACGTATTAACTCTCTTCTTTCTTCTTTTCTAGCCCTCCGGATCGAGCCAAAGTTCGGTAAGGAGACGAGGCCCCAAGAAAAGGTTGCGCCAGGATGAAAAGTTCATCATTGAAGAAATCAGGCTTGATGGCCTACCGAGTAAACCCATCAAGGCCAAGGACGCATTTTCTGCTCGGTGTGGGGTTGTTGTTAGGGACATGATCCCGATCAGCATCCACCTCTGGTACAAGCCTAAGAACGAAGACCCTCAGGTGTCTTATGTCAACGATATGCAGAAAAATGATATTTGGACCGCGCTGAAGGCCAATTTCACCCTACCGCCAGAGGAGGATCCGGAGAAGCCACCAGTTATAGAGCCATTGGTCAAGGAGGCCGCTCTTATGAAGATGGGGGAACTATTCTGGAGGTGGAAGAATGAGCTGAATGCAAAGTTTGTCAACAAAGATATGACTCCAGAATTCACCGGCCGGTTTGAGAAGATCAGAGATCACTAGGACGCATTTGTGGCCCACAAGAAATCGGAAAAGAGTAAGCAGATGTCAGCGAGAAACAAGATAAATGATGCGATGAAGAAGCATCATGATAACCCACAAGTGTAGGGGATTGCAACGGTTTTTGAGGGTAAAGTATTCAACCCAAATTTATTGATTCAACACAAGGGGAGCCAAAGAATACTCTTAAGTATTAGCAGCTGAGTTTTCAATTCAACCACACCTGGAAACTTAGTATCTGCAGCAAGGTACTTTAGTAGCAAAGTAATATGATAGTGGCGGTAGCGGCAATAAAAGTAACGATAGTGTTTTTGTAGTTTTTGTAATAGTAGCAGCAGAAAAGTAAATAAGCAACATGCAATACGGGAAAAGCTCGTAGGCATTGGATCGGTGATGGGGAATTATGTCAGATGCAATTCATCATGTAGAAGTTATAACCTAGGGTGACACAGAACTAGCTCCAGTTCATCAATGCAATGTAGGCATGTATTCTGAATATAGTCATACGTGCTTATGGAAAAGAACTTGCATGACATCATTTGTCCTACCCTCCCGTGGCAGCGGGGTCCTATTGGAAACTAAGGGATATTAAGGCCTCCTTTTAATAGAGTACCAGAGCAAAGCATTAACACATAGTGAATACATGAACTCCTCAAACTATGGTCATCACCGGGAGTGGTCCCGATTATTGTCACTTCGGGGTTGCCGGATCATAACACATAGTAGGTGACTATAGACTTGCAAGATTGGATCAAGAACACACATATATTCATGAAAACATAATAGGTTCAGATCTGAAATCATGGCACTCGGGCCCTAGTGACAAGCATTAAGCATAGCAAAGTCATAGCAACATCAATCTCAGAATCCACTAGGGATCAAACCCTAACAAAACTAACTCGATTACATGATAGATTCCATCCAACCCATCACCGTCCAGCAAGCTTATGATGGAACTACTCATGCACGACGGTGAGCATCATGGAATTGGTGATGGAGGAAGGTTGATGATGACGACGGCGACGATCTCCACTCTCCGGAGCCCAGAACGGACTTCAGATCAGCCCTCCCGAGAGAGATTAGGGCTTGGCGGCGGCTCCGTATCGTAAAACGCGATAATTCTTCCTCTCTGATTTTTTCTCTCCCCGAAAGTGAATATATGGGATCCGGGGATACGTCGGTGGAGCACCAGGGGGCCCACGAGGCAGGGGGCGGCGCGCCCCCACCCTCGTGGACAGGGTGTGGGCCCCCTGGTTTGGATCTTCTTGCAGGTATTTTTTATATTTTCCAAAATAATTCTTCGTGGATTTTCAGGTCATTCCAAGATCTTTTTATTTCTGCACAAAAAGAACACCATGGCACTTCTGCTGAAAACAGCGTTAGTCCGGGTTAGTTCCATTCAAATCATGCAAGCTAGAGTCCAAAACAAGGGCAAATGGGTTTGGAAAAGTAGATACGTTGGAGACGTATCAACTCCCCCAAGCTTAAACCTTTGTTTGTCCTCAAGCAATTCAGTTGATAAACTGAAAGTGATAAAGAAAAACTTTGACAAACTCTGTTTGCTCTTGTTGTTGCAAGTATGTAAGCCAACATTCATGTTTTAAGCAATGATCATGAACTAACCACATTCACAATAACTTTCAGGTCTCAAGTCTACTCACATCAATGGCATAGTCAACGAGCGAGCAATAATAATAAACCTCGGATGACAACACTTTCTCAAAAAAATCATGATATGATATAACAAGATGGTATCGCGCTAGCCCTTTCTGAGACCGCAAAACATAAATGCAGAGCACCTTTAAAGATCAAGGACTGACTAGACATTGCAATTCATGGTAAAAGAGATCCAGTCATGATCATACTCAATGCAAATTAATGGTAATACATGCAAATGATAGAGGTGCTCTCCCACTGGTGCTCTTTTATAAGAGGATGATGACTCAGGATAAAAGTAAATAGATAGGCCCTTCACAGAGGGAAGCAGGGATTTGTAGAGGTGCTAGAGCTCGATTTTTAAATAGAGATGAATATCATTTTGAGCGGTATACTTTCATTGTCAACATAACAACTAAGAATCTCGATATCTCGCATGCTACGCACATTATAGGCGGTTCCCAAACAGAATGGTAAAGTTTATACTCCCCCAACCACCAACAAGCACACTCCACGGCTAGCCCAAAACAACGAGTACCGTCCAAACCAACAAAAGCCCTGGGGGAGTTTTGTTTAATTATTGTGATTTTGAGCATGGGACTAGGCATCCCGGTTACCAGCCATTTTCTCATGAATGATGAGCGGAGTCCACTCATCGTGAGAATAACCCACCTAGCATGGAAGATATAGACAACCCTAGTTGATACATGAGCTGTTCGAGCATACAAAACAAAATTTCATTTGAAGGTTTAGAGTGTGGCACATACAAATTTACTTGGAACGGCAGGTAAATACCACATATAGGAAGGTATGGTGGACTCATTGGAATAACTTTGGGGTTTATGGAAGTGGATGCACAAGCAGTATTCCCGCTTAGCACAGGTGAAGGCTAGAAAGAGACTGGGAAGCGACCAGCTAGAGAGCGACAATGGTCATGAACATGCATTAAAATTAATCAACAATGAATGCAAGCATGAGTAGGATATAAATCACCATGAACATAAATATCGTGGAGGCTATGTTGATTTGTTTCAACTACATGCGTGAGCATGTGCCAAGTCAGACCACTTGAATCATTCAAAGGAGGATACCACCCCATCATACCACATCACAACCATTCTAATATCATGTTGGCACGCAAGATAGACCATTATAAACTCTCAGCTAATTAAGCATGGCATCAGCAGCTATGATCTCTAATTGTCATTGCAAGCATGTTTCTTTCATAACTAGCTGAATCAGGAACGATGAACTATCATATTTACAAAAAACAAGAGAGGTCGAGTTCATACCAGCTTTTCTCATCTCAATTAGTTCATCATATATGATCCTTATTGCCTTTCACTCGCACGACCGAACGGTGTGGATAATAATAATACTGCAAGTGCATTGGACTAAGCTGGAATCTGCGAGCATTTAATACAAGAGAGAAGACAAGGTAATATGGCTCAAGGTTAAATCAACAATAAAGCATATGAGAGCCACTAAGCATTTAAATCATGGTCTTGTACTCTTGACCCCCAAAGAAAAGAAAATAAACTATTTACACGGGAAAGCTCCCAACAAGTAAAAGAAGAACGGGAAATCTTTTTGGGTTTTCTTTTAATTACTACTACAAAGAAAGTAAACTAGCTAGAAGCTACAACTAATATATTTTTTGTTTTTCTTAAGTTTTTTTCTAGCACACGAGAAAAAGACTAAGAAAAAGAATTGAAACTAAACATGGATGGTACAATGAAAGAGTGTGAGCACCGACAACTAGAATAAGTGTGTGAACATGAATGTAAAGTCGGTGAGAAACACGTACTCCCCCAAGCTTAGGCTTTTGGCGTAAGTTAGTCTATGGCCATGGATCAAAGCTACTCCCTCCAGTGTATTGAGATGTATCCTCTGGGTGCCACTGGTTGGCAAGCTCATCTAGATCCCACCCATAAACAGACTAACGGTAAGGATCGAGTGGTGGCTCCGGCTCAGGCTCTGAAGCTTGTGCCTGGCCCTGGTACTTGTAGAAGGCATATGATGTAACGAGATATATGCCTGTAGACAGATCAAACAGAGATGGTGCAGGCAAGGTAACAATCTCACAATATTTTTCATCAAACCTTAATTTATAATTAAGTAACTGTAGGATCGAAGAAGTATGTCTAGAGGGGGGGTGATTAGACTACTTGACAATATAAAAAATCTGCCTTTAGATCATACAAAGTTTTTGGCAGTTTCACAACTAAGATCAAGTCAAGTAATACACTACACATGCAATTTCTAGAGTATGGGCAGCGGAAAGTAAATTGCATATATAGTAGAGAGAGGTGGAGAAGATCAAACGCAGTTTGGTGACACGGAGATTTTTGTCGTGGTTCCGATAGGTGGTGCTATCGTACATCCACGTTGATGGAGACTTCAACCCACGGAGGGTAACGGCTGCGCGAGTCCACGGAGGGCTCCACCCACGAAGGGTCCACGAAGAAGCAACCTTGTCTATTCCATCACGGCCTACGCCCACGGAGGACTAGCCTTACTCGGGGTAGATCTTCACGAAGTAGGCGATCTCCTTGCCCTTACAAACTTCTTGGTTCAACTCCACATCTCAAAGACGGAGGCTCCCAAGCGACACCTAACCAATCTAGGAGGCACCACCCCCCAAAAGGTAATAGACGGTGTTGATGATGATGAACTACTTGCTCTTGTGCTTCAGATGATAAACTCCCCAACACTCAACTCTCCTCACTGATATGGCTGTGGTGGAAGAAAGATTTGAGTGGAAAGCAACTTGGGAAGGCTAGAGATCAAGTTTCATATGGTAGGAATGGAATGGCTTGATCTCAACACAAGGGTAGGTGGTTCACTTCTCAGAAAGTGTATGGTAGAAGTGGTGGTACTTTCTGATGGCTCTCCTCACGAATGAGGAGGGGGTGGAGGGGTATATATAGCCTCCACACAAAATCCAACCGTTACACACACATTTGACCAATCTCGGTCAGACCGAAGTGAAAACTCGGTTAGACCGAAAGTTCAAATATAGTGAACGTTGGGATTTTCGGTGGGACCGAAAATACCATCTCGGTGAGACCGAAGTGAGTCAAAGGTTAGGGTTTGCCATCTCGGTGAGACCGAAAATATAAACTCGGATATTCCGAATTTATGTCAACTGATCACAGAAGGTTGGCAGCCCTTTTTCGGTGGGACCGAAACTCAAAATCGGTTTGACCGAGAAGCTAGGGTTTGGAGAAACACTGAAGTGGTTCATCTCGGTGGGACTGAGTTGGAGAAATCGGTGTGACCGAGATGTTAGGGTTTGTGGAAATAACTTCATCTCGGTGGGACTGAGTTGGTTTGACCGAGATTACTTATGGGTGTGTGTTAAGTAGTGAATAGTGCTGATAGTTGAGGGAGTTAGATCACCAAGCACTTGAGCAACAAGAACATTAACACAACCTCATCCCCTTTTAATAGTATTGGCTTTTCCTATGGACTCAATGTGATCTTTGATCACTAAACCAAAAATGGAGTCTTGAGCTTTTGCCAATGCTTGTCTTAGCATTTGAGGGGTCCACTTCTTCAGTCATCTTGCCATACCAATGTGATTGGGTTTCCTGAAACATACTTGATAAAAGTATTAGTCCAACCACAAAGTATGTTGTCATTAATTACCAAAACCACCCGGAGAGCAAATGTGCTTTCAATCTCCCCCTTTTTGGTAATTGATGGCAACACACTGAAATTATATTGAACGAAACATCAAAGCTTATTAAAAGAAAGACAGGATTATCATGAAAGCTTTGACAAGCATGTAGTACACAGGCTCCCCCTACAAGTGTGCAAGATTTTCATAGATTATGGTTTTGGACTACCACAAGCACACAAGAGAGATAAGCAAGATGTGCTACATGCAGCTTGGCTATATGCATCAGAGCAGAAGAGAAGAGAAAGTGAGTGATAATGCATATGTGCATGGTGATTTCTTGCAAACAAGTATTTACAAGCAAGTCACCATCATGCACATTCTGCAAGATGCATATACTTACCTTGAGGTTCCTTGGCACTTGTACCTGAAGGGATAAACTTGAGAAAACAAGGTTAGATAACACAAGAGTATTCCTTCAACCAACTGCAAGAACATCAAGAGTACCAAGCCAGGGAGGACATGTATAAAGAGTGTCTCATATTGAGCACAGGCTTGAATCAGCAAACATGTCTCCGAAGCTAAAAGATTTTCAATGAACTCAGAGAGATTTTGCTTTTCATAGGATATCAATTGTGAAGATTCCTCTAAGTCTTCTCCCCTTAAGCTAAAAGATTCCATGAGATACCAATTGTGATAACAAGGGGTGTGATGGAAAAAGCAAAATCAAAAGAATGATGCCAATTGTAATGTCCAATGTAAAACATGACAAAGCTTTGATGTGATTCTCTCCCCCTTAAGATAAGATTGCTTTTCTTCTTCCCCTAAGTCTTCTCTTCTCCCCTACTCCCCCTATTCCCCCTAAGTTCTCTCCCCCTTTGACATCAAGTGCCGAAAAGGACAGCAAACTAGGTAGGGCAGGAAAAATGGAAAGAGAGAAAGAAAGAAAGAAGTGGGATCCTGAAGAATCACAACAGGGCAAATGTGAGTCCTCTCCTCCTTAAAATTTAAAATTTGAGTGGAGCTGCAGAAGTAGATGTCCTGGAAGATAAATCGGTGACACCGAGTTTATTCCAAGAAAGTACAGAAAGAATTCAGCTCACTCTGCGAGGAAAGTTTCAAAAGATTTGCAATGAATTTGTAAAAGATTTTCGGGGAATTGATCAGAGCCATAAAAAGATTTCCAGAAGGATATTCACAAAGAAATATAAGAAAAGAGATAAAAGGATTTCTAGATGAAGTTTTTTTTTGTAAAGAAAAACTCAATGAGAGAACATAAGATTAAAACAGACAGACTCCAAAAACATATGTACTTCATCTAGATAAAGGTCGGCGACAAAATCACCTATGATTGAGTATATTGACTTAGGAGTCAAATGAAGACATTTGATCATAGGTCATACTCATCGTTTAAGCTCAAAATGGGGTTGCCATTTTTCGATTAAGCATTTGATGTGATCACATCTTATGAAGCTGCTTGTACTCATGACTTTGAGTAAAGCTCCTTAAAAGATGTGAAGAACATACCTTGGGCTTGTTGATGCTTTGCACATGTAGGTAGGCTTGATGTAGGTGCTCATTGAATGTGAAGTTGGAGCGCCATTTCTACTTGTGTAGTTCATCTTCCTACATGGGTTAGGCAAGCAAGGAAATACTCGAGGATATCCAAGATGACAAGAGTGAAATACTAGATGTATAAGATGTCAAAAAGGATATGTGGAATTTTGTTCCTTGAACTCAACATCCCAACGGGCTAGATACTTGGTCAATGACAAGATCACTCAAGATTTGAGTGTGTGGTAATCTTGTGGAATGTAGATCATCCAAGTACCTGCAAGGAGTTAGATGCAATACAAGGAGGCAAATGTGTCCAAGACATATGATCATCATCATAAGAGAAATATCAAGGATTAGTCAAGAGGCTCATGCCTTGCATGCATCAATGGAGTTATCACTCCAAGTTTGAAGCATCAATGATGTTCAACTCACTCCTTAAGCGACAAAACACTTTCTCATCAAGAGGTTTTGTAAAGATATCAGCAAGTTGTTTGTCAGTACGAACATGCTTAAGATTAATATCACCCTTGGCAATATGATCACGAATAAAATGGTGACGAACTTCAATATGCTTTGTTCGAGAGTGTTGCACAGGATTGTGTCCAATCTTGATTGCACTCTCATTGTCACAAAGCAAGGGAACACGTCTCACATGTATCCCATAATCTTTAAGCGTTTGTGTCATCCATAGCAATTGAGCACAACATGAACCAGCAGCAATATATTCTGCTTCGGCAGTGGATAAGGATACCGAATTTTGTTTCTTGGAGGACCAAGATACAAGGGATCGACCAAGGAATTGACACGTACCCGAAGTTGACTTTCTATCAACCTTGTCACCGGCATAGTCCGAGTCGGAATAGCCAACAAGATCGAAAGAGGCTCTCTTAGGATACCAAATGCCAAAGTTTGGTGTGTGTATCAGGTATCTCACTATCCTTTTAACAGCTTTAAGATGACATTCTTTAGGGGCTGCTTGATATCGCGCACACATACATACACTCAACATTATGTCAGGACGAGAAGCACAAAGATATAGTAGAGAACCAATCATAGATCGGTAAACCCTTTGATCAACGGGTTCTCCATCTTTTGTCAAGTCATTATGTCCACTAGTAGGCATGGGGGTACTCATACCTTTGCTTTCTTGCATGTTGAACTTCTTGAAGAGATCCTTGGTGTACTTTGTTTGTGAGACAAAAGTACCCTCCTTAGATTGCTTGATTTGCAACCCAAGGAAGAATTTGAGTTCACACATCATGGACATTTCATACTTCTCCGACATGAGCTGTCCAAACTTCTTGCTAAAATGGGGGTTAGTTGAACCAAAGATAATATCATCAACATATATTTGGCACACAAATAGTTCACCATTAACCCTTTTTGTGAACAGCGTTGAGTCTATCTTTCCAATCTCAAAGCCTTTTTCAAGAAGAAAGCTAGTTAAGCATTTGTACCAAGCTCTAGGAGCTTGTTTAAGACCATAAAGGGCTTTATGCAACTTGTAAACATGATTAGGCTTTTTGGGGTTCACAAAACCGGGAGGTTGTTTCACAAATACTTCCTCCTCAATTTCACCGTTTAGAAAAGCACTTTTGATGTCCATTTGATAAAGAGTAATATCATGGTGATTGGCATAAGCAAGAAGAATGCGAATGGACTCAAGTCTAGCAACGGGGGCATAGGTCTCACCATAGTCCATACCTTCGACTTGTGTGTAACCTTGAGCTACGAGACGAGCCTTGTTGCGGATGACTTGTCCATCTTCGTCTTGCTTGTTCCGAAACACCCATTTGGTTCCAATGATGTTTTGATCATCGTTGGGCTTCTCTACCAAAGTCCATACTTTGTTCCTCTCGAAGTTGTGTAGTTCTTCGTGCATAGCGTTCACCCAATCCGGGTCTTCAAGTGCTTCTTCTACCTTCATAGGTTCAATACTAGAGATAAATGAGTAATGCTCACAAAAGTTAGCTAAGCGAGTTTTAGAGCGAGTAATTCTCCCGGAGTTGATGTCGTTCATCATTTGTTCCACGGGATGATTCTTCTTGACTCTTGCTCGAACTCGGGATAGCTTTTGTTGATGTTGTGGCTCAGCTTCCTCATCATCTTCATCTTCTTCTTCTTCTTCTTCATTGTTGTTGGTGTTGTCTTGAGGTGGTGGAGAAGGAGGTTGTGGTGGATCTTCTTGTTGCATTTCCTCATCTTGGTGAGTTCCACTTGTGGAGGCCTCCATGTTGCCTTGAGGTTCATCTCGCCGTGAGGTAGGTGGCTCCACATATGTAGATGAGGTACTCTCCTTCACCTCCATGGGACGGATCTTCCCGATAGATAAATCTTGGATTGCTTCCGATGGGTCCTTGTCTCCTACATCAATAGGCATTTGCTCTACTTGCGAGCCATTAGATTCATCAAACTTCACATCTACCGTCTCTTCAACCTTTCGGGTGAAATTATTGTAGACACGGTAGGTGTGGGAGTTTGATCCATAACCAAGAAGAAAGCCTTCATGAGATTTAGGAGCAAATTTAGATCGACGATGCTTATCAAGGATATAGCATTTTGAACCAAAGACACGAAAGTATCCCACTTGGGGTTTGTTACCGGTGAGAAGCTCGTATGATGTCTTGCCGAGAAGCTTATGAAGATAAAGCCTGTTGATAGCATGACAAGCTGTCTCGACCGCTTCTCCCCAAAAATGTTTCCGTGTCTTGTATTCATCAAGCATCGTTCTTGCCATCTCTATGAGCGTTCGGTTCTTTCTCTCAACAACTCCATTTTGTTGAGGAGTGTACGTAGCCGAGAACTCATGTAGAATTCCTTCCTCATCGAAAAAAGAGTCTACATTGGCGTTCTTGAACTCCGTTCCATTGTCACTCCGAACTTTCTTGATCTTCACCTCAAATTGATTTTGGGCCTTTTTGGCAAAGGTCTTGAAGATCCTCTGAACCTGCGATTTATCATCAAGGAAAAATACCCACGTAAATCTGGAATAATCATCAACTATAACTAGACCAAAGGAGTTACCACCAAGGCTTTTGTACGCATTGGGACCGAAGAGATCCATATGAAGAAGCTCAAGCGGTCTCCTTGTGGTCATGATGTTTTTCACGAGATGACTTCCACCAACTTGTTTTCCTGCTTGACAAGCACTACAAAGTCTATCTTTGTCAAAGAAAACATCTTTAACACCAAGAATATGATCACCTTTGATTAGCTTGTCTAGATTACGCATACCAACATGTCCTAGCCTTCTATGCCATAACCAACCTTTAGAGGATTTAGCAATGAAACAAGCTCTAGGTTGGGCTTTCTTAGTGAAATCAACAATATATAGATCACCTCTACGGATACCAGTAAAGGCCATGTTTTGATTATCACGACGAAAGACTTGGCAATCTACTTTGGTGAATAGCACATTGAATCCAAAGTCAGCTAATCTAGACACGGAAAGTAAATTGTATCCAAGAGATTCTACAAGCATGACATTTTGAATAGAGCTATCATGAGATATGGCCACCTTACCAAGGCCAAGTACCTTACCCTTGGAGTTGTCTCCAAAAGTCACATACTTGCGTGGGCCATTGTTCTTTGCAAGCTCTCGAAACATGTCTTTGTCACCGGTCATGTGATCGGTGCATCCACTATCAAGAATCCACTCTTTTCCACCGGACATGTAGTCTCTCATATTTGCCATGAGATTGAGACTCTTCATGACCTTGTCTAGCTCGATGTCCGAATCGGAGTAATCATCATCATGCTCATGCTCATCATCATATTGACCCATAGATTGTTCATCATCAACACCTAGGTCAATTTGATAAGTACTTGCATTAGTTTGGTCAATGTGACAATAATCTTCGGAATGCAATGCAAGAGCATTTCTAATTATAACATTGATAAGACCGGGATCACCCTTCTTTTTCATAAGATCACGAAGCTCAAAAAAGCATTTATCAAAGTTGGGATCATTGGGGTGCAACCTATCAAATTCAATAGTCTTGTGTAGAATTTCATCAAGACTTCTCAAGGAGTAGTCCGGATAAAGTTCTTCCAAGAATTTCCACATAGCATAGGCACACTCAAAGTTTGTAACAAGATTAAGCAAGTCATCAGGTAACCCTCTAATGATAAGATTTACAGTTCTAAGGTTACGAAGCAAATCAAGCTCTTCATCCATGGTAGGGTGCAAGGGATCAAATGGAGGCACATAAGGGGTTTCAACATATTTGCACAAATTGTACTTTTTAAAGATACTAAGCATTTCAACCCTCCAAGAGTTATAGAACCTTCCATCAAGAACAGGCACTCTATGGCTAACACTCCCGTCCGTAGACACGTCCATCTTCCTCCAATGATGTGTAAACCAAAGCAATGGAGACCAAAGCTCTGATACCAATTGTAGGATCGAAGAAGTATGTCTAGAGGGGGGGTGATTAGACTACTTGACAATATAAAAAATCTGCCTTTAGATCATACAAAGTTTTTGGCAGTTTCACAACTAAGATCAAGTCAAGTAATACACTACACATGCAATTTCTAGAGTATGGGCAGCGGAAAGTAAATTGCATATATAGTAGAGAGAGGTGGAGAAGATCAAACGCAGTTTGGTGACACGGAGATTTTTGTCGTGGTTCCGATAGGTGGTGCTATCGTACATCCACGTTGATGGAGACTTCAACCCACGGAGGGTAACGGCTGCGCGAGTCCACGGAGGGCTCCACCCACGAAGGGTCCACGAAGAAGCAACCTTGTCTATTCCATCACGGCCTACGCCCACGGAGGACTAGCCTTACTCGGGGTAGATCTTCACGAAGTAGGCGATCTCCTTGCCCTTACAAACTTCTTGGTTCAACTCCACATCTCAAAGACGGAGGCTCCCAAGCGACACCTAACCAATCTAGGAGGCACCACCCCCCAAAAGGTAATAGACGGTGTTGATGGTGATGAACTCCTTGCTCTTGTGCTTCAAATGATAATCTCCCCAACACTCAACTCTCCTCACTGATATGGCTGTGGTGGAAGAAAGATTTGAGTGGAAGGCAACTTGGGAAGGCTAGAAATCAAGTTTCATATGGTAGGAATGGAATGGCTTGATCTCAACACAAGGGTAGGTGGTTCACTTCTCAGAAAGTGTATGGTAGAAGTGGTGGTACTTTCTGATGGCTCTCCTCACGAATGAAGAGGGGGTGGAGGGGTATATATAGCCTCCACACAAAATCCAACCGTTACACACACATTTGACCAATCTCGGTCAGACCGAAGTGAAAACTCGGTCAGACCGAAAGTTCAAATATAGTGAACGTTGGGATTTTCGGTGGGACCGAAAATACCATCTCGGTGGGACCGAAAGTGTATCTGATATGAACGTTGGAGATTTCGGTGAGACCGAGAAAGAAAACTCGGTTGGACCGATTTGAGAAAGAGCAGGAACATGCCAGAATCGGTTAGACCGAAAATGGATTATCGGTGAGACCGATTTGAGCCAAGACAGAAGCTTGCCCATTTCGGTGAGACCGATAATACAAACTCGGTTATTCCGAAATGATGTGAAATGGTTACAGAAGGTTGGCAGTTCAGTTTCGGTGAGACCGATCTCAAACTCGGTAAGACCGATTTTTCTAGGGTTTGGAATATGGCAGAAGTGGTTCATCTCGGTGGGACTGAGTTGGAAGAATCGGTTTGTCCGAGATTACTTATGAGTGTGTTTGGTAGTGAAAGGTGCTGATAGTTGAAGGAGCTAAATCACTAAGCACTTGAGCAACCAGATCATCAACACAACCTCATCCCCTTTTAATAGTATTGGCTTTTCCTATGGACTCAATGTGATCTTTGATCACTAAACCAAAAATGGAGTCTTGAGCTTTTGCCAATGCTTGCCTTAGCATTTGAGGGGTCCACTTCTTCAGTCATCTTGCCATTCCAATGTGATTGAATTTCCTGAAACATACTTGATAAAAGTATTAGTCCAACCACAAAGTATGTTGTCATTAATTACCAAAACCACCCAGGGAGCAAATGTGCTTTCAGTAACCTATCCTTGTCTTTAACAATAAAATCATGTGCTACCATGCTCTTGTAGTCTAGATAAACAGGGGCAAGCAATTTTTCCTCCTTCTCATAATGCCTAATAGGTATTCTAAAATGTTCAGAAAGGCGAGAAGCAAAGATGCCTCCAAAGACGGCCCCTTTGAGCGGTTCAGACTCAGTCGTTTAGCAACGACGGCGCCCAATCTAAAAATTGTGTCTTGAAACAAAGCATGGCGTAAAATAACAATATCAGGGGCACTAAGATTCCCGCTGTTCCTGCGACCAATTAAACATCTACTCGCAAATAAAGCAAAATAGCGCAGAACAGGGAAGTGTATACTGGTGATTCTTTCCCCTGAGACTTGTCTAGTTTCCTCGACAATTATCATGTCAATAAACCCTTCAACGTCTTCACGACGTGGTTCATCAAGTCTACCTCCAAAGGGTATCTTGCATACTTCACAAAATTCTAAGAGTGATATCTCCTTAACCTCATCATATAAACGAAACTCCACTGTAGGTGGTGTTTTCTTAGCATGAAAATGAAAACTTTGCGTGAAAATATTGGTGAGTAAGAGATACTGTCCACGTTGGTCGTGGAGGAAGTCGGTGAGGCCTGCATTATTTGCCAACCAATAAAAGTCTTCGTAAATCCCGGCGGACATCATGAAATCATTGCATGGCCATTCACACGGCCGAACTTCTGCCATGCGAGGAAGATTATATTTGGGCTTCTTATTTTCTTCCTTCTTCTTCTCCTATGAACTCTTACTGGAGGAGCCCCTCAACAATCTCTTTATCATTTTCCTCCTCTGAAAATTTCTGAAATTTTTAGTAACTCAAAATACAACTTAACCAAACTCAACAAGATTGATAGCAACAACTCCTACTAGTGCCTAGAGACTATATCATCCATTAGAACTACTTGGGACCAAGAAAATTTAACATGCAAGCTCAAGAACAAGGTCACCACAACAGCAAAAATTTGCAATAAATCAGGCACTAGAACAAAAACTAATTGGACCAATGGAGGAGTCACATACCAAGGAACAATCCCCCCAAACAGTTTGGTGAATGGTGCTTTGAGCAAGGAGATCGAAAATGGCAGTAGATGAGCTAGAACTCGTACTTGAGCTGGTTGGTGATTTTTTTGGGAGGAAGAAAAAGAGTGTGAGTGCAGGAATAAGTGGAGGGGGGCCACGTGTGGCCCACGAGGCAGGGGGCGCGCCCTGTGAGGGGGGGTGCGCCCTGGACCCTCGTGGCTAGGTGCTGGCTCCCCTCGCTGTGTTTCTGTGCCATATATTCTCAAATATTCTAGAAAAATCATATTTCATTTTCAGGGTATTTGGAGAAGTTTTATTTTCGTGGTATTTTTTTATTGCACGGATAAGTCTGGAAACAGACAGAAAATACTATTTTTGTTTTATTTATCCTAATTAACAGAAAGTAAAAGGAGGGTACAGAAGGTTGTGCTATCTAGATTCACATATCTCATGCTCATCAAAAGGAATCCATTAACAAGGTTGATCAAGTCTTGTTAATAAACTCTTTCCGAATAACATGAAACCCGAGAATTTTCGAATAGCACTAGTTTACCTCCGTGGGGATATGTATGTCCCCAACAATAAGAATGTCATATGTCTTCTTGACAGTAGGAAGAGGAAATTCGAGACCTCCAATAGTAATAGTTGAAAATTTTCCAATATAACTGATACTATGGACCTGAGGTTGTTTCCTCGGAAAGTGTACTGTATGCTCATTACCATTGACATGAAAAGTTACATTGCCTTTGTTGCAATCAATAACAGCCCCTACTGTATTCAAAAAGGGTCTACCAAGGATAATTGACATACTATCGTCCTCGGGAATATCAAGTATAACAAAGTCTGTTAGAATAGTAACATTTGCAACTACAACAGGCACATCCTCACAAATACCGACAGGTATAGCAGTTGATTTATCAGCCATTTGCAAAGATATTTCAGTAGGTGTCAACTTACTCAAGTCAAGTCTACGATATAAAGAGAGAGGCATAACACTAACACCGGCTCCAAGATGACATAAAGCAGTTTTAACATAGTTTCCTTTAATGGAGCAAGGTATAGTAGGTACTCCTAGATCTCCTAGTTTCTTAGGTATTCCACCCTTAAAAGTGTAATTGGCAAGCACGGTGGAAATTTCTACTTCAGGTATCTTTCTTTTATTGGTAATAATATCTTTCATATACTTAGCATAATGATTTGCTTTAAGCACATCAGTCAAACACATACGCAAAAAGATAGGTCTAATCATTTTAGCAAAGCGCTCAAAATCCTCATCATCCTTTTTCTTGGATGGTTTAGGAGGAAAAGGCATGGGTTTCTGAACCCATGGTTCTCTTTCCCTACCGTGCTTCATAGCAACAAAGTCTCTATTATCATAACTTTGATTCTTTGATTGTGGGTTATCAAGATCAATAGCATGTTCAATCTCTACATCATTATCATTGCTAGGTTGAGCATCATCATGAACATCATCATTAATATTATCACTAGGTTCATGTTCATTACCAGATTGTGTCTCAGCATCAGAAACAGATATATCATTGGGATTCTCATGTGTGTCAGCTACAGGTTCACTAGAAGCATGCAAAGTTCTATCATTTTCCTTTTTCTTCTTCTTAGAAGAACTAGGTGCATCTAAATTAGCTCTCTGAGAATCTTGCTCAATTCTCTTAGGGTGGCCTTCAGGGTACAGAGGTCCCTGAGTCATTTTACCACCTCTAGTAGCAACTCTAACAGCATAGTCATTATTCTTACTATTTAATTAATTGAGTAAATCATTCTGAGCCTTAAGTACTTGTTCTACTTGAGTGGTAACCATAGAAGCATGTATACTAATGAGTTTCCATTCACCTTTAACTCTAGACAGATAATCACTCAAGCGTTCAATCATATAAGCATTGTGTTGCAATTGTCTACCAACATAAGCATTGAAGTTTTCTCGTTTCACAATAAAATTGTCAAACTCATCTAAGCATTGGCTAGCAGACTTATAACGAGGAATATCACCTTCATCAAACCTATAAAGAGAATTTACCTTTACTACCTGTGTCGGGTTATCAAGACCATGTATTCTTTAATAGGTGGTAAATTCTTAACATCTTCAGCTTTAATACCTTTTTCTTTCATAGATTTCTTTTCCTCTTGCATATCTTCACGACTCAGAAATAGAACACCTCTTTTATTCGGAGTTGGCTTAGGGGCTGGTTCAGGAAGTGTCCAATTATTTTCATTGGCCACCATATTATTCAATAGTAGTTCAGCCTAATCAACTGTTCTTTCCCTGAAAACACAACCAGCACAACTATCCAGGTGGTCTCTGGAAGCATCGGTTAGTCCATTATAAAAGACATCAAGTATATCATTCCTCTCAAGAGGATGATCAGGCAAAGCATTAAGTAATTGGAGAAGCCTCCCCCAAGCTTGTGGGAGACTCTCTTCTTCAATTTGCACAAAGATATATATTTCCCCTAAGGCAGCTTGTTTCTTATGAGCGGGGAAATATTTAGCAGAGAAGTAATACATCATATCCTGGGAACTACACACACAACCATGATCAAGAGAATTAAACCAAGTCTTAGCATCACCCTTTAATGAGAACGGAAACAACTTAAGGATATAGTAGTAACGAATCTTTTCATCGTTGGTAAACAGGGTGGCTATATCATTCAACTTAGTAAGATGTGCCACAATAGTTTCAGACTCATAGCCATGGAAAGGATCAGATTCAACCAAAGTAATTAACTCAGGATCAACAAAGAATTCATTATCCTTATCAGTAACACAGATAGGTGAAGTAGCGAAAGTAGGGTCATGTTTCATTCTAGCATTCAAGGACTTTTCTTTCAGCTTAGCTAATAATTTCTTAAGATCATATCTATCGTTGCAAGCAAGAAAGTCTCTAGCAGTTTCTTCATCCATAACATAACCCTCAGGAACAACAGGAAATTCATATCTATTGGGAGAAGCTTCATCATCACTTTCATAAATATCATCAGTTTCAATATTGCTTTCTCCCTAACCTTAGCAATTT
Organism: Secale cereale; assembly: GCA_902687465.1. Classification (NCBI taxonomy): domain Eukaryota; kingdom Viridiplantae; phylum Streptophyta; class Magnoliopsida; order Poales; family Poaceae; genus Secale; species Secale cereale. The sequence goes on from LR738712.1 coordinate 578,453,082, forward strand.
GTTCATCCAGAAATTCACCTAGTGGCACAGTATTATCAAGCATAGAAGTAGTTTCATCATACATAGCAGAAGTGGCATCATCAAGAATATACGACATATCAGATTCAATAGCAGGAGTAGGTGTCGCAAATTTACACATAACAGAAGGAGAATCAAGTGTTGAGCTAGATGTCAGTTCCTTACCTCCCCTCGTAGTTGAGGGTAAGATCTTGGTTTTTGAGTCCTTCAAGTTCTTCATAGTGATCAACAGATATAAATCCCAAGTGACTTAAAGAATAGAGCTATGCTCCCCGGCAACGGCGCCAGAAAATAGTCTTGATAACCCACAAGTGTAGGGGATCGCAATAGTTTTCGAGGGTAAAGTATTCAACCCAAATTTATTGATTTGGCACAAGGGGAGCCAAAGAATACTCTTAAGTATTAGCAACTGAGTTGTCAATTCAACCACACCTGGAAACTTAGTATCTGCAGCAAGGTACTTTAGTAGCAAAGTAATATGGTAGTGGCGGTAGCGCCAATAAAAGTAACGATGGTGTTTTTGTAGTTTTTGTAATAGTAGCAGCGGAAAAGTAAATAAGCAACATGCAATATGGGAAAAGCTCGTAGGCATTGGATCGGTGATGGGGAATTATGTCGGATGCAATTCATCATGTAGAAGTTATAACCTAGGGTGACACAGAACTAGCTCTAGTTCATCAGTGCAATGTAGGCATGTATTCCGAATATTGTCATACGTGCTTATGGAAAAGAACTTGCATGGCATCTTTTGTCCTACGCTCTCGTGGTAGCGGGGTCCTATTGGAAACTAAGGGATATTAAGGCGTCCTTTTAATAGAGTACCGAACCAAAGCATTAACACATAGTGAATACATGAACTCCTCAAACTATGGTCATCACCGGGAGTGGTCCCGATTACTGTCACTTCGGGGTTGCCGGATCATAACACATAGTAGGTGACTATAGACTTGCAAGATAGGATCAAGAACACACATATATTCATGAAAACATAATAGGTTCAGATCTGAAATCATGGCACTCGGGCCCTAGTGACAAGCATTAAGCATAGCAAAGTCATAAAAACATCAATCTCAGAACACAGTGGATACTAGGGATCAAGCCCTAACAAAACTAACTCGATTACATGATAGATCCCATCCAACCTATCACCGTCCATCAAGCCTACGATGGAATTACTCACGCACGGCGGTGAGCATCATGGAATTAGTGATGGAGGAAGGTTGATGATGAGGATGGGGACGATCTCCACTCTCCAGAGCCCCGAACGGACTTCAGATCAGCCCTCCCGAGAGAGATTAGGGCTTGGCGGCGGCTCCATATTGTAAAACGCGATAATTCTTCCTCTCTGATTTTTTTCTCCCCGAAAGTGAATATATGGGATCCGGGGATACGTCGGTGGAGCACCAGGGGGCCCACGAGGCAGGGGCGCGCCCTAGGGGAGGGGGTGCGCCCCCACCCTCGTGGACAGGGTGTGGGCCCCCTGGTCTGGACCTTCTTGCAGGTATTTTTTATATTTTCCAAAATAATTCTCCGTGGATTTTTAGGTCATTCCGAGAACTTTTTATTTCTGCACAAAAACAACACCATGGCAGTTCTGCTGAAAACTGCGTCAGTCTGGGTTAGTTCCATTCAAATCATGCAAGTTAGAGTCCAAAACAAGAGCAAAAGGGTTTGGAAAAGTAGCTACGTTGGAGACGTATCACATCACCATCGCTCGGGGTCAGGTGGCTACCTCAAAGCCCGACCGTTGTGGGCCAAGGCCGGGAATGACCTGCTTGTTAAAGGGGCCGAACCACAGACATTACACTGGCCAGACCGTTCATGGACTTGGTTCTTCGGGGTTGGGGGAACCTTGGACCCTGTAACAGGGAAGTGCGTTTGGACGGACGAGCAACTTGCAATACCCATCAAGCATCTTCAGTTCTATATCAAAGCAACGCAGGAAGAGACGTTCGTTCTCGACAGAGAGAACGACGAGCTCACAATGGCCCTCGAGAATCCTGAGCACCCTGAACGGACATGAGGCACGTCAGGCTCCGTTTCGTGGAAGGCTGGGTTTCCCGACGGAGGCGGTTAGAAATGCCGGGAGAGGAAGAAGAAAGTGGATCAGAGCACTCTGCAGGCGCTGCATGCAAGAGTAAAAGCACTAGAGGACGAACAAGAAGTAGTTCACAGCAAGCGACCTGCCGAAGCTACCCCGCCATCTCAGCGGAAAAGCAGCGTGGTTTCCCCCGAGCTGCCTGAGGAGCCTGTCTTCACGGCTCCTGCTAGCTACCCCGTGGATGCTATCACAGAGTCTCAACATTGCCACCTTATGATGCAATGGCTGCAATTGAAAGTCAAGGCGGCTGTAGGCTCTGTTTTTTCCGCTGAACCCGGCGCAACTTTTCATTGCCGTCCGATTCCAGAAGGATATGCTAGGGTGATGGTGGATCAAATAACGGAGGGGTTTGAGGATCTCGAGCTTGACCACCCTACCGGTGAAGGGGAGACTCGCTTGGGTTCTTCATTGAAGACTCCATGCCTATGGCGGAAGACCTCATCAACCTTCCGAACTGGACACCTCCGCCTCCTTCGGCGAGTCAGTGCACTCCACATCCTCCTCCGCCTCCTCCTCCTGCAAGGGATCAGTGCACTCTGCCTCCTTCTCCGGGTGCTCAGGTGCGTGGCGGCACTCCGCCTCCTTCTCCGCCTGCGCTGGCGCGTCCGAGCAGCCGCCTCGTCCTCCACCTCATCAGTAAGGCGTGAAGAGAGCTGCCGATGCTCCGGCTGCTCCAGCGCGTGGTAGCACTCCGCCTCCTTCTCCGCCTTGTAAGCAACAAAAGAAGGCAGCCATAGCCGCTCGGACAACTCTGGAATCTAGCAGTACAATCAGAGGCAAGAGGCAATACAAATACGGTCCATCTCTCACGCCTTTAGAGAAGTTACCATACGAGAGGATGATACGTCTCCAACGTATCTATAATTTTTTATTGTTCCATGCTATTATTTATGATGTTTTGGATGTTTAATGGGCTTTGTTATACACTTTTATATTATTTTTGGGACTAACCTATTAACCCAAAGGCCCAGTCCAGATTGCTGGTTTTTTGCCTATTTCAGGGTTTTACAGAAAAGTAATATCAAACGGAGTCCAAACGGAATGAAACTTCGGGAGAGATATTTTTGGAGCAAAATACGCACGGGAGACTTGAGAACCACGAAGTAGGGCACACATGGCGTCCACGAGGGTGGGGGCGCGCCCCCTACCTCATGGGCCCCATGTTTGGCCCCTTGTGTCCTCCTTCCTCCTATATATACCTACGTACACCGAAACCATCAGAAGAGGAGATAAAACCCTAGTTCCACCACCGCAACGTTCTGTTCCCGTGAGATCCCATCTCGGGGCCTGTTTCGGAGCTCCGCCGGAGGGGGGATCTACCACGGAGTGCTTCTACATCATCATCATCGCCTCACCATGAGTTGTGAGTAGTTACCACAGACCTTCAGGTCCATAGCTAGTATCTAGATGGCTTCTTCTCTCTCTTTGGATCTCAATACCAAGTTCTCCTTGGTCTTCGAGGAGATCTATTCGATGTAATCTCTTTTTGCGGTGTGTTTGTCGAGATCCAATGAATTGTGGGTTTATGATCAAGATTATCTATGAGAAGTATTTGGTTCTTTTCTAAACTCTTTATGTATGATTATAATATCCTTGCAAGTCTCTTCGAATTATTGGTTTGGTTTGGCCTACTAGAACTATAGTTCTTGCAATGGGAGAAGTGCTTGGCTTTGGGTTCAATCTCGCGGTGTCCTTTCCCAGTGACAGTAGGGGCAGCAAGGCACATATTGTATTGTTGCCATCGAGGATAAAAAGACGGGGTTTATATCATATTGCTTGAGTTTATCCCTCTACATCATGTCATCTTGCTTAAGGCGTTACTCTGTTCTTATGAATTTAATACTTTAGATGCATGCCGGATAGCGGTCGATGTGTGGAGTAATAGTAGTAGATGCAGAATCCTTTCGGTCTACTTGTTTCGGACGTGATGCCTATATATAATGATCATGCCTAGATAGTCTCATAAGTATTCGCTTTTCTATCAATTGCTCGACAGTAATTTGTTCACCCACCATAGAATTATGCTATCATGAGAGAAGCCACTAGAGAAACCTATGGCCCCCGGGTCTATTCTCAACATATCAATCTACAATCTATTTTAATTTTCTGCTTTTACTTTATGTTCTTATATCCAAAAATACCAAAAAAGTCAAACTATCCTATCTATCAGATCTCAATTTCGTAAGTGACCGTAAAGGGATTGACAACCCCTTATCGCGTTGGCTGCGAAGTTCTTATTTGTTTGTGCAGGTGCGAGGGACTCGTGCGTGGTCTCCTACTGGATTGATACCTTGGTTCTAAAAAACTGAGGGAAATACTTATGCTACTGTGCTGCATCACCCTTTCCTCTTTGAGGGAATACAACGCAAGCTCGAGAAGTAGGAAGAAGAATTTCTGGCACCGTTGCCGGGGAGGCTTACGCAAAAGTCATATACCAAGTACCTATCACAAGCCCTTATCCTTCACATTACATTTTTGCCTCTCGTTTTCCTCTCCCCCACTTCACCCTTGCCGTTTTATTTGCCCTTCTTTTGCCGTGTGTTTACCGTTCGCTTGCTTCTTGTTTGCTTGTGTGTTGGATTGCTTGCTTGTCACTATGGCTCAGAACAATACCAAATTGTGTGACTTCTCCAATACCAACAATAATGATTTTATTAGCACTCTGATTGCTCCTATTACCGATGCTGAATCTTGTGAGATCAATGCTGCTCTATTGAATCTTGTCATGAAAGATAAATTTTCTGGCCTTCCTAGTTGTGACGCCCCCGATTTGACCGTACACTAATCATGCACGCAAATGTGTACGACCAAGATCAGGGACTCACTGAAAGATATCACAACACAACTCTAGACACAAATTAAAATAATTCAAGCTTTATATTACAAGCCAGGGGCCTCGAGGGCTCGAATACAAAAACTCGAAAACACAAGAGTCAGCGGAATCAATAATATCTGAGTACAGACATAAGTTAAACAAGTTTGCCTTAAGAAGGCTAGCACAAAAAAATAGCAACGATCGAAAAGGAAAGGCCTCCTGCCTGGGACCTCCTAACTACTCCTCGAAGCCGGACTCCATGTAGAAACATCCTCGGGATCCTCTCTCTCCTGGACTCCACCATCTGGTTGTGTCATCCGAGAAGAAGGGACAAAAGGGGAAAAGGGGGAGCAAAGCAACCGTGAGTACTCATCCAAAGTACTCGCAACCAAGGCTCTACACTACATATGCAATGGTATCTGTGTAAAGAGGGTAATATATGTGGGTTAAACGGCAGAATGCCAGAATAAGAGGGGGATAGCTAATCCAATCGAAGACTACGCTTCTGGCAACCTCCATCTTGCAACAATAGAAGAGAGTAGCTAGAAAGTAACAAGTATCCTCGCTTCTGGCAGCCTCCGTCTTGCAGCAATAGAAGGGAGTAGATGGTAAGTTCACCAAGTAACAACGTATAGCATAATCCTACCCGGCGATCCTCCCCTCGTCGCCCTGTGGAAGAGCGATCACCGGGTTATATCTGGCACTTGAAAGGGTGTGTTTTATTAAGTATCCGGTTCTAGTTGTCATGAGGTCGGAGTACAACTCCGAGTCGTCCTTTTACCGAGGGACATGGCTATTCGAATAGATTAACTTCCCTGCAGGGGTGCACCACATTACCCAGCACGCTCGATCCCATTTGGCCGGACACACTTTCCAAGGTCATGCCCGGCATTGGAAGATCAACACGTCGCAACCCTACCTAAGCACAACAGAGAGGTCAGCACGCCGGTCTAAGTCCTATGCGCACATGGGTCCGGGCCCATCGCCCATTGCACACCTGCACGTTGCGTACGCGGCCGGTGAGCAGACCTAGCAACCTCCATTACTAAGGAAGTTACGTTACGCGGTCCAACCCGGCGCGCGCCGCTCAGTCGCTGACGTCAAGAAGGCTTCGGCCGATACCACGACGTCGAGAGCCCATAACTATTCCCACGTAGCTGGTTAGTGCGTATAGGCCAGCGGCCAGACTCAGATCAAATATACAAACTCATTAAGTGTGTTATTATAAAATAACCACGGACAACGACTAGGGCTAGGCCACCTCTCGACTGGGTGTCTCAACCTGCCCTGTCGCTCCGCCACAAAGATCCACTCGGGAGCCGTCGGGAACTCAGGCCCACCACTACCTGGATGGAGCCACCTGTTCTTTCAGCCCCCACATCGGAATCACTTGCGGGTACTCAATGAGCCGACCCGACTTTAGTCACATCATGTATCATGTAGAGTATGTATATAGTATATACCCGTGATCACCACCCGAGTGATCACGGCCCGATAGTATAGAATGGCAGACGGACAAGAATGTAGGGCCACTGATGGAATACTAGCATCCTATACTAAGCATTAGGATAGCAGGTAAAGGTAACAACAGTTGTAGCAACAATGACAGGCTATGCAGCAGAATGGGATTCATCGAAAGCAGTAACATGCTACACTACTCTAATGCAAGCAGTAGAGAGAGGAATAGGAGATATCAGGTTGATCAAGGGGGGGGGGGCTTGCCTGGTTACTCTGGCAAGAAGGAGGGGTCGTCGTCGACGTAGTCGATCATAGTGGCACCGTCAGCAGACTGAGTTCCGGTGTCTATCCGAGAGAAGAGGGGGGAGAAACAATAAATATAAAGCAAACATCACACCACAAAACATAACATGGCAATACGCGGTGCTACGTGTGACCTAACACGGTACTACGTGATACTGGCAAGGATGGAAAACATCCGGGAAAGTATTCCCGGTGTTTCGTGTTTTTGGACAGACGGACCGGAGGGGGATTATTGCATGTGCGCTATGCTAGGGACGTGTGGTGAACGAACGGACTGCGTATTCGGGTTTGTCTCGTCGTTCTGAGCAACTTTCATGTACAAAGTATTTTCATCCGAGCTACGGTTATTTTTCTATTAATTTTTGAAGTTTTATTAATATTCTCAAATTATTTAATTATTAAATTCGAGTTAAACAAAAGGCCGAAAGGGCTGAGTGCACCCAGAGTTGCACTTGTGGCTGACAGTGGGCCAGGGTGGGTCCAGTCAGCAGTGTTGACTCAGTCAACATTTGACTGGTCAAAGTGTGAATAGTAAAGGTGGGTCCCGGCTGTCATAGACTTAGGCACTATTAATTTAAGTTATCATTTTAATTTACAGAGGGTCCACATGTCATATGTACATAAACTACTAGTAATTAACTAGTAGTACTAACCTATCTCCTAATACTAACAGGGCCGATCCTAACGAACACACATGTACGCACACACACCACACACACTCGTGCACACACACACCACACTCACGCACGGACATGGCCAACAGCAAAGCAGCGCAGCTTAGCAGATTTGTAGCTAGAAGAGCAGCAGCAGCTAGGAGCGAGCAGCATCGGCAGTAGCAGTAGGCAGAGCAGGCAGTAGCAGCGCGTGAGCAGCAAGCACGCAGCAGCAGAGAACACACGGGGCTAGGCGAGAGCACGCAACGGCAGCGGCCGCAAGAAGCGTGCGGGCTGGTGGGCGCGTGGCCGCGGTGCTACGCGACCAGGGCGCGCTGGCACAAGGCAGGGGGCAGCCGGCGGCTGGACGGTAGCAGGCGGGGTGGGCGCATCCAGCACGGGTGTGGCGCACAGCCGGCGAGCAACGGGAAGACGTGGCGTGCGGCGACAACAGCAGGCGGCAGAAAGGGGCGGCGAGGGTGAGCAGCGGAGGAGCCACAACGGCGAACAACGGCAGATCAGGGGAGGGGCTGCGGGCACACCCGCAGGTCACGGCCAGGGTAAAGGCGGACGCGGGAAGGAGCGGACAGGGGCGCACGGGACGCGGCCGCAGCCGCGATGAGCATGGGGCAGAGGTAGCGACCGCGAGCTCGGGTGCGGCAGGACGGCACTAAACGGCGGCAGAATCGAAGGCAAAACGAAGGGGACCGGAAGAGGATCTCACCGGGAGGGCACATGGTGGCCCGTTGATGGTTTAGGGGCAGCAGAATATCCGCAATCGTCGCAGACACATCGATGGCCGAAGGTAGAAGACGACGACACAACCGGCGAGGTAGGGGCCCCCAGCATGAACTCGAGGGTGTGGATGATGCAGTGGACGATGGCGGAGCCCTTGGACACATCCTTATGCAGTGGGGGTGAGAGTGGCCGTGGGATCGACGAGGTTCATGGAGATGGATCTTCGGCCGAGGGTTGGGGGAAAGAAAATGACGCAATGGGAGGGGAATGGGAGGAGTGAGGGCTAGGGTTTGACCTGGGGGTCGGGCGCGTGCTTATCTACGATGGGAGGTGCCGGCGGATGGCCGCCACGAGGCTGGGGCACCATGGATGGCTGCCACGATCCCGTGCCTTTCTCCTGTAGCGAGAGGAGGGAGACAAGTGGGGATGTGGGCTGGGCCTTCCATTTTGCTACATGGGCCATAGTGCTCAGTAGATTAGGTCCTTCTCTTTTATTACCTCACTGTTTTATTTACATCATCTGTTTTCTAATTTTAATAGCTGCTAAAAGAATATTGGTATTTATGAAAAATGGATACATAAATACTGTGTATTTTTAGCAGCTAGCGCACAAAGTTTGCAGCAGTTTGGGGTTAAATAAACAACCTTTTATTTTGAAAAGGCTATTTTATTCGCCGATGGACCACTTATTAATTTCCTAGGAATTATTTGGTGAGCCAAAGGATGTTGGTTACAACATGACAATGATCGGGGGAATTATAGAATAATTTGAACGTTTTAGTTTGGTTGTTGAAATAAATATTATTTTTACTTTGTTTTAAAATTTAAACTTGAATTCGGTTTTGATCAAAGTGAAGTTAAGCAGATTAATTGCAATGACACGGTACCATCAGTGTGTGATTACTGTAGCTTGACTACCGGGGTGTTACAAATCTCCTCCACTACAAGAAATCTCGTCCCGAGATTTAAGAAGTGGAGTAGGGGGAACGTTCTGGTTATGAAATTCTAACGGGTCCTCTCGGTCTTGGTTGCCCTTCTTGAAAAGGTTGATCCATAGCGTTGATGTCTGCATTTCTCTGCATCAATGCATCATGAAGAAGTTGTCGTCCTTCTTTCGGGAACTCCATCGTACTTATGAAAAGGATAAGGGGTAACTAGGGAAGAACGGACCTCTACCAAGTTGCTTGTCTGGTAGATAACATTAGGGAAGGTGGTGGGTAGTAACCTTCGAATTGAAACTTAGAAAATTTTGAGAGAAAGGTAAGAAGGTACCACAAGAATTTTTGAGTGGGCAGGCAATCGTTCGATGCCCAATCGGAAGGTGAATGGGGTTTCAGAGCAATGAAACAAATATTGGGTTTGATACTAGAGTAGATCATCTCTAGGAAGGTGGCTTGTGATCTATATACGAAGCCAAGCGTGAGGAATAAGTTTGGAAATAGGGGGTACATGAGAGTCGGGTTTCGATCCTGTGGAACTATGGGTTATGGGCCCTCCATGTGGGTTAAAAGCAAGAAGCGTGATCACGTCTTGCACGATCATGATAGCAAGGCATGTGAGAGGATAGTCTATTAGTTATGTTGGCAGCAACGTTAGTACCAAGGGTGAGGTACGAAGAGAACCATTCTCCTACTCGTTGTACGAGGCAGACCAATAGGCATATTTCTCGTCCATCGGTGGTTACCGGAATGTTATCAACAATAGTAAAATGGTCTTACCGACAGAGTTGTACACCAAGGTGTTTACATAAGTAGAAAATAAGTATTGCTTAGATTATATGTAGATCAAGAAAGGTTAAACAAACAATTGGAAAGGAAAATGTGTTTAAACACAATGAATAGCGGTATATCATTCCCAAGATTAAGCAGGTCATGATATACGTGTCTGGAGATCAAAGTCGTGACCATAGAGATGAAAGGGGTAAGAAGATTTATGATATGTACCCACACAACGATGTTGGATAGTTGATCAAGAAACATTTAGCATTGCGCTTACAATGTTCTTGCGGATCTTCGGAGTACCACAGACATGCTTCGAGATAGCACCGACATGGTCATTGGATAAGATCAGACTTTGAATACACAAAGGATCCATCAGGAACAACTTATAGAATAAGTCCTACATTTTTCAGCAAGGAAAAGATGAGGATGTGGCCGACGGGCTCAGCAACAATTCATCGCGAATTCCATCAGCATGGATTTCTACATTTAAGTGAACAAGATGATAACATTGGACATAACGCAATATGTTAGAGGAGAACATCCATAAGTAAACATTGAATGGAGCATGCACATGGAAAATGGACTAAGTAGCACGATCAATGTTATAATGGTGATTCAATAACCAAAAGACCGAGAATGAGACTATCGACCATTCACTTCAAAGCAATAGGGTTGCCAGAAGTTTTGGAATTCACACCTCACAGTTCAATGGTCGGTATTCCAGTTAGAATCAACATGGGGATCTAGATATGAATGGGGATGGCGAGAAGTATTACTATATCAAGAATTAACAAGTGGAGCAATTCTCATGACATCCTTGACATAAAAGATTATAATACTCAAATGTAGAACATAACATGAGTTGGATAGCAAGGAACTCAAGGTACAACCCAAAACATGAACAAGTTTGTGTTGGAGGGAAGGCAATAAAGTTGTCTATGATAACACAATTCATCAAGGGGCAAGAACGGTATTCCTCATCATGGATTCGATAGATATCCTAAAGGAGTCAAAATGTTAATGATGATCACGACAAATTTTGTCGAGAGGCTCCATGAAGAAGTAATCGAACATTGACTGTATCAAGCAAAAGGAATGGTGAAGCCAAAGGTTATTATTATATCCATAGATAAGATGCAATGTCAGAATCAGAGTTGTCTCTCAAGACAATCTATATGATGTTGAAAGCTCGATGTAAGCTTAGCTCATCACCGAAAATTGTGCTCCGGGAAGAAGGACTAGTTAGCACAGTTAAAATCGGCATGATAATGATATAACCGAGCGGCCTAGGAATGACATGATCGAGTTTAAATTCCCCAGCAACAATTACCATGAGTAGTGATCCATAAAATGGACTCGAGTCACTTGTCAGAGTTGTCGAGTGACGAACAACTGAAACTCGGGAAACAACTGAAATTCGTGAGAAGTAATACTTGATGATGAACTCATAAGGAGTAATGCCATTCTGTAATACCCTCGAGTTACTAGGGGTAATACTTGACGACAGATCAAAGTAGAGGTTGGGCTGGGGTATTGCTCTATAGAAGACAAGTGCTTAAACTTGCACGAGAAATGGTATTTAAAGGAGAACATGGTCGGAACCACGATTGTAAAATGTCAGATCCCATATATAAGATGAACTTATACCAAGGGAATAATTAATTTAAGAGTAGCTTCCATGATAAGGTCTACATCATGTCCACGGGCATGGACACAAGGTTCAAGGTCGACTCCCACTTCTCCAAACGCATGACCTTTCATTCACTTTATTTTCTTACAAAAATGGCATTAGTGTTGAAAGTTTTACATGGTGAAATACTAGATGAGTATGACCCGTTAAATCTTTCGGGTTTACACGGCTTTATGGGTCATAGGTTCAACCCATCAGGGCATCTTAGGAACATATACCACAAACTTTTAGGAGTAATTATCACTAGCTCGATAGTAGAGCATGGTTGACCAAGTAGAGGATACAATTTACCAAAAGCATTATGTATCCGAGGAAGGACTCACAAAGTTATAGAATATGAAGGAAAATGTCGGATAACAATCCAACAAAGGACCGGACCGTCCAAAAGGGAGCTGATGTGAGCATCGACACACCATCAGAGGAAGGATGAATGCAAAGGCATCAGATTATGGAAACTTCTGAATAACCTAACGCTTAAATACGAAGGAATTATGATTTCCAAAATGAAGGATCAGAAATAGACGCTCTGATCAAAGATGGATAAGTTGAATAGACTATGGGCACAATTCAACAGAAATTTGATTGGTGAGAACCAACTCATATCCAAAACGGCGTCTAAGCCGGAAGAACAGAATCTAGTTCGACTGATAATGGCGAGCATACACAATTATATTGAATCAAAGGCTCAAATATGATGATGTCAAAGGATGCTAAGGAATATTGCTAGTCATATGGAAGTAACCATAATGCAGGCACACAAGGAAGAACAAGAACAATAGGCTACCGAGGATTTTCGAAAGATCGAATAGTATTTCGAAGACCTTTGTGGAGCACATGAACAACTAGGGATGAACGGATACTCGACATGTGCGGGGAATTATCCGTAGGGGTATTCATGTGGCAAAGAACTGCAAGGCAGTAGGCACAAAATATTCTTGGATCAATAGCAAGAATTTTGGGGTATCTCATACTAGCAAGATCAACTCAGAATAAAAGTAAGAACGACAGGTGTATGTATTTATCCATAGGGATATTTCAATGGTAGGGAATTGCAAAAGCAACGGGCACAAAGTCTCGAGAGAACATCAGAGAGTATCTTCGGAATCCTTCGGTGCGCCACACAATCATCTGAAGTGAGGGGTTCTCCGGGAGAAAGTAGTTACGAGAACCTAACGTTAGAGTTTGCAAAATCATTTAACCCGAATAGAAGAGAGATCAAAGTCCTAGAGTAAAGATGAGGAATAAAAGATCCTAATACCACCCAATGGCGACGTGGGCCTAAGGCACACAACCATGTTAGTAAAAGTTTTGCAATCACTAGACTCGACTTCGGCCAAGGAGTTGGAAAGGGGGCTACCTACAGGCAGTCGGCTCTGATACCAACTTGTGACGCCCCCGATTTGACCATACACTAATCATGCACGCAAATGTATACGACCAAGATCAGGGACTCACTGAAAGGTATCACAACACAACTCTAGACACAAATTAAAATAATTCAAGCTTTATATTACAAGCCAGGGGCCTCGAGGGCTCGAATACAAAAACTCGAAAACACAAGAGTCAGCGGAATCAATAATATTTGAGTACAGACATAAGTTAAACAAGTTTGCCTTAAGAAGGCTAGCACAAAAAAATAGCAACGATCGAAAAGGCAAGGCCTCCTGCCTGGGACCTCCTAACTACTCCTCGAAGCCGAACTCCATGTAGAAACATCCTCGGGATCCTCTCACTCCTGGACTCCACCATCTGGTTGCGTCATCCGAGAAGAAGGGACAAAAGGGGAAAAGGGGGAGCAAAGCAACCGTGAGTACTCATCCAAAGTACTCGCAAGCAAGGATCTACACTACATATGCAATGGTATCTGTGTAAAGGGGGTAATATATGTGGGTTAAACGGCAGAATGCCAGAATAAGAGGGGGATAGCTGATCCAATCGAAGACTACGCTTCTGGCAACCACCATCTTGCAACAGTAGAAGAGAGTAGCTAGAAAGTAACAAGTATCCTCGCTTCTGGCAGCCTCCGTCTTGCAGCAATAGAAGGGAGTAGATGGTAAGTTCACCAAGTAACTACATATAGCATAATCCTACCCGGCGATCCACCCCTCGTCGCCCTGTGGAAGAGCGATCACCGGGTTATATCTGGCACTTGAAAGGGTGTGTTTTATTAAGTATCTGATTCTAGTTGTCATGAGGTCGGAGTACAACTCTGGGTCGTCCTTTTACCGAGGGACACGGCTATTCGAATAGATTAACTTCCCTGCACGGGTGCACCACATTACCCAGCACGCTCGATCCCATTTGGCCGGACACACTTTCCAGGGTCATGCCCGGCCTCGGAAGATCAACACGTCGCAACCCTACCTAAGCACAGCAGAGAGGTCAGCACGCCGGTCTAAGTCCTATGCGCACAGGGGTCCGGGCCCATCGCCCATTGCACACCTGCACGTTTCGTACGCGGCCGGTGAGCAGACCTAGCAACCTCCATTACTAAGGAAGTTACGTTACGCGGTCCAACCCGGCGCGCGCCCGCTCAGTCGCTGACGTCAAGAAGGCTCCGGCTGATACCACGACGTCGAGAGCCCATAACTATTCCCACGTAGCTGGTTGGTGCGTATAGGCCAGCGGCCAGACTCAGATCAAATATCCAAACTCGTTAAGTGTGTTATTATAAAATAACCGCGGACAACGGCTAGGGCCAGGCCACCTCTCGACTGGGTGTCTCAACCTGCCCTGTCGCTCCGCCACAAATATCCACTCGGGAGCCGTCGGGAACTCAGGCCCACCACTACCTGGATGGAGCCACCTGTCCTTTCAGCCCCCACATCGGAATCACTTGCGGGTACTCAATGAGCCGACCCGACTTTAGTCACATCATGTATCCTGTAGAGTATGTATATTGTATATACCCGTGATCACCACCCGAGTGATCACGGCCCCATAGTATAGCATGGCAGACGGACAAGAATGTAGGGCCACTGATGGAATACTAGCATCCTATACTAAGCATTAGGATAGCAGGTAAAGGTAACAACAGTTTTAGCAACAATGACAGGCTATGCAGCAGAATGGGATTCATCCAAAGCAGTAACATGCTACACTACTCTAATGCAAGTAGTAGAGAGAGGAATAGGAGATATCGGGTTGATCAAGGGGGGGGGCTTGCCTGGTTGCTCTGGCAAGAAGGAGGGGTCGTCGTCGACGTAGTCGATCATAGTGGCACCGTCAGCAGTCTGAGTCCCGGTGTCTATCAGAGAGAAGAGGGGGGAGAAACAATAAATATAAAGCAAACATCGCACCACAAAACATAACATGGCAATACACGGTGCTACGTGTGACCTAACACAGTACTACGTGATACTGGCAAGGATGGAAAACAGCCGGGAAAGTATTCCCGGTGTTTCGTGTTTTTGGACAGACGGACCGGAGGGGGATTATTGCATGTGCGCTATGCTAGGGACGTGTGGTGAACGAACGGACTGCGTATTCGGGTTTGTCTCGTCGTTCTGAGCAACTTTCATGTACAAAGTATTTTCATCCGAGCTACGGTTATTTTTCTATTAATTTTTAAAGTTTTATTAATATTCTCAAATTATTTAATTATTAAATTCGAATTAAACAAAAGGCCGAAAGGGCTGGGTGCACCCGATGCAGTGCACCCAGAGTTGCACTTGTGGCTGACTGTGGGCCAGGGTGGGTCCAGTCAGTAGTGTTGACTCAGTCAACATTTGACTAGTCAAAGTGTGAATAGTAAAGGTGGGTCCCGGCTGTCATAGACTTGGGCACTATTAATTTAAGTTATCATTTTAATTTACAGAGGGGTCCACATGTCATATGTACATAAACTACTACTCCCTTCGTCCCATAATATAAGAACGTTTTTGACACTACACTAGCGTAAAAAACGTTCTTATATTATGGGACAGAGGGAGTAGTAATTAACTAGTAGTACTAACCTATCTCCTAATACTAACAGGGCCGATCCTAACGAACACACATGTACACACACACACCACACACACTCGTGCACACACACACCACATTCACGCACGGCCATGGCCAACAGCAAAGCAGCGCAGCTTAGCAAATTTGTAGCTAGAAGAGCAGCAGCAGCTAGGAGCGAGCAGCATCGGCAGTAGCAGTAGGCAGAGCAGGCAGCAGCAGCGCGTGAGCAGCAAGCACGCAGCAGCAGAGAACGCACGGGGCTAGGCGAGAGCATGCAACGGCAGCGGCCGCAAGAAGCGTGCGGGCTGGTGGGCGCGTGGCCGCGGTGCTACGCGACCAGGGAGCGCGGGCACAAGGCAGGGGCGGCCGGTAGCAGGCGGGTGGGCGCATCCAGCATGGGTGTGGCGCGCAGCCAGCGAGCAACGGGAAGACGTGGCGTGCGGCGACAACAGCAGGCGGCAAAAAGGGGCGGCGAGGGTGAGCAGCGGAGGAGCCACAACGGCGAACAGCATCAGATCAGGGGAGGGGCTGCGGGCACACGCGCAGGTCACGGCCAGGGTAAAGGCGGACGCGGGAAGGAGCGGACAGGGGCGCACGGGACGCGGCCGCAGCCACGATGAGCATGGGTCAGAGGTAGCGACCGCGAGCTCGGGTGCGGTAGGACGGCACTAAACGGCGGCAGAATCGAAGGCAAAACGAAGGGGACCGGAAGATGAGCTCACCGGGAGGGCACATGGTGGCCCGTTGATGGCTTAGGAGCAGTAGAATATCCGCAATCGTCGTAGACACATCGATGGCCGAAGGTAGAAGACGACGACAGAACCGGCGAGGTAGGGGCCCCCAGCATGAACTCGAGGGTGTGGATGATGCAGTGGATGATGGCGGAGCCCTTGGACACATCCTTATGCAGTGGGGGTGATAGTGGCCGCGGGATCGACGAGGTTCATGGAGATGGATCTTTGGCCGAGGGTTGCGGGAAAGAAAATGACGCAATGGGAGGGGAATGGGAGGAGTGAGGGCTAGGGTTTGACCTGGGTGTCGGGCGCGTGCTTATCTACGATGGGAGGTGCCGGCGGATGGCCGCCACGAGGCTGGGGCACCATGGATGGCTGCCACGATCCCGTGCCTTTCTCCTATAGCGAGAGGAGGGAGACAAGTGGGGATGTGGGCCGGGCCTTCCATTTTGCTACATGGGCCATAGTGCTCAGTAGATTAGGTCCTTCTCTTTTATTACCTCACTGTTTTTTTTACATCATCTGTTTTCTAATTTTAATAGCTGCTAAAAGAATATTGGTATTTATGAAAAATGGATACATAAATACTGTGTATTTTTAGCAGCTAGCGCACAAAGTTTGCAGCAGTTTGGGGTTAAATAAACAACTTTTTAATTTGAAAAGGCTATTTTATTCGCCGATGGACCACTTATTAATTTCCTAGGAATTATTTGGTGAGCCAAAGGATGTTGGTTATAACATGACAATGATCGGGGGAATTATAGAATAATTTGAACGTTTTAGTTTTGTTGTTGAAATAAATATTATTTTTACTTTATTTTAAAATTTGAACTTGAATTCGGTTTCGATCAAAGTGAGGTTAAGCAGATTAATTGCAATGACACGGTACCATCAGTGTGTGATTACTGTAGCTTGACTACCGGGGTGTTACACTAGTGAAGATGTCGCTACCCATCTAAACAACTTTATTGATTTGTGTGATATGCAAAAGAAAAGGGATACGGATAACGATATTGTTAAATTGAAGTTATTTCTGTTTTCGCTTAGAGATCGTTCTAAAACTTGGTTTTCCTCTTTGCCTAGAAATAGTATTGATTCGTGGAATAAGTGCAAAGATGCTTTTATCTCTAAGTATTTCCCTCCTGCTAAGATCATCTCTCTTAGAAACGATATTATGAACTTTAAGCAACTAGATCATGAGCATGTTGCACAAGCTTGGGAGAGAATGAAATTAATGATACGTAATTGCCCTACACATGGTTTGAACTTATGGATGATTATTCAAAACTTTTATGCTGGCTTGAATTTTGCTTCTAGAAATCTTTTAGATTCGGCCGCAGGAGGCACTTTCATGGAAACTACCTTAGGAGAAGCTACCAAACTCCTAGATAATATTATGGTTAATTATTCTCAATGTCACACCAAAAGATCTACTAGTAAAAAAGTGCATGCTATTGAAGAGATTAGTGTTTTGAGTGGAAAGATGGATGAACTTATGAAATTATTTGCTGCTAAGAGTGCTTCTTCTGATCCTAATGATATGCCTTTATCCACGTTGACTGAAAATAATAATGAATCTTTGGATGTGAATTTTGTTGGTAGGAATAATTTTGGTAACAATGCTTATAGAGGAAACTTTAATCCTAGGCCTTTTCCTAGTAATTCCTCTAATAATTATGGCAATTCCTACAATAACTCTTATGGAAAGATGCCTTCTGAATTTGAAACTAGTGTTAAGGAGTTTATGAATTCGCAAAAGAATTTCAATGCTTTGCTTGAAGAAAAATTGCTTAAGATTGATGAATTGGCTACAAGTGTGGATAGAATTAATCTTGATGTTGATTCTCTGAAACTTAGATCTATCCCACATAAGCCTGATATCAATGAGTCTCTCAAAGCCATGAGAATTTCCATTGATGAATGCAAAGAAAGGACTGCTAGGATGCGTGCTAAAAGAGAGAATTATATAAAAACATGTTCTTCTAGTTATCATGAAAATGAAGATGAAGATCTGAAAGTTACTGATGTGTCTCCTATTAGATCCTTGTTTTCTAGTATGAATCTTGATAAAGATGGGATTGGAGATGTGTCTACTTTAATTAAAAGGTGCCCCAATGATTCGGAGTTTTTTGATCTTGATGCTAAAATTGTTAAAAGTGGGATTGAAGAGATTAAAACTTTGCATAGTGATGAACCCACTACTTTGGATTTCAAGGGATTCAATTATGAAAATTGCTCTTTGATTGATTGTATTTCCTTGTTGCAATCCGTACTAAACTCTCTGCAAGCTTATAGTCAAAATAAAGCTTTTACCAAACACATAGTTGATGCTTTGATGCAATCTTATGAAGAAAAACTTGAAATAGAAGTTCCTATCCCTAGAAAGCTTTATGGTGAGTGGGAACCTATTATTAAAATTAAAATTAAAGATCATGAATGCTTTGCTTTGTGTGATTTGGGTGCAAGTGTTTCCACTATCCCAAAAACTTTCTGTGATTTGTTAGGTTTCCATGAGCTTGATGATTTAGAAAGAAAATCAAATTACCATATGAATATATGATGAGAGCCACTTATGGATTGCCTTCCAAAGATGGCAATACGTAGATCTATTCATGTATCGTGCCTAGCTAGGGGCGTAAAACGACAGCGCTTGTTGGGAGGCAACCCAATTTTATATTTTCTGTTTTTGCTTCTATTTAGGAATAAATATTGCATCTAGCTTCTGTTTAGATGTGATTTTGTGTTTTAATTAGTGTTTGTGCCAAGTAGAACCTTTGGGAAGACTTGTGTGAAGTTTATATGATCTTGCTGTGAATAATAGAATCATTAGCGCTCGCTAGAATGATCACCAGATTTTACTGGAGCGTGCTATTTAGTTGACTCTTTTTCAGATGATTAATAGACAAATTCCTCACATTTACCAATTTATTTCAATTTTTTTGGAGTTACAGAAGTATGTGAAAGTTACAGATTACTACAGACTGTTTTGTTTTGGACATATTTTGTTTTTCTTGTGTTGATTGCTTATTTGGATGAATCTATGAGTAGTATTGGGGAGTATGAATCATAGAGAAGTTGGAATACAGTAGGTCTAACACCAATATAAACAAAGAATGAGTTCATTACAGTTCCTTTGAGTGGTGGTTTGTTTTCTTATACTAACGGAGCTCACGAGATTTTTTGTCTAAGTTTTGTGTTGTGAAGTTTTCAAGTTTTGAGTATTGCTTTGATGGATTATGGAACAAATAGTGGCAAGAGCCTAAGCTTGGGGATGCGCAAGGCACCCCAAGGTAAAATTCAAGGACAACCAAAAGCCTAAGCTTGGGGATGCCCCGGGAAGGCATCCCCTCTTTCGTCTCCATCTATCGGTAACTATACTCGGAGCTATATTTTTATTCACCACATGATATGTGTTTTACTTGGAGCGTCATGTATAATTTGAGTCTTTGCTTGTTAGTTTGCCACAATTATCCTTGCCGGACACACCTTTTTGAGAGAGATAAATATGGCCTAGGAATTGTTAGAACACTCTATGTGCTTCACTTATATCTTTTGAGTTGAATAGTTTGCTCTAGTGCTTCACTTATATCTTTTAGAGCACGGTGGTAATTATATTTTGAAGAAATTGTTGATCTCTAATGCTTCACTTATATCCTTTTGAGAGTCTATTAGAACAGCATGGTAATGTGCTTTGGCTATAAAACTAGCCTTCACATGATAGGTATCCAAGATCAATGTAGTAAAAATGTTCATACTAAGTGCATTGAATATGAAGAGAAGTTGGATGCTTGATAATTGTTTTTGAGATATGAGGATAGTGATATTAGAGTCATGCTAGTGGAGTTATTATTAAATTGAGAAATACTTGTGTTAAAGTTTGTGATTCCCGTAGCATGCACATATGGTGAACCGCTATGTGACGAAGTTAGAGCATGAGGTATTTGTAAAGTGTCATCCTTCGTGTGGATGTTGGGGGCGCGCGATGGTTAACTCCTACCAACCTCCCCCCTAGGAGCATGCGTTGATTGCTTTGTTTTGATGACTCGTAAATTTTTGCAATAAGTATATGAGTTCTTTATGACTAATGTTGAGTACATGGATATTACGCACTCCCACCCACTATATACCTTCCTCAAAACAACCACCATATATCTTCCTCAAAACAACCACCATACCTACCCATCATGGCATTTCCATAGCCATTCCGAGATATATTGCCATGCAACTTTCCACCGTTCCGTTCATATGACACGCTCTATATTGTCATATTGCCATGCATGATCATGTAGTTGACATCGTATTTGTGGCAAAGCCACCATGCATAATTTTTCATACATGTCACTCTCGATTCATTGCACATCCCGGTACACCACCGGAGGCATTAGAGTCATACTTTGTTCTAGTATCGAGTTGTAATATCGAGTTGTAAATCAATAAAAGTGTGATGGTCATCATTATTAGAGCATTGTCCCATGTGAGGAAAGGCCAAATAAAAAAAGGAGATGGCCCAAAAAAAATAGAGAGGGGCTAAAAAAAATAGAAACCCCCTCCAAAAAAATGAGAGAAAAGAGAGAAGGGACAATGCTACTATCCTTTTCCACACTTGTGCTTCATAGTAGCACCATGTTCTTCATGATAGAGAGTCTCATGCTTAGTCACTTTCATATACTAGTGGGAATTTTCATTATAGAACTTGGCTTGTATATTCCAACGATGGGCGTCCTCAAATGCCCTAGGTCTTCATGATCAAGCAAGTTGGATGCACACCCACTTAGTTCCTTTTGTTGAGCTTTCATACATTTTTAGCTCTAGTGCATCCGTTGCATGGCAATCCCTACTCACTCACATTGATATCTATTGATGGGCATCACCATAGCCCGTTGATATGCCTAGTCGATGTGAGACTATCTCCCTACTTTTGTCTTCTCCACAACCACCACTCTATTCCACATAGTGCTATATCCATGGCTCACGCTCATGTATTGCGTGAAAGTTGAAAGGTTTGAAAGAATAGAGTATGAAAATAAGTGCTTGGCTGAAACCGGGGTTGTGCATGATATGAATATTTTGTGTGATGAAGAGGGAGCATAGCCAGACTATATGATTTTGTAGGGATAGATTTCTTTAGCCATAGTATTTTGAGAAGACATGATTGCTTTGTTAGTATGCTTGAAGTATTATTATTTCTTATGTCAATATAGACTTTTGTCTTGAATCTTTCAGATCTGAACATTGATGCCACAATTAAGAGAATTACATTGAAAACTATGTTGGTTAGCATTCCACATCAAAAATTCTATTTTTATCATTTACCTACTCGAGGACGAGCAGGAATTAAGCTTGGGGATGCTTGATACGTCTCCAACGTATCTATAATTTTTTATTGGTCCATGCTATTATTTATAATGTTTTGGATGTTTAATGGGCTTTGTTATACACTTTTATATTATTTTTGGGACTAACCTATTAACCCAAAGGCCCAGTCCAGATTGCTGTTTTTTGCCTATTTCAGGGTTTTACAGAAAAGGAATATCAAACGGAGTCCAAATGGAATGAAACTTCGGGAGATATATTTTTGGAGCAAAATACGCATGAGAGACTTGAGAACCACGGAGTAGGGAACACGTGGCGTCCACGAGGGTGGGGGCACCCCCCCCCCCCATAGGGCACGCCCCTGCCTCGTGGGCCCCACATTTGGCCCCCGGTGCCCTCCTTCCTCCTATATATACCTACGTACCCCGAAACCTTTAGAAGAGGAGAGAAAACCCTAGTTCCACCACCGCAACCTTCTGTTCCCGTGAGATCCCATCTTGGGGCCCGCTCCGGAGCTCCGCCGGAGGGGGGATCTACCACAGAGTGCTTCTACATCATCATCATCGCCTCACCATGAGTTGTGAGTAGTTACCACAGACCTTCGGGTCCATAGATAGTATCTAGATGGCTTCTTCTCTCTCTTTGGATCTCAATACCAAGTTCTCATCGGTCTTCGAGGAGATCTATTCGATGTAATCTCTTTTTGCGGTGTGTTTGTCGAGATCCGATGAATTGTGGGTTTATGATCAAGATTATCTATGAGAAGTATTTGGTTCTTTTCTGAACTCTTTATGTATGATTATAATATCCTTGCAAGTCTCTTCGAATTATTGGTTTGTTTGGCCTACTAGATCTATAGTTCTTGCAATGGGAGAAGTGCTTGGCTTTGGGTTCAATCTTGCGGTGTCCTTTCCCAGTGACAGTAGGGGCAGCAAGGCACGTATGTATTGTTGCCATCGAGGATAAAAAGGTAGGGTTTATATCATATTGCTTGAGTTTATCCCTCTACATCATGTCATCTTGCTTAAGGTGTTACTATGTTCTTATGAACTTAATACTCTAGATGCATGCTGGATAGCGGTCGATGTGTGGAGTAATAGTAGTAGATGCAGAATCATTTCGGTCTACTTGTTTCGGACGTGATGCCTATATATAATGATCATGCCTAGATAGTCTCATAAGTATTCGCTTTTCTATCAATTTTCTCGACAGTAATTTGTTCACCCATCGTAGAATTATGCTATCATGAGAGAAGCCACTAGAGAAACCTATGGCCCCCGGGTCTATTCTCACCATATCAATCTACAATCTACTTTACTTTTCCGCTTTAACTTTCTATTCTTATATCCAGAAATACCAAAAAACTGTGCGTAAAGGGATTGACAACCCCTTATCGCGTTGGCTATGAAGTTCTTATTTGTTTGTGCAGGTGCGAGGGACTCGCGCGTGGTCTCCTACTGGATTGATACCTTGGTTCTCAAAAACTGTGCTGCATCACCCTTTCCTCTTCGAGGGAATACAACACAAGCTCGAGAAGTAGCAGAGGACCGACGAGGAGGACGCAGAGATCTGTAAAGCCAAAGTGAAGGACTTTTTTGTGACAGCCTGATTTTTGCCCTCTTTTATTTGCCAAAACTTTATTTGAATTTATTTCAAACCTTGGGATTTTTGAATCATTTCATATGGACCTAACCACTTGGGTACCCTTGACTTTCACCCAAGTGCCTCCTATCCATCTCAAACTATCATATACCTCTGGACCACTCCAAATTACTTCATGGAATATTTTTCTTATTTGAAAAATATTCATTTTACTCCCCAAAACCCTAGCTAAAATCTTTGTGCTCCAAATCAACCCGTATTTTATTGGCTCATAAAATTCTGAGGAAATTCCTAAATATTCTTTTGACCCTAAGACACATTCCTGAGCAAAAATATTGCACTTCTTTTTGGAATACTTTTGCTACAGAAAATCTTTTCTATTCTGGGCAAAAATGGTAGTTTCTACAGCAACTACCATTTTACTTGCTCCACTTCTTCTGAAACTCCTTGTGCATATTCACCTTAGTAACTCTTGACTTGCCTCCAAAGCACAGCCTCCAACTATTCACCATTTTACCTCAGTAAGCTCTCAAAGTTTTACTCCAGAAACTTACCAGGTTAGTTACTCTCATTCTACTGCGTCTGGAATTAAACCAACCATGGGTAACTCACCTATCTACCACGAACAACACGCCAGACACGAATTTTGGCACCAAGTCATCCTGCAGGCAGAGTTCGCGCGGTGACCACACATGTACTCCATGCCATGGCAGTCAGTCGGCGCGTGGATGCCGCCGAGTGCTCTGTAGAGCGCGTGCTCGCTTCCGAGCCTGCCCAAGCGCACCAAACCTCGCCACCATCATCGTCTTCATCTCCACAGTCCACCCCTGGCGCTCGCCAACGCCAGAGCTCGCCGCAGCGAGCACGGGCGCGGTCCGGCCAAGGCACAGTGCGGTGCAGCCTATGCTCGTCGTCACCCCCAGTGCCCTTGTGCTCGTCCCCGCTCGGCCATAGCTCCCGCGTGACTCCGTCTTCTTCTCCCCCCTCTCACTAACGCCAATTCGTCGCTGGGCGCGGCCAGGTGTCACCAGCGGAGCACCGTTTCCCCCCCTCTCGCTCGCCTATAAATAGGCCCTTCCCTAGCCGCTCCGAGCACACCACTCCACTCCCACATGACCACAGATAGAGTAGAACCCCGTAGCTCGGCTGGGCAGGCCTCAGGCCACCGTCCCTGAGCTCGAGCTCACCGGCGATCCCCCTCAGGTCGTCGAGGTAGCTCCAGGCCTTCTCCATCCTAGGCGACCTCACAGAGCCTCCGCCACTCTCTGGTGGAGCCTTTTCACCTTGCTAGAGCTGCTGAAGACGTCGTAGCTCGCCGTCTTCTTCAACTCCGGCGTACCCTCTGTTCTGCCTCCGCCTCCAAGCTCCATACCGACGCCGTCCGTCCACCTCTAGCTACCCTACGGGTACGGGCAGCTGCGCCTCGACCTTCTCCGTCGACCTATCCTTTTCGTTTGAGCCAAGGGGCAGCGTCGCCGGCGTGCGCTCTGGCGAAGCGACGGGCCTCTGCTCATCTCCCTCCCCCCTCTCACCTGACTAGCGGGGCCCGCTAGTCAGCCTCTCCACTCCCGCGCGAAGCCGTATGAGTGGTGGCGCTCTGGGCGTTTACGCCTTCGACGTCACCCCCCTATTCTATTTATTTAAATTTCTGTATTTAAATAAATTCCAGAGAACTTCAAACTGCAATAACTTTTTAACCATAAGTCCAAATGAATTGATTCTTTTTGCCTTGGGTTCTTTGTAAAGAGATCTTACAGCACACCAAAAAGAAACTATTTGGTGCTGTGTAGATTTTCTGGTGAATTTTTGAATGAATCTTGATAGTTTCTTTTTGAACTTTTATTTATTTTCAGAAGAAGAAACTTGTTTTGAGGATCACCAGGAGGCTTGTGAGCCTCATTTGAACTAAGGCAAGCCACATCAACATTTTCATAGTGCCATTTCAATATTTGTGATTTTTTCCAACTTGAACAAATGGTTTATATTATGCATGTTAATTATTTTGTTAAATACTTTTTTTGGTTGCTGTAAATATTGGTTTCATTTACTTTACAGAAAGTTGGAGTTTGGTTTAAGTTATTAAGATAGTTAAAATAAAGTTGGGATATTGAGAATGATTATGGACATACATATGTGAAGTTACTTTCTTTTGCATTAAGTAATTATGATAAAATTTTGCTAAGTTAAAATTTTGTTGAAAGTCAAGCATAACGAGAATAATAGTGAAGTTAAGATGAAAGTTGACCCAGTTATATTTTTGTATGGCATTTTACTTGTTTATGTGTTGCGCTTTGGTATATTGCATGGCATAGTATGCCACTGGTTATTTTTTCTCTTTAAGTTGAAACTGTTAATAAGTCAACTTGAATAAATTGTTGACCGGGTCATGGTGCCACTGAATCGAGTCTTTCCCAGTGCAACCACATTTACCTTTATGGGAAGGTCTTGATTCTGTCCATTGACATGCCTCCTGTCGGTACCTCCAGATAGGGAAGGTTATGGGCATGCAGTACCCTGGCCCGGTAAGCAGACATAACCTTGTGTGCCCGTAGTTAATTTTATGGTATCGAGTTCCCGTTTGGGACAATTTTTGTTTGGCCACGACGGTGGTCGGTGTGCCTTTGGTAGGCACAGGGCCACCCAGGACTGTTCCAGTAGGAAACGAGTCGGAGTGGCCGGAGGAGTGTCATGCCAATGGACGGGTTTCGTCGGAACGCCGTTGGTCCACCTGAATGGGAGAACGAGGCCATGGATTCCGTGGTGTGGGTACATCGCACTACCTCTGTAGAGTGTAATTAATCTATCAATAGCCGAGTCCACGGTCACGGACACGCTCGAGAGTAGGTCACACCATGGGTCAACAGATAATAAAATTTTGCTCACTAAGTTCTAAAATTTTGATACTATGATAAATTGGTGGAAGAGCCACCGAGATGTTTTGAGACCCAGTATGGACAGGTTGGTGATCACCGGAAAGGTCACAATTTTATATCTTGTTGATATGTATAAGTTTGTAGTTATAATAAATCATTATGAGTAAGCCAGACCGAGGTTTTATTTATACAAAGGCATGAGCACAGCATGTTAGTGAATACCCATTTAAGTTTGTTGCTGCATATTTAATACTGATTAATTATCATGATATTGTTTGTCATTATGATATTGTTTTGCTATAAGCTTGCAAGTACATTCAAAGTACTGACCTGGCCTGTCATGCCAGATTTCAGGAAAGTCTCGCTGGAAAGGAGAGCCGTCTGAGTCTAGTCAGTATCCACATCAGTGTCCCTGTGAGATGGAGTTCCGCTACGACGTCGTTCCGCTGCTATGTAGTTTATGTCCGAGGCCTTTTTTGTTCATTAAATAATGTACATATTGTCTAGCCGCACCGTGTGTGCCGCTCGGCCTCGCTACCTGTTGTAATGTATAACTATGGTATGCTAGTATCAATAAAGCGGTTGTTTTCTATACCAAGATGTTGTGTGTTGCCAGAAGACAAGGTCTCTGGGCTGGCAATGCAAGGTAAACCGGTCGCTCTGATCCGGGGTGCCACAACGCTTGGTATCAGAGTTGCGCTGACTGTAGGATGTGTTAGACTAAGACATGCTGTTTAAACGCTAGATACACGTTTAGGTTGAGTGCCGGTAGTCTATCTAGTTGGTTATTGCTTTATTTATACTTGTATTTTTTATGCTAACCCACTAATGGTTGTGAGTGTAGATGGCTCCGGTGCCGTATCCGTGCCAGTTGCAGCTGATGTCGTACACGTCACCGCACCTCCATCGCAACGTGTGGCGTCGGCTGTACCCTCATGGAGACGACCCAGTTTATTGTGTGTACCGAGAGCGTCTAGCTGACTCAGTTTATGAATATCAGGCAGTGGTGAATCTGCGCGCCCGTTCTGACTCCAGCTCCTATACTCGTACCTCTCGAAACGGTCATGCTTCTACCGCTTCGCTAGCTGTCCAATTTGCTGCATTCGAGATCCTTGTTGAGCTCCGTCATAGCGAGGTCCCCATGCAGAACCACCCAGGTTTCCAATACTACCCTTCTTTACACGACAACGGTTGTATTCATTTCCCTGAGATTGATCCGGAGTCTGATAGCGTTGCTAGCCATCTTTCCCGTTATATCACTGCTAGTTACCTCATGATCCACGAGCTAGCACGCGAGTTGACTCATGCTCGTATTGCTTTAGCCTCTACTAGGTGTGTCACCATTCCCGCTTCCTTGGGATTCACCTCTTACGTCCCCAGTTCCGTTTCCCCTAGTTCACCAGTAACCCCTCCTAGTAACTCGGGCACCTCGACCATAACTCCTCTTAGTGCCCCTGCTGAGTGGATCTCACTCCTCACTATCCATGTAGCTCCTATGATACACCCTACTCCCGCCCCGGAAGGAGAGCCTCCGAGGCAGCGCCGCCGTGTTACCTTTAACCCTGAGGTTTCCGTTAATCCCGTCAGTTCTGGATCCGAGTCAACTTCAGGAGAGAACCCCGCAGCACCCGAAGAGCAGTAGAGCTCCAGAGTATTAGCAGTTGTCAGACTGATGTACGATGTACGAGTCGTGTTGTTTTATGTATGAGAGTAGTGTAATCGGGCATGTTGATTTTCTTTTCATGTATGCGTCCTTGTATAATTATGCTAAAGTTGTGTATCTTTTATTCGCTGCTTTCTTTGCCATTCTGTTTTTCCTCGAATTTTGTTGCTGGTTTCCCCACCTATTTTGCTTTTGAATGCTTCTCATCTCGATTGTGTTGTCTTGGGAAAAAACCATAATAGGATGACGCGGGGAGGCAACAGCAACAGCGCTCACGAGGATGTTCCTATTCGTCGCTCCGCCCGACAGGCAGGACAATCCCCCGAGCCATTCATACCACCACCTCCACCGCCACATCCGCCTACCACTGAACAAATCCTGTGTATGTTTGAGGAAAGAAGAAATAATGATCTGCTGGAAGTATTAAAAAGTGTTCAAGCTATGATTGGCCAGAATGGACAGCAAAATGGTCATTACCCCAAGCTATCAGATTTACAGCAAACTCAACCTCCCAGTTTCAGTCAGGCAGTTAACCCGTTGGATGCCGATGATTGGTTGCGAACCATTGAGAGGAAGCTTGAGATTGCCCGTACAGCCGAAGATGACAAAGTCCCATATGCAACCCACTATCTTGAAGGCGCTGCTGCCGTATGGTGGGAAAATACAAAAGCTATGTGGCCTGCTGATGATGCACTCACCTGGACCAAATTCAAGGATCAGTTCCGGAAATATTACATCCCTACCGGAGTAATGAAGACCAAGCAGCGTGAGTTTCTTGCCCTCGCCCAAGGAAATCTATCTGTGGGAGAATATTTGCAACAATTCAACCATCTGGCCCGTTATTCCCTGTATGACGTGGCCACGGAAGAGAGAAAAATTGACAGGTTTCTTGGAGGATTAAACGCGCAACTCAGGTGCACTCTCAGCATGCTTGATTTTCCAGATTTCCAAACTTTGGTAAATAAAGCTTTCATTGCGGAAAGAGAACACAAGCTCATACTGGACAACCGGCCTGCTAATAACGAGCACAAACGCAAGTTTGAACCAAGAAAAGAAGGACCACCGGTGCAGAAGGTTCGAACTTGGCAACAAACTCGGGTAGACTACAAGCCTAATTGGCAACAAAATGTTAACAAGACTATTACCCAAGTCAAGAATGTTGTCACCAACCCAGTGCATGAGGAGCGTCAGCGCAATAATTCTTGCTTCAGTTGCGGGCAAAGTGGACATTATGCCCGTCAGTGCCCCAAGAACAGCAAGGCGAATGCCTTATTCCGACCACAAGTCAACTTCATGGGGTCATACTCGGACCAGCAAAACATCACCGGGCACGTCAATCACCTCTCCGCAGATGAAGCCCAGGGAAACCCCGAAGTAGTCATCGGTATGTTTTCTATTAATAGCATACCTGCAGTAATTTTATTTAACTCGGGGGCTTCCCACTCTTTTATTTCTCGGAGTTTTGTTGCCTAAAACAATTTTTCTTGTTCTCTTTTGGGCAAAAATATGCTGGTACAAACCCCGGGATCTTTAATCAAGAGTAGTCTGGTCTGCCGTGGCTTGGAAATCAATATCAACGGAATAAGTTTTCCAACTTCCTTGATACTCATCGAGTCAGCACAGTTAGATGTTATTTTGGGCATGAATTGGCTGACTCAATACCAAGTATGCATAAACTGCGCAACTCGAGAAGTCACTTTGATAAATCAAGAAGGGCAAGTTACAAAGTTCTACTCGCGCAAAAGCATACCAAAGAAGGGGATGATATTCACTGCCGTGGCTGAGTTGGAATTAATTCGTGTGGTCAGTGAATTTCCTGATGTATTTCCGAAAGAATTACCAGGCATGCCGCCAGACCGAGAACTTGAGTTTGCAATAGATCTGGTACCCGGAACCGCACCGTTATTCAAGAAATATTACAGGATGCCCTCATCTGAGTTAGTGGAATTAAAGAAGCAGCTCGATGAAATGCTCCACAAAGGGTATATCCGTCCCAGTTCCTCACCATGGGGATCGGCTGCACTCTTTGTAAGCAAAAAGGATAGCAGCCTCCGCATGTGTGTAGATTATCGGCAGCTGAATGATGTCACCATAAAAAATAAATACCCGCTGCCAAGGATTGATGATTTGTTCGATCAGCTCAGTGGGGCCAAGGTATTCTCCAAAATTGACTTACGGACCGGATATCATCAGCTCAAGATTAAAAAGGAAGATATTCCTAAGACCGCATTCACCACTCAATACGGTCTTTACGAATATACAGTTATGTCCTTTGGTCTCACCAATGCCCCTGCCTTCTTCATGCACATGATGAATAAAGTGTTCATGGACTTCCTCGATAAGTTTGTGGTAGTCTTTATCGATGACATACTTATATATTCAAAAGGTGAAGAGGATCACAAGGGCCATCTCCGAGCAGTGTTGCAGCGACTCAGATACCATCAGCTCTACGCCAAGTTGAGCAAATGTGAGTTCTGGCTTAAACAAGTCGGATTTCTTGGAAACGTGCTATCCGCCGAAGGTATAGCCGTAGACCCCAGCAAGGTAAAGAATGTGCTCAATTGGTTGCCACCCACAACCGTATCTCAGATCCGGAGCTTCCTTGGACTGGAGGGATATTACCGTCGTTTCATTGAAGGATTTTCCAAGATTGCCAAGCCCATGACTGAGCTACTCAAGAAGGACAAGAAGTTTGAATGGACACAAGACTGTGATCAAAGTTTTAGTGAGCTAAAGAAACGTCTGACCATCGCCCCCGTATTAACTCTTCCAGACATCTATCGCAGTTTTGATGTCTACTGTGACGCATCCAGATTGGCTGCGTACTCATGCAAGACGGCAAGGTGGTGCCCTATGCATCACGACAGTTGCGACCGCACGAAGGAAATTACCCTACACATGACCTGGAATTGGCCGCAGTAGTGCATGCTCTCAAAATATGGAGGCATTATCTCATTGGGAAGAAGTGCCAAATTTTTATGGATCACAAAAGTCTCAAGTATATATTCACTCATCCTGATTTGAATCTCCGTCAGCGAAGGTGGCTTGAGCTGGTTAAAGATTATGATTTGGGAATAAACTACCACCCGGGTAAAGCCAACGTGGTAGTTGACACCCTCAGTCGAAAGCCAGTCAGTTTAAATACCATATTAAATTCCTTGCCCGTTGAACTTCAAGAGGAGATTGCTCAACTCCATCTGAACATCGTTCAGGCTGGTCTTGCTAACACACTGGAAGTTACCCCCACACTTGAAGAAGAAATCCGCAAGGCCCAGCCAGATGATCCCATCCTACAAAAGCATGCCCGGAATATGCAGGCAGAGCGTGCACCGGACTTCTCAAGAGATCACCTTGGGACTCTCCGATTCCGCGGAAGGATTTGTGTACCAAATCAGTCGGGCCTAAAAAGGGAAATCTTGTCAAAAGCCCATGAGTCCTCATATTCTATTCACCCTGGGGGTACAAAAATGTATGAAGACCTTCGTCAAATATTCTGGTGGGATGGAATGAAGAAGGATATTGCCTATTTTGTGGCTTGTTGCGACATATGCAACAAGGTAAAGGCAGAACATCATAAGCCAGCCGGACTTCTTCAATCGCTGCCAGTTTCATAGTGGAAATGGGATGATGTTTGCATGGATTTCATCACGGGATTACCCAAGACTTGGCGAGGCAATAATGCAATATGGGTCATCATGGACACTCTAACTAAGGTAGCCCATTTTATTCCGGTCAGGACCACCTATCGAGCAGACCAACTTGCACAACTGTATGTGTCCAGAATAGTCAGTCTGCATGGAGTACCTCGAACCATCACTTCTGACCGAGGTTCACTATTTACCTCTACTTTCTGGACCCGTCTCCATCAACCTTTGGGGACAGCCCTAAAATATAGTACATCCTATCACCCTCAAACAGATGGACAGACAGAGCGGGTGAACCAAATACTGGAAGATATGTTGCGAGCTTGCATCTTGGACCAAGGATCTAAATGGGAATATTGTCTACCTTACACCGAGTTTTCCTACAACAATAGCTTCCAAACCAGCCTAAAGATGTCACCATACGAGGCTTTATATGGCCGCAAATGCCGTACCCCGCTAAACTGGTCTCAGACGGGAGATGGCCGTATTTTCGAAACGGACCTCATGATGGAAGCTGAGAAGCAAGTCAAGGAAATTAGAGACAGATTGCAATGGCCAAGTCTCGACAAAAGAGTTATTACGATGCGAAGCACCGACAGATTAGTTTTGAATCTGGAGAGCACGTATACCTCTGAGTTACCCCTATGAAAGGAGTCAAGAGATTGCAAACTCGCGGGAAGTTGGCACCCAGATTTGTTGGCCCCTTTCCAATTATTTCTCGAGTGGGCACTGTTCCTTATCATATGGAATTACCCCCGGAATTGTCGGATGTGCACAACGTGTTCCACGTCTCACAATTGAGGCGATGCATATCCCCGCCCGAGAAAAATACTGCTGTGGCCGACATAGAATTGGCAGAGGATCTAACGTACGAAGAAAGGCCGTTCAAAATTATAGATCAGATGGAAAGAGTCACCCGCAGTAAAGTACGGAAGTTTTATAAAGTCCAGTGGGAGCATCACACCGAGTCAGAATCAACCTGGGAACAAGAAGAGTTCCTACAGACATATTATCCGGAATGGTTTTCCCAAGCAACCAAATCTTGAGGACGAGATTCGTTCTAAGTGGGGGAGGTTTGTGACAGCCTAATTTTTGCCCTCTTTTCTTTGCCAAAACTTTATTTGAATTTATTTCAAACCTTGGGATTTGTGAATCATTTCATATGGACCTAACCACTTGGGTACCCTTGACTTTCACCCCAAGTGCCTCCTATCCATCTCAAACTATCATATACCTCTGGACCACTCCAAAATACTTCATGGAATATTTTTCTTATTTGAAAAATATTCATTTTACTCCCCAAAACCCTAGCTAAAATCTTTGTGCTCCGAAGCAACCCCTATTTTCTGGCTCATAAAATTCTGAGGAAATTCCTAAATATTCGTTGGACCCTAAGACACATTCCTGAGCAAAAATATTGCACTACTTTTTGAAACATTTTTGCTACAGAAAATCTTTTCTATTCTGGGCAGAAATGGTAGTTTCTACAGCAAATACCATTTTACTTGCTCCACTTCTTCTGAAACTCCTTGTGCATATTCACCTTAGTAACTCTTGACTAGCCTCCAAAGCACAGCCTCCAACTATTGACCATTTTACCTCAGTAAGCTCTCAAAGTTTCTGTCCAAAAACTTACTAGGCTAGTTACTCTCATTCTGCTGCATCTGGAATTAAATCAACCACGGCTAACTCACCTATCTACCACGAACAACACGCCAGACACGAATTTTGGCACCAAGTCATCCTGCAGGCAGAGTTCGCGCGGTGACCACGCGTGTACTCCCTGCCATGGCAGTCAGTGGGCGCGCTCTGGATGCCGCCGAGCGCTCTATAAAGCACGTGCTCGCTTCCGAGCCTGCCCAAGCGCGCCAAACCTCGCCACCATCATCGTCTTCATCTCCACAGTCCACCCCTGGTGCTCGCCGACGCCGGAGCTCGCCGCAGCGAGCACGGGCGCGGTCCGGCCAAGGCACAAAGCGGTGCGCACTGTGCTCGTCGTCACCTCCAGCGCCCCTGTGCTCGTCCCCGCTCGGCCACAACTCCCACGTGACTCCGTCTTCCTCTCTCCCCTCTCACTGACGCCAATTCGTTGACGGGCGCGGCCAGGTGTTGCCGGCGGAGCACCGTTTCCCTCCCTCTCGCTCGCCTATAAATAGGCCCTTCCCCAGCCGCTCCGAGCACACCGCTCCACTCCCACACGACCACAGATAGAGTAGAACCCCGTGGCCCGGCCGGGCAGGCCTCAGGCCACCGTCCCCGAGCTCGAGCTCACCGGCGATCCCCCTCAGGTCGTCGAGGTAGCTCCAGGCCTTCTCCGTCCCAGGCGACCTCACCAGAGCCTCCGCCACTCTCTGGTGGAGCCTTTTCACCTTGCTGGAGCTGCTCAAGACGTCGTAGCTCGCCGTCTTCTACAACTCCAGTGAACCCTCCGTTCTGCCTCCGCCTCCGAGCTCCATTCCAAAGTTGTCCGTCCACCTCTAGCTACCCTATGGGTACGGGCAGGTGTACCTCGACCTTCTCCGTCGATCTATGCTTTTCGTTTGAGCCAAGGGGCAGCGTCGTCGGCGTGCGCTCCGGCGAAGCGACGACCGCCTCTGCTCATCTCCCTCTCCCCCTCTCCCCTGACTAGCGGGGCCTGCTAGTCAGCCTCTCCACTCCCGCGCGAAGCGGTATGAGTGGTGGCGCTCTGGGCGTTTACGCCTTCGACGTCACCCCC
>LR738712.1:578487181-578500408 GCA_902687465.1 Secale cereale
CCCCCCCCATTCTATTTATTTAAATTTCTGTATTTAAATAAATTCCAGAGAACTTCAAACTGTAATAACTTTTTAAAAATAAGTCCAAATGAATTGATTCTTTTTGCATTGTGTTCTTTGTAAAGAGATCTTGCAGCACACCAAAAATGAAACTATTTGGTGCTGTGTAGATTTTCTAGTGAATTTTTGAATGAATCTTGATAGTTTCTTTTTGAACTTTTATTTATTTTCAGAAGAAGAAACTTGTCTGGAGGATCACCGGGAGGCTTGCGAGCCTCATTTGAACTAAGACAAGCCACAACAACATTTTCATAGTGCCATTTCAATATTTGTGATTTTTTCCAACTTGAACAAATGGTTTATATTATGCATGTTAATTATTTTGTTAAATACTTTATTTTGGTTGCTGTAAATATTGGTTTCATTTACTTTACAGAAAGTTGGAGTTTGGTTTAAGTTATTAAGATAGTTAAAATAAAGTTGGGATAATGAGAATGATTATGGACATACATATGTAAAGTTACTTTCTTTTGCATTAAGTAATTATGATAAAATTTTGCTAAGTTAAAATTTTGTTGAAAGTCAAGCATAACCAGAATAATAGTGAAGTTAAGATGAAAGTTGACCCAGTTATATTTTTGTACGGCATTTTACTTGTTTATGTGTTGCACTTCGGTATATTGCATGGCATTGTATGACACCAGTTATTTATTTCTCTTTAAGTTGAAACTGTTAATAACTCAACTTGAATAAATTGTTGACCGGGTCATGGTGCCACTGAATCGAGTCTTTCCCAATGCAACCACATTTACCTTTATGGGAAGGTTTTGATTCTGTCCATTGACATGCCTCCTGTCGGTACCTCCAGATAGGGAAGGTTATGGGCATGCAATACCCTGGCCCGGTAAGCAGACATAACCTTGTGTGCCCGTAGTTAATTTTATGGTACTGAGTTCCCGTTTGGGACAATTTTTGTTTGGCCACGACGGTGGTCGGTGTGCCTTTGGTAGGCACAGGGCCACCCAGGACTATTCCAGTGGGAAACAAGTCGGAGTGGCCGGAGGAGTGTCATGGCAATGGAAGGGTTTCGTCGGAACGCCGTTGGTCCACCCGAATGGGAGAACGAGGCCATGGGTTCCGTGGTGTGGGTACAGTGCACTACCTCTGCAGAGTGTAATTAATCTATCGATAGCCGAGTCCACGGTCACGGACACGCTCGAAAGTAGGTCACACCATGGCTCAACAGATAATAAAATTTTGCTCACTAAGTTCTAAAATTTTGATACTATGATAAATTGGTGGAAGAGCCACCAAGATGTTTTGAGACCCAGTATGGACAGGTTGGTGATCACCAGAAAGGTCACGATTTTATATCTTGTTGATATGTATAAGTTTGTAGTTATAATAAATCATCATGAGTAAGCCAGACCGAGGTTTTATTTATACAAAGGCAAGAGCACAGCATGTTGGTGAATATCCATTTAAGTTTGTTACTGCATATTTAATACTGATTAATTATCATGATATTGTTTGTCATTATGACATTGTTTTGCTGTAAGCTTGCAAGTACATTCAAAGTACTGACCTGGCGTGCCATGCCAGATTTCAGGAAAGTCCCGCTGGAAAGGAGAGCTGTTTGAGTCTAGTCTGTATCCACATCGGTGTCCCTGTGAGATGGAGTTCCGCTACTACGTCGTTCTGCTGCTGCGTACTTTATGTCCGAGGCCTTTTATGTTCATTAAATAATGTACATATTGTCTAGCCGCACCGTGTGTGCCGCTCGGCCTCGCTACCTGTTGTAATGTATAACTATGGTCCGCTAGTATCAATAAAGCGGTTGTTTTCTGTACCAAGATGTTGTGTGTTGCCAGAAGACAAGGTCTCTAGGTTGGAAATGCAAGGTAAACTGGTCGCTCAGATCCGGGGTGCCGCATTTTTTGCAAAGAAACCTCCACCTCCAAAGCAGAAGATGGATCCAGTGAGAGCGAAGCGCACTATTGATGCCCTGAAGAAACCACCACCGTCTCCGTCGAAAACCAACTATGAGCGCATTATTCAAAAGTCATATGTCGAAGCATCATGGTCGGGAAGTACTTGCATTGATCGAATTTAGCACACAAAAAAGTGGGAAAAAATTCCCCAGCTCGGTGAACAGGAGAACTGATACGTCTCCAACGTATCTACTTTTCCAAACCGTTTTGCCCTTGTTTTGGACTCTAACTTGCATGATTTGAATGGAACTAACCCGGACTGACGCTGTTTTT
The DNA here is from genome assembly GCA_902687465.1 of Secale cereale. Taxonomy (NCBI): domain Eukaryota; kingdom Viridiplantae; phylum Streptophyta; class Magnoliopsida; order Poales; family Poaceae; genus Secale; species Secale cereale. Next base: position 578,489,446 of record LR738712.1, read on the forward strand.
AGCAGAACTGCCATGGTGTTGTTTTTGTGCAGAATAAAAAGTTCTCGGACTCGCCTGAAAATCAACTGAGAATTATTTCATAAAATATAAAAAATATCTGCAAGAAGATACTCACCGGGGGGCCCACACCCTGTCCTTGAGGGTGGGGCGCGCACCCCCCTTCCCAGGGCGCGCCTCCCTGCCTTGAGGCCCCTCCGATGCTCCACTGATGTACCCCCCAGGTACTATATCTTCCGTTTTGGGGAGAAAAAAAATAAAGGAGAAGGAATTATCGTGTTTCACGAGACGGAGCCGCCGCCAAGCCCTAATCTCTCTCGGGAGGGCTGATCTGGAGTCCGTTGGGGGCTCCGGAGAGTGGAGATCGTCGCCATCGTCATCATCAACCTTCCTCCATCACCAATTCCATGATGCTCACCGCCGTGTATGAGTAATTCCATCATAGGCTTGCTGGACGGTGATGGGTTGGATGGGATCTATCATATAATTGAGTTAGTTTTGTTAGGGTTTGATCCCTAGTATCCACTATGTTCTGAGGTTGATGTTGCTATGACTTTGCTATGCTTAATGCTTGTCACTAGGGCCTGAGTGACATGATTTCAGATCTGAACCTATTATGTTTTCATGAATATATGTGTGTTCTTGATCCTATCTTGCAAGTCTATAGTCACCTACTATGTGTTATGATCCGGCAACCCCGAAGTGACAATAATCGGGACCACTCCCGGTGATGACCATAGTTTGAGGAGTTCATGTATTCACTATTTGTTAATGCTTTGGTCCGGTACTCTATTAAAAGGAGGCCTTAATATCCCTTAGTTTCCAATAGGACCCCGCTGCCACGGGAGGGTATGACAAAAGATGTCATGCAAGTTCTTTTCCATAAGCACGTATGACTATATTCGGAATACATGCCTACATTGCATTGATGAACTGGAGCTAGTTCTGTGTCACCCTAGGTTATAACTTCTACATGATAAATTGCACCCGACGTAATTTCCCATCACCGATCCAATGCCTACGAGCTTTACCTATATTGCTTGTCGCTTATTTACTTTTCCGTTGCTACTATTACAAAAACTACAAAAACACTATCTTTACTTTTATTGCTACCACTGCCACTATCATATTACTTTGCTACTAAACTACCTTGCTGCAGATACTAAGTTTCTAGGTGTGATTGAATTGACAACTCAGCTGCTAATACTTAAGAGTATTCTTTGGCTCCCCTTGTGTCGAATCAACAAATTTGGGTTTAATACTTTACTCTCGAAAACTGTTGCGATCCCCTACACTTGTGGGTTATCAAGACTATTTTCTGGCGCCGTTGCCGGGGAGCATAGCTCTATTCTTTAAGTCACTTGGGATTTATATCTACTTATCACTATGAAGAATTTGAAGGACTCAAAAACCAAGATCTTACCCTCAACTACGAGGGGAGGTAAGGAACTGCCATCTAGCTCTGCACTTGATTCTCCTTCTGTTATGAGTAAACTTGCGACACCTACTCCTGCTATTGAATCTGATATGTCGTATGTTCTTGATGATGCTACTTCTGCTATGTATGATGAAACAACCTCTATGCCTGATACTGTGCCACTAGGTGAATTTCTAGATGAACAAATTGCTAAGGTTAGGGAGAGTGCAAATGTTGATGATATTTATGAAAGTGATGATGAAACTACTCCCAATAGATATGAATTTCTTGTTGTGCCTGAGGGTTATGTTATGGATGAAGAAACTGCTAGAGACTTTCTTGCTTGCAATGATAGATATGATCTTAAGAAGTTATTAGCTAAGCTGAAAGAAAAGTCCTTAAATGCTAAAATGAAACATGACCCTGCTTTTGCTACTTCACCTATATGCGTTACTGATAAGGATTATGAATTCTCTGTTGATCCTGAGTTAATTACTTTGGTTGAATCTGATCCTTTCCATGGCTATGAGTCTGAAACTGTTGTGGCACATCTTATCAAGTTGAATGATATAGCCACCCTCTTTACCAATGATGAAAAGATTCGCTATTACTATATCCTTAAGTTGTTTCTGTTCTCATTAAAGGGTGATGCTAAGACTTTGTTTAATTCTCTTGATCCTGGTTGTGTGTGTAGTCCCCAGGATATGATGTATTACTTCTCTGCTAAATATTTTCCCGCTCATAAGAAACAAGCTGCCTTACGGGAAATATATAACTTTGCTCAAACTGAAGAAGAGTGTCTCCCACAAGCTTGGGGGAGGCTTCTCCAGTTACTTAATACTTTGCCTGATCATCCTCTTGAGATGCATGATATACTTGATGTCTTTTATAATGGACTAACCGATGCCTCCAGAGACCACCTGGATAGTTGTGCTGGTTGTGTTTTCAGGGAAAGAAAAGTTGAACAAGCTGAATTACTATTGAATAATATGCTGGCCAATGAAAATAATTGGACACTTCCTGAACCAGCCCCTGAGCCAACTCCGAAGAAATGAGGTGTTCTATTTCTCAGTCCAGATATGCAAAAGGCAAAGAAATCTATGAAAGAAAAAGGTATTAAAGCTAAAGATGTTAAGAATTTACCGCCTATTGAAGAAATACATGGTTTTGATAACCCGAAACGGGTAGTAAAGGTAAATTCTCTTTATAGATTTGATGAAGGTGATATTCCTCGTTATAAGTCTGCTAGTCAATGCCTAGATGAGTTTGACAATTTTATTGTGAAACAAGAAAACTTCAATGCTTATGTTGGTAGACAATTACAACACAATGCTTATATGATTGAACGGTTGAGTGATTATCTGCCTAGTGCTCAAAGTGAACTAAAACTTATTAGAAACATGCTTCCTTGGTCACCACTCAAGTAGAACAAGTACTTAAGGCTCAGAATGATTTGCTCAATGAATTAAATAGCAAGAATAATGATTATGCTGTTAGAGTTGCAACTAGAGGTGGTAAAATGACTCAGGAACCTCTGTGTCCTGAAGGCCACCCTAAGAGAATTGAGCAAGATTCTCAGAGAGCTAATTTAGATGCACCTAGTTCTTATAAGAAGAAGAAAAAGAAAAATGATAGGACTTTGCATGCTTCTAGTGAACCTATAGCTCACCCACCTGAGAATCCCAATGATATATCTGTTTCTGATGCTGAGACACAATCTGGTAATGAACATGAACCTTGTGATAATATTAATAATGATGTTCATGATGATGCTCAACCTAGCAATGATAATGATGTAGAGATTGAACCTGTTGTTGATCTTGATAACCCACAATCAAAGAATCAACATTATGATAAGAGAGACTTTGTTGCTAGGAAGCACGGTAGGGAAAGAGAACCATGGGTTCAGAAACCCATGCCTTTTCCTCCGAAACCATCCAAGAAAAAGGATGATGAGAATTTTGAGCGCTTCGCTGAAATGATTAGACCTATCTTTTTGCGTATGCGTTTGACTGATGTGCTTAAAACAAATCCTTATGCCAAGTATATGAATGATATTATTACCAGCAAAAGAAAGATACCTGAAGTAGAAATTTCCACCATGCTTGCCAATTACACTTTTGAGGGTGTAATGCCTAAGAAATTAGGAGATCGAGGAGTACCTACTATACCTTGCTCCATTAAGAGAAACTATGTTAAAACTGCTTTGTGTGATCTTGGAGCTGGTGTTAGTGTTATGCCTCTCTATTTATATCGTAGACTTGACTTGAGTAAGTTGACACGTACTTAAATATCTTTGCAAATGGCTGATAAATCAACTACTATACCTGTCGGTATTTGTGAGGATGTGCATGTTGTAGTTGCAAATGTTACTATTCTAACGGACTTTGTTATACTTGATATTCCCGAGGACGATAGTATGTCTATTATTCTTGGAAGACCTTTTTTGAATACTCCAGGGGCTGTTATTGATTGCAACAAAGGCAATGTCACTTTTCATGTCAATGATAATGAGCAAACGGTACACTTTCCGAGGAAACAACCTCAGGTCCATAGTATCAATTATATTGGAAAAACTTCAACTATCACTATTGGAGGTTTTGAGTTTCCTCTTCCTACTATCAAGAAGGCATATGACATACTTATTGTTGGGGACATACATATCCCCATTGAGGTAACATAGTGTTATTCAAAAATTCTCCGGTTTCATGTTACTCGGAAAGAGTTTATTAACAAGACCTGATCAACCTTATTAATGGATTCCTTTTGATGAACATGGGATAGATGAATCTAGATAGCACAAACCTACTATACCCTCCTTTTACTTTCTGTTAATTAGGTTAAATAAAAGAAAATTAGTATTATCTGTCTGTTTTCAGACTTATCCATGCAATAAAAAGTATCCTGGAAATAAAAGTTCTCCAAATGCCATGAAATTGAAATATGATCTTTTCTAGAATATTTAAGAAAATATGGCACTGAACACACAGCGAGGGGAGCTAGCACGTGGCCTCGAGGGCACAGGGCGCGCCCCCTGCCTCGAGGGCCCCACGTGGCCCCCCCTCCACTTATCCTTTCACCCATGCTCTTCTTCTTCCTCCCAAAAAAATCCCCAACCAGCTCACACCCGAGTTCTAGCTCATTTTGCTGCCATTTTCGATCTCCTTGCTCAAAGCACCATTCACCAAACTGTTTGGGTAGATTGTTCTTTGGTATGTGACTCCTCCATTGGTCCAATTAGTTTTTGTTTTAGTGCTTTATTTGTTGCAAATTTATGTTGTTGTGGTGACCTTGTTCTTGAGCTTGCATGTCAATTTTTCTTGGTCCCAAGTAGTTCTAATGCATGATTTATCTTCTAGGCACTTATAGGAGTCGTTGCTATCAATCTTGTTGAGTTTGGTTAACTTTTATTGTGAGTTACTAAAAATTACAGAAAATTTCAGAATAATGTCTAGGAGAAACTTCCAAGGTGGTCCTTCAAGGAAGCAAGAACCGAGGCTCGCATTCCGTGAGCCGGACGATGAACCACCAAGGGATGCTGATGTGCGGCCTTGTGAATGGCCGTCCGATGAATTTATGGGTCAAGCAGGCATCAAAGATGAATTTTACGCATATGTGCGCAACACTGACCTCGACGACTTCATGCAAGATAAGTGTCTCCAATATCGTGGCTTAACTGATAACTTTGTGAGAAGGTTTAAATTTTCATCTTCACGTAATTCTCACACTGTCCTGTTTGACCTTTATGATAAATCTTATACCATGGACTTAGAGGATTTTAATGTTGCCTGCAAGCTCCCACAGTGGGGCAGTATGAGTGATCCTCGTAAATCTGAATTTAGAGAATTCCTTGCTAGTATTATAGTGGGAGAATCCAGGGACATCACACAAGCCACCAGGGGGAGCATACATTTTCCTGCTATTCATTACTTTGCTCTCTTTATCGATAGATGCATAAATGGTAAAGATGAGGCTTGTCACATCTGTGTCCCTGATCTTAGCGTCCTCAGGAGTGCTGTACTAGGTGATAGGCAATATAACTTAGGAGCAATTGTTGCACGTAGACTACACCATAATGGTTTGCATGGAGATTTATTTGGGATATATGCTACTCGCATAGCCCGCTATCTTGGTGTGTCTGTGCACCCGTATGATGAACCTTTACCTGCTGCTTATTTAGACTATAATGTTATGGTTAGTCATCGGATTATAGAGTAGGATAATCAAACTCTCAAATATCTACTAATCTTTAACCAGCAGCATGCCATTCCTATTGTTCTTCCTGCCCCTACTTCGTTTAACTTTTAGGAAAAGGGAAGACACACTATAACTATGGAGGAGGCAAATGTCCATTATAACATGACGGAGGCAGCCCGCCTTGAAGCTGCAGCTCAGCAGGCAGCATCTGCTGCATCTCAGTACGACCCCAACTACAACTTTGGATATTCGTCCGGCCAGTACTGGCCATAGACCAACTTAGGCCAAAAGCCTAAGCTTGGGGGAGTACGTGTTTCTCACCGACTTACATTCATGGTCACACACTTATTCTAGTTGTCGGTGCTCACACTCTTTCACTGTACCATCCATGTTTTGTTTAAATTTCTTTTTCTTAGTCTTTTTCTGGTGTGCTAGAAAAACCCAGAAAAACAAAAAATATTAGTTGTAGCCTCTAGCTAGTTTATTTTCTTTTCTTGTTGTAGTAGTAACTAAAAAAATGAAATGAAAACCCAAAAATATTTCCCGTTCTTCTTTTGCTTATTGGGAGCTTTCCCGTGTAAATAGTTTCTTTTCTTTAGGGGTTAAGAGTAGAAGACCATGATTGAAAATGCTTAGTGGCTCTCATATGCTTTGTTGTTGATTTAATCTTGAGCCATATTACCTTGTCTTCTCTCTTGTATTAAATGCCTGCAAATTCTAGCTTAGTCCAATGCACGTGCACTATTATTATTATCCACATCGTTCGGTCGTGCGAGTGAAAGGAAATAAGGATGATATATGATGAACTAATTGAGATAAGAAAAGCTGGTATGAACTCGACCTCTCTTGTTTTTGTAAATATGATTGCTTATCGTTCCTGATTCAGCTTGTTATGAATGAAACATGCTTGCAATGACAACTAGAGATCATAGCTGCTTATGTCATGCTTAATTTGCTGAGAGTTTATAATGGTCTATCTTGCGTGCCAACATGATATTAAAATGGTTGTGATGTGGTATGATGGGTGGTATCCTCCTCTGAACGATTTAAGTGACTTGACTTGGCACATGTTTACGCATGTAGTTGAAACAAATCAACATAGCCTTCATGATATTTATGTTCATGGTGATTTATATCCTACTCATGCTTGCATTCATTGTTGATTAATTTTAATGCATGTTCATGACCGTTGTTGCTCTCTAGCTGGTCGCTTCCCAGTCTCTACCTAGCCTTCACCTGTACTAAGCGGGAATACTGCTTGTGCATCCACTTCCATAAACCCCAAAAGTTGTTCCATATGAGTTCACCATACCTTCCTATATGCGGTATTTACCTGCCGTTCCAAGTAAATTTGTATGTGCCAAACTCTAAACCTTCAAATGAAATTCTTTTTTGTATGCTCGAACAACTCATGTATCAACTAGGGATGTCTATATCTTCCATGCTAGGTGGGTTATTCTCACGATGAGTGGACTCCGCTCATCATTCATGAGAAAATGGCTGGTAATCGGGATGCCCAGTCCCATGCTCAAATCATAATAATTAAACAAAACTCCCCCAGGGCTGTTGTTTGTTTGGACGGTACCCCATGGATTCGGATGGTCGTGGAGTGTGCTTGTTGGTGGTTGGGGGAGTATAAACTTTACCATTCTATTTGGGAACCGCATATAATGTGCGTAGCATGGGAGATATCGAGATTCTTGGTTATTGTGTTGGCAATGAAAGTATACCGCTCAAAATGTTATTCAATCTCTATTTAAAAAACGAGCTCTCGCACCTCTACAAATCCCTGCTTCCCTCTGCGAAGGGCCTATCTATTTACTTTTATGCAGAGTCATCATCCTCTTATCAAAAAGCACCAGTAGGAGAGCACCTTTGTCGTTGCATGTATTACTATTAATTTGCATTGAGTATGATCATGACTGGATCTATTTTACCATGAATTACAATGTCTAGTCAGTCCTTGATCCATAAAGGTGCTCTGCATTTATGTTTTGCGGTCTCAGAATGGGCTAGCGAGATACCATTGATGTGAGTAGTCTGGAGACCTGAAAGTTATTGTGAATGTGGTTATTTCATGATCTTGTTGAATACCTGAATGCTAGCTTACATATTTACAACAACAAGAGCAAACAGAGTTTGTCAAAGTTTTTCTTTATCACTTTCAGTTTATCAACTGAATTGCTTGAGGACAAGCAAAGGTTTAAGCTTGAGGGAGTTGATACGTCTCCAACGTATCTACTTTTCCAAACCCTTTTGCCCTTGTTTTGGACTCTAACTTGCATGATTTGAATGGAACTAACCCGGACTGACGCTGTTTTTAGCAGAACTGCCATGGTGTTGTTTTTGTGGAGAATAAAAAGTTCTCGGAATCGCCTGAAAATCAACCGAGAATTATTTCAGAAAATATAAAAAATATCTGCAAGAAGATTCTCACCGGGGGGCCCACACCGTGTCCTCGAGGGTGGGGCGCACGCCCCCCTTCCTAGGGCGCGCCCCCTTGCCTCGAGGGCCCCCCGATGCTCCACCGACGTACCCCCAGGTCCTATATCTTCCGTTTCGGGGAGAAAAAAATAAAGGAGAAGGAATTATCACGTTTCACGAGACGGAGCCACCGCCAAGCCCTAATCTCTCTCGGGAGGGCTGATCTGGAGTCTGTTCGGGGCTCCGGAGAGTGGAGATCGTCGCCATCGTCATCATCAACCTTCCTCCATCACCAATTCCATGATGCTCACCGCCGTGTGTGAGTAATTCCATCATAGGCTTGCTGGACGGTGATGGGTTGGATGGGATCTATCATGTAATCGAGTTAGTTTTGTTAGGGTTTGATCCCTAGTATCCACTATGTTCTGAGATTGATGTTGCTATGACTTTGCTATGCTTAATGCTTGTCACTAGGGCCCGAGTGCCATGATTTTAGATCTGAACCTATTATCTTTTCATGAATATATGTGTGTTCTTGATCCTATCTTGCAAGTCTATAGTCACCTACTATGTGTTATGATCCGGCAACCCCGAAGTGACAATAATCGGGACCACTCCTGGTGATGATCATAGTTTGAGGAGTTCATGTATTCACTATGTGTTAATGCTTTGGTCCGGTACTCTATTAAAAGGAGGCCTTAATATCCCTTAGTTTCCAATAAGACCCCGCTGCCATGTGAGGGTAGGACAAAAGATGTCATGCAAGTTCTTTTCCATAAGCACGTATGACTATATTCGGAATACATGCCTACATTGCATTGATGAACTGGAGCTAGTTCTGTGTCATCCTAGGTTATAACTTCTACATGATGAATTGCATCCGACGTAATTTCCCATCACCGATCCAATGCCTACGAGCTTTACCTATATTGCTTGTCGCTTATTTACTTTTCCGTTGCTACTATTACAAAAACTACAAAAACACTATCTTTACTTTTATTGCTACCATCGCCACTATCATATTACTTTGCTACTAAACTACCTTGCTGCAGATACTAAGTTTCCAGGTGTGGTTGAATTGACAACTCAGCTGCTAATACTTAAGAGTATTCTTTGGCTCCTATTGTGTCGAATCAACAAATTTGGGTTTAATACTTTACCCTCGAAAACTGTTGCGATCCCCTACACTTGTGGGTTATCAAGAACCAATCGTGCCCCCCGCTCAAGGTGCCTAGAGACATCGTCCCTAGTCATCCGGGGATGGCGCCCGGTATCAATCTTGGAGATTACCTGGCCTATGATGTAGTTATTGAAGTGTTAGAGGTGGATGATCACAAATACCGGTACGGGAAGCCTCTCGTCAAAGATGCCAGTACTCTAACCACGATGATACGAAGATTGCATGACTGGTACATGGATACCTGCAGAGACTCTGGTGGCCAGGATACTTTGATGCTGAAAGTTAAAGAAGACCACGACCTCGTTGGAATTGAGATGTTGTCTATTACATTTGAGGAGTTCTTCCAGTTTTTCAATCAAAAGGCCCTCGATAAACCAACGATCACTTGCTACTGTCTGTAAGTACTACTTCTGTCATTAAGTCTCTATATATAGCTCAACTCTTTCATTGCAAGTATATATAATTATCCTCACTATATTATGCAGATTGAAGACCGTCGAATATAGAAAAGCTGATATCTATGATATTGGGTTCATTAACACAAATCTCATAGATGAATATTAGGTTCAACTTCATGCCAAAGAAGTCGAGGCCAACTTGCTACAATCGTTGATAATAAATCAAAACAAAGATAAAATACTCTTTCCTTACAACTTCAATTGATTGTTACTGTCTTGTGCATATTCGGTTTCCCTTAATTATATATTACTCGAGGTTATAATAATTAATGTAATTGATGAGTTATATGCATGCGTGCGCAGGTTCCACTATATTCTCCTAGAGATTAAGCTTGAGCAGGGACTAGTAACCGTCTTAGACTAGAGACGAAAAGATCCAGAGGACTATGCGGACATGTCTAAAATGCTCAACAAGTAAGTTCAATCGATCATTATCGCACCATATCGGCAACTTTGTTCATTTCCTGATATAAAGTAATTGTTTTCTTTGTCTCTCAGAGTTTGGAAAGAATTCACCCAAAAAGTTCTGGCACTGCCGCGGGAACTGCGATGGATTTACCCGAAAGTAAGTACTACTAGCTACCTAGTTCCGCGCATCTCCCGGTTGACTCTAGCTATACTTTCATCAATGTCATTTATAATGATTCATTATCAGTTTGATTTACCTCTATTTCTTGTAAAGTGCTTGTGGCAGGAAGCCGGGAATAATTACTGTGGATACTACATCTGCGAGTTCATCTACAACGCGACGGCCAAGAATAGGCGGGGCTATTCTAAAAGACAATTTGATGTGCGTAAGCAAAAATATGCACAATTTTATTTTATTACCATCATTTCTGTTGAGTTTCATTCATATATATGTATTGACCCCCTTCTTCAAATTAGATGTGGCAGATGCGGGATGAACTCCTACCACAAGATCGCATACGGGCAATTCAAGAGGAATTGGCGGGATTCTTTCTTGACCACGTCATAAATAAAGCCGGAGAATACCATCTGGAATTTGACATTAGATGTTAGGGAATTGTAAGAGATCTTATATCGTATATATGTAGCCAGTAGCGTCGGATAGATATACGAAAACTTATTGTTCGACCAATCTCTCGGAGAAGGAGAGAGGTCGATCTTCTGTACTTAATGGTTTCCTTCATTTGCTTACTAGCTACCGTGTCGAGTCCTCCGTTCTATACGTATAGTACGTAGCGTCGACCAAGCACGGAGATAAGAGATGACACTTCTCTCTATTTGCTAGCAAACACAATATATGAAACCCCTAAATTAATCCTACAA
>LR738712.1:578500424-578541988 GCA_902687465.1 Secale cereale
CCCCCCTTCAAAAAATAAATAAAAATCCTAGCCCCATGAACTGCTGACGCGTGGAAGCTTATTTGTCCCGGTTGGTATAAAAACCAGGACTAATAGTCTAGAGCATTTGTATCGATCGATTAGTCCCGGTTCCCCAACCGGGACAAATGGTCCTTTTTCACTAGTGTGTGTTCAGGTGCATGTATGTGTGCATTTATGAGTGTGAGTCTGTACAGTGTTAAAAAGAACTTATCTAAAAGTATTTAACATGAATTGGCCCTAAAAGCATGACATCCAAATTTTCTGTTTAGGTCCCCTAGCTTTAAAAAAAATCCATTCCATCATGTGTCATTGGCCACTCATCAGCGCCTACATGTTTAACAAGTCACTAATCAGGAATTCGGTTAAACAGCAAGACCCGCATGTCATTGATTGATTCCAATGAAGGAAGATAAGCTAAACTCACCTGCCTACAAACCAGGCCCACGTGTCAGACTCACTACCGGCGTTCGAACGCTAGTGGAGACCGTACGTGGGTGCCATGAAGCAGCTCGATGATGTTGCCACCAGGGCCGTATCCAGCAGTACCAAGAAAAGTATGCATAGACTCCTACCACGTCTCTACCTCATATTTCATCACCTCTAGGCGCAATGGAAAGGCGGCATGGCGCCGACCAGTGGAGAGTGGCGAAGTATGGCAACATGAATGCGTAAATTATTTCTATCATTCTATGGTATTTCTATTGGGAAAACTCCTGGTATGCAGCTGCCGCACCGGATGAAGTCAAACCGACCATCAGAACTCCTGGTGCTACCCATACTATAGTATGAACCATGCTGAGCAATCTTGGTTTGGTTCGATGTCCTGCCAAGAGCCAAGCGTTTATTTTACTACTGTACTGTACTTATTAAACACAATTAAAGAGAGTACTGGTTGGGTTTGGATCTAGTGATTAACGTTGTTGGATACTTAATTAGTTTAGTACTCCCTCCATTTTTCAATATAAGACATTTTTGTAAGCTATCTTAGCTTATGAAAATGTCTTATATTATGGGACGGAGAAAATGTCGATTAGTTGGGATAGGAGAGAGAGGGAGAGAGTGTTTCGGTTTTTTTGTTTGCTTGGCTCGGTTTGATCAAGCATGTGTTGTTTACAAAAAGGGCTGGGGCTTAAGTTTGATAGGTGTTTTTATCCTAGCATTATTGTTCCTCTTTGAGACATGCTAAGTCTAGCCATGTTAAGTATATTCAACTACAGTTGTTTGGTAGGGGTGTTTGTGTTGAGACATGCTGAGCCAAGACTTTGTTCGGTAGCCTGCATGAGGTTAGACATATTGTGCTGCGACTGTGTTTGGTAGCCGGTATCGAAGGTAGGCTGCATCAATGTAGTTTTTGGCACCAATACAATATTCGAAAGACATATCGAGAATTCGCTAATAATTCGAGCATTAAAGCTTCATTATTTCAACATAATCAGAACAGTGTTAAATTATTTCGGCTATATGTGAATAAGAAGAAAGAAAAACAAAAATTATCACATAACTGTAGCAATAAAACAACATCTTTGAAACATATTCATAAAAAAAAGCATCATAAAATGAACCAGTACATCAGTAGATTCATATAACATAAGAAACAAAAACCATAATTTATAGCACTGCATCACTAGATTCACATTACATAGCCTCATTCAAAATTCATGTTATAATAGGCATTACAAAAGGGATAGTCTCAACATGCACCAACTAACATCAAGTCAGAGAAAATCAGGATTGGCTTTCAAGATACGCTTGAACGATGATTGACGGACTTCGTCATCCATCTTCACAAAGGTAAGGTCGTTTGCCTTATGTTCTATGAGATAATCGAAAACAGCCAAGCACTACTCATCAAGAGTAAACGCAACAAGGTCTATGACAACCTTGTACTCCATCCGTTCCCAAATATTTGCATTTCTAGACATTTCAAATGGCCTACAACATACGGATGTATGTAGACATATTTTAAAGTGTAGATTCACTCATTTTGCTTCATATGTAGTCACTTGTTGAAATCTCTAGAAAGACAAATATTTGGGAACGGAGGGATTACAAATCAGGGTGTGTTTTAGCATGACATGTCTTATTGGTAGCACTTGCAATCTCATGCACCGTATCATACATATTGCTACACCAGACTGAGTCTTCCTCGGTTAAAACATATGCCCTCTTTCTCTTCTTGGTTGAAGTACGCGAAGGATCATGAGTAGCACTAGCGCTAGGCAATACAAAGTTAGAGCCATGTGTAAATACATGATTGGTTGTTCCTTGCCCCCCCCCCCATGCCAGTGGGTTTTCCTTTGCCCTCCATGACAATATTTCTTTAGTGGCACACCGATGGCCAATGAAAAGCTCTTGGTGGCTTGCTTATTACGAAGCAAAGTTCCAAGTAATTGTAGTTCTCAAGTGATGTATTGGGTAATTCAACATCTGTTGGATACTTGGATGGTCCTGCATAACACCATTTCAACAACAATAAGGCATCATCATTTCAACAAGGTAACTCATTCGAACATCACATTGAACAAAAGAAACTAACTTCAACATCATCTGTAGGATAAAAACATCATCATTTCAGCAAAATGAACTCACTTGAACACCATTTGAAGTTTTGAACAATAAAAGTAACTCATTTCAGCATGTAAAAAGAGATTGCAACACATACATGCATACCCGAGTGTGACCCAAAATAGTGTTGATATAATAGCACTATCATTTTCTTGCCATCATCCCAAAGTGCCATCGCCGTTGTCGGCATGGGCATTATTTTTTGGTGGCCTAGGACCTTCCCATACGACCCGTTTTGAAATATGAACCATGAAATCCGATATGTATGTGAGTTAACATGACATTCACATGGAGGCTCATGAATGTGAGGCCCTCACAGGCCGCACCACTGGCCCACCCTGATCTTCTGTGAAGGGTTTATTGGGTTCTATGGTAGGGTGTGTCGACTGCAAATTAAAAATTTCCTACCCGTAGAACATCCAGGAACAAGCTAAGGGAGATGGATCACAGATCGTTACCACTAGACGCGCAGTGCCGTGCAGCGGAAGTAGAGTTGATGCAGCACGTCTCCGGAGTCGTCTCCTCCTCATAGATCTCCCACATAGCGGATTGGATCCCGCGAACAGGTTCGCCGAAGCAGCGCAAGTGCACCGCCTCTAACGGTATCCGCGCATGCAGGAGGAACGTCGTGCGGCGGACTGCTAGGTCCGATAACACAACCGGTGGCGAGCGGAGATGGCTAGTTGTTGAAGGAAATTTACCCTAGAGGCAATAATAAAGTTGCTATTTTATACTCCTTATTCATGATAAATGTTTATTATTCATGCTAGAATTGCATTGATCGGAAACCTTGATACATGTGTGAATACATAGACAAACAGTGTGTCCCTAGTGAGCCTCTACTTGACTCGCTCGTTGATCAAAGATGGTTAAGGTTTCCTAACCATGGACATGAGTTGTCATTTGATAACGGGATCACATCATTAGAAGAATGATGTGATGGACAAGACCCATTCGTTAGCTTAGCATAATGATCGTTTAGTTTTACTACTATTGATTTCTTCATGTCAAATATATATTCCTCCGACTATGAGATTTTGCAACTCCCGGATACTGGAGGAATACCTTGCGTGCTATCAAACGTCACAACGTAACTGGGTGATTATTGTTGGGGAACGTAGTATTTTAAAATTTTCCTACGATCACGCAAGATCTATCTACCAGATGCATAGCAACGAGAGGGGAGAGTGTGTCTACGTACCCTCGTAGACCGGGAGCGGAAGCGTCAAGTGACGCGGTTGATGTTGTCGAACTTCTTCGCGATCTAACCGATCAAGCACCGAACGTACGGCACCTCCGCGTTCAGCACACGTTCAGCTTGATGACGTCCCACGAGCTCTTGATCCAGTTGAGCTTCACGGGAGAGTTTCGTCAGCACGACGGCGTGGTGACGGATATGATGTGTTCACCGGCGCAGGGCTTCTCCTAAGCTTCGCGACGGTACGACCGAGGTGTGATTCTGTGGAGGGGGGCACCGCACACGGCTAAAACAATTCAACTTGTGTGTATTTGGGTGCCCCCCTGCCCCCGTATATAAAGGAGCAAGGGAGGAGGGGCCGGCCAACCTCTATGGTGCGGCTAGGGAGGGGACTCCTACTAGGAATAGGATTGCAATCCTATTCCTAGTAGGATTCACCGAAAGGAAGAAGGGGGAAAGGAATAGGAGAGGTGGCGCCCCCCCAATCCTAGTCCAACTAGGATTCCTAGGTGGGGGCGCCGGCCAGCCCTATGGGCTGCCTCTCTCTCACCCTTTAGGCCCACTATGGACCATCCCCTCTCGTAGGGGGTTCCGGTAACCCCCTCCGGCATTCCCGATAAATCCGAAACTTTTCCGGTATACTTCCGGTGTCCGAATATAGCCGTCCAATATATCAATCTTTATGTCTCAGACATTCCGAGACTCCTCGTCATGTCCGTGATCTCATCCGGGACTCCGAACTACCTTCGGTACATCAATACTCAAAAACTCATAATACCGATCGTCATCAAACGTTAAGCGTGCGGACCCTACGGGTTCGGGAACTATGTAGACATGACCGAGACTCATCTCTGGTCAATAACCAATAGCGGAACCTGGATGTTCATATTGGCTCCTACATATTCTAAGAAGATCTTTTATCGGTCAGAACCGCATAACAACATACGTTGTTCCTTTTGTCAAACGGTATGTTACTTGCCCGAGATTCGATCGTCGGTATCTCTATACCTAGTTCAATCTCGTTACCGGCAAGTCTCTTTACTCGTTCCGTAACACATCATCTCGTGACTAACTCATTAGTCTTTTGCTTGCAAGGCTTATTGTGATGTGTGTTACCGAGAGGGCCCAGAGATACCTCTCCGGCATTCGGAGTGACAAATCCTAATCTTGATCTATGCCAACACCACGAATACTTTCGGAGACACCTGTAGAGCATCTTTATGATCACCCAGTTACGTTGTGACGTTTGATAGCACACAAGGTGTTCCTACGGTATTCGGGAGTTGCATAATCTCATAGTCATAGGAACATGTATAAGTCATGAAGAAAGCAATAGCAGTAAAACTAAACGATCATAGTGCTATGCTAACGGATGGGTCTTGTCCATCACATCATTCTCCTAATGATGTGATCCCGTTTATCAAATGACAACTCATGTCTATGGCTAGGAAACATAACCATCTTTGATCAATGAGCTAGTCTAGTAGAGGCATACTAGGGACATACTGTTTTGTCTATGTATTCACACATGTATTAAGTTTCCGGTTAATACAATTCTAGCATGAATAATAAACATTTATCATGATATAAGGAAATAAATAATAACTTTATTATTGCCTCTAGGGCATATTTCCTTCAGTCTCCCACTTGCACTAGAGTCAATAATCTAGCTCACATCGCCATGTGATTTAATACCGATAGTTCACATCGTTTATGTGATTAACACCCATAGTTCACATCGCTATGTGACCAACACCCGAAGGGTTTACTAGAGTCAATAATCTAGTTCACATTGCTATGTGATTAATACCCAAGAGTAATAAGGTGTGATCATGTTTTGCTTGTGAGAGAAGTTTAGTCAACGGGTCTGTCATATACAGATCCCTATGTATTTCGCAAATTTCTATGTCTACAATGCTCTGCATGGAGCTACTCTAGCTAATTGCTCCCACTTTCAATACGCATCTAGATTGATACTTAGAGTCATCTGGATTTAGTGTCAAAGATTGCATCGGCGTAACCCTTTACGACGAACTCTTTATCACCTCCATAATCGAGAAATATTTCCTTAGTCATCCAATTACTAAGGATAATTTTGACCGCTGTACAGTGATCTACTCCTGGATCACTATTGTACCTCCCTGTCAAACTCTTGGCAAGGTACACAACGTGTTTTGTACACAGCATGGCATACTTTATAGAACCTATGGCTGAGGCATAGGGAATGACTTTCATTCTCTCTATATTTTTCTGCCGTGGTCTGGCTTTGAGTCTTACTCAACTTCACACCTTACAAATCAGGCAAGAACTTCTTCTTTGACTGATCCATTTTGAACTACTTCAAAATCTTATCAAGGTATGTACTCATCGAAAGTCTTATCAAGCGTCTTGATCTATCTATATAGATTCTTGATGCTCAATATGTAAGCAGCTTCACCGAGGTCTTTCTTTGAAAAACTCTTTTCAAACACTCCTTTATGCTTTCCAGAAAATTCTACATCATTTCCGATCGACAATATGTCATTCACATATACTTATCAGAAAGGTTGTAGTGCTCACACTCACTTCTTGTAAATACAGGCTTCTCCAAAAGTCTATAAAAACCATATGCTTTGATCACCTCATCAAAGCATATATTCCAACTCCGAGATGCTTGCACCAGTCCATAGATGGATTGCTGGAGCTTGCATAATTTGTTAGCACCTTTTGGATCGACAAAACCTTCTGGTTGCATCATATACAACTCTTCTTTGAGATATCCATTTAGGAATGCAGTTTTGACATCCATTTGCCAGATTTCATAATCATAAAATGCGGCAATTGCTAACATGATTCGGACAGACTTAAGCATCGCTACAGGTGAGAAAGTCTCATCGTAGTCAACTCCTTGAACTTGTCGAAAACCTTTCGCAACAAGTCGAGCTTCGTAAACAGTAATATTACCGTCTGCGTCGGTCTTCCTCTTGAAGATCCATTTATTTTCGATGGCCTGTCGATCATCGGGCAAGTCAACCAAAGTCCATACTTTGTTCTCATACATGGATCCCATCTCAGATTTCATGGCTTCAAGCCATTTTGCGGAATCTGGGCTCATCATCGCTTCCTCATAGTTCGTAGGTTCATCATGGTCTAGTAACATGATTTCCAGAACTGGGTTGCCGTACCACTCTGGTGCGGAACGTACTCTGGTTGATCTACGACGTTTCAGCAGAAACTTGATCCGAAGTTTCATGATCATTATCATCAACTTCCTCACTAATTGGTGTAGGAATCACTGGAACAATTTCCTGTGATGTACTACTTTCCAATATGGAGAAGGTACAATTACCTCATCAAGTTCTACTTTCCTCCCACTCACTTCTTTCGAGAGAAACTCTTTTTCTAGAAAGGATCCGTTCTTAGCAACGAATATTTTGCCTTCGGATCTGTGATAGAAGGTGTACCCAACAGTCTCTTTTGGGTATCCTATGAAGACACATTTTTCCGACTTGGGATCGAGCTTATCAGGTTGAAGTGTTTTCACATAAGCATCGCAGCCCCAAATTTTAAGAGACGACAACTTTGGTTTCTTGTCAAACCATAGTTCATAAGGTGTCGTATCAACGGATTTAGATGGTGCCCTATTTAACGTGAATGCAGCTGCCTCTAATGCATGACCCAAAACGATAGTGGTAAATCGGTAAGAGATATCATAGATCGCACCATATCCAATAAAGTACGGTTACGACGTTCGGATACACCATTATGCTGTGGTGTTCCGGGTGGCGTGAGTTGTGAAACTATTCCACATTGTTTCAAATGAAGACCAAACTCGTAACTCAAATATTCTCCTCCACGATCAGATCGTAGAAACTTTATTTTCTTGTTACGATGATTCTCTACTTCACTCTGAAATTCTTTGAACTTTTCAAAAGTTTCAGACTTGTGTTTCATTAAGTAGATATACCCATATCTGCTCAAATCATCAGTGAAGATCAGAAAATAACGATACCCGCCGCGAGCTTCAACACTCATTGGTCCACATACATCAGTATGTATGATTTCCAACAAATCTGTTGCTCGCTCCATAGTTCCGAAGAACGGAGTTTTAGTCATCTTGCCCATGAGGCATGGTTCGCAAGCACCAAGTGATTCATAATCAAGTGATTCCAAAAGTCCATCATTATGGAGTTTCTTCATGCGTTTTACACCAATATGACCTAAACGGCAGTGCCACAAATAAGTTGCACTATCATTATTAACCTTGCATCTTTTGGCTTCAATATTATGAATATGTGTATCACACGATCGAGATCCAACAAACTATTTTCATTGGGTGTATGACCATAGAAGGTTTTATTCATGTAAACAGAACAACAATTATTCTCTAACTTACATGAATAACCGTATTGCAATAAACATGATCAAATCACATTCATGCTTAACGCAAACACCAAATAACACTTATTTAGGTTCAATACTAATCCCGAAAGTATAAGGAGTGTGCGATGATGATCATATCAATCTTGGAACTGCTTCCAATACACATCGTCACTTCATCCTTTAACTAGTTTATGTTCATTATGCAACTTCCACTTTGAGTTACTACTCTTTAGTAACTGAACCAATATCAAATACCGAGGGGTTGCTATGAACACTAGTAGAATACACATCAATAATCTGTATATCAAATATACCTTTGTTCACTTTGCCATCCTTCTTATCCGCCAAGTATCTAGGGCAGTTCCACTTCTAGTGACCATTTCCTTTGCAGTATAAGCACTTGTTTCAGGCTTGAGTTTAGCTTTGGGTTTCTTCACGGGAGTGACAACTTGCTTGTCATTCTTCTTGAAGGTCCCCTTCTATCCCTTTGCCCTTTACTTGAAACAAGTGGTCTTGTTAACCATCAACACTTGATGCTTTTTCATGATTTCTACCTTCGCCTACTTCAGTATCACGAAGAGCTGGGAATTCCTCTCGTCATTCCTTGCATATTATAGTTCATCACGAAGTTCTACTAACTTGGTGATAGTGACTAGAGAACTTTGTCAATTACTATCTTATCTGGAAGATTAACTCCCACTTGATTAAAGTAATTGTAGTACCCAGACAATCTGAGCACATGCTCACTGGTTGAGCTATTCTCCTCCATCTTGTAGGCAAAGTACTGTCAAAGGTCTTATACCTCCCGACACGGGCATGAGTATGAAATACTAATTTCAACTCTTGGATCATCTTATATGTTCCATGGCGTTCAAAACGTTTTTGAAGTCCCGGTTCTAAGCCGTAAAGCATGGTGCACTTTAAACTATCAAGTAGTCATCATATCGAGCTTTTGTCAAAACGTTCATAACGTCTACATCTGCTCCTGCAATAGGTTTGTCACCTAGCGGTGCATCAAGGACATAATTCTTCTGTGCAGCAATGAGGATAATCCTCAGATTACGGAACAATTCCGCATCATTGCTACTAACATCTTTCAATCTTGGTTTTCTCTAGGAACATATGAAAAATAAACGGGGAGCAACATCGCGAGCTATTGATCTACAACATAGATATGCTAATACTACCAGGACTAACTTCATGATAAATTAAAGTTCAATTTAATCATATTAATTTAAAGAACTCCCACTTAGATAGACATCCCTCTGGTCATCTAAATGATCACGTGATCCAAATCAACTAAACCATGTCCGATCATCACGTGAGATGGAGTAGTTTCAATGGTGAACATCTTATGTTGATCATATCTACTATATGATTCACGCTCGACCTTTCGGTCTCCAGTGTTTCGAGGCCATATCTGCATATGCTAGGCTCGTCAAGTTTAACCCGAGTATTCTGCGTGTGCAAAACTGGCTTACACCCATTGTATTTGAACGTAGAGCTTATCACACCCGATCATCACGTGGTGTCTCGGCACGACGAACTTTCGCAACGGTGCATACTCAGGGAGAACACTTATACCTTGAAATTTAGTAAGGGATCATCTTATAATGCTACCGTCGTCCTAAGCAAAATAAGAAGCATAATAAGATAAACATCACATGCAATCAAAATATGTGACATGATATGGCCATCATCATCTTGTGCTTTTGATCTCCATCTTCAAAGCACCGTCATGATCACCTTCGTCACCGGCTTGACACCTTGATCTTCATCGTAGCATCGTTGTCGTCTCGCCAACTATTGCTTCCACGACTATCGCTACCGCTTAGTGATAAAGTAAAGCAATTACATGGCGATTGCATTTCATACAATAAAGCGACAACCATATGGCTCCTGCCAGTTGCCGATAACTTTACAAAACATGATCATCTCATACAAAACCGTATAACTCATCATGTCTTGACCATATCACATCACAACATGCCCTGCAAAAACAAGTTAGACGTACTCTACTTTGTTTGTTGCAAGTTTTACGTGGCTGCTACAGGCTTAGCAAGAACCGTTCTTACCTACGCATACAAAACCACAACGATGTTTCGTCAAGTATGTGCTGTTTTAACCTTCACAAGGACCGGGCGTAGCCACACTTGATTCAGCTAAAGTGAGAGAGACAGACACCCGCCAGTCACCTTTAAGCAACGAGTGCTCGTAACGGTGAAACCAGTCTCGCGTAAGCGTACGCGTAATGTCGGTCCGGGCCGCTTCATCTCACAATACCGCCGAAGCAAAGTATGACATGCTGGTAAGCAGTATGACTAGTACCGTCCACAATCTCATTGTGTTCTACTCGTGCATATCATCTACGCATAGACCTGGCTCATGATGCCACTGTTGGGGAACGTAGTATTTTAAAATTTTCCTACGATCACGCAAGATCTATCTACCAGATGCATAGCAACGAGAGGGGAGAGTGTGTCTACGTACCCTCGTAGA
Source organism: Secale cereale (assembly GCA_902687465.1). Classification (NCBI taxonomy): domain Eukaryota; kingdom Viridiplantae; phylum Streptophyta; class Magnoliopsida; order Poales; family Poaceae; genus Secale; species Secale cereale. The sequence goes on from LR738712.1 coordinate 578,511,070, forward strand.
CCGGGAGCGGAAGCATCAAGTGACGCGGTTGATGTTGTCGAACTTCTTCGCGATCTAACCGATCAAGCACCGAACGTACGGCACCTCCGCGTTCAGCACACGTTCAGCTTGATGACGTCCCACGAGCTCTTGATCCAGTTGAGCTTCACGGGAGAGTTTCGTCAGCACGACGGCGTGGTGACGGATATGATGTGTTCACCGGCGCAGGGCTTCTCCTAAGCTTCGCGACGGTACGACCGAGGTGTGATTCTGTGGAGGGGGGCACCGCACACGGCTAAAACAATTCAACTTGTGTGTATTTGGGTGCCCCCCTGCCCCCGTATATAAAGGAGCAAGGGAGGAGGGGCCGGCCAACCTCTATGGTGCGGCTAGGGAGGGGACTCCTACTAGGAATAGGATTGCAATCCTATTCCTAGTAGGATTCACCGAAAGGAAGAAGGGGGAAAGGAATAGGAGAGGTGGCGCCCCCCCAATCCTAGTCCAACTAGGATTCCTAGGTGGGGGCGCCGGCCAGCCCTATGGGCTGCCTCTCTCTCACCCTTTAGGCCCACTATGGACCATCCCCTCTCGTAGGGGGTTCCGGTAACCCCCTCCGGCATTCCCGATAAATCCGAAACTTTTCCGGTATACTTCCGGTGTCCGAATATAGCCGTCCAATATATCAATCTTTATGTCTCGGACATTCCGAGACTCCTCGTCATGTCCGTGATCTCATCTGGGACTCCGAACTACCTTCGGTACATCAATACTCAAAAATTCATAATACCGATCGTCATCAAACGTTAAGCGTGCGGACCCTACGGGTTCGGGAACTATGTAGACATGACCGAGACTCATCTCTGGTCAATAACCAATAGCGGAACCTGGATATTCATATTGGCTCCTACATATTCTACGAAGATCTTTTATCGGTCAGAACCGCATAACAACATACGTTGTTCCTTTTGTCAAACGGTATGTTACTTGCCCGAGATTCGATCGTCGGTATCTCTATACCTAGTTCAATCTCGTTACCGGCAAGTCTCTTTACTCGTTCCATAACACATCATCTCGTGACTAACTCATTAGTCTTTTGCTTGCAAGGCTTATTGTGATGTGTGTTACCGAGAGGGCCCAGAGATACCTCTCCGACATTCGGAGTGACAAATCCTAATCTTGATCTATGCCAACACCACGAATACTTTCGGAGACACCTGTAGAGCATCTTTATGATCACCCAGTTACGTTGTGACGTTTGATAGCACACAAGGTGTTCCTACGGTATTCGGGAGTTGCATAATCTCATAGTCATAGGAACATGTATAAGTCATGAAGAAAGCAATAGCAGTAAAACTAAACGATCATAGTGCTATGCCAACGGATGGGTCTTGTCCATCACATCATTCTCCTAATGATGTGATCCGGTTGATCAAATGACAACTCATGTCTATGGCTAGGAAACATAACCATCTTTGATCAATGAGCTAGTCTAGTAGAGGCATACTAGGGACATACTGTTTTGTCTATGTATTCACACATGTATTAAGTTTCCGGTTAATACAATTCTAGCATGAATAATAAACATTTATCATGATATAAGGAAATAAATAATAACTTTATTATTGCCTCTAGGGCATATTTCCTTCAATTATAAAGATGCTCTATAGGTATCTCCGAAGGTGTTTGTTGAGTTGGCATAGATCAAGATTAGGATTTGTCACTCCGAGTATCGGAGAGGTATCTCTGGGCCCTCTCGGTAATGCACATCATAATAAGCCTTGCAAGCAAATGACTAATGAGTTAGTCTCGGGATGATGTATTATGGAACGAGTAAAGATACTTGCCGGTAACGAGATTGAACTAGGTATGAAGATACCGACGATCGAATCTCGGGCAGGTAACATACCGATGGATAAAGGGAATAATGTATGTTGTCATTACGGTTCGAACGATAAAGATCTTCGTAGAATATGTGGGAGCCAATATGAGCATCTAGGTTCCACTATTGGTTATTGACCAGAGAAGTGCCTCGGTCATGTCTACATAGTTCTCGAACCCGTAGATTCCGCACGCTTAACGTTCGATGACGATATTGTATTATATGAGTTATGTGATTTGGTGACCGAATGTTGTTCAGAGTACCGGATGGGATCACGGACATGATGAGGAGTCTCTAAAAGGCCTAGAGGTAAAAATTGATATATAGGACGATGGTATTCGAACATCGGAAGTGTTCCAGAGGGTACCGGGTACATATAGGGTCACCAGAAGGGGTTCCAGGTGCCCCCATCAAAAGATATGGGCTTAATGGGCCATGGGGGGGGAGACCATCCCACAAGGGCCTGGTGCGCCCCTCCACCAAGCCGGTCAGCCCTAGGGAAGGAAAGGGAGGAGGGCAAGTCCCTCCTTCCTTCCCCTCCTCAAGGGAGAAAGGAAAGGGGGCGCTACCTCCTCCTTCCTTCTCCTAGTGCCAAAATAAGGAAGGGGGCCGAATTGGGGAGGAACCCCAAGTAGGATTCGGCCTACTCGGGGCGCCCCCTTTTCTGCCTCTTCCCCCCTCCAACCTATATATATGTGGGGAGGGGGGCGCCTAGTACACACAACAACATCTGTTAGCCGTGTGCGGCTCCCCCCTCCACAATTTTCTTCCACGGTCATATCTTCGTAGTGCTTAGGCGAAGCCCTGCGCGGATCACATCACCATCACCATCACCACGCCGTCGTGCTGACAGAACTCATCTACTTCCTCGACATCTTGCTGGATCAAGAGGACGAGGGGCGTCATCGAGCTGAACGTGTGCAGAACTTGGAGGTGTCGTACGTTCGGTGCTTGATCAGTCGGAGCTAGAAGAAGTTTGGATACATCAACCGCGTTGTCAAACGCTTACGCTTTCGGTCTACGAGGGTACGTAGACACACTCTCCCCCTCTCGTTGCTATGCATCTCTTAGATAGATCTTGCGTGAGCGTAGGAAATTTTTGAAATTGCATGCTACGTTCCCCAATAGTTACAACACATGCAAAGCCCTAATGACGGCGCCGAAGCGATCAACTGAATAAGTGTGCCGTACCTCCACTATATATAGGCATCCGCCATGGGCTCAACACTTGGGCATCGCACGAATCCTAAAGCCCAAAGTCTACCCGGTCACATTCCAAGTCCAGCTCGAATCACATCCGACCAGTGTCCTCGGATCTGACCTCGTAGGTTCCTTCCCTTAAGCGTGCGGCCCCTTAGGTTCAAGTTGGCTTGGTCACAGTTCGGATCACCTCCGACCTGCATGGTTGGTAGCGGCCTCTAGCAAGGCGTGCCGGCCACCAAGCAGACTATGAAGCTGGTTAGGTGAACTTGTACATCATACTTCCATTCATTTTGCCACACGATATATGTTGTTGGGCTTCAAGGCGAGTCTTTCATCCTTGTGCTAGCACGACCTCTTTCTCGTTCCAGTGATGCCGGCCACAAACCGGATTATCTCATAATCCTTGTCACATGGCCATGCTTATCCTGGTCGGATCACACGAGGGGCCCAGAGTATATCTCTCCTGAGCGGAGGGGAAAATCCCATCGCGCTCAGCCATGTCTCGCAGCATGGGTCTGGACAAGCCCGAAACCTACCTTTGTAACTACCCAGTCACGGAGTAGCCTTTGGTCGGCCCAAAGCAAGTCTGTCACCATCCCGAGTACATGCATCAGCTTAGGTCTTAGGACATAGAACGTATGTTGTACTAGAGACTCACAGATGACATATCGTTGCGTCTCATAGTTGGGATTGTCCGACTCGGACCTTATCTCGACTCGGATCTGACTATGTTGGATCCGACCAGACCTTTCCAAGTCCATATTATCCTGTTAGCATCCAATGCTCCATGGCTAGTGAGACCGAGCCATTGATGTCTACACACGCTTCTATTCTTGTAGACTATGTTGGGCCTCCAAGCGCAGAGGTTTGTAGGACAGTAGCAATTTCCCTCAAGTGGATGACCTAAGGTTTATCGAACTCAGGGAAGTAGAGGTTGAAGATGGTCTCTCTCAAGCAACCCTGCAACTAAGATACAAGAAGTCTCTTGTGTCCCCAACACACCTAATACAACTAGGAGTTGTATAGGTGCACTAGTTCGGCGAAGAGATGGTAAAATATGGATGATAGGAGTGGCAAAGCAAAGTAATATAAATCTGTAATAAAAAGTGCAGCAAGCAAACAAGTGGTAAACGTGAGCACAAATGGTATTGCAATGGTGGAAACAAGGCCTAGGCTTCATACTTTCACTAGTGGCAACTCCCAACAACATTAACATAGTCTAATCACATGATATTTCCCATAAAACATGCAATGGAGACGCACTCGGAGGTCATTCCTTTGTGGTCAAGAGAGGACGAGAATTATGTAGGGCTACAAAAGCACACCTCAAAGTTCGTAGTTCTCAATCTATGGATTTCCCAATGTCACCGCGGCCATCCAAAGAGAGTACCACAATCACCACAACATATCTCAAGGATAGTCAAAGACAAGCACCAAGAAACTCTCAATCTTCAATCAACACACAAAAGAGGAAATCACTCATGAAAATATTCTTCTAATCCATGTCCAATAGACCGCTGTCACCTTGGTCTCGGGGATTATACTAGATAAAGACAAGTGAGTACATCAATCCAATACATAGAGGAAGGGGAAATATCATGGGATCACTCTAGATTATCATAGCCTATGATCACAACGAAGATCACATCATGGGAGAGAGAATTGACCACATAGCTACTGGTAGAAACCTGAGCCCCGAGGAGGAACTACTCCCGCATCATGGAGGGAGGAAGCAACGTCGATGGAGATGAATCCGGGGGCACTTCCCCGTCCCGGCAGGATGCCGGCACAGGAATTTTGGTCCCCCGAAACTTGGTGGCGATGGCGGCGGAGATCGGAATTGCTTCTGGAGAAAAGGGTTCTGGAATCAGGGTTTTCGCGACGGGAGGAATATATATGCGAAGGGGGGCAACCAGAGGCGGAGGCGGGGCCCCAGGCGCCCCCCTGGCGCGGCCAGGGGTGGGGCCGCGCCGGGTGGCCGCCTGGGCCCCCCTGGCTCCCCTCTGGCTCCGCTTTGGTTCTTCGCGAACCTTCCTGTACGCTGATTTTTCCTGTATTTTTCCCGGAATTTTTGGAGCACTTTTAATATGGGGGAAACCTGAAATAGAAAAACAGCAGAAAACAGGAACTGGCACTGTGGTGCACTGAGTTAATAGGTTAGTCCAAATACGATCAAAAGTGTATGGAAGTGCATAAATATCATAGCAATATCACACAAAAGAGGCATGGAGCAAGCAGAAATTATAGATACGTTTTGGACGTATCAACATCCCCAAGCTTAATTCCTGCTCGTCCTCGAGTAGGTAAATGATAACAAGCATAATTTCTGTGGTGACATGCTATCAACCATATAAGAACTTTTAAGTAAAGCAATCAAGGCATGTAATTCAATTCAAGTCATAACAAGCAAGAGTCTATATTAGCATTGTAACAAGCAACATAAGAACATAAAGGTGCAAGAGCTCTCTCTGTCTGTGACTCGAATGTCTCCAAATGGTGTTTGCGTGCAAGAAAGGGGATAGGGATATACGAGAGAGTAAAACATAGTTTTTGTATTGTTGAGAACTTAATCTACTAAAGTTTCACACTTGGTCTTCTTTGGAATCTTATCTTGACTCATCCCCAGACCGTCAACCAGGTACAAGTCAAAATGATCCACTCCCTTTCGATATTTTGAGCACTCATGCAATGGATGAGCGTAAGCAAGAAAGCTGACACTTAGGATGGCAAAAAGAGAAAAATGATGGAGGGGGAAGACAAAAAGGGTGTGAAAGGCTCACATCAATGAGGACAATCATAGGCGAGAGAAAGTCAAATGATAGATATGATGTGAGGAGTAGGGATTGCCATGCAACGGATGCACATATGAGCTAAGGTAAGCTCTCCAATGGAACTAGTGGGGGTGCATCCAACTTGCTCGCTCAAGAAGACCTAGAGCTCTTTTGAGGAGGCTCATCATTGGAATATACAAGCCAAGTTCTATAGTGTGAAGGTCCCCACATAGCTATATGCATGAATGATAATCTCTATGGAGTACAAGGTATAAGATGGAGTACGTGTGTGGATCTCTCAAAAAGAATAGTAGTGTGCCCCTTCTCTCTTTTTATTTCTTTTTCTCTTTTTTCTCTTTTTTTAATTTTTTGTGGCCTCAATGGCTCTTTCTATTTAACTCTCATTTGTCCTCTTTGGGATCTTTTGATCTTGTCCTATTTGGGATCTTTTCCTAACTTTAGGGGCAACACTCTATATATTACAAGAAGTATAGAAGATCTTTCACACTTTACAAAAGTACTCAACATAAAGAAAATGAAACTATCATGATGTATGCAAATGTATGCCTCTGCCGGTGTAGCAGGATATGCAATGATACTAGCGCGTCATGCAGCAATGATTAGGGCAAGGCCCAACTAGCATGCGGCTAATCGATCAAGCAAAAAGCATGTATGACATGAAGATCAAGTCATAAGAAGATGGATGTTGCATGGCAATGTATCTCGGAAAGGCTATGGAAATGCCTTGATAGGTAGGTATGGTGGCTGTTTTGAGGAAGGATATAATGAGGCTTATGATGACAGAGCTGAAGGAAATATGCCCTAGAGGCAATAATAAAGTTATTATTTATTTCCTTATATCATGATAAATGTTTATTATTCATGCTAGAATTGTATTAACCGGAAACTTAATACATGTGTGAATACATAGACAAAACAGTATGTCCCTAGTATGCCTCTACTAGACTAGCTCATTGATCAAAGATGGTTATGTTTCCTAGCCATAGACATGAGTTGTCATTTGATCAACGGGATCACATCATTAGGAGAATGATGTGATGGACAAGACCCATCCGTTAGCATAGCACTATGATCGTTTAGTTTTACTGCTATTGCTTTCTTCATGACTTATACATGTTCCTATGACTATGAGATTAAGCAACTCCCGAATACCGGAGGAACACCTTGTGTGCTATCAAACATCACAACGTAACTGGGTGATCATAAAGATGCTCTACAGGTGTCTCCGAAAGTATTCGTGGTGTTGGCATAGATCAAGATTAGGATTTGTCACTCCGAATGTCGGAGAGGTATCTCTGGGCCCTCTCGGTAACACACATCACAATAAGCCTTGCAAGCAAAAGACTAATGAGTTAGTCACGAGATGATGTGTTACGGAACGAGTAAAGAGACTTGCCGGTAACGAGATTGAACTAGGTATAGAGATACCGACGATCGAATCTCGGGCAAGTAACATACCGTTTGACAAAAGGAACAACGTATGTTGTTATGCGGTTCTGACCGACAAAAGATCTTCGTACAATATGTAGGAGCCAATATGAACATCCAGGGTCCGCTATTGGTTATTGACCAGAGATGAGTCTCGGTCATGTCTACATAGTTCTCGAACCCGTAGGGTCCGCACGCTTAACGTTTGATGACGATCAGTATTATGAGTTTTTGAGTATTGATGTACCGAAGGTAGTTCGGAGTCCCTGATGAGATCACGGACATGACGAGGAGTCTCGGAATGTCCGAGACATAAAGATTGATATATTGGACGGCTATATTCGGACACCGGAAGTATACCGGAAAAGTTTCGGATTTATCGGGAATGCCGGAGGGGGTTACCGGAACCCCCTACGAGAGGGGATGGTCCATAGTGGGCCTAAAGGGTGAGAGAGAGGCAGCCCATAGGGCTGGCCGGCGCCCCCACATAGGAATCCTAGTTGGACTAGGATTGGGGGGGCGCCACCTCTCCTATTCCTTTCCCCCTTCTTCCTTTTGGTGAATCCTACTAGGAATAGGATTGCAATCCTATTCCTAGTAGGAGTCCCCTCCCTAGCCGCACCATAGAGGTTGGCCGGCCCCTCCTCCCTTGCTCCTTTATATACGGGGGCAGGGGGGCACCCAAAGACACACAAGTTGAATTGTTTTAGCCGTGTGCGGTGCCCCCCTCCACAGAATCACACCTCGGTCGTACCGTCGCGAAGCTTAGGAGAAGCCCTGCGCCGGTGTACACATCATATCCGTCACCACGCCGTCGTGCTGACGAAACTCTCCCGTGAAGCTCAACTGGATCAAGAGCTCGTGGGACGTCATCAAGCTGAACGTGTGCTGAACGCGGAGGTGCCGTACGTTCGGTGCTTGATCGGTTAGATCGCGAAGAAGTTCGACAACATCAACCGCGTCACTTGACGCTTCCGCTCCCGGTCTACGAGGGTACGTAGACACACTCTCCCCTCTCGTTGCTATGCATCTGGTAGATAGATCTTGCGTGATCGTAGGAAAATTTTAAAATACTACGTTCCCCAACAGTGGCATCATGAGCCAGGTCTATGCGTAGATGATATGCACGAGTAGAACACAATGAGATTGTGGACGATACTAGTCATACTGCTTACCAGCATGTCATACTTTGCTTCGGCGGTATTGTGAGATGAAGCGGCCCGGACCGACATTACGCGTACGCTTACGCGAGACTGGTTTCACCGTTACGAGCACTCGTTGCTTAAAGGTGACTGGCGGGTGTCTGTCTCTCTCACTTTAGCTGAATCAAGTGTGGCTACGCCCGGTCCTTGTGAAGGTTAAAACAGCACATACTTGACAAAACATCGTTGTGGTTTTGTATGCGTAGGTAAGAACGGTTCTTGCTAAGCCTGTAGCAGCCACGTAAAACTTGCAACAAACAAAGTAGAGGACGTCTAACTTGTTTTTGCAGGGCATGTTGTGATGTGATATGGTCAAGACATGATGAGTTATACGGTTTTGTATGAGATGATCATGTTTTGTAAAGTTATCGGCAACTGGCAGGAGCCATATGGTTGTCGCTTTATTGTATGAAATGCAATCGCCATGTAATTGCTTTACTTTATCACTAAGCGGTAGCGATAGTCGTGGAAGCAATAGTTGGCGAGACGACAACGATGCTACGATGAAGATCAAGGTGTCAAGCCGGTGACGAAGGTGATCATGACGATGCTTTGAAGATGGAGATCAAAAGCACAAGATGATGATGGCCATATCATGTCACATATTTTGATTGCATGTGATGTTTATCTTATTATGCTTCTTATTTTGCTTAGGACGACGGTAGCATTATAAGATGATCCCTTACTAAATTTCAAGGTATAAGTGTTCTCCCTGAGTATGCACCGTTGCGAAAGTTCGTCGTGCCGAGACACCACGTGATGATCGGGTGTGATAAGCTCTACGTTCAAATACAACGGGTGTAAGCCAGTTTTGCACACGCAGAATACTCGGGTTAAACTTGACGAGCCTAGCATATACAGATATGGCCTCGGAACACTGGAGACCGAAAGGTCGAGCGTGAATCATATAGTAGATATGATCAACATAAGATGTTCACCATTAAAAACTACTCCATCTCACGTGATGATCGGACATGGTTTAGTTGATTTGAATCACGTGATCATTTAGATGACCGGAGGGATGTCTATCTAAGTGGGAGTTCTTAAGTAATATGATTAATTGAACTTTAATTTATCATGAACTTAGTCCTGGTAGTATTAGCATATCTATGTTGTAGATCAATAGCTCGCGATGTTGCTCCCCGTTTATTTTTCATATGTTCCTAGAGAAAACCAAGATTGAAAGATGTTAGTAGCAATGATGCGGAATTGTTCCGTAATCTGAGGATTATCCTCATTGTTGCACAGAAGAATTATGTCCTTGATGCACCGCTAGGTGACAAACCTATTGCAGGAGCAGATGTAGACGTTATGAACGTTTTGACAAAAGCTCGATATGATGACTACTTGATAGTTTAAAGTGCACCATGCTTTACGGCTTAGAACCGGGACTTCAAAAACGTTTTGAACGCCATGGAACATATAAGATGATCCAAGAGTTGAAATTAGTATTTCATACTCATGCCCGTGTCGGGAGGTATAAGACCTTTGACAGTACTTTGCCTACAAGATGGAGGAGAATAGCTCAACCAGTGAGCATGTGCTCAGATTGTCTGGGTACTACAATTACTTTAATCAAGTGGGAGTTAATCTTCCAGATAAGATAGTAATTGACAAAGTTCTCTAGTCACTATCACCAAGTTAGTAGAACTTCGTGATGAACTATAATATGCAAGGAATGACGAGAGGAATTCCCAGCTCTTCGTGATACTGAAGTAGGCGAAGGTAGAAATCATGAAAAAGCATCAAGTGTTGATGGTTAACAAGACCACTTGTTTCAAGTAAAGGGCAAAGGGATAGAAGGGGACCTTCAAGAAGAATGACAAGCAAGTTGTCACTCCCGTGAAGAAACCCAAAGCTAAAATCAAGCCTGAAACAAGTGCTTATACTGCAAAGGAAATGGTCACTAGAAGTGGAACTGCCCTAGATACTTGGCGGATAAGAAGGATGGCAAAGTGAACAAAGGTATATTTGATATACAGATTATTGATGTGTATTCTACTAGTGTTCATAGCAACCCCTCGGTATTTGATATTGGTTCAGTTACTAAAGAGTAGTAACTCAAAGTGGAAGTTGCATAAGGAACATAAACTAGTTAAAGGATGAAGTGACGATGTGTATTGGAAGCAGTTCCAAGATTGATATGATCATCATCGCACACTCCTTATACTTTCGGGATTAGTATTGAACCTAAATAAGTGTTATTTGGTGTTTGCGTTAAGCATGAATGTGATTTGATCATGTTTATTGCAATACGGTTATTCATGTAAGTTAGAGAATAATTGTTGTTCTGTTTACATGAATAAAACCTTCTATGGTCATACACCCAATGAAAATAGTTTGTTCGATCTCGATCGTGTGATACACATATTCATAATATTGAAGCCAAAAGATGCAAGGTTAATAATGATAGTGCAACTTATTTGCGGCACTGCCGTTTAGGTCATATTGGTGTAAAACGCATGAAGAAACTCCATAATGATGGACTTTTGGAATCACTTGATTATGAATCACTTGGTGCTTGCGAACCATGCCTCATGGGCAAGATGACTAAAACTCCGTTCTCCGGAACTATGGAGCGAGCAACAGATTTGTTGGAAATCATACATACTGATGTATGTGGACCAATGAGTGTTGAAGCTCGCGGCGGGTATCGTTATTTTCTGATCTTCACTGATGATTTGAGCAGATATGGGTATATCTACTTAATGAAACACAAGTCTGAAACTTTTGAAAAGTTCAAAGAATTTCAGAGTGAAGTAGAGAATCATCGTAACAAGAAAATAAAGTTTCTACGATCTGATCGTGGAGGAGAATATTTGAGTTACGAGTTTGGTCTTCATTTGAAACAATGTGGAATAGTTTCACAACTCACGCCACCCGGAACACCACAACATAATGGTGTATCCGAACGTCGTAACCGTACTTTATTGGATATGGTGCGATCTATGATATCTCTTACCGATTTACCACTATCGTTTTGGGTCATGCATTAGAGACAGCTGCATTCACGTTAAATAGGGCACCATCTAAATCCGTTGATACGACTCCTTATGAACTATGGTTTAGCAAGAAACCAAAGTTGTCGTCTCTTAAAATTTGGGGCTGCGATGCTTATGTGAAAACACTTCAACCTGATAAGCTCGATCCCAAGTCGGAAAAATGTGTCTTCATAGGATACCCAAAAGAGACTGTTGGGTACACCTTCTATCACAGATCCGAAGGCAAAATATTCGTTGCTAAGAACGGATCCTTTCTAGAAAAAGAGTTTCTCTCGAAAGAAGTGAGTGGGAGGAAAGTAGAACTTGATGAGGTAATTGTACCTTCTCCATATTGGAAAGTAGTACATCACAGGAAATTGTTCCAGTGATTCCTACACCAATTAGTGAGGAAGTTGATGATAATGATCATGAAACTTCGGATCAAGTTTCTGCTGAAACGTCGTAGATCAACCAGAGTACGTTCCGCACCAGAGTGGTACGGCAACCCAGTTCTGGAAATCATGTTACTAGACCATGATGAACCTACGAACTATGAGGAAGCGATGATGAGCCCAGATTCCGCAAAATGGCTTGAAGCCATGAAATCTGAGATGGGATCCATGTATGAGAACAAAGTATGGACTTTGGTTGACTTGCCCGATGATCGGCAGGCCATCGAAAATAAATGGATCTTCAAGAGGAAGACCGACGCAGACGGTAATATTACTGTTTACAAAGCTCGACTTGTTGCGAAAGGTTTTCGGCAAGTTCAAGGAGTTGACTACGATGAGACTTTCTCACCTGTAGCGATGCTTAAGTCTGTCCGAATCATGTTAGCAATTGCCGCATTTTATGATTATGAAATCTGGCAAATGGATGTCAAAACTGCATTCCTAAATGGATATCTCAAAGAAGAGTTGTATATGATGCAACCAGAAGGTTTTGTCGATCCAAAAGGTGCTATCAAATTATGCAAGCTCCAGCAATCCATCTATGGACTGGTGCAAGCATCTCGGAGTTGGAATATATGCTTTGATGAGGTGATCAAAGCATATGGTTTTTATAGACTTTTGGAGAAGCCTGTATTTACAAGAAGTGAGTGGGAGCACTACAACCTTTCTGATAAGTATATGTGAATGACATATTGTCGATCGGAAATGATGTAGAATTTTCTGGAAAGCATAAAGGAGTGTTTGAAAAGAGTTTTTCAAAGAAAGACCTCGGTGAAGCTGCTTACATATTGAGCATCAAGAATCTATATAGATAGATCAAGACGCCTGATAAGACTTTCGATGAGTACATACCTTGATAAGATTTTGAAGTAGTTCAAAATGGATCAGTCAAAGAAGAAGTTCTTGCCTGATTTGTAAGGTGTGAAGTTGAGTAAGACTCAAAGCCAGACCACGGCAGAAAAATATAGAGAGAATGAAAGTCATTCCCTATGCCTCAGCCATAGGTTCTATAAAGTATGCCATGTTGTGTACAAAACACATTGTGTACCTTGCCAAGAGTTTGACAGGGAGGTACAATAGTGATCCAGGAGTAGATCACTGTACAGCGGTCAAAATTATCCTTAGTAATTGGATGACTAAGGAAATATTTCTCGATTATGGAGGTGATAAAGAGTTCGTCGTAAAGGGTTACGCCGATGCAAGCTTTGACACTAAATCCAGATGACTCTAAGTATCAATCTGGATGCGTATTGAAAGTGGGAGCAATTAGCTAGAGTAGCTCCATGCAGAGCATTGTAGACATAGAAATTTGCGAAATACATAGGGATCTGTATATGACAGACCCGTTGACTAAACTTCTCTCACAAGCAAAACATGATCACACCTTATTACTCTTGGGTATTAATCACATAGCAATGTGAACTAGATTATTGACTCTAGTAAACCCTTTGGGTGTTGGTCACATAGCGATGTGAACTATGGGTGTTAATCACATAAACGATGTGAACTATCGGTATTAAATCACATGGCGATGTGAGCTAGATTATTGACTCTAGTGCAAGTGGAAGACTGAAGGAAATATGCCCTAGAGGCAATAATAAAGTTATTATTTATTTCCTTATATCATGATAAATGTTTATTATTCATGCTAGAATTGTATTAACCGGAAACTTAATACATGTGTGAATACATAGACAAAACAGTATGTCCCTAGTATGCCTCTACTAGACTAGCTCATTGATCAAAGATGGTTATGTTTCCTAGCCATAGACATGAGTTGTCATTTTATCAACGGGATCACATCATTAGGAGAATGATGTGATGGACAAGACCCATCCGTTAGCATAGCACTATGATCGTTTAGTTTTACTGCTATTGCTTTCTTCATGACTTATACATGTTCCTATGACTATGAGATTATGCAACTCCCGAATACCGTAGGAACACCTTGTGTGCTATCAAACGTCACAACGTAACTGGGTGATCATAAAGATGCTCTACAGGTGTCTCCGAAAGTATTCGTGGTGTTGGCATAGATCAAGATTAGGATTTGTCACTCCGAATGTCGGAGAGGTATCTCTGGGCCCTCTCGGTAACACACATCACAATAAGCCTTGCAAGCAAAAGACTAATGAGTTAGTCACGAGATGATGTGTTACGGAACGAGTAAAGAGACTTGCCGGTAACGAGATTGAACTAGGTATAGAGATACCGACGATCGAATCTCGGGCAAGTAACATACCGTTTGACAAAAGGAACAACGTATGTTGTTATGCGGTTCTGACAGATAAAAGATCTTCGTAGAATATGTAGGAGCCAATATGAACATCCAGGTTCCGCTATTGGTTATTGACCAGAGATGAGTCTCGGTCATGTCTACATAGTTCTCGAACCCGTAGGGTCCGCACGCTTAACGTTTGATGACGATCAGTATTATGAGTTTTTGAGTATTGATGTACCGAAGGTAGTTCGGAGTCCCGGATGAGATCACGGACATGACGAGGAGTCTCGGAATGTCCGAGACATAAAGATTGATATATTGGACGGCTATATTCGGACACCGGAAGTATACCGGAAAAGTTTCGGATTTATCGGGAATGCCGGAGGGGGTTACCGGAACCCCCTACGAGAGGGGATGGTCCATAGTGGGCCTAAAGGGTCAGAGAGAGGCAGCCCATAGGGCTGGCCGGCGCCCCCACATAGGAATCCTTGTTGGACTAGGATTGGGGGGGGCGCCACCTCTCCTATTCCTTTCCCCCTTCTTCCTTTCGGTGAATCCTACTAGGAATAGGATTGCAATCCTATTCCTAGTAGGAGTCCCCTCCCTAGCCGCACCATAGAGGTTGGCCGGCCCCTCCTCCCTTGCTCCTTTATATACGGGGGCAGGGGGGCACCCAAAGACACACAAGTTGAATTGTTTTAGCCGTGTGCGGTGCCCCCCTCCACAGAATCACACCTCGGTCGTACCGTCGCGAAGCTTAGGAGAAGCCCTGCGCCGGTGTACACATCATATCCGTCACCACGCCGTCGTGCTGACGAAACTCTCCCGTGAAGCTCAACTGGATCAAGAGCTCGTGGGACGTCATCAAGCTGAACGTGTGCTGAACGCGGAGGTGCCGTACGTTCGGTGCTTGATCGGTTAGATCGCGAAGAAGTTCGACAACATCAACCGCGTCACTTGACGCTTCCGCTCCCGGTCTACGAGGGTACGTAGACACACTCTCCCCTCTCGTTGCTATGCATCTGGTAGATAGATCTTGCGTGATCGTAGGAAAATTTTAAAATACTACGTTCCCCAACAAGAGCATATCATGCCAAGGATTTGGATGCACCGGCGAAGTATGCGCCAAATCTCGAGGTGAGAAAGGGCAATGCACGGTACCGAAGAGGCTAGAAAAATATGGCTAGGTGGAAGTGTCAACTTTCGAATACTCACATTAGTCCGAAGAACTCATGCACTTATTATCGGTAACTCTCAATCTAATTAGGAGGTTCACAAAGAGACAAGTACCCCGAGGAGGAGTGTATGGGGGGTTTGGTTATCCTTGCGCATCCTCGACTCATGGTACGTGAGTGTACTCTAATATTCGATCCCTCCAAAGATTAGTGATCCATCTAGTAGCTAAAGTTCTCAACTATTTTGTAGGTTTTCGAAAATAAACACGGATTGCCCAAAATACGACATTCTATCACTAATAGGCTAAAGCTCTTGACACCAAAAGTTCAGACATTACTCATGGCAATACCTCAAAACTATTGCAAGTTACTACTAAAATTAAATAGCAACCTCAATTACCTACTTTTAGTTAAGACACATAACTCAGTGCAACAGGCAAACTCTCTTAACAAGATAAACATGAAAACTCAAGAGAGTTCAGCAACCAACTAATCAAAAGCTCTTTAAAAAGAAAAGCATGAAAACTAAGAGCTAAACATGACAGTAGCTATGGAAAGACAAAGAACACACACAGCAAAGATAAGCATGAAAATCCTATGTTGTGTTCTAGGTTGAAGTGGAGCATGTTTCTCTCCCACACAAAGAAAGTTGGGTTCTAACTTGTTATGAACAGTAAGCAAAGCTAAAGAAAACTAAAAAGGAAACTAAGAGCAAGACGCTCCAAGCATAGCACATAACGCATGAAGTGATTAAAATATAGTGGAACGAAAGACGAACTGATAATTGTTGATGGAGAAGGGGATGCATGGGGGCATCCCCAAGCTTAGATGCTTGAGTCTCCTTGGATATTTCTTGGGGGTGCATGGGGGCATCCCCAAGCTTGAGCGTTTGACACTCTTGAATCTTCTTTTATCATCTTCCCTCGCACACTTGAAAACTCCCTTCATACATAACTCATCATAATCTGATTAGAGAGGTTAGTACCCACAATAAAATAATTTTTCTCTACTGGAAACAAAGATATTCTTGAAGGTCTACTGTTTCTCAAGATCGTCAAAAAGTTTTTGCAAAGAAAAAGCAAGCTTAAGGTCTGCAAAACGAAGAAAAGGCAAAACAGGGCAGAATCTGTGAAAAACAGACCAGCAGGTAGTAAATAATTTTTTTGGGGTACTTCTGCAACTCAAATCAAAAAACTCAGAACAGACGCTCGAAAGCCAATTGTATAGAGCATTCTGTCAAAAAAATTCAGATCAAAAAGATGTTCTGGTGATTTTATTCAAATTTTTCTTTCCAAGGACAGAATCTGTTTTCTGGACAGCATGTCACAACTTTTGAACTTTCTTGCAATCAGAGGCTAAAATTGGTACAAAGCTGAAAAATAAAGATACAATGATGTTGCTACAGTAGTAACAAACATCAAGACCACTAAAAACTGAAAGAACAAACTGAAAGCAAAGATAACAAGGGTTGTCTCCCTAGAGCTCTTTCTTTATAGCCATAAAGATAGGCTTAAGACTTTAATGATGCTCTCGTAGGAATAAGAGTTGAAGAACAAAAGAGAGCATCAAGAAGCAAATACCAAACACATTTAAGCCTAACATGCTTCCTATGCATAGGAATATTGCAATAGAATAATTCATTGAAGCACAAAGCAATAAGCATAGGAAGACAAAACAAGTGCAGCTTCAAAACCTTCAACATAAAGAGAGGGAACTTGATATTATTGAAATATCTATAAGCATGTGTTCCCTTCTCATAATAATTTTCAGTGGGATCACGAATAAACTCAACAATATAAGCATCACATAAAGCATTGTTACCATGATCCACATGCAAAAAGGTACTCTTACTCTCCACATAAGCATAATCTTTCTCATTGGTAATAGTGGGAGTTGGACTATCATAAACAACTTGAACACTATAGATTAATTGTGTATTAGGAAGATGGTGTTCAACAAGGGAGTAATTCCCTCCATGATTATGACAAGTTTCATAAGGATAATTTCTCCTTATGTCATAGGTACCTTTATAATCACTATAGATTGGAGTTATAACATCATCATAGTAGAGAAGAGCATTATCATTGCTAGCAACTATATTTGTAAACATGTTGTCTTTATTCTTACTAGCAAAAGAATTATCAATTATCACATCACTAGTGGGTAAAGGATTTGCAATCCTATCATCCCCAAGCTTAGAGCTTTCCATATCATCACTTTCAGAGTTGGTACCAAAAAGATTTTCAAGATCATAAGTAGCATTATCATCATTTTCCCAATCACAATAAGTAACATGCATATCATAATCAAAATCATCTTCAGTAGTACCTACGGACGTATCATCAAGATGATAATTAAGGCAATAAACTTCACCTTCTTCTTTAAACTTACAACCGTTAGGATAAAAGTTGATGGGAGGAATATGCTCAGGCCAGGTTGATACCCATTCTTCTTCCTTCTTGCTCCTCTTCCTCCTCCTCTTCTTTTTCTTCTTCTTCACCTTAGGAGGGAGTGGTTGGAGATGAAGCTTCTCCACATATCCTGGTTTATCATTAGAAATAATAGGGGAAACTTGGGAGAAACTCTCCTTTTTATTAGCAGAAATATAAGAGACATTTTTATACTTTGGTAAAGTTCCCTCCTTTCTAATCTTACTTATGTAATCATTTTTATGGCAATTAACAACACAATAGAGATGGCAATTTTGCAAAGTGTTTTTTATTCCTATGGCATTAACATCTAGCCAAGAAGTCTTTTTTGATAACTCTTCACACATCAAAAATAACATAAGCTCATCATAAAGATCAGGGGTGATCATGTTATCACACAACTGGTTAACAGTTATGTTTTGAAAGTGCATGCATTGAAAATTAAAGTGACCCTCTATACAACAAAGTTCACAAGTAAAAGGATAAAGGTCACACAATTCTCTAGCAATTTCATTTAAATCTTTGACCCAAGTGATTGTTCTTTCATGCTTATGTTGCTTACAATACTTCTCTTCTTCAATCATAGGCCTTTCACAAGGTCTATCCACTCCACAAAAATTAACATGCTTATATAAAACTTCATTTTTAGGAATTGGATCATGCATGTTGCAATCATCATGAACAATTTCATTTTCTTTGCAAATCTCTTTAAAAGGTTCATGATGCTTGATCCAATCCTCCTTAGGCATATTAAGATGTGAAGCAAAAGATTTGAGGAAATCAACAAGGAGTTGATAATCAAGCCCAAACTTAGCGCTAAACTTATTAAAACTTGTAGTTTCAACAAATGACTTAATGCAATCATACTCATAAATTATACCTGACTCTTTACCTTTGTCGATCTCCCAATCTTTAGTGTTGCGTTGAATTCTTTCAAGGAGTTCCCATTTAGCATCAATCTTTTCGTTTGTGAAAGAACTCATAGAGGAAGCATCGAGCAAATCTTTATCCTGTCGAGAGAGCCTCACATAGAAATTAGTAATAATCATATCTTTGGGGAGCCCATGGTTAGGACATTTTAGCATTAACGTTTTCAGTCTCCCCCAAGCTTGAGCTATGCTCTCTCCGTCATGAGGATAGAAATTATAAACATAATTCCTATTCTCATGGACTTCATGAAGAGGATAAAACTTGGAGTAAAAGATAGACTGGATCTCTTCCCAATCCAGCAGGTGAGAGTCATCCAGTAGCCTATACCACTCCAATGCTTTTCCTTTCAGTGACAAGGCAAATAATTTCCTCATGACTCCATCTCTTGTCAAACCTGAAATCTTAAACAACTCACAAAGTTCTGTAAGTTTCAACAAATTAATACTAGGATTGACTGTCCCATCATAAAAATTATTCCTAATTATTTCAATTATCCCAAGTGGTATTTGGAACGGGATACATTCAGTAGGTGGAGGAGACTTCTCTACCACGGGTGTGGTAAAGCGGCCTTCCCCAAGCAGCGAACTAAGAGTGCGGTTTTCCATAAACATAACTAGTGAAACTAAAAACAAGAAACGAAAAGATTTAATTGCAAGATCTAAAGATATACCTTCAAACACTTACTTCCCCGGCAACGACGCCAGAAATAGCTTGATGTCTAAACACGCTTCTATTCTTGTAGACTATGTTGGGCCTCCAAGCACAGAGGTTTGTAGGACAGTAGCAATTTCCCTCAAGTGGATGACCTAAGGTTTATCGAACTCAGGGAAGTAGAGGTTGAGGATGGTCTCTCTCAAGCAACCCTGCAACTAAGATACAAGAAGTCTCTTGTGTCCCCAACACACCTAATACAACTAGGAGTTGTATAGGTGCACTAGTTCGGCGAAGAGATGGTAAAATATGGATGATAGGAGTGGCAAAGCAAAGTAATATAAATCTGTAATAAAAAGTGCAGCAAGCAAACAAGTGGTAAACGTGAGCACAAATGGTATTGCAATGGTGGAAACAAGGCCTAGGCTTCATACTTTCACTAGTGGCAACTCCCAACAACATTAACATAGTCTAATCACATGATATTTCCCATAAAACATGCAATGGAGACGCACTCGGAGGTCATTCCTTTGTGGTCAAGAGAGGACGAGAATTATGTAGGGCTACAAAAGCACACCTCAAAGTTCGTAGTTCTCAATCTATGGATTTCCCAATGTCACCGCGGCCATCCAAAGAGAGTACCACAATCACCACAACATATCTCAAGGATAGTCAAAGACAAGCACCAAGAAACTCTCAATCTTCAATCAACACACAAAAGAGGAAATCACTCATGAAAATATTCTTCTAATCCATGTCCAATAGACCGCTGTCACCTTGGTCTCGGGGATTATACTAGATAAAGACAAGTGAGTACATCAATCCAATACATAGAGGAAGGGGAAATATCATGGGATCACTCTAGATTATCATAGCCTATGATCACAACGAAGATCACATCATGGGAGAGAGAATTGACCACATAGCTACTGGTAGAAACCTCAGCCCCGAGGAGAAACTACTCCCGCATCATGGAGGGAGGAAGCAACGTCGATGGAGATGAATCCGGGGGCACTTCCCCGTCCCGGCAGGATGCCGGCACAGGAATTCTGGTCCCCCGAAACTTGGTGGCGATGGCGGCGGAGATCGGAATTGCTTTTGGAGAAAAGGGTTCTGGAATCAGGGTTTTCGCGACGGGAGGAATATATATGCGAAGGGGGGCAACCAGAGGCGGAGCCGGGGCCCCAGGCGCCCCCTGGCGCGGCCAGGGGTGGGGCCGCGCCGGGTGGCCGCCTGGGCCCCCTGGCTCCCCTCTGGCTCTGCTTTGGTTCTTCGCGAAGCTTCCTGTACGCTGATTTTTCCTGTATTTTTCCCGGAATTTTTGGAGCACTTTTAATATGGGGGAAACCTGAAATAGAAAAACAGTAGAAAACAGGAACTGGCACTGTGGTGCACTGAGTTAATAGGTTAGTCCAAATATGATCAAAAGTGTATGGAAGTGCATAAATATCATAGCAATATCACACAAAAGAGGCATGGAGCAAGCAGAAATTATAGATACGTTTTGGACGTATCAGCCATCCATCGTGTCATATGCTACTCTAGTCCGACGTGTGTCCACACATCATTTACGAGTAGGGATCTTTTAGGACATCCATCATACAATGTATAGTCCCACAAACAAGTCGCGTACTTGCTGATACACATCATTGATAATGTCCAAGGACTATCTTTATTCATAAACACATAGGAAATATCATCATACATGATTGCCTCTAGGGCATATCTCCAATAGGGTTTGAGTTGGGGGGCTCCGGCCAATGCATGAAGGTTGAGTTTTATTGCGAGATGAATGCAAAAAACAAACACCAAAATTCATGTTTGTTTTACTAACATGGGAGGGATCTTGCCATTTTCGTGCCTGGAGTCAATACGATCTACTCGATGCAGATTTTTGAGCTTAAGTCCTTGCATCTTTGCTTGATCATAAGTTATTGTTACTGCTAGTACCGTGAAAGATCATGTCACCAACTCATGTAATTTAGCATCTATATTTTGCGCCTTGTTACTTTGTTTGTGCAAGAGAGTGAGTAAGGGGTGTTGCGCGAGCACGGGAGAGCAAAACGGGGGAGGGGGCAAACCGACAACTAGGGAAGTAAGATCATACCATGTGGTCGCTAGAGGTAGCTAGAGGAAGTGGGGAGCTAGGGAAGAGGGGCAGAAGATGAACCACGAAAAAGTGCATGAACTTGAGGATTAATGGGACCATGGTAGACATAACACAATTGACGGAGGTAGCTGCCACAATAGGGTGATGACGTGAAGTGGCTCGAGGATTACAACTCTGTTGGGACAACATGGACAACTTTTGGTAAGGTGCCACAAAGCTGAGGGTGCAGAGGAGGGAGCTCAGGGTTAAGCGATGGAGGAGATCGTCACCATGGTGGAGAGCTCGGGTGGAAACTAAGAAGATGATAGCCATGACATTGATTGAAGGTGGCACAAGTTCATCCCTACAGTGCAAAAGCTCCTCTTATAGAGGCGGAGCTAGGTAGCAAGGTTCATCGACAACACGTGGACAAGTTGGTCATGGAATTGGGAGGTGACGACAAGCCCCGAATGACATCAACGTTGTCACTCTAAAGAACACGAGTGGGTTGAGATTTTGGGTGATAGGAAGGCGTGCCGAGCTGATTCAACCATAGCCGAAGGAGGGAATACGACAAATAGAGGCCACAAACTTTTGTAGAGTACCTAACGACCGAGATATCTCTCGAGGACATGTGCATCATGTACAATGCACGAATCACTGCATGAGGGGTAGTGGTGGGCTCAACGAGTCTTAGCGATCAGATATGCACGATGGAAATGTCGAGACGGTGTAAAATGATGGTAGCAGGAGGAGGCGTTCGTGTGAATATGGCGTGGATCACACTCGTCAGTGGCACGTGTAGGCAGTAGAGCTAGAAGCACCAAGTCAAGAAATGCCTATAAATTTTTACTCTCGGGCTCAAATTTAATTTTTTTTGGGTTGGACGAGCCATGGCTGGCTTGGCCAAGCCTTAGCTCTATCACTATGTGTGGGAACATAATTTGTCAAAAGCACATGGTCCAAAATAGACAAAAGTAATAATATAAATGACCTTATTGATCATTTGCTTGTGTATTTTCTTCGATTTCCAGATGTTTTTCCTTTGGCGAAAAAGGAGCCATTGGATCCATTTGTACCCATGTTACAAGTTTAGAGAATAATGTGTTGCATTTACTAGTAAGTCTGTGGACTCAAATGAACCCATCATACAAGTTTTCCGGGAGGGGGGGGGGGAATATCACATGGAAACTAACATTCAGTGGAAAATGATGAAAATCACATGGAAAAGATTTTCTTGACAAAGAAAATATATGAATATTGCAAAGATACCAATTACACCCGACCTCTATACCAACATGATGTCCAAATGTATCAAGGATACACACGGCCAAACAAGAAAATAAAAAGAACAGAAGAAAAAAGACCCTGCCACGGTGATCAATCACTTGCATCAGCAACACTCTAGCCACCACCAGAGACAATGCCCGGATTACAAAAGAAGTTCCCCAAAGGCAACACCTCCAAGAAGGAAACAATGCACAAGCATTTTCTTGCCTAATCGAAGATCTTGGGGTTTCACCTTGGAGAAATTCCGAGTTCACCCAAAAACAATGCCTTCTACAAGGCATTGTCAGGTACAACCAATAAACGCCAGACCTTGGGTTTTCATCCTGGGAATCGAGGCTTGGTAGTCGAGGAGCACCATCAAAAATGCAGTCCTCCAGTGTTGCCGCCGCCCCTGCCGAGGCCGCTGTTGCAAGTCACCAAATACCTGACACATAGTCTTCGTCACATCTAATACACCCTTCCACCAAAGCTTGTAAACCTCCAATCGCAACCGCCATGACATTCTCCATCTCTATCAATGCCTTGGGAATTTTGACTTAGACATGTTCCATGATACCAATAAGAAATCGAAGCTTCACGCTGCGCCCTCTTGAGGTCGTGTTGGCTGATAATAAGAGCGCGCGCGACCGGAGTCTTTCCGATCTGGATATCCATGGGCGACATACGCCAATCCGTATAGATTTCCGACGGGGAAGACCAGAAGTCCGGAACTCGTCAGGGGCCAGATTCAAGAGGTTGACATCCTGCAGAAAGATGAGTTGGTGGAAGAAGAGCGCTAGGGCCAACCACCATTATTAGGCCGAAGCCAGAATCCCCCACACCGCCCTCCTCTCGATCCAGACATGCGGACAAAGGTCAGCGACGCCGCATCGTGCCACTCACATCCGCGGAGGCCCAAACTTGGCGAGACACCAACCGCGAGAAAGATGCTTTGAAGTTTCGAAACATCTCAAAAGAATATGAGATGTTAAGAGGGCGATGTCTCATTGCCAAAGGAAATTTCAAGTTCAAACAGATTACTGTATGTGAGCTATAAAATAACAAAATCAGCATTGAACGGTGCTGGACAGTAACGTCGCTTTTAATTGCTGAAATTGCCTTTTTCATGTCTCATATCTTGTAATGTGTTTCAAGTTGGAAATTTGCATGACGGTAAACCATCTCTTTTTCTTTTCTTTTTTAATTTTTACCCCACAAGGTTTTCTTTGAATGTTGGTTTCCATTACTTTCTCCCAAAGCTGTTGTATCCTGGTGCAGTTACCTCCTTGCACAACCTATTTCTATGATCGAAAGGGCATTACAAGAAAAATTCCCATTGACTAAAATGTTAGTACAAAATGCACTGAAAAAAATCTTTCGACCGAGGAATCGAAAAGGGGCAGATTCCAAAGAGCAATTGGCCTCACAAACCAGAAAAAAAAATGTCATGAAGAACCCCATCCGTGACCTACGTTGAACTAGCAACGAAGCAATAATTCTTCAGATCAGATCAGACCGACCAATCCGACGACGCGCACGCGCGCCCGGATCACAAGAAAGGGACGGATCAATTCTGCCCTGCGTGGCCTTGCGCCGCGCAGCGGATCGCATCGCACGGCAGCCGCTCGCTCGCTGGATTCCATTCCTCCATCCCGCCATATAAAAATGCGGCCTTTGCCACCCATGGCGCTTTCCGCCCGTCCCTTCCCCGGCCTTGCAGCTTTTCGCGTCGCGAGGCAGCCGCCGGGGTGACGCCACGGCTGACCAGAGTCCATCCATATAGAGCGGGGAGCGCGACACGCGGGTGCAGCCGACCAAGAAAGGCCGAGAGCAACACTGCGCACCCTGAAATCCGAACCGGACACCCTTCTTCCAGAAGCTCTCGCAGATCCATCCGGCCATGGCCGCGGGCGCGGCGGGCGTGCCGCCGGCGCAGCTGGGGTCGCTGTGGTCGACGCTCGAGGACCAGCGCGGCGCGCGCGGGGACGTCCCGCTGCTCTCGTCGGCGTGGAGCCTGCCGGGCTCCCAGGCCGGCGGCGACGGGGGGCCCAAGCAGGGGCTGCTCCGCCGCGCCGGCGCCGCGGTGGCGGGGGCGTGGGGCGCGCTCTGCGACGGGGTGGCCGAGATGTGGGCGTTCGCGCGGGCCGACCGCCGGAAGCCCGTCTTCGCGGCCAAGGTCGGCCTGGCGCTCGCCCTCATCTCCTTCCTCGTCTTCCTCCGCGAGCCGCGGGACATCGTCAGCCACTCCGTCTGGGCCATCCTCACCGTCGTCGTCGTCTTCGAGTTCAGCATCGGTAACGCACCAGTCCGCGCCGCTTCTCTGCCATTTTTCCCCGTTCCGTTGCGACGGTTTCTGTGCTGTGCCGTTCTTGGTTCGAGGACTCGGGGAAAACTCCGTCACTTTCTTCAACATTCCCCGTGACTTGATCTTGTAATGCTAAATTTAGGCCTCTGTCGTGTGCCCATTTTATGCCCCGATGCATCAGTGAGTGGAGCATGGTGATTTTAGTCGGGGGTAAACATTTTTTCGTTTGATTCTGATCAGATTTGCGGATCAGAAGTTCCTGTTGCAGTGAAGAACAAGCTAACCTGGCAGGCTTAGATGTCAGGAGTGTAAAGTCCATGTCAACAGCCTCTCAATCAAAAAGAGAAGTCTGTATCAACATCATTTAGAGTGAGATATTTCACTGCTAAGGGACAGAGAGAGAGTTTGTCTTCCATCAACTCCTGTCAATTGACCTTCCATTATTGTTGGTGATGCAAGAAACGTGCACGCTACTATGGAAACTGGAGATGACCTGGTGATAGGTAGATTAATGTAGTGGTGTTCGTATAATTTATATTGGTCGCCGGTAGATTCTGTCTTTTCTGGATTGTTTAGGTTCTGGGCCACCACTTAGAAAGTGATCTAGTTACCTTTTCTTTAAGAAAACGTCGTTAGATTATCTATGAGCCATGGAAAGCACCACTAAATTTTATTGCTGGAGATTTTACTTGGGACCACGTTGATCTTGAACCTGTTCTAGAACTTACTATACGGAATGGTACAAACACACATGACTAAAGATATGAATGTTTTTCTGAAGACAACTGCTATTTGACCAAAGGTACCTGTAGTTCTCAACTGGTATTTTTATTTTCTGTGATGTTGCTTGCTGGTCTTCCATAATATCATTGTGACGCAGAAGTCAATCATAATGGTAGTGGCATTTTTGAATTTTATATCGTTGGCTTCATGGCTTGCATGTTTGTTCCTTAGCCTGCCCAATGAAGTGTTTGGCTCCGTATATTAAGTTGTTATGTTTTTTCTACCTAGTTGTATTTTGTAAACTTTTCACAATGAGTGTTTGAAAGTACCACTAACCTCTGTTACCTGAGATTCTAGTTGAATGATTGGAAACCTTCATTGTACTACCGACTGTACAACTCACACAGATGCACGCCCGCGCATTATGCAGTTCCTAACATGGAACAAAGGTGCTATGGCTGATGTGCAGTAGTTCTTAGTTAGCATTTAGTGAAGACTGTTTCTTTCTCCTGTGAATTTTCTGGTCTTCAAAATACCATTTCAATACATAAAGCATCAGTTATTTACCTCGGTCTCAATATGGTGCTCTGTTTGTTTGTACACCTGCAAATAATAGGCATTGCCTTTCAGTAACCTGGTCCGCCATTATGCAGGTGCAACATTGAGCAAAGGTTTCAATAGGGGATTAGGAACTCTTACTGCAGGAGGGCTTGCTCTAGCAGTTGCCGAATTGTCCAAAAACTTGGGGGCATTGGAAGAAGTGATCCTTGTTATCAGCATCTTTACTGTTGGTAAGCATTGGGGCATGCTGCGATAATTTCCTGGTGCATTTTGTACAAGTGTATCTAATTTGTACTACTCTACTTTTATGTTTTTGACTGCTAGGTTTTATCACAAACTTGGCAAAGCTACACCCAACGATGAAGCCTTATGAATATGGATTTCGTGTATTCTTGTTGACATTCGTTTATGTCATGGTCTCTGGGTACAACACAGGGAAGTTCACTGATACGGCTGTAAGTAGATTTGTATTGATTGCTCTTGGTGCTGCTGTCAGTCTGGGAATCAATATAGGTATTTACCCAATCTGGTCTGGAGAGGATTTGCACAATTTGATCGCAAAGAATTTTGCTGGTGTTGCAAAATCCTTGGAAGGTAATACCCCACCCCACCCTTAATATAATGATGCTTAGAATCACAGTATTTGTCGACTATACATTGCTAACAAAAGCTAGGAAATATTAGTTGTTGTATCATTGCAATGCAGTAGGGAATATCCCTCTTTATTCCAAAACTGTCTCCTAATGTAGCATCCACATTAAGCCACAGCACTCTAAAAGAACGGTCGCTGGATTATATCCAGGATCAATCAAGTCCGTTAGATCTTGGCAGTTGGGACAGTCACGTCCGTTGGTTAAAAGACACATCCCTGGGTGAAAGGATGTCTCTTTGTGGAAAGACAATTAAGATGTCTCAATTTTTAACTTTCCAAAGGGTGCCACAATCAAGATTGCTTAACTGTGCCAGAAAACCAATTGACCAAAATTTGACATTTCAGTTGGTTTATGCACTTCAACAACTTCTGGATTTTGCAACTCAGTGCTTAAGCATGCAAATTTCACATATAAATATCTCAAAATAAACTCACTAAAACATTTAGTAATACCCGCAGCAAAGGGCTGGCTTTACACCAGTATACATCTGATTTTTATGCCTTTATTGACAGTTTGACTGTTCACTCTAGGCTGTGTCGATGGATATCTGAAATGCATGGAGTATGAAAGGATTCCTTCAAAAATTCTTGTATATCAAGCTTCTGATGATCCTCTATATAGTGGGTACAGGGCAGCTGTTGAGGCGTCAGCACAAGAGGAAACCCTGGTTCGATTTTTGCTCTAAAGCTAACACTTCTATTTGGGTTATCTCACCTTTTCTGTTAATTCTGACTCGGTTCTTTTGTATGTGCTCTAGCTAGGTTTTGCTATATGGGAACCGCCCCATGGTCCGTACAAAACGAGGAACTATCCTTGGAAGGGTTTCACTAAAGTTGGTGGAGCATTGAGGCACTGTTCCTTTGCAGTCATGGCATTGCATGGTTGCATTCTTTCAGAAATTCAGGTTTGCTAATTCAGTTTACTTGACAACCTGTTGAAGTTCTGCATTTTTTTTTAGAGAATCGAAGTACAAACGTATATTTGATTTTCATTGCAGGCACCGCCAGAAAGCAGAAGGGTTTTCATTTCAGAAATTCATAGAGTGGGCAGAGAAGGCGCTAAGGTGTTGCGCGAGCTTGGAGACAATGTTAAGACAATGACCAAGTTGAGGTCTCCAGATATTCTACTGGAAGTTCACTTGGCAGCTGAGGAGTTGCAAAAAAAGATTGACGAGAAGTCATATCTTCTGGTGAACACTGAAAGATGGGACACTAGCAAGCGAGCTGAAGGAATAAAAGATGCCATAAATGGCAACAGCGCGGTGGCAAAAGAGAATAAGAATGAAGTGACGGAGCCTACCATTGCCGATCAAACTGCGGCTCAGCATTATAAGAGCTTTGCTGCTGCTTCGTTTCTTAGCCGATATGATTCATCAGCAACTATAGACGGCTACAAGACGCTGCTATCCTGGCCTGCTCGAAGATCATTCCATCCGAACTTGCCGCTTGAAGACGAGGAGTCAAAGACATATGAAAGTGCAAGTGCCTTGTCCTTGGCCACATTTGCCTCGCTCCTAATCGAGTTTGTTGCCCGGCTACAGAATGTTGTTAATGCATTTGAGGAGCTGAGTGAACATGCTAATTTCAAGGACCCTGTGGAGGAGCCTGCTGCAGTTAGCAGGAATGATGGCGGGCTTCTCGCTAAAATATGCAGATCTGTTGGGCTGAAGAGTTGACATCGACGATGACCCTGCAAGGTCCCTCCACCTGGAAACCTTGTCACTCACTTTTGTGATCCAGTTTGTTTAATAATTTTGAACCATGACATGTGTATAATACAAACTTGTGTGTACGCAATGAAACCATTGCCGGGGTGCGCTGCTAATGGAGCTCCTGTTTGCCGCCACTAAGTCGATCGACTATGGTAACATTGTTGAACCTTGTATTTCTAATGTTATTAACATGTTGAAGCACTCTGTAAATAACATGTTACTCTTGGATAGTTGGTCGTTGCACGCGCAGCTCGATGTCATGTATAATGTGTGCAAGAGAGATGTTTCCTGACCTACCTGATGATGGGAAGGTAGCTGTGTTTTAGTTTGCTCATGAGTCACCATGATGCTTTTGTTGTGAGCTTGCTTTTAATGCATTTCTATGCTTTGTTGCACTCTGCTCAAAGGTGTGGTGTTGCTTTCCATGTGTTGGTGAGGTTTGTTTGGGCATTGTTTGGACATGAGACTTATGTTGCTTGAGTTAAACATTATGTGTTGTCCCCGCGCGATATTCCATCAACCAAAAACTCCTGTATATTGGACAGAAAATACAAAAATAAATAAATCAGGAATCACATAACTGCTACTCATTTGAAATTGATATGCTTCACCACTTAGTCTTACAAGTGGATGAGATATACTCTACAGCATATCCACAGATATGCAGAGTTCTGCTTCTTTGGTATATATACAGCAGAGAAAAATTACAGGTACTGGCTATATCTATTCACCTTTCTTCCAGTTTGGTTTTCCTATATCCCCTTGTTTAACTACATCCATTATATGATTATGGCAGCTTCGGACGCAGAATTGCGCGTCGAAAAGATGAGCGCATGGTCAGGCGAACACGGGGTGATCATCTGTCTGTGCCATTTAAAGAAGTTGACTGCGCAATGCTCTCGAAAGGAAGAACGGAACCCTGCCCGCTTTCTGTGGCCTGGTGCAGTCTGACTGAACCCATCCGATCTGGTTCTCGTCGTTGTCATATGCAACCAACTTCCCACGGAGGGAAACATCTGCAACAAGCAAAGGGAGAGAAAGGTGAGCTTGACAGAGATGGTTAGTGAAGCCATGGAAATGTGGCACACAAACGGCCGGTCGCTACCTCCAATTACTATTGTTGAGCTGTGGCCAATCTCAGTTCCATCAAGCACCCCTAGGCAAACATTGCCCTTGTCCTGAAAATGAGGTACAGGAAAAGTATGACGGCGATGAACTCCGAAGGGGAAATGAGGTTGAAGTGATTGCTGGGGGTGCCTCTGAACTTACGCTGATGATCAAGTAGTTCTCAGGAGAAATCGCGAACGTTCTTGGGATCACAAGCCATGCTTTGCTGAAATGCAGGAGCAAGGGCTTGAACAATTGCTTCACATCATCCACAGACCTGAAAAATGATCAGTGTCATTTAGAAGAAGGGCGGGATTATTTGTAATGAAATGTGAAGCTGTTAATTCTACATCCCTTGCAACGATCAAGGAAAAAAACAGCG
Source organism: Secale cereale (assembly GCA_902687465.1). Classification (NCBI taxonomy): domain Eukaryota; kingdom Viridiplantae; phylum Streptophyta; class Magnoliopsida; order Poales; family Poaceae; genus Secale; species Secale cereale. Next base: position 578,541,192 of record LR738712.1, read on the forward strand.
TTTTATGCAGCAACATATTTCCATCACATTACCTCACTGTAAAATTAGGCTTCATGCAGAAAGGCAGCGTTTGATCTGATTCATCGTGTACAAAGCCTGGAGAGACCGCTTCAAGCTGTTGAATTACAAGATTGTAACCAGGTATAAGCAGCATGGAATTAACTGAACTCGTTTCATCTGATGGAGTTAATGCAAAAACTCACCGAAGCAATCAGGCTTGTGTATATTTCATGTGGAAAATAAGTGTACGAGCTCCCGCTGTCGAAGATCACTTGAGTCAGCTTCCCAGTCTGCTCTCGCACATTAAGCTCCTGACTTCCATAGTTCACTTTCTCTACTACCGTGCTGTACACGTCCCTGACAGTACACAAAATGCAGAACTGCAGTCAGGTATGCGTTCTAACCGCAACGAAGTGAATTTTCATGTAACAGATCGCAAGAAGCGCGATGTTTATGCATGCTAAAGGAAATCTGTGTCACAGCATAATGCATGAATATACTCTAGTTTGACGGTGTGAGGTGCGATCAAGCGACGGCTACTGAAGAAAAGGGGGGCACTTTATTTGTGGAGGTGACGCAAGTGTTAGAAAGAAGCAAAGAACAAAGCAACATCGCAGTGCAGTTGGGGAAATTTTCCATTTGCAGTTTGAGTCCTGAGAGCGACTGGAATTGGTTAAGATTTCTTGAAGATTTGCCGCAAGCAGAGCATGCCGTATCTCGCCGAAGACGACACGGGGTATCATGACATTCATAGGAGAAATGATGGCCACATGTGAGAATAATCTTCAGGCAAAGGA
>LR738712.1:578542065-578673330 GCA_902687465.1 Secale cereale
GGACCGTTGCGGACGGGAACCCATGTCATTCCCCATCTGGGAACGTAATCATCACCGAGAAACATGTAGCCACTACTGCTGGGATCAGTGGCGATGCAATGGCCGAAAACGTTGGAAATGATCCCTTGCTTGGCTAGCTGGGTAGGGAGGCTCATTGCCCCATTGCTGAGGCCAAGGATCCCATCAGTACTTGCTGGTGAGTCCAGAAGCTTTCCTTGCTGATCATGTGCACACCTAACAGATGGTACACAAAATGGGCAGTTTGTTAGCGTACAGACATCACCACCCATCTCTGAACATTGAACAGATTTGGTTATCGGAAAAAAGCCGTGCCGTACCCGAAGACAAAGTCCATGTTTTCCCTCTCACCGTCTGCGGTGATCAGCCGCATGTTGTCCCTCGCAAGCACACCGGCAGAGGAGCTTCGGTCCGCGTACGCGATCTCGTAGTCGCATTGTTTGCAGGTGTCGCAGTAATTTTGGTTGCCTTGCAATTCCTCACAGAGTGAATCCCTGGGGGGAACTATGTTTTCTTTCGCGGGCTTATATAAGGGATGAGGTCCCTGTGATAACAAGATAAGAAGCCGATCAGGAACGCTGTGAATTTTGAAAAACAGGCTCACGATGGAGCACCGGAACCAAGATATCCACGGAAATCGCGTCGCGGGGAGGCCGAGTTCTTATCATGAGATGAAATGTGACTGAAAATGGCACTCACCTTTGTGCAGTTCGTGCAGGGAGCATCACACTGGATCCATGTCAAGGCGCTCCCGGTGTCGATGTCAAGAAAATAGGGCCTTGCAGGATTGCCGATATTTACAGAGGTGAAGTACTGCCTGCATATTACAAGGTGGAACAATCAGAAGAAGAGCAATGCCATGTTAGTACTCAAAATTGCACTGCATTCTTAATAGGTAACAGAATCGAAGAACAGGACTTTGTCAAAGATTAATCATGCGCACAGAAAGATTGATCTGCACACCAAATGTTGACTTTGTGAAGTCGACGGTGCAAGTCTTTGCTTGTTGGTTTATACTAGTAGCGACATGCATATATCTAAATACAGGCTTGTAGTAGTATATTATTTTAGCATGCCGACGGTCACATATATGCTTATAAGCCAGCATGACAGGACAGAAATGCAACATTCCGAAGAACAAATCCCTGTTGGGCAAGTTGGTTAATGACCTGGACTAATTCCTGCTAGGAAGGATTCAACTCACTCATGTGTGCGTTTTTTGACAGGTCATTCATGTCACATTATTCATGAAAAACAATATTTTTTTAATAAGTAGAAAAATGAGATATTCGTGTGGTCCAATTTGCAAACATGCAGTGCATGAAAAATACAACTAATCTGTGAAAAAAAGAGAGGAATCAAGAATGAAGATGAGAAGTTAGTGAACAGATGAAGATTAAATTGACAAAAATGTTGATCCAACCCAAGTCCCCCCAAAATGTGGCTGAGGGACCTGGAGACGGCAAGAAGGCAAGAACCAAATGCGCACCCGATCGCAAGGCCAAGAAACAAACTTTCTTTCGTCGTAGAATACAAAAAGAATCCAAGGCAGCGGAAAGGGGCAAATTGTGCCTTTAGGCGAAAGGGATTCGAATTCCGCGCACGCACCTCTCCGGCAGCACGGCCGTGGTCGAATCCTCCTCCGCCGCAGCAGCCTTGACGCCGGCGCCGGCGGCTTTGGAGTACAGCGGCAGCAGGAAGGACGAGGCGCGCGCCTCGCCCCATTTCCAGCCCTCCTCCCCGGGGAAGGAGAAGGAGTAGAGGCCGTAGCAGTGCGCCGCGACCGCGAACGCCGCGAGCACGACGAGCGGCGCCGTGGCCAGCCGCAGCAGCCTCCACGCCCGTCTCAGGGCCGCCGGCGCCGCCGCCTCGCTCCTGGACGGCGAGCCCCGGCCCCCGCCGTCGGCGCGGTCCGGGAGGGCGATCACGACGACGCCATGCAACGGCGCCATCGTGCCTTCCTCCGCCGCCGCCAGCTGCTCCCCCGACAGCAACGGCGTGGCCGCCATCTCCGGCGAGGCCTGCAGAGAGATGGCTCTAGGCTTCTGGCTGGCTGCTGCAAGCGACTCTTGGAACAAGGCGGGCGACGCGACGCGATGACGATGCGATGCTGGAGCTGGTTGGGTTGTGCTGTGTGCGTGGTCTGGGTTTGGTATATTATGGCTCGCCGGCTGGGCTGCGGCTGCGGGTTTTGGACTCTTGCAACTGTGCGAGCCATGCCCGGTTGACCTCTTCTTAAGAAGAGGGCGGAATTGGAAGGCGATGCATGTTGGTGCCAGTGAGGCGAGGCGAGGCGAGGCCGGCGGTCATTGTCGCTGGCGCTCTCCTGCAGGCGTGGCCGCTTCTGTGTTGTTGTTTGTTGATCCGGAGGCCGCGCGCACGCACTCCTGCTGTGGCGTGTCGACCGGGGTGGTGGTGGTGGTGGTGGTGGATGACCGCTGGAATGCGCGGTACAAGTGTCGACGGGGGTGAATTCCACCTTTCACCTCCTGGCTGCTAGGGCATTTGTGACACTCTCTTTTATCTTAACTAGTGAGTAAAAAATAAATAAATCGAGTAAATAGCAAGCAAAAAAATACTACCGCAGTTTGGGTCATGGTTTTTAAAAGCTACCACGTTGTTTTGCTTGACTGATGCCCACCGACTTGAGTATAATTTGCTGCAAAGAAACACAAGGGGTCAGTTCTTTTAGGCGATTCTTCCAGAATCGCCCTCCTCTCCAGCTTCTTCCAGAATCGTCACTCCATATTTGTTTTACAATCCTACTGAAATTAGCTAGGATTATACAAAAAAATATGAAGTGACGATTATAGGAGAATCTGGGGAGAGGGGCGGACTGAAAGAACCGGCCCTAGTTATCATTCGACTGAAATTGATTGACCGTTTGATGACATCCGTGGCCCGCACGTCAGGTCCACGTGCCACCACATGGTCAACTCTGTTTGATTGGTCGTAAAGTTGTACGCGGGCCCACATGTCATCATCAACACTCCTCTCTCAAGCCTTTCTCTCTTGGTCATTTCATCGAACGATACACACGTTGTCTGCTGGAGTCAGATATGGAGGCGACGGAATCCTCCAGCTCCTCCTCTGGAGCTTGACGGTGCCAACGGATCGGTCGGTCCTATATAGGCGGACGTTGCTGTCGGAGCTCTCCTCCCATGGCCGCTCCACCTTCTCCCACACCGTGTGCTACTGTAGAGGTGGAAGTAAACAGTGTGATTTCACTCTCTTTTTAAATTCCACTTTTTTACAACTTTGACTTCTATACCAAGTAAATACCATAATTAGAACTTCAATTTAGCCGGATTCTCGCGGATTGAGTTTTAACTGCACACTAACTAACTCACACAATATACTCACTCAATTTTGCAAAATCAACAGTAATTGTGCACTAACTAAACTATTTGAAAAATGATATTTGGTCCGGTCAACATTAATACAACGATTCGGTTGTTTTTATTGCAATTTTTCTTACTAGTAGAATATTTGAAAGTGCCTAACCACGATGAATTGTTGCTGATTTTCATGTCCATAATTCGGGTATGTCACTGTATACAAGTTTCTGCGTCCTATAATCCGGGCACATCGGAACCTGAGACGATCACACCACACCACCACTACTATTGAGAGGGAAGAGCCGTTGATCCCCGTACGTACGTTGCTCCTGCCCATCCCGGCTGTCCATATCATTGGCTCCTGTCCGTCGTCGTGGCGACTTGTAATTACCCGGGGCTTGTCCATACGTACTTGGGGTCGTGCCGCGCAGTTGGTAGCACAGCGACAGGGCCTTGACCATGGCGCCCGACGCATTCGTCCGCTCTCTCTCACACCCACACCCACACCCACACACGTAGCCAGATTTCCCAAGGTGGGATACATTTCCTCTTCATCCCCCGGGAAATCATGGGTTTGTGGACTCCCACGCCGCGGACGGATCTTTCCCAGGTGTCAATTCCAGGGGGTGGTACAAAAGTTTCCCTGCAACTTGGGGCGCACTTGGCAGCATCCCCTACAAAAGTTTTCTTTCTTGGTCACGGTAGGGGGGCGCATACGCGTATGTAAGCCGACATGCGTAGATGGTTGGTTCTTGATTGGATATGGTGGCCATGTAGGAGGATGGGGTTGGACTTTCTTGCGCACAAATTGGTCCGACCGAGGGGGGTTAAATAAGGCAAGGCGTGGAAGCTTTAGGGTTGGTACATATAGATGGTGATTTGTAGGTAGGTAGGTAGCTAGCTAGTCCGATTGCTTAACTAAGATTTTTTTTGTACCCTACGCAACGTGAAATCTGTTGTTAACCCATCATTGTTAGCGGCTAGCGACCCTGTTTTTCTATTGGATGGTAGTTTAGGTGCGGACTGTGCTTTGCGCTAGTATATATATATGCCCATTTTTTCTTTTGATGTGTTTTGGTTACAAAAGCATGGTTTAAAAGAGAAGAAATGTATTCAACCGCACAAGTGGTCAGAGTTAGTTATGAATGTGGTGGTGAAGTCCATTTCTATTTGAGAGGTATGAAGTCATTTTCAGTACTACTTGGACTATTCTAGAATTGGCCTGTAAACTCTAAAACTAGACAAGTTTAGTCCTTAACTGTTCTTCTGTACCGAAATACTTGTAGTTGAGGAAACTTATACTTCCTCCGGTCCGTTTTTACTCTGCATATAAGAATTGTCTAAAGTCAAACTTTATAAAGCTTGATTATATTTATATGAAAAAATATTAATGTCTACCATGCTAAAGTTATACAATATGAACATTTTAGTCATGACGCATCTACCGGTATTGATTATACATTATGAATGTTGGTATTTTTCTCTGTATAGTTGGTCAAACTTTACGAGGTTGACTTCAGACAAATCTTTTATGCGACCTAAAAAAAAGGGAGTACACTGCAGAGGTGCCGTAAATATATCGACTATTCTATAATATATATACAGCAGTTGCATGCGCAGTTGCTAGTGTTGACGTATAATGTGCTGACTACTCTCTTCCTCCGATCGATTTTTTGATTGCATTGGCTAGAGCATGCACTTCTAATTGGTACCGGAGTAAATACTAGTACTCATGCCAAAACCTGTCCAATCTGCTCGGTCGATCTGAAGCCCTGAACCCAAAGGCGTCGCAGGCAATCTCGTAGGACGTACACGGCACGAGAGGAGTGAGGGATCACATTCAGACGGCGGCAGCGGCCGTTGAGCTAGGAGCAGGCAGCGTCGATGAATTATTGAGCTTGACCACGCACACACGGATGGCGGCTGCACGGTCAGCTTCAGGGAGCGCCTTTGAGTGCCGCGGAATCAACTCGGTCGCATGGCTCCAAGACTGCACACAGCAGCAGCAACTAACACAAAGCTCTCGCCGGACGAACGAACGCTGACGCCTTAACCCTCTCTCACCAAATAAAGCAGGGTTTGGTCGATCGTGCAGACGGGATGGATTCGTCGGTGGCCATTACAAACGAGTTGATGATGAATCTCGTCGGTGAGTGTGAGTGCTCCTACATTGCTATCGAGAGTGGATCTGCAAAGGCACACGTAGGAGTGCTCTGTTATTACTGTCAGTTACATGCACCACGTCAGGCACAACAATCTGCATGTTAGTGGTACAGTACAGATGCAACAGCCTGCATGCATGCACGCCCAAAGCCCAGGCATACGAGAAGAGAATCATCCTCGTATATTTGGCTCGTTGCCCAGATCGGGCCGCGTCTGTACGAAGGCAGCGACAAATGCGGTTATGCTACTGGTCGACAGACAAGAGTGGAATCTGGAGATCGAAGGCGCGGCCTGTCCCCACTGATCTCGATGGCACAGAGGAAGAATCGGAGTTGTACCGCCATGCGCCCGCGAGCGGCCAAGCATATGCTACGTCGAACAGCGAACGGCCGGCCGGTCCTGCCGCACCAAACAGTAGGTGTCTGCCTACTGTGCCCTGCCGCCGCTGCTGCTGCAGGCGGACACTGGCTGCTTGGTGCGCCGTCGGCTTCCGTTTCTCGGCTTTTTGATCGTTGCGCGGTGGTTTTCGAGCTTTTCTAAGGCCCCGCTTTCCGCTCTGAGGCCTTCCGGTTGGTAGGGATCTCTTTATGATGGCTCCCATCTCTTTTCGAGAAAGGGAGAAAAACTGCTGTTGCGATCTTTGTAGCTGAGCATTTTATTCAGAATATCACTGCGATTTGGTTTGCAGTCTGCATATACTACTCGGGCTTCTGACGTTTGCTCCATCTGAACAAGATTCGGTTGGTTCGCCGGCTTTCAGCTCGCTTGTGGTGAAGGCGGCAGCCAGTAGAGTTAACACCTGCAAGGACCCCAACGACGATCTGATTGCAGCTTGCCTAGCCTCGTTTATGATCCCAGCGATTTAATTAGAATTCTGACGACTGCAAAATTGTTCCATCTGATAAGATTCCAAACTCCAAGGCGAGAATCCAAACTAGTACTTGATTTTTATGGTGAAAGAACCTCCTTGATTTAATTAGCAAGTGGTAGTACTTGCCCCAGTTACGCGCACAAATGGTGGCAACCCACATCTCTGTTCTTCTGGGGAAGGCCATTACCTGATCCGCAGAATTCGTACAATAAGCAAAGGTTTTCTGTATTTAAAACAATTCTACTCCAGTAAACTATTTTAATGGTTGACTGATAAAAACAATGGAAACGCGAAAAAACAGTGTAACCTCCAGAGGGCAACTAGTGCTTGTCCTGTTCTTCGTGACCTTTAAAAATTTACAGGCTAGGTAACGTTTATGGAAGAACATGCCTAACCTGAAACAGAAAGGGCCAAAATTTGTGGATTTTTAGGCAATGATTAAATAAGGCATAGGTAGAAGAAACTACTAGTATTATAGGACAGTGGTTATATCCCAGTAGAGCAAATGCAGGCAACACCTATACTTTCAGCAGATAAGGCATCATGCAGGGTTTTGGTCCATAACCACCAGCAGCTTAACTGGTCCTATCCTACATGCATGCATGTTGGCTGGCTCTGTTTGCAACTTGCGTAAGTGGGAATAGGCTATGACTAGCATCAGTTCTAAACTAAATCCTGAGAAGGCGACCGTGTATAATACACGGTTAGCTCGCCCAATCATCGTCGGTCCCTCGTTTTCAGACAACGTAGATGCGAAAAATTTCAACGAGGTCGAACTCCATGGAAATTTTCCTATGGGATTGTGTTCAAAGTTGGGCATAAAAAAAGTTCTTATGATCTCAATTCATACAAACCAAACATGCTACACAGAAAAAAAAAAGAAATACAATTTCTATAAAATTCCTTTGACAAAATAGGTCCTGTAATCATTTTGCCCCAGCCTTATAAGGGTCTCTTTTGATTCAAGATATTTTCAAAGATGTCCTCAGGAATCTTTCCTTCATGAGTTATTTGAGAGGTGATTATAATCCATAGTTTTTTTCTTAGGAATCATTTGCACTAGAATTTATAAGAAAACTTTCGTCCACCCCAAACTCTTATTAACACTTTTATGATCTTAGGATAAATTTCAGCTACTCCAACCTTTTCATAAATTTTCATCACTTGCCTAGTTGCTGTAGCAGAAGTCACAGCCTCGGCTATGATCCTGCAATTTAAATTAGAATGCTATTAGTTGTTTAAGTAATGAGCAATGGTACTGACCCCTCCCCTAGGTATATAACTACTCTTTGATTACATAGTATATGCTCACCAACTCTGTTCTTGTGACCTGTAAAAATATTGCAGGCTCTACGTAACATTTATGGGACAGCGTGCTTGGCCTGAAATAGAAAGGGACAAGAGCTGATGCCCAATTTTTGGTTTTCTTTTTGGCAATGGTTAAGTAAGGCATAGATAGATGAGTGCGGCGTTTCTGCTCCCGAGTTCATCTGCACCTGCCCTGATGAGAAAATCTAAACAAATAATAAAAAAAATATCATTTTTTTGTGTGGTAGATAAGTTTATGCGTGAGGTGCGCTCTAAGTTTCAACTCATTTGGACATTTGAGCAACTCTTAGTAAAAAAAGACAAATTCAGGGTCTGTAAAAAAGTTTACTGTTCACACACCATTCTGATCCGATTTGTTTTTGTTTTTGCCGAGAGTTGCTCAGATGCCCAAATAAGTTGAAATTTGGAGTGAACCTCACCCATAGAATTATCTATCACACATTTTTTTTTGGAATTTTTTGAGTTTTTTTAGTATTTGTTTTGAGTTTTTTTATGACCGGATGCAGATGAACTTGGGCATCGAATTGGGTTTTCGATAGATAGAAGAAAACTACTACGTATTATAGGACAGTGTATGTATCCCAGTGGTCAGTGGAGGTGGAGCAAGTGCAGACGACACCTATAGTTTCAACAGATAAGGTTGGCAGCCTCGATACTAAAACATCATGCATGGTTTTGGTCCATAACCACCAGTAGTTTAGCTGGTCCTATCCTACATGCATCTAGGCTGGCTCTGTTTGTGACATGCATAAGTGGGATTAGGCTATGACTAAGTTTACATCTAAACTAAATCTTGAGCAGATGGCCTTGTATAATACACAATCATTATCGGTCCCGCGTCTACAAATTGTGTAGATGTGGAAACTTCCATGAGATTGAACTCTATTGAAAATTTCCTATGGAATTACATACAAAGTAGGACATATAAAAAAACTAATGATTTTTGTCCATACAAACCAAAACATGCTACAGTACATAGGGAAACTTCCTAAAGCACAAATCCGCGGCTGTGGCCGAGGAACATCAGAGGGAGATGGAGAAGCTCTTAGCATGGATGGAGGCCAACATGGCCGAGGAAGAGGCTGTCGAGCTTGCGGCGAAGGGCAGGGCAGTGAAGGAGGATGTTGAGGCCTTGGACAAGATTAAGGAGATCGTCATGATTGTTGGCTTGAAACCCACACGACCGTAGGAGACAGAGCACGAGGGGTGTGGGTGTCCCTCCCATCAGGCTAATCTTTGGGGGGGGGGGGGGAGGACCTAAGGCCTCTAGTAAGCTCAGGATGCCTCTAGTTGGGCCCGGTTGGTGGTTCGAGATGCTCCTGTAGTGGCCCATAGCGCAAGTGGATTAGGAACACTGATTAGGGGACCCAGATTGCACAACAAGTGGTATGAGAGCCCAGGTGCCGGTATATAAACCTTGGTGGATTAACGGGTGGCCAACCATGGTCGGTGAGTTGGAACGCTGGTGTTAGAGGGCCCATGATGATTGATGTGTGAGGGGGAGATTTTTGGGGTTAGTCCGACATCGATTTGGGTAGGAGGCAGAGCACGACTTATAAGGGTGGGGATGTCCCCTTCCATCACGCTGGTCTTTTGATGGGGGAGGACCTAAGGCCTCTTATAAGCTTGTGATGACTTTGGTTGGGCCTCGTTAGTGGGCTGAGACACTCTCATAGTGGCCCATGGTACATGGGAGTTGGAAGCCGAGATTTGCGTTACCGTGATTCCCTTCGATGACTCCAACGATGGTAGTGACTCCAATTGTGGTTATCAGTTTCATTTGAGAAAGAGAAAATTATTAATATCGAGGTGATACCAATTACACCAGTCTCTATAGTAACAGAATATCAAGACCTAGTCGAGACAATGGGGATGCACGTAGCAAAACAGTAAGAAGTAAAAAAAACAAAGACTTATTAGTTCCCTAAAGGATACAAAGGGAGGAGACCGATAACGGGGACTATTAGAGAATCTCAAATGGATCCCCAACAATACTCCCCCAATAATCCTTATTGGGGCTCCTGAATAACAATTTTAGGTTATTGGGGATGGACTCTTTCATAGATCCCCAATAATATGTTTTTTTTCCTTTTTCTCGTTAAACTTGCATTTAAATGACATATGGACGTCCATTTCATCACCATAATAATTCACATAATGACATTTCAAACACACATAATTCAACATCATTTCAAATCCACAATTATTAAAACTCAAATTTAAACATAACAAATGGTCCAAATGAATAAAAACATGACTTTTAGAAGTTTAGTGTCCGTGGAGCTCCCAAAAATGCTCAGGAAGGTCGTCACAAAGTTTTTCATGCTTGGGCGGTCTTCAATCTATAAATGCACTTCAAGAAATATCTGGAGTTGTTGTTCCCCCTCTGAGGATGGGAAGACGTGTATAAATCTATCCTCCTCATTCTCATAGCAGAAGTCATCCAATTGATCCTACTCGTCCTCTACGATCGTGTTGTGCATGGTCACACATGTTGTCATGATGCACCACAAATTCTTTTGGTGCCAAAATCTTGCAGGACCGTGAACAATGGCAAAGCAAGCTTACGGTACCCCGAATACTCCCTCGACATCCTTTCTACATGCTTCATTATGCCTCGCGAAGTGAATGTTTTTGTTACCTCAGGGGTATCACATTGTCTTAACAAAGGTAGACCATGTACCCCTTGTTGTATTGATGACAATTGACTTCAAAGTTCACTAGTGGTGCCTCCTTGCAAAAAAATATGAAATCTTTGCAAGACATTCAGGTCATCATGAGATCCCCGCAAGCCCAAATATGGATGCCAAATCCATAGACCATTTGATGCCATAACTTCAAGAATTATGGTTGCATCTTTGCATCCGCCTTTGAATTGCCCATGCGATGTTGTAGGGAAATTCTTTCTCCTCGAATGTATGCAATTGATGCTTCCAAGCATACCGGGGAAACCATTTGACGCACCCATTTGAAGAAGTCTTGCACTGCCCGCTTCATTTGGTGCTTGGATATATGTTTCTCCGAAGATCTCGACCGAAAACTTCACAAGTTTCATCAAACTTTGTATGCAAATGATCTTTGCCATTCCAATCCAATCATCAATAGAATCAGTTGGACAACCGTATGCAATCATGCACACCACTGTCGTACATTTCTTCAAACCACTATGACCAAGTTGATCAGATGCATTTCTTATTTGCACAAATTGTTGCCAATGAGCTTCGACGACATTTCCATTGGGCTAGGACAAATCTCTCGACGGTTGGAACCTTCTTCGGAAAGTTTTATGCCCAAACACTAGATTCTCTTCCAACAGTCCTACATATGCTTATCATGCTCGGTTTGCTTGTTCGGACAAACTATAGCATGCCCGCACATCAAACCTCCATGCTTCAGCCTCTTATTTGTCATTGTGTCCGCACAAGAAGCCATCACCGTATCAAATGCATAGTCATTGTCCGACGATGAGTCAATGAAAAACAACTGAACAAGAGAGTTCATTTGCACAATAGGCATAGTCATAGTCTTCCTTTTCTTTTTCTTCTTAATTGGTGAAGACCAAAGGAGAGAAGGGGGAGCCGGGAGTGGGGGTGGGGTGGGGGAGGTCACCCACTGCTGATGTATTGGGGGTCACAGCCTAGTCCAGTTGTAGAAGAGAAGTACTATTATACGGTAATAGTTGTATCTCAGATCCGCCTGTTAGACCCGCCAAGATCGATGGCTCCGGGGCTCCGGAGACGGAGGTTACGGAGAAGGAGCTGGAGAGCACCGAGGCGGAACTGAAGAAGGCGAAACTTCAGTTCTCAGGGCTCATGGCCGGACACTGGGAACGGGCGCCGGTGATCATAGATTAGGTGAGCCGGACGAGCACTGCTTAGTTGATGTAAACGTAACGAAATCTATCATGTTTATATGAAATACAATTGTGTTTGAATGTATTTCGTCCAGTTAGTTCGCATTGTTGTTAAAATGTGCGCGGGCACCGTTGGATGGCGACTTCCTGCATATTTGTCCTTGGATTGGTTCCTGTCCGTAAATGGATGCGGGAGGAAATTTGCGTGTCATACACAAGTCAGATGCCCCTATCCTACCTGGTTGTGTGCATCATTCAGCATTTTGGTCTATAACCACCAGCAGTTTAACCGTTCCCATCCTCCATGCATGCTGGCTCTGTTTTGCAACTAGCACAAATGGGATTAGACCATGACTAAGTCTAGATCTAAACTAAATCCTGAGCAGACGACCATGTATGTGATACACAAGTCAGCTGCCCCAATCATCATCGCCCCCTCGTTGTCAGATTGCGTTTGCGCGGAAGGCGACAAGTGCAGTCGGTAGTTTCATAAGACATCCGCAGCATCGGGCAGAGAGAATCAAATGGTCGACGTACATAGATGTATGTATACTGAGACTCCGAGAGGCCGCCCGATGCAACGAGGAGGCAGTCTCTGCCCGGCAGCTGTCGTGAAAGCCACACCGGTCGCATAATTGCGTGGAGAAATTTTCGCGCGTGTGTGTACTGTGTGCGCTCTCAACGACTCCGTCAGTTGATTGATCCAACAGGGAGCTGCTAGCTAGTTGGATTTTTCTTTGGGAAAGGGGTATCTTTCAAAGTTTTCTCACGGACAACAGTCGGAAATGGAAAGGATCCGACTGTCTATTTCGTGGCGTACGTATGGATGACGACGGAATAGTTAGTGGCTGTGGCTCCATGTATTATTCTTCCCTAACCATGCTTTTATCATATTATTATCTACTATTTCATATTATTATCTGCGCTAAATTTACATGATGAAACCAATAATCGATGATGACGCTAACATAAAACTACTCTCTGTGTGTCAAAATATAACACATTTTTTGACACTTACATTCCGAGACACAGGGAGTACTACTTATGACACAAAAAGACAGCTCACACAAGCAAAACAAAAAAAGGCAATCCACGACCTTACAACCCACATCAACTTTAGAAAAAAAATTAAGGTCTTTATTTTTCAAGGTTCGTTGATTGTAACATTGATCAAAAGAACTCAGAGGATAGCCATATAGGGTTTCATTGTGGGACTATGGAACCGCATGGGAAAAAAATGCACAAACACCTCTCCATTGTCCTAAAACCCCAACTAGTACAAACTGTATCGAGATACATCAGATGCTGAATATCAGATGAAATTACCAAAACACAAGACCAGATCCCCAAAATTACGACCAATGATCAAAAATGAAAATGGCAACCATATTTTCCCTTGCATATAAGTCCACGAGAAAGAAAAGAAACCGAAGAAACAAAACAACATCGTCTTTTTGCACCGGTTTTGGGAAGCTTCTATATTCTCCCAGTCGGTTTTGTTTCTTTTCTATTTTGCGTTCATTTATTATTTTTAGAAATTCATGAACCTATTCAAAGTTCATGTTTTTTTCAAATCCAGGAGAAATTTCTAAAATTCATCAACATGTTTTATACCCATGAATAGTTTTTCAAATTCATGAATAGTTTTTAAAATCTACAAGAACTTTTTAAATTCAAGAACCTTATATACATTTGTCACAAAAATTTAAAGTTCATGAGAACATTATTTCACAAAAACTTTCTCAGTCTACCAAAAAGCAGGCAGTCGCCTTTTTTTAAAGAGTAGTTGATGGCTTTATAGAGGACCCCAAAAAAATAGCGAGCCTACAGCGAGCGTAAATCAGCCAGGCGATCAACCGGTATAATCGGCCGGCCCATGCAAGTGGTGTGTTAGTCAGCGCTGTTGTGCCAACGAGCGCCTTTACAACAAAATCATATATGGCGCCTTAAGCGCCGGATTTAGCACGTTTAGCAAACCGGCGCACAACCCTTCCACTCCCATAGTTCCTTTATGGGCCGGCCCAATTAGTTTTTCCATTTTTTCTTTTTCCTTTTTTCGTTTTCATTTTCCTTTTCTGCTTTCTTTTCCTTTCCCTTTCCCCTTTTTCCTTTTCTAGATTTTATCAAATTCAATGATTTTTTTGAAATTTTCGAACCTTTTTGAAAATTGATTAACTTTTGTTGAAATTGGCCATTTTAACAAAAACTAATGATTTTTTTTTAAAATTTGTGAAATTTTTGAAAATTTTATTCACTTTTTGAAAATTTCATGATCTTTTTTTTGCTTCAAAATCAATGAACCTTTTCAATTGTGTGAACCTTTTCAAATCGATGAACTTTTTCTCAAATTTGTGATATTTTTCAGAATTGATGAATGTTTATTTTAATTTTTTAAAGTTACGTTTAGTTGTTTGATTGGTCAACCAGTCAATGGTCGACTGGTTGAACCAGGCGACCGAGGGTGAGTGAGCGAGCATTTTGTTTTTGCCATTCAACGAGTATTTTTTTGAGCGGGCTGATATTGGCTGGGCCGGCCCATAGCGCGTGCACGTGAGCGCCAACTGAGTTTTTTTTAGATCAAAGCAAAGCTTGATAATTTAACGATGCTCGAGCAGATCGCTCAAAACATAAACAACCACTTGGGCTGGTACAATGATGTTCCAGCCAATACCATCACTCGGCATGCACATACAACCAATTTTGGCGAGTTCATGAGTTACAGAGTTTGCACTACGACGGCACACAGAAGCCGATGTTGCGAGAACCACATCTTTAGTTGAAACTTACTATCCTCAATGATGGCTGCATAAGCCGAGGAATCAACCTTGGAAAGGCCCATCGCTTCCAAAAGGAGTTTCAAATCCGTCTCGAAGTTTACGCGGAGTGACCCCACCTCAGCCGCCATCGACATGGCCACCACTTCCGCACCAAAGGGATTAACAACGTGATCCACCCTGCGAGCAGGAGCCTACGGGACAACTCCTTCTTCATCGCGAATAATTGCACCCTATGTAGCGAAGGACTCACCAGGAGTGTAAGCTCCATCAAAGTTTATCTTAAGCATTCCTCCGACGGGTGGTTTCTACTTATTCTTCTTTGCCACTTTCATTTTTGTTTTGGAAACATGCATGTATTCTAGCGAATTACATAGATCATGCCTCGCCACTTCCTTGTCTTGGACCGGCAGCTCTCCTTTTGTGATCTTATTCCGGTTATTCCACCAGTGCCACCACATAGTCAATATCTAGACTCGTTTCTTCTCATCTCCACAGAAAATCCAACATTGCGTGCACGGAGTCAAACTATTCCATTGCGCTCCCTTCTTTCTCCAGCTCCATAACTCCACACAGCTTTAACAACCTTACACTTGATGAAAAGATGAGCACCCTCTTCATGTGCGCGCCCACATAAGACACATTTCGTGCTGTCAAGTTTGATACCCCTCTTGGAAAAAATTGTACGAAGAGCCAAGGATTCGTGCTTAATTCTCCAGGCAAACAATTGAATTTGGCACGGACATGGTAGTGTCCAGATGTGTTTCCAAGACTAATCATTGTGTCCTTCTAGATTACCAACTCCTGTTACACTGCTTTCGCATACCGTTCTGGGATAGTTTCTCGATCTGTACTTGAAGCTTGTTACACTGCTTTCGCATACCGTTCTGGGATAGTTTCTCGATCTGTACTTGAAGCTTGTATGCAGTCTTAACTGATTGATTTCCTCTACTATCAAAGTGCCATGCCATGAAGTCCTCAACCCCCTCCCTGAGGATACGGTGTACGTCACCAGGCCAGAAAACATCCCTTACTAGTTTTTCATCCCATGAACCTGTAACCGGGCATATCAGCTCGTTGTCATGAGTTAGTAAATTATGTCCCCGCGGTGTAATAACTTGCTGAGACCAGGCCCGAGGTACCCATGGGTCCGACCAGATTTTGACTTAAGTGCTATCCCCAATCTGCCATATATAACCCTTCTTCACTAGCTCTAGCCGTGCAAGATGCTCCTCCATGAGTATGAGATGCCATCTGTTTGAGATGCTTCGAGAATGCTACAAGGTGGGAAGTATCGGGCTTTCAGTATCTCCGCACATAGACTGCCAGTATTTTGCATTAGACGCCACCCCTGCCTTGAGAGCATTATGATGTTGAAACAATACATATCTCGAAAGCCGAGTCCGCCCATCACCTTAGGCTGGGTTAGAGTATCCCAACTAATCCAGTGCATGGTATTTTCCTTAGCTTGCTGGCTCCACCAAAACTTTCATATCATCGTGTTGAGCTCTTTGCAGAACTCTTTTGCCAATAGCCGTTCTTACCATCCATGAACCCTTCCACACATATTATTCTTGATATATCCAAATGCTTTCCGCCTAGATTTGCCAACATGGACCGGCAAGCCAAGATACCTATCATTCCAAATTTCGCTGCGGATCTCCAAAGTTCCTTTACCATATGTTTTGCCTGTTCGCTAGTGTTTGGGGAGAACATAAGTGCAGATTTCTCCAAATTGATGCACTATTCAGAATAGTTTTCATATAGGTCTAGTATGTCCCGAAGGACATTGGCTTCCTCTGTCTTTGCCTTGAGCAAAATAACTGAGTCGTCGTCCAAAAAAAGGTGTGAGACACTAGGTGCATCATTGCAGATTTTTACTCCACTAATCATTGTAGGAGATATGCCCTGGAGGCAATAATAAATGTTATTGATTATCTCCCTATTCATAATTAGGTTTATGTTCCATGCTATAACTGCTATGGTTCTCGAGTCTGCAAATAAAACGAGGTTGGGAGGAAGACTCATATGCACGTGTGGAATAATAAACGATAAAATGTATTCCTAGTCTGGCCTCTAAGACTAGGTCAAGTGTTGCATGATGGTTCTGTTTTCCTGATCATGGGCATGTCTATGCCAGCAACTTTGAGGGCACAATGTTAGAGGAACATTTGTGTTGAATCGACTCGAATTGATGTTATGCTATGAGATACATTCGTCATAAGTTAATGCTTAATAACACATGAAGTTTATGTTTGCTTAATTCCTTAGACCATGAGAGTATCGAGTTTCTTCATGCTTGCTTCATGAACTTTGGGGTTTGTTAAACGTCATCCGTAAATGGGTGGCTATTACGGCGGCTTACGGGTTCATGGAAAGGTATGTTAAGTAACTTGATAGCTCAAGATTGGGATTTGCTCCTCCGTCGATGGAGAGATATCTCTGGGCCCTCTCGGTGTTACGGTATCCATCATCATCTGGCCAGACAAAGGGTGATTTGATCACGGGGATGCCGGAACACGGAACGAGAAAAGAGAATAATATTGGTAACGAGGTAAATGGCATAGTGGACAAGGAGTTGATCCACAGGGATGCATCATGTCTCACCTCGGGTATTCATAACATATCGCGAAGCAACATGAATAACACACGTCAACTGGAGGTTCACTCGAATATTCATTCAAGTGGCTATAGGGGTCAATATGGGTGTCCACGGCTCCGATGTTGATCATTGATCGGAAAGAGTTCCGGTCATGTCTATACTTCACCGAACCTATAGGGTCACACGCTTAAGGGTCATCTATCTGCGGAATACTAGACAGGGAGTCTGAGAGAAAATCACCGAAAAAGTTTCGGACGAAACAGAGAAGCTCCGACGAGAGAGGTCACCGGATGAGTTCCGGTGATACTGAAAAGTTGTTTCAGAGGATACCATAAAGTCAAATTGGTCTCAGCACATGCCTGATAATTCTCGGAGGGTGCCAGAATCATTCTGGAATTTTTTTGGAATTTTCAGAAATAAAAACCGAAAATGTTCCGGAGCTGCCGGTACCGGTTCAGAGAGGCTTTTCGCAGATGAAAATCACTAAAATGGAATTGTTCCAGAACGCGTTGAAAATTATTATGGTGGGTACTGGAAATGTTCTAAGCCCACATAAATATTTTCAGTTCGAACGGACGCTAAAAAATGTCGTCGTCAATAGTGATAGTACTTTTTGGGATATTTTATGGAAAGCCACCTTTTGGGGCTTTACTCAAAAGATCTAGGGATGACATGGATGGATTGGGAGGCCCTCATGGGGGCCCTCAAGGGGTGTGGCCGGCCACACTTGGGGCTCCACCATGGAGCCCCTCTTGTTCCTTGGTTTCACTCTTATGCCCTTGAGGAAGGACTTCATTCATGTGCATTTTGGGTTTTTGTGTTAAACTACCCTACCCCTTGGGATTTCCTATAAATAGAGGTGGAGGGGAAACCCTCCACACTCACTCTTTCTCACATACATGCCATTGCAATGATCTGGCTTCTCTCTCCCTCCCCGCGAAATAGTTTCGTAGAGCCGAAAGGTTGTCTGGGTTCCGGCAGGAACTAGTTCTGGACGGCGAAGCCCTGCCGGATAGATGACACCGTATGTGTGCAATCCCGTAGAGAGGTCATAGTTTCGATCCTTTTGCCCGAGGGACTGTTTTGAGAGTGCCTCCCGAAGGGCTGTCCAAGTGACGGTCCGAGTTCTGTGAATCCTCCCGAAGGGCTGTCCGAGTGACCGTCCGAGTTTTGAGGGTCCTCCCGAAGGGCTGTCTGCGACACCGTCCGAGGGACTGTCCGACCGCCTCCCAGAGGGATGTCCGTGGGGCGGATGAGGGTATACATCCTCGCGGTTGGGAGGTTGTAAATCCTAGCTGCGGGGATCTGCACCACCGTTCGTCATCGACTGTACTTCCGCTGCGCTACGAGTCGGTAACGAAAATGATCAAACCTTGTATGCAGTCTCCATAGTGGTCCTGGGCTGGTGCGTAGGTCGGAATTTTTTTGTTTTCTGTCACGTTCCCTTACAGTGGCATCATGATCCGTGCTATGCGTAGATGCAGGTTGCGATCAAGAATACATAGAGATGTATGGGTATTGCATAATGTAATTAGGTAGTAGATGAGATCTATTGCTCAAAATTGTTTATGCGGGTGACAGATAAAATCTGTTACCCAATGTTCTTGTTGCTTCCCTGGAATTTGCATATTTTTTATCTTGATAACAATATGGTGGAGTTTCAATGTTCTGGCAATCCACGATCCTGATTGATCAACGAAGTGCTAACAGTTCATTGAATTCCACCGTAGTTAAAAGGAAAGATGAAATTTAGCAGACAGAAGGGCAATACAGATATGATCTGCACGGGGGTCATGCGTATGACGAAGTTCAGTATGGGGATCGAGATCTTATTATCTCGTGTTTCATACACCCGCAATGTTAATCTAGCGACATGGATAATCATGCTTGATGATGGACGTTGGTAGCTTCGGTTTGTTTCGAAACCTTAGAAGCCACGAAAAACAAGTTTTTGCATGAACCAATTAGAGACGTCTAACTTGGTTTTGCGGGAGGGTTTGCATATGCATATGATGTGGTATAGCAATGCTCATAATAATTTGATTATGTATGAGATGACTATATGATGTAAATTGATTAACATGACCTGTGTGTCATGATTTGGCATGATGGCTGGAGCCATATGATTGCACTTTAAATGACCTGCGTGTCAACCTTGTGTAATGCATTTTTTTATTAGCTATATAGATAGCAATATTATCTGATGCATCGACAAGGTGGTGGTAATCTTCGCAAAGGTGAACACCGACGCGAACGCCGAAAGACGAAGAAATACAAGACTTCTCCGTCACAAAGGGCTATACCATATCATGCTAATTATGAATTGCCTGAGATGTTTATCCCTTATGATGCACCTATTGGAAATATGCCCTAGAGGCAATAATAAAATGGTTATTATTATATTTCCTTGTTCATGACAATTGTCTATTGTTCATGCTTTAATTGTATTATCCGGAAACAGTAATACATGTGTGAATACATAGACCACAACATGTGCCTAGTGAGCCTCTAGTTGACTAGCTCGTTGATCAATAGATGGTTACGGTTTCATGACCATGGACATTGGGACGTCATTGATAATGGGATCACATCATTAGGAGAATGGTGTGATGGACAAGACCCAATCCTAAGCCTAGCACAAGATCGTGTAGTTCGTATGCTAAAGCTTTTCCAATGTCAAGTATCTGTTCCTTAGACCATGAGGTTGTGCAACTCCCGGATACCGTAGGAATACTTTGGGTGTGCCAAACGTCACAACGTAACTGGGTGGCTATAAAGGTACACTACGGGATTTGTCACTCCGTTTGACGGAGAGGTATCTCTGGGCCCACTCGGTAAGACATCATCATAATGAGCTCAATGTGACTAAGGGCTTGGTCACGGGATGATGTGTTACGGAACGAGTAAAGATACTTGCCGTAACGAGATTGAACAAGGTATCAGTATACCGATGGTCAAATCTCGGGCAAGTGCTATACCGATAGACAAAGGGAATCGTATACAGGATTGATTGAATCCTTGACATCGTGGTTCATCCGATGATATCATCGTGGAACATGTGGGAACCAACATGGGTATCTAGATCCCGCTGTTGGTTATTGGCCGGAGAGCTGTCTCGGTCATGTCTGCATGGTTCCCGAACCCGTAGGGTCTACACACTTAAGGTTCGATGACGCTAGGGTTATAGGGAATGTAGTACGTGGTTACCGAATGTTGTTCGGAGTCCCAGATGAGATCCCGGATGTCACGAGGAGTTCCGGAATGGTCCGGAGATAAAGATTTATATATGGGAAGTCCCGTTTTGGTCACCGGAAATGTTCCGGGCGTTATCGGTAACGTACCGGGACCACCGGAAGGGTTCCGGGGGTCCACTGGGAGGGGCCACCAGCCCTAGAGGGTTGCGTGGGCCAAGTGTGGTAAGGGACCAGCCCCAGGTGGTCTGGTGCGCCCCCCACCAAGGCCCAAGGCGCAGGGATGTAATATCCCAAAATTCTAAATTTTGGAATGTTATATAAATAGATAGATTTGATTGCTTGTTTGATGTGTTGTGTAAAATTGAGTGAATTTGAAACTTTTGAAAGTTAAATGAGAGGGAATAAAATGACTTTCCCAAAACTTTCACTTTGCATTTTCATCTCCGGGAATTCAAATTCTTTTCATCACAAAACCATGGAGCGAAGATAATATGACTTCTTCCATTTATTAAATGAAAAAGGGTTTTGAAAGGATTTTGAATTTCATTCTTGAAATATTTCAAATTCAGAAACTTTATGCAACTCAATGATTTTCCCGAGAGAAGATAAAATGACTTCTTCAAATTATAGGAAATATGAGTTGGAGGTTTTTCTGAAATTTTCTATATCTCATTTTCAAATTTGAGTTATTGGGTTTTATTCAAATTATTTTTCTCCAAAAATAAAATATAGAAAATAGGGTAACATGATTCCCTACAGCAGAAAATTGGAGAGAAATAAATTTGAAGTAATTTTGGAATTTTTAAAAATTATTTTACTACATTTTATTGCAACAGAAGCACCTTTTGATTTATTGGAATTTGTGAGGATTTTATTTGACTGCAGAAAAATGTTCATGTTGTAGTAATTCGTTTTCTCCAATTTTGATATATAATATGCCTATATAAAAGTTTTCCCTATTTTCGTTTTTTAGTCTTTCTTTTCTGTTTCTTAAAAAAAAACCGCGCGTGCGCCTTTGTTTATCGGTCGCCGACGTGCGTAGCTTAGTAGCAGCGGACGCCTTTTTTCTCCTTTCCTCCTTATGGGCCAAGCCCAGCAGTTTTTTTCCAGTTTTCTTTTTTCTTTTATTTTCCCAATTCGGCCAAATTTTAAAAAAAAATAGAGCAGCTGCGCGTGGGGCGTGAGGCCTATTAGTTTTAGCCCGTGCAGTTCCTTTCTATTTTAATTGTACGTGTATGTTTAGTCTTACATTGCCTAGCTATAGACTTTTAAGCCTCTTTTTACTTATAAATATAGATCCATAGAGCCTCCAAAAATCATTCGATTCGGGTTAAATCAATATTTTGATTTGACTAGATTCACTTAAAAAAATATTTTTTTTCTCCGGCGGAAATTCTAGAAGATGTCTCCTTTCTCCGAAGTTATCTTTTCTCTACTTTATAAAGATATCTTTCTTCATATTTTTTTTAATATCCTCCCGTAGCTTATTATTTCTAGACTAGTACGGTAGAATAATTAAATTTATAAATTACTTTATGTATTTATACATTAGACCTAGAATTCTTTTAGCCGTATCTATTTTTTTTCCGTAAAATAGCTTGGCCCTGATTTTTCAAATAGCCATAACTTTTTACTCGTTCGTCCAAATTAGATGAAACAAGCGCCCATAGTTTCGTTTTGACTCTACCTATCCACTGAATCTATCAAATAAACTTTTTACAACTTTTCAAATTTCGAAATTTGTTCAAATTCATATTCAAACTTTTTTTGATCATATATTTTTAACCGTAACTCCGTTTTAGTTGATTCTTTTTGCAAATCGAAGCTCTTGACCTAAACCTTCTAATAAGGCCAAATTCACATAATTTTGGTACTGTTGGAAATTGTTTTGTGTCTCAAGAGTCATTCGTTTGTTTTCGAAGTTTTCCGAAGTATTTTATTCGTTCTGTCCGATTTTCTGAGTGATGCTTATGTGTGGTTACTATTGTTTGCTTACGATAGATTGATCGGAGTGTGAAGAGTAGACCTATCACGAGTTCTGAGTGCGAATCTTCTACATCGTCAGTACAAGGCAAGTTCACACTTTGATCATATCCTTTTCATACCCAGTTTTTATGCATTAGTTTCAACCCTCAAACATTGCATGAGTAGGTTTGATAACATGTGGGTATTGGGAAGTAGTTGATGAGGTAGGAACCTATTGCCCTGCATTCAAACCCTTGGGAGTTACTTCTACGCTATGCTTAGGTTATCATGCTATGCTTGTAGACGTGGTTTGGGTTTGAGAGTATTCATGACAGATGTGAGATTGTTAATTAATGGATACTTAAGGTGACAACTTTAACACACATCTGGGTGGATTGAGGCACCTGGGTATTCCAGCGATTGCCTGTTTAGGCACCTGGGTATTCCGGCGATTGCCTGTTTTTCTTTATGGACCGCCACCCAGGCTCATAGGGATCATGAGGGTATTTCATACTAGAAACTTCCGTGTGCAGCCACAAGCTAATATGAGCTCTAACATAGTTGATTAAGTCGTGCGAACTCTTACAGTGGTGGACTAGCAAATGTAGATGATGTAGGTTGGTACGGTCTACCCGATCGTAAGGTGCTAGTGCTTCTGAAAGACTATGTCTCGGTCATCCGTTTCTCAAACATCATGTAGTGTGAGAATTCCAACGGAGGAGATTGAGTCTTGTGGGGAAAAGTGCACAAACCTCTGCAGAGTGTACAAACTAATCATGATTAGCCGTGTCCCCGGTTATGGACATTTTGAGTATCTAGCACTTGGATTATCCTATGAATCTCATCATGTGACTTTAATTAATTTTGTTGGGTTTTAATGATGATGCTTAATTGGGATTGAGAGGGTGTCTACACTCTCAATGTTTAACAACCACCATGATAGTTAAATAAAAATGTATTCCATTGTTGTAGGAAAAAAAAATTGGCTTTACGCAAAACTTTAACCTTACAGCCTCCACCAGTCAAATATGCATGTAGTTGTAGGCTTTGTTCATCATTATCATTACAGTGTGAAATTGCCAGTACATTCAATGTACTGACCTACATGGCTGCAACGTCTCATGTTGCAGGAATTATTCGACGAGTAAGTGTTACGTTAGGGTTGCGCTGTCTACACTCAACTTTGCCGTTGGTGTTGATGGAACTCCACAACCTTGTTGCTTCCGCTATGTTTGATCGAGGTAATAGTATTTACGCTACTTTATACATGTGATTTACCTCTGTTATAAATCCTCGAGTACTGTGTGTGTCAGCATACCGATCCAGGGATGACACTTAAGCACAGAGACTTGATCCATTCGGGTCGGGTCGCTACAAGATGGTATCAGAGCACATGTTGACTGTAGGACGTGACCCTAGAAACTGACAAGCCCATAGGAAAGAATTTCTCAAAAAACTGTCTTTTCAAAAAGATTATATACCTCTCTTCTTTTCTGAGTTTTGTCAAATCTTCCCTATTACCTTAAATAGTTAGCCCATACCCTTTACCATTTGGGCCATTTCGGAGTAAAGAGGTTTTCACCATACATTGGAAGTGTTGAAGCTACAACAGTGGATACTCCGAAGATTTGAAGAGTTGACGACTTTTAAGAGATGATGACCTTTAGAAGACCAAACCCCTATTTTGTACTTACGTTAGGTGCGACAATTGTGAGCCGTCAATTGTTTGATGTTTTTTCCGACGACCACAAAACAAAACCCGTCTTTTCAAAACCATTGTTTGTATTGAGTGTATCTCTCTCTTCTGAATCTCATCCCAAAACCCTTGGACCCAATAGAGGATGATTGAAGATAGACTTGTAGTCTCTGGACCAATAACCCAGCCGGAGGCAGAGTTATGGATACAAAACATGGAGGATCACTTCAAGAAAATTTTGGTTGCAAGGAAGTATGAAGTTCAATACGCTCTTCGATGCTTTACAAAAAGTGCTGCAACATGGTGGAAGACGCATCAAGCCATACAAGGATGTAGTGGAACAGAAAGTTGGGAGGAATTCAAAAAGACTCTGTTAAGATCTCGTCTCATCCGAGAGCATGGTGACAACCCGAAGAAGAAATGGTGTGCCTGCAGGATTTGTGGAGAAATAGGACACACCCAGGAGGAGCACAAGAATGAATGCCCTAATTGTGAAGGAAGTCACCTAGATGAAGAATGCCCAACTAGGCTGATTACTTGTTTCTTGTGTGAAGGGACTACCCACTACCCTGCTCAGTGTCACATTTACCCCATGGCGAACTATCCAGCAGAAGAAAGAAGCAATGAAAGAAGTCCTCAAGGAAACCTTAAGGTAATCCGCGATGGAGGAAGATATTGACGACCCTGATGGAGAAGGACTAGACAGATATTACTCACGTGCTTGCTACTCATGTGGAGAAGAGGGACATCTTTCACAGTATTGCACGAAGGAAAGTCAAGAGTATTTGGGAGACTTCCCGACAGAAGAAGTGGAGTTTGATCCATAGAAGATAGAAAAATTGATAGAAACGAAGAATTCGAGGAAGAGAAAGAGCATGTGTCCCCAGAACAATTCAATTTCTGCGGAAAAGGACCTGAGTCACATCACATGTTATCGGTGCAAGGATTTAGGTCATTATGCTAGCAACTACCCAACAAGGAAGCCAAGAACCCAGTGAACTAAGATAGCCACCATGAAGTCCTTAGATTGTCTGATGACATTAGTTTACGCTGTAAGGAAGTAGGGCATTTTGCCGGAGAATGTTCAGACCAGAGGAAAGATGAATCAGCATAGTTGAGATTTTGATATTAGAATGAAGCATGTAGCTAAATGTGGAGCACCCTTTTTACAATGTTGAGCTGAGTTATGGAAATGACATTGTAATGACTTGTGAAGCGATAGAAGTTGATATTTTCGGAATCTAAGAAGGAGATGTTATGAGTTGTTGGATGATTGTGAGTGCCCCTCACCCAGACCAAAACCTAGAACCCATGGAGATGCTGACCCAAACCTTTCTCGGACAAACGACCCCGTTTTACCCAAGGATATCCGAATGTTGTCCTGAGAACCCCTTTTGTCTTATACCCACAGATGACAACCCTTTACGAGTCTTTTCTCAAGGGCCCGGAAACAATCATGACCCTGACTAGCGACCAGG
The DNA here is from genome assembly GCA_902687465.1 of Secale cereale. Lineage (NCBI taxonomy): Eukaryota > Viridiplantae > Streptophyta > Magnoliopsida > Poales > Poaceae > Secale > Secale cereale. The sequence continues at coordinate 578,567,347 of LR738712.1, forward strand.
ATTACCCAAAGATCCTGAAGGACATGATGAAGCATATTCACGTGGAAGGAGATACAGTTTACAAGGGTTATCCCTTCATGGAGAATGGAGTTGAACTATGGTACGTGGAGGTTCACCTCCATCGTGGGAAAGGAGTTTTCCCAAAGACTATGGGTCAATACTTTTTCATCTCCCGAGTACCACGACCAACATTCTTCGACTCTGTTCGTGAAGCTGCTATGGAGGCCATACATCAGATTGGAGAAATACTCGAAGCAAGACTTCGTTATACCCAGGAATGCCTGAGTGGGGTGCATGCATAGATGATGGAGATGAAGCACACGACCAATAGGACGAAGCAAAAGATTGATGATTTCAAGAAGTACATTGCACAATTCCAGTGGGACTGAAGCGTCCTTAGCTAGGACAAAGGAATAAAGATGGGAGGAATGTTTGACCATACCCAACTAGGTGGATGGAAACATTTGTAGTGAAGCACCTTGGAAATTGAGATGTTGAATACTGGTTCAGGAGGTAACAAGAGATTTGATATGAGGAAAATATGGATTACGGATGAACCAGTGCATTTTGTGTAGGGCGATACTTTTCTGAGTGAACCTTGGACAAATAGAAAGGAAAGTGTTGCTCCAAGGAGTGGAGTTTGCACAAATAAGTTGGAGTTTATGTTTGATATGAAGCTTACCCCAAGAGTATGAAGGAAACAAGTACAATTGGATTTTTAAGAGGGTGTAATGCTGAAGTGTGGAGCAATAGAGACTCCAAGGATGAGTTAAGGATATACAAGTTCTGAAGTGGACCCAAACCGAGGACCTAAGGAAGCTACGTAATTATAAGGGAACCACGAGACTTGTCAGAAGTAATATGTTCCTGGTGTAATAAAGCAGTGCACTATGCCAGAGATTGTCCCAAGGAGAAGGAGACTTATGCTAAAGTAGTTGAGTTGAATCCTGCAATGGAAATGCAGTAGATCGTAGTAAATTGAGAATCATTGAAGTTAGGATCATGATGTTGGTTTTGGATTTTTAACGAGTTGCTACTTTATATAGGCATGAGTGAAATCACGATGCATAGAATGAGATTTTGAGGGAACTGGTGAGATTCATTTTAAGTGTGGTAGAATCCAACACCATTACCCGAATACACTAGCTAGTGGTTAGCTACGTCATACTTGGAATGGTTGGCCCAAGGATGATTGTGAGTAATCACACTCAGTTTTGAACCAAGAGAAGTACGGGATAATTGGAAGGATTCCCGAAAACCAAGGAAGTTGGATGTCGGAAGTATGATCAGTGGCAACCCGATGATGAGACCAAGTGTTACTAGTGACAAGTTGGAGATGAGCCATAACCCACAGGCCCCAGGACCTGTCAAGGAAGCAAGCACACTCTTGCTGAAGGAAAACGCCTGGAAGAAGTTACGACTTTGTCAATAGACGATCTTATAGGTGTTTACGCAAAACCCGAGGGTTGTGAAGAACGATAGATGTTTTGTTCAGCTTGCAGAAGTAATGGATTTTATTCGAACTTAGTTTGTCGACAAGAGAAATTCTGCAATGCTTGTGAGGATGATCGTGTGTTAGAATTCGAGATGCACTAAACCATATACAAGGTAATGATTTGGGTGCGGGATGGATTGATCACCATACCGACTTACTCTTATTATTCGCCTCTGTTATACGGGATGGTAAATTTGAGTGACTTACCTATGGTAGAGAGACGACGATGTCAAAACCTTGTTTAAACCTTAGAATGATATAGAAATTTCCCCCCTGTACAAGGCAACTGTTGCCAACCGTAGGTCATACGGTGAGGATGAAGCCCAGACCCGTTTTCTGCAGGAACCTAGTTGAACTGTTTGATGACCACCATGAGAGAACGATATTTGTTTAGTATTGGCGCCAGACCTGTCAGCTAAGAAGAGCTAGTCATAGAAAGAACCTTACCAGGATGAATGACACAAGGATTGAGGACAAATGTTAGACCCCTACCGAAGGATCCCCGAGAAGTAATTACCCTGAAGATTTGAGGAGACCAACCCTGTCAGCAATAAGGATGTAGTACTTGAGTTTTGAAGGAACCGTAACCATGTTTCTAAGTGTGGTAGCACCCCAGACCATACAATCAATGGATTTGCTAGAAGACCCCAAACCCTAACATATTTCTTGCTAGCCTCTCCGAATCTCGATGACAAGATTCATTTTAAGTGTGGTAGGTTTGTAACATCCCAAAATTCTAAATTTTGGAATGTTATATAAATAGATAGATTTGATTGCTTGTTTGATGTGCTGTGTGAAATTGAGTGAGTTTGAAACTTTTGAAAGTTAAATGAGAGGGAATAAAATGACTTTCCCAAAACTTTCACTTTGCATTTTGATCTCCGGGAATTCAAATTCTTTTCATCACAAAACCCTGGAGCGAAGATAATACGACTTCTTCCATTTATTAAATGAAAAAAGGGTTTGAAAGGATTTTGAATTTCATTCTTGAAATATTTCAAATTCAGAAACTTTCTGCAGCTCAATGATTTTCCCGAGAGAAGATAAAATGACTTCTTCAAATTATAGGAAATATGAGTTGGAGGTTTTCTGAAATTTTCTATATCTCATTTTCAAATTTGAATTATTGGGTTTTATTCAAATTATTTTCCTCCAAAAATAAATTATATAGAAAATAGGGTAACATGATTCCCTACAGCAGAAAATTGGAGAGAAATAAATTTGAAGTCATTTTGGTATTTTTAAATTTTATTTTACTAGATTTTATTGCAACAGTAGCACCTTTTGATTTATTAGAATTTGTGAGAATTTTATTTGACTGCAGAAAAATGTTCATGTTGTAGGAATTCATTTTCGGCCAATTTTAATATATAATATGCCTATATAAATATTATCCCTATTTTCGTTTTTTAGTCTTTCTTTTATGTTGCTTAAAAAAAACCGCGCGTGCGCCTTTGTTTATCAATCGCCCACGTGCGTAGCTTAGTAGCAGCAGACGCCTTTTTTTCCCTTTCTTCCTTATGGGCCAAGCCCAGCATTTTTTTCCAGTTTTTTTTTTCTTTTTTTCCCACTTCGGCCGAATTTAAAAATAAAAATAAAATTAGAGCAGCTGCGCGTGCGGGCGTGCGGCCCATTAGTTTTAACCCGTGCAGTTTCCTTCTATTTTAATTATACGTGTATGTTTAGTCCCACATTGCCTAGCTATAGACTTTTAAGCCTCTTTTTCACCTATAAATATAGACCCATAAAGCCTCAAAAATCATCCGATTTGGGTTAAATTAATATTTTGATTTGACTAGATTCACTTAAAAAAATATTTCTTCTCTTCGGCGGAAATTCTAGAAGATGTCTCCTCTCTCCGAAGTTATCTTTTCTCTACTTTATAAAGGTTTCTTTCTTCGTATTTTTTTAATATCCTCCTGTAGCTTATTATTTCTAGACTAGCACGGTAGAATAATTAGATTTATAAATTAGTTTATGTATTTATACATTAGACCTAGAATTCTTTTAGCCGTATCTATTTTTCTTCCGTAAAACAGCTTGGCCCTGATTTTTCAAATAGCCATAACTTTTTACTCGTTCGTCCAAATTAGATGAAACAAGCGCCCACAGTTTCGTTTTGACTCTACCTATCCAGTGAATCTATCAAATAAACTTTTTACAACTTTTCAAATTTCGAAATTTGTTCAAATTCATATTCGAACTTCTTTTGATCATATAATTTTAACCGTAACTCCGTTTTAATTTATTCTTTTTGCAAATCGAAGCTCTTGACCTAAACCTTCTAATAAGGTCAAATTCACATAATTTTGGTACTGTTGGAAATTGTTTTGTGTCTCAAGAGTCATTCATTTGTTTTCGAAGTTTTCCGAAGTGTTTTATTCGTTCTGTCCGATTTTCTGAGTGATGCTTATGTGTGGTTACTATTGTTTGCTTACGATAGATTGATCGGAGTGTGACGAGTAGACCTATCACGAGTTCTGAGTGCGAATCTTCTACATCGTCAGTACAAGGCAAGTTCACACTTTGATCATATCCTTTTCATACCCAGTTTTTATGCATTAGTTTCAATCCTCAAACATTGCATGAGTAGGTTTGATAACATGTGGGTCTTGGGAAGTAGTTGATGTGGTAGGAACCTATTGCCCTGCATTCAAACCCTTGGGAGTTACTTCTACGCTATGCTTAGGTTATCATGCTATGCTTGTAGACGTGGTTTGGGTTTGAGAGTATTCATGACAGATGTGAGATTGTTAATTAGTGGATACTTAAGGTGGCAACTTTAACACACATCTGGGTGGATTGAGGCACCTGGGTATTCCAGCGATTGCCTGTTTAGGCACCTGGGTATTCCGGCGATTGCCTGTTTTTCTTTATGGACCGCCACCCAGGCTCATAGGGATCATGAGGGTATTTCATACTAGAAACTTCCGTGTGCAGCCACAAGCTAATATGGGCTCTAGCATAGTTGATTAAGTCATGCGAACTCTTACAGTGGTGGACTAGCAGATGTAGATGATGTAGGTTGGTACGGTCTACCCGATCGTAAGGTGCTAGTGCTTCTGAAAGACTATGTCTCGGTCATCCGTTTCTCAAACATCATGTAGTGCGAGAATTCCAACGGAGGAGATCGAGTCTTGTGGGGAAAAGTGCACGAACCTCTGCAGAGTGTACAAACTAATCATGATTAGCCGTGTCCCCGGTTATGGACGTTTTGAGTATCTAGTACTTGGATTATGCTGTGAATGTCATCATGTGACTTTAATTAATTTTGTTGGGTTTTAATGATGATGCTTAATTGGGATTGAGAGGGTGTCTACACTCTCAATGTTTAACAACCACCATGATAGTTAAATAAAAATGTATTCCTTTGTTGTAGGAAAAAAAATTGGCTTTACGCAAAAACTTTAACCTTACAGCCTCCACCAGCCAAATATGCATGTAGTTGTAGGCTTTGTTCATCATTATCATTACAGTGTGAAATTGCCAGTACATTCAATGTACTGACCTACATGGCTGCAACGTCTCATGTTGCAGGAATTATTCGACGAGTAAGTGTTACGTTAGGGTTGCGCTGTCTACACTCAACTTTGCCGTTGGTGTTGATGGAACTCCACAACCTTGTTGCTTCCTCTATGTTTGATCGAGGTAATAGTATTTACGCTACTTTATACATGTGATTTACCTCTGTTATAAATCCTCGAGTACTGTGTGTGTCAGCATACCGATCCAGGGATGACACTTAAGCACAGAGACTTGATCCATTCGGGTCGGATCGCTACAAGGGAGAGAGGGAGGGGGCAAACCCTTGGTCCAGATAGGCCTTAAGGCCCACCCTAGGGCGCCCCACTCTCTCCCCCTCCTGGCTGCCCCCTAGATGGGATCTAGGGGCTGCCGACACCCCTAGGGAGGGAACCCTAGATGGGGGCGCAGCCCCTCCCCTCCCCTTATATATATATATATATATATATATATATATATATATATATATATATATATATATATATATATATATATATATATATATATATATATATATATATATATATATATATATGTGGGGTTTCGGGGCTGCGAGATGCACGAGAACCTCTCCCTCTTGGCGCAGCCCTACCCCTCTCCCTCCTCGTCTCTTGCGGTGCTTGGCGAAGCCCTACTCGAGTGCCACACTCCTCCACCACCACCACGCCGTCGTGCTGCTGCTGGACGGCTGCACGTGTGTTGAACGCGGAGGCTTCGTTGTTCGGCGCTTAGATCGAAATCAACCGCGATCTGAATCGCTACGAGTACGACTCCTTCATCCGCGTTCTTGCAACGCTTCCGCATGGCTATCTTCAAAGGTATGAAGATGCACTCCCCTCTCATTGCTAGTAATCTCCATAGATAGATCTTGGTGATGCGTAGGAATTTTTTTGATTTTCTGCAACGATCCCCAACAGTGGCATCATGAGCTAGCTCTACGCGTAGTTACTATGCACGAGTAGAACACAAGATTGTTGTGGGCGTAGATCATGTCAATTTACTTGCCGCTACTAGTCTTATCTTGATTCGGCGACATCGTGGGATGAAGCGGCCCGGACCAACCTTACACATACGCTTACGTGAGACAGGTTGCACCGACTGACATGCACTAGTTGCATAAGGTGGCTAGCGGGTGTCTATCTCCCCCACTTTAGTCGGATCGGATTCGATGAAAAGGGTCCTTATGAAGGGTAAATAGTAATTGGCATATCACGTTGTGGTTTTTGCGTAGGTAAGAAACGTTCTTGCTAGAAACCTATAGCAGCCACGTAAAACTTGCAACAACAATTAGATGACGTCTAACTTGTTCTTGCAGCATGTGCCGTGTGATGTGATATGGCCAAAAGGATGTGATGAATGATATATATATATATATATATATGTGATGTATGAGATTGATCATGTTCTTGTAATAGGAATCACGACTTGCATGTCGATGAGTATGACAACCGGCAGGAGCCATAGGAGTTGTCTTATTTTATTGTATGACCTGCGTGTCATTGAAAACGCCATGTAATTACTTTACTTTATTGCTAACCGTTAGCCATAGTAGTAGAAGTGATGTTTGGTGAGACAACTTCATGAAGACATGATGATGGAGATCATGGTGTCATGCCGGTGACGATGATGATCATGGAGCCCCGAAGATGAAGATCAAAAGGAGCAAGATGATATTGGCCATATCATGTCACTATTTGATTGCATGTGATGTTTATCATATTTTACATCTTATTTGCTTAGAACGACGGGAGTAAATAAGATGATCTCTCACTAAAATTTCAAGAATTGTGTTCCCCCTAACTGTGCACCGTTGCTAAGGTTCGTTGTTCCGAAGCACCACGTGATGATCGGGTGTGATAGGCTCTAACGTTCGCATACAACGGGTGTAAGACAGATTTACACACGCAATACACTTAGGGTTCACTTGACGAGCCTAGCATGTACAAACATGGCCTCGGAAAACGGATGACCGAAAGGTCGAACATGAGTCGTATAGAAGATATGATCAACATAAAGATGTTCACCGTTGATGACTAGTCCGTCTCACGTGATGATCGGACACGGCCTAGTCGATTCGGATCATGTATTACTTGGATGACTAGAGAGATGTCTATCTGAGTGGGAGTTCATTAAATTTGTTTAGATGAACTTAATTGTCATGAAAATAGTCTAAAATCTTTACAATATGTCTTGTAGATCCAATGGCCCACGCTAATGTCGCCCTCAACTTCAACACGTTCCTAGAGAAAACCAAGCTGAAAGACGATGGTAACAACTATACGGATTGGGTCCGTAACTTGAGGATCGTCCTCATAGCTGCCAAGAAAGCATATGTCCTTGAAGCACCGCTAGGTGATGCACCCGTTTTCCCAGCAACTCAAGACGTTATGAACGCCCGGCAGTCGCGTAGTGATGATTACTCCTTGGTTCAGTGCGGCATGCTTTACAGCTTAGAATCGGGACTCCAAAAGCGTTTTGAGCAGCACAAAGCATATGAGATGTTCCAAGAGCTGAAAATGGTCTTCCAAGCTCATGCCCGAGTCGAGAGATATGAAGTCTCCGACAAGTTCTAAAGTTGTAAGATGGAGGAGAATAGTTCTGTCAGCGAACATATACTCAAAATGTCTGGGTTGCACAACCGCTTGTCTTAGCTGGGAATTAATCTCCTAGATGACGCGATCGTTGACAAAATCCTTCAGTCGCTCCCACCTAGCTACAAGAGCTTTGTGATGAACTTCAATATGCAAGGGATGGAGAAGTCCATTCCCGAGGTGTATTCGATGCTGAAATCAGCGGAGGTGGAGATCAAGAAAGAACATCAAGTGTTGATGGTGAATAAAACCACTAAGTTCAAGAAAGGCAAGGGTAAGAATAACTTCAAGAAGGACGGAAAATGAGTTGTCGCGCCCGGTAAGCCAGTCGCCAGGAAGAAGCCAAAGAATGGACCCAAGATTGAGACTGAGTGCTTTTATTGCAAGGGAACGGGTCACTGGAAGCGGAACTGTCCCAAATACTTAGCGGATAAGAAGGCCGGCAACGTCAAAGGTATATGTGATATACATGTTATTGATGTGTACCTTACCAGCGCTCGTAGTAGCTCCTGGGTATTTGATACCGGTGCAGTTGCTCACATTTGTAACTCAAAGCAGGAGTTGCGGAATAAGCGAAGACTGGCGAAGGACGAGGTGACCATGCGCGTCGGGAATGGTTCCAAGGTCGATGTGATCGCCGTCGGCACGCTACCTCTGCATCTACCTTCGGGATTAGTTTTAAACCTCAATAATTGTTATTTAGTACCAGCTTTGAGCATGAACATTGTATCTGGATCTCGTTTAATGCGAGAAGGCTACTCATTTAAATCTGAGAATAATGGTTGTTCTATTTATATGAGAGAAATGTTTTATGGTCATGCCCCGCTGGTCAATGCTTTATTCTTATTGAATCTCAAACGTGATGTTACACATATTCATAGTGTGAATGCCAAAAGATGTAAGGTTGATAATGATAGTCCCACAAACTTGTGGCACTGCCGCCTTGGTCATACTGGTGTTAAACATATGAAGAAGCTCCATGCAGATGGACTTTTGGAGTCTCTTGATTATGAATCATTTGACACGTGCGAACCATGCCTCCTGGGCAAGATGACCAAGACTCTGTTCTTCGGAACAATGGAGCGAGCAACCAACTTGTTGGAAATCATACATACCGATGTGTGTGGTCCAATGAGTGTTGAAGCTCGCGGTGGCTATCGTTATGTTCTCACCCTCACAGATGACTTCAGTAGATATGGGTATGTCTACTTGATGAAACACAAGTCTGAGAACTTTGAAAAGTTCAAGGAATTTCAGAATGAGGTTGAGAATCAACGTGACAGAAAAATAAAGTTCTTACGATCAGATCGTGGAGGAGAATATTGAAATCACGAAGTTGGCACGCATCTAAGGAACTATGGAATTGTTTCACAATTGACGCTACCTGGAACACCTCAGCGTAATGGTGTTTCCGAACATCGTAATCGTACTCTGTTGGACATGGCATGATCTATGATGTCTCTTACCGACTTATCGCTATCATTCTGGGGTTATGCTTTAGAGACTGCCGCATTCACTTTAAATAGAGCACCGTCTAAGACCGTTGAGACGACACCGTATGAACTTTGGTTTGGGAAGAAACCTAAGTTGTCGTTTCTAAATGTTTGGGGATGCGATGCTTATGTTAAGAAACTTCAACCTGAAAAGCTCGAACCCAAATCGGAAAAATGCGTCTTCATAGGATACCCTAAGGAAACTATAGGGTATACATTCTACCTCAGATCCGAAGGCAAGGTCTTTGTTCCCAAGAATGGATCCTTTCTGGAGAAAGAGTTTCTCTCGAAAGAAGTAAGTGGGAGGAAAGTGGAACTTGATGAAGTTATTGTCACCCCTTCCGAACCGGAAAGTAGCGCAGCGCAGGAAGATGTTTCTATGGTGCCTGCACCGACTAGGGAGGAAGTTAATGATAATGATCATGAAGCTTCAGATCAAGTTACCGCTGAACTTCGTAGGTCTGATGACCCACAACCATAAGGGATCTATTGCAGCGTTTTCGATAAGTAAGAGTGTCGAACCCAACGAGGAGCAGAAGGTATTGATAAGTGATTCTGAGCAAGGAATAACTGCAAGCACTAAAAGATAACTTTTTAGGGGTTTTCTTGATATAAGCAACAGGAAAGTAAAAGCGAGCAAAGAAAAAGGCACTGGAGAGTAACAAGTGGCCCAATCCTTTCTGAGCAAAGGAGAGGCCTAGCAACTGAACTTATAAAGGCTAAAGTGTTCTTGAGGACACACGGGAGAGGTAGTCATGTGCTTTCGCCATATTCCGTATCGGTACTATGTGATGTGTTGATAAGTGTTGAGTGGGTGGATCTATGCTAGTACACCCTCTAGACTAAGATGAGTGCACTCTTATGATTAAACACCTTGCAAGCATCCGCAAATACAAGATAGTATTTAAGGCAAAAGCCTAACCATAGCAATACGATCGATGATCCATTGTTCCCTTGTGCAAAAGCGTGCGAACTGGGGTTCAGGTTTCTGTCACTCCGGCAACCCACCGTAAGCATTCTTTGTACACAATGTATTCCCCTAGGTCCTTAATAAGGCGAAGTGTTGAGTGTTCGACTCACACAACACCACTAGGAAAATAACAACACAACTTAAGTATCAAACAACACATATTACTTCAACATCATATGACTACTAACAACAAGACTTCTCCCATGTCCTCAAGAACTAAAGTAACTACTCACAAGACATAAAAGAGATCATGATCAGTGGAGATAGATGGATGATAAACAATCTGGACACAATGATATTTCTCCAACAAAACTCAATAGCATTCACCACAAAGTAGTAATCAACACCGATAGGGTAGAGAGGATAGATAGTACGGATTACAACACAAGTTGCAATTGTGAGATGAGATTGGATGAAGATGGAGATGGTGCTGATGTTGGGGATGATGTTGATGATGATCTCGATGATGACCGTGACGATGGTGATGACGATGGCGATGATCTCCCCTTCCGGGAGGTGATATGATCTCCCCTTCCGGGAGGTGATCTCCCTGGCGGAATCTGCCCGCCGGAGATGGCTTTTCTTCTCTGTAGGTTTCCGCCACGGAGCGGCGGCGGAACTCCGTAAACTCTCCCCCTTTTAGGGTTTCTGGATGACAAGGAGTATATAGGCCAGAGGGGGGAGCCTGGAATGGGCCAGGGGCTCCAGGCGCCCTCCCGGCGCGGCCAGGGTGGGGGCCGCGCCAGGTGGCCACCTGGGCACCCTGTGGCCCCCCTCTGGTTGCTCTTTTGCGTATCTTCGTGATCCTTCTGGAAAATACCCTCCGTCGATTTTCAGGTAATTTGGAGGTATTCTTCTTCAGCAACTCAGCGTCCACTTTTTACCGCTGAATCCTGCGTCTGCTGCTTCGGCACCGGAAAGTTGCAAACTGTGTAAAATAGGCCAAAACAACATAAGAACATCATCGTAATGTGAAATATATCAATGAATAAGGATGAATTACGATATAAAATAGTGATGCATTTTGGACGTATCAACACCCCCAAGCTTAGACCTCACTTGTCCCCAAGCGAATACTGAGCTCGGTAAACCTGTCCACAAGTTTAGAGAGTGAAGTGTCGATAAATAGAATACGGACAAGAAGCATCATAGTTTCTTCACCAAACTCAAATATCCTCAACAACAATCTTCAACTCATAAGGCCCTTATAAAAGAGTGGTAACACTTATAATCGAAAGTAGGGCTAAGAAAACTCATCAAATCATGGCAAACATGTCCTTTGGTCAAAGAACAACTAATAGCTTTTACTTTTGCTCTTTCTCTTTATGTTTTGATGAGATTAATTGAAGCTTTTGAAAGAACATGTTATTAGGCAATAAGTGAAAGTGTTAACACAAAGGAAGATGTTTGCTTTAGCTGGGCTTGACAAACAACTTACTTATCAAATGATAATGTCAACAAGGATATGATATGACAAATCTTAATGCAACTTTATATGAATGAATCCTCGTCAACATCAAATGTATACTCTCTTTAAGAATAGAAGGAAGTAGGAATAACTGACTCAACCTAAAACTAAGAGATAGGCCCTGCTCTAGGGAAGTAGGGAAAACTCATGTGCTATCCTTAAATCAAACAGAATGAAAACAAGTTTTGAGAGGTGCATGATTTGTCAACGAATGCTAATAGATAACTCAATTACTTCTCAAACTGGACAAGTTTCGAGGAACGGCTCCCGCACGGGGACGATCACATCCCCTTAATCTCCTTTGTTTATCACTGCCAAAAGTTTTCTGATTTCTCATGAACAAAGCGTGAAGGAGGGTTTGTTTGTTGTATTATCTTTTATGAGCCGGGTGCACTCATGCCAGTTCCTCCTCGTATTAGGGGTTTGAAGATTAGACATGCAATCCCGGGGTAAAACTTGTCCAACTTAAAAAGATCATGAATTAACTACTACTTCCTCATGAGCTAAAACAGGGGCACAAAATAGAAGATTTTGAACATTTAAGGATAACACATAAATTCTATACTTTAGGAGGTGGTAGTGGAATACCACGAATAGGAAGGTATGGTGGACTCATATGAAAGGTATTGGTTTAAGGGTATGGATGCACAAGCAGAATTCCGCTTAGTACAGAGTTTAGGCTAGCAAAGGCTTTGAGAGAACAGACAATTGATGATGACTAAGATGCAAAGCAATATAAAGCATAAACATTAAAATAAGCATAACACATCAAGTTGTCTTCCTTGTCAGCATAACACTTCAAGCATAATAACATAAAGGTTTTGGCTATGTCGCTACTTTAAGAAAATCATGCTTGTTGTTAAGACCAAAGCTATGTTTGCCAAGATTAAATAAAGTTTTCAAAGCCATACCTGATATAAGGTCAATACTCCCCATAAGAATCATCATATAAGGTCGATTGCGTGAAGAGAATACCGAGTGCAGCAAAGGAACCAATAGACTTCTCATTAATATTCCATCATAGACGACTCCACACTCACGGATACAATTTCTCCACAGAAGGAGTGATAGACCTCAATGCACACACCTATTTCATATAATAACCTCCCTAGACATGATACGACTCTACTTGACTCTAAAAGACAAAAGATAAAGATAAAGATACCGGGCACTCCCCCAAGCTTGGAACAAGCCAAGGGGATGCCATTACCCAAGGAGATTTCACTCCTCATTCTTGTTGACGTTGATTCTTCAAATCTCTTATGACACGGCGAAGGGTTTGGTTTTCCTTCTCCAAGATCTCCACTTGTACCTTTAGTACACGGAAATCTTCGCACAGCTGATTGGTGATGCGATAAGCCTTGGAGATGGTGGAGAGCGTACGTTGATCTTCAAGTGAAGTAGAGGGCCCTGAAAGGTTAAGAGAAAGATCATAATGAGGTTGGACAGATCCCACCATGATGGGATTGCTTGGGCCTCCTTGTTGTAGGGCAGTGATAGTCTTGACTTCCTCCCTCACGGAGCGCTCCATCTCCGCTTGTCTTGCGGCAATCTCTTCTTCGGTAGCCCAGTCAACGTGCTTCCCTTGATTAAGATCCTTCTGGACTTGACGTAGCCGCCATCCCAAGAAGTCCTCTCTGCTCGAGCCACAAGAAGACATCTCTAACAATAACTTTTTACCCTGGCAGAAACAGATCGAAAAGAAAACACACGAAATCGCGAGATACGTTGCTGGAACAATCCGGGCAAATATATAGCAAAAAATTTTGCACAGAAAGGAAGGTAACAAGCTAAAGTGGGGTCGGAGATGGACTCCTGGGTGCCCAGGCGGCCTCCCGGCGCGGCCAGGAGGTAGGCCGCGCCAGGGGGGCGCTTGGGCCCCCTGGAGCTTGTCTCCGGCTCCACTTAGGCTTAGAATTTTCCTAATTTTGCAAAAACTCATAATATGGAACTTTTATGGCGGTTCGCGATGTTTCCTTACCGTAATACATACCTTTTCTTATTCTGCTTCTGCTGGTGTCTGAAACAGGGCTGCAACATGTTCTTCGTGAGTTGTTGTGTATATCATATTCACATCAACATTGACAGGGTCTCCTGCTATGTAATGCTTAAGTCTTTGCCCATTCACAACTTGAGGTTTGGTGCCTTCAAAATTGTTAATCTTGATTGCACCAGACCGATAGACTTCTTCAATATGAAATGGCCCTTCCCACCTGGAAAGTAGTTTGCCTGGAGAAAACCTGAAACGGGATCTAAACAACAAAACTTTATCACCAACATTAAATTCACGTTTCAGAATCCTCCTATCATGCCACTTCTTTACCTTTTCCTTGAACATTTTAGCGCTCTCGTAAGCTTCACTTCTCCACTCATCTAGAGAAGTCAAGTTCATGAGACGCTTCTCACCAGCTAACTTTGGGTCAGCATTAAGCTCTCTAACAGCCCAGAAAGCTTTGTGCTCTAATTCTAATGGCAAATGGCAAGCCTTGCCATAAACCATCTTATAGGGGGACATGCCCATGGGGTTTTTGTAAGCAGTTCTATACGCCCACAAAGCATCTCCTAACTTATTTGACCAGTCCTTTCTATTTCTGTTTACTGTCTTCTGTAAGATCAACTTGATCTCTCTATTGGTGAGCTCAACTTGCCCACTAGTTTGAGGAAGGTACGGTGAAGCAATTCTATGATTGACATCGTACTTGGCTAAAGCTTTTCTAAAAGCTCCATGCGTGAAGTGTGATCCTCCATCAGTCATGAGATACCTAGGTACACCAAACCTAGGGAAAATCACATCTTTGAGCATTTTCAAAGATGTCTTGTGATCAGCACTTTCAGTGGGGATTGCTTCAACCCACTTGGTCACATAATCAACAGCTACTAAAATGTGAGTGTACTTGTGCGAAGAAGGAAAAGGACCCATAAAATCAAAACCCCAGCAATCAAAAGGTTCAATCACTAGTGAGTAATTCATAGGCATCTCATTCCTTCTACTAATGTTACCAACTCTCTGACATTTATCACAGGCTAAAACATAATTTCTAGCATCCTTAAAGAGAGTAGGCCAATAAAAACCTGATTGAAGAACCTTATGTGCGGTCCTCTCACCGGCATGATGTCCTCCATATATTGCTGCAAAGGATCATTAGGGGGAATAACAATAGAAGCAATACTTTCAATAATTTTATCATCACTAGGTAAATCGGTACCACGAGGCTGCTTAGAGAACTTAGAAAAGTAAAATTCATATGGCTCACCATTGAATTCAATAGAAACTTTACCTTTCTTGCAATCTATTATAGCTCCACAAGTTCTGAGAAAAAGTCTACCAAAAATAATAGGACAAAAATTGTCCCTCACTGAACCAAGTACTAGAAAGTCGGTAGGGTATTTTACCTTTCCACATAGGACTTCAACGTCTCTCACAATTCCGATAGGAGAGATAGTTGCTCTGTTTGCAAGATGAATGGTAACATCAACTTCTTCAAGTTCACAAGGTGAAATCTCACCGATGATCTCTTGATAAAGTGAATAGGGGATAACACTAGCACTCGATCCCAAATCGCATAGCCCATAATAATTGTGATTTCCTATTTTAACAGGTACTACTGGAGTACCTGAAGTTGGGC
Organism: Secale cereale; assembly: GCA_902687465.1. NCBI lineage: Eukaryota > Viridiplantae > Streptophyta > Magnoliopsida > Poales > Poaceae > Secale > Secale cereale. The sequence goes on from LR738712.1 coordinate 578,582,512, forward strand.
CTTTATTCTTGGCTGTGACAAGGTTAGTGGAAACAGCACAAAATTTTACATTGGAATCGAAAACATCATTAGTAACAAGGTCTTTAACCAATGCAACTTGAGGATCGACCTTGATCTGGTCCTCAGGCTCATCAATTCTTCTCTCACTTTTATTTATTATGCCTGTCACAAGAGAGTGCTCCCTTATCCTTGCGGGAAAAGGAGGCTTTTCATATATAACTGCAGGCAAAATAGGGTCAGCAACATGAATATCAACAGGTAACTCTTTGAAAGGTTCATGATGTTGATCTCTCTTATTTTTAAAAGAATCAACGTGAGAGGCAAAATCCTTACAGAAATCAATCATTAGATGGGAATCAAGACCAATCTTAGAGCAAAAGGTATTAAAGTAATCAGTTTTCACATAGCTCTCAATATAATCATGCTCATAATTTATAGCGGGTTCAATACCTTTATCGATTTCCCAATCTTCGGTATTCCTCTGGATCCTTTCAATGAGATCCCACCTTTCTTCAACACTCTTCGTCTGAAATACCCCACTAGAGGAGGCATCCATCATCTCCTTATCCTGACGAGAAAGCCTGTCATAAAATTTTTTAAGTATAATTTTCTTGGGGAGCTCATGAATAGGACATTTGAGCATTAGGGACTTCAATCTCCCCCAAGATTGAGCAATGCTTTCTCCGTCACGAGACCTAAAGTTATAGATATAGTTTTTGTCTCGATGAATTTCATGAAGAGGATAAAACTTGGTATAAAAGAGAGACATAAGCTCTTGCCAATCAAGCAAGTGTGAGTTATCGAGAAGCTTATACCAATCTGAAGCTTTATCTATAAGCGATACGGAGAACAATTTCCTCATGACAAACTCCATTGATACACCTGCAAGCTTAAATAATGAACATAGTTGTGACAGATATAGCAAGTGTTCACCGGGATGTCTGTCTCCTGCATAACGATTAGCCAAAACATAATCGATAATACCAGCTGGTATTTTATAGGGCACAATTTCAGTAGGGGGAGGAGCAACCACCACAGATGTGGGGCGTCTTCCCACAAGCAACGATCCAATAGCAAGGTTGTCCATAAGGACAAAGAGTAGCAACAACAAAATAAAAACAGAAATATAAAAACTTCCTTGCCAGCTTCACTTACCAATAGCGCTACACTCCCCGGCAACGGCGCCAGAAAACGGTACATGATGACCCACAACCGTAAGGGATCTATTGCAGCGTTTTCGATAAGTAAGAGTGTCGAACCCAACGAGGAGCAGAAGGTATTGATAAGTGATTCTGAGCAAGGAATAACTGCAAGCACTGAAAGATAACTTTTTAGGGGTTTTCTTGATATAAGCAACATGAAAGTAAAAGCGAGCAAAGTAAAAGGCACTGGAGAGTAACAAGTGGCCCAATCCTTTCTGAGCAAAGGAGAGACCTACAACTGAACTTATAAAGGCTAAAGTGTTCTTGAGGATACACAGGAGAGGTAGTCATGTGCTTTCGCCATATTCCGTATCGGTACTATGTGATGTGTTGATAAGTGTTGAGTGGGTGGATCTATGCTAGTACACCCTCTGGACTAAGATGAGTGCACTCTTATGATTAAACACCTTGCAAGAATCCGCAAATACAAGATAGTATTTAAGGCAAAAGCCTAACCATAGCAATACGATCGATGATCCATTGTTCCCTTGTGCAAAAGCATGCGAACTGGGGTTCAGGTTTCTGTCACTCCGGCAACCCACCGTAAGCATTCTTTGTACACAATGTATTCCCCTAGGTCCTTAATAAGGCGAAGTGTTGAGTGTTCGATTCACACAACACCACTAGGAAAATAACAACACAACTTAAGTATCAAACAACACATATTACTTCAACATCATATGACTACTAACAACAAGACTTCTCCCATGTCCTCAAGAACTAAAGTAACTACTCACAAGACATAAAAGAGATCATGATCAGTGGAGATAGATGGATGATAAACAATCTGGACACAATGATATTTCTCCAACAAAACTCAATAGCATTCACCACAAAGTAGTAATCAACACCGATAGGGTAGAGAGGATAGATAGTACGGATTACAACACAAGTTGCAATTGTGAGATGAGATTGGATGAAGATGGAGATGGTGCTGATGTTGGGGATGATGTTGATGATGATCTCGATGATGCCCGTGACGATGGTGATGATGATGGCGATGATCTCCCCTTCCGGGAGGTGATCTCCCCGGCGGAATCTGCCCGCCGGAGATGGCTTTTCTTCTCTGTAGGTTTCCGCCACGGAGCGGCGGCGGAACTCCGTAAACTCTCCCCATTTTAGGGTTTCTGGATGACGAGGAGTATATAGGCCAGAGGGGGGAGCCTGGAGTGGGCCAGGGGCTCCAGGCGACCTCCCGGCGCGGCCAGGGTGGGGGCCGCGCCAGGTGGCCGCCTGGGCACCCTGTGGCCCCCCTCTGGTTGCTCTTTTGTGTATCTTCGTGATCCTTCTGGAAAATACCCTCCGTCGATTTTCAGGTAATTTGGAGGTATTCTTCTTCAGCAACTCAGCGTCCACTTTTTACCGCTGAATCCTGCGTCTGCTGCTTCGGCACCGGAAAGTTGCAAACTGTGTAAAATAGGCCAAAACAACATAAGAACATCATCGTAATGTGAAATATATCAATGAATAAGGATGAATTACGATATAAAATAGTGATGCATTTTGGACGTATCAAGGTCCACAAGGACACGTTCCGCACCAGAGTGGTACGGCAACCCTGTCATGGAAATCATGTTGTTAGACAACGGTGAACCTTCGAACTATGAAAAAGCGATGGCGGGCCCGGACTCCAACAAATGGCTTGAAGCCATGAAATCCGAGATAGGATCCATGTATGATAACAAAGTATGGACTTTGGTGGACTTGCCCGATGATCGGCAAGCCATAGAAAATAAATGGATCTTTAAGAAGAAGACTGACGCGGATGGTAATGTGACCATCTATAAGGCTCGGCTTGTCGCTAAAGGTTATCGACAAGTTCAAGGGATTGACTACGATGAGACTTTTTTCTCCCGTAGCGATGCTGAAGTCCGTCCGAATCATGTTAGCAATTGCCGCGTTCTATGATTATGAGATATGGAAAATGGACGTCAAAACGGCATTCCTTAATGGCTTCCTTAAGGAAGAACTGTATATGATGTAGCCGGAAGTTTTTGTCGATCCTGAGAGTGCTAACAAGGTATGCAAGCTCCAGCGCTCCATCTATGGGCTGGTGCAAGCATCTCGGAGTTGGAACATTCGCTTTGATGAGGTGATCAAAGCGTTTGGGTTTATACAGACTTGGGGAGAAGCCTGTATTTACAAGAAAGTGAGTGGGAGCTCTGTGGCATTTCTCATATTATATGTGGATGACATATTGCTGATGGGAAATGATGTAGAACTCTTGGAAAGCATAAAGGCCTACTTGAATAAATGTTTTTCAATGAAGGACCTTGGAGAAGCTGCTTACATATTAGCCATCAAGATCTATAGAGATAGATCGAGACGCCTCATTGGTCTTTCACAAAGCACATACCTTGACAAGATATTGAATAAGTTCAATATGGATCAGTCCAAGAAAGGGTTCTTGCCTGTATTGCAAGGTATGAGATTGAGCACAGCTCAATGCCCGACCTCGTCAAAAGATAGAGAAAAGATGTGTGTCATCCCCTATGCCTCGGCCATAGGTTCTATTATGTATGCCATGCTGTGTAGCAGACCTGATGTGAACCTTGCCATAAGTTTGGTGGGGATGTACCAAAGTGATCCCGGTATGGAACACTGGACAGCGATCAAGAACATCCTGAAGTACCTGAAAAGGACTAGGGATATGTTTCTCATTTACGGAGGTGACGAAGAGCTCGTCGTAAAGGGTTACGTCGATGCTAGCTTCGACACAGATCTAGATGACTCCAAGTCACAAACCGGATACGTGTATATTTTGAATGGAGGGGCAGTCAGCTGGTGCAGTTGCAAGCAAAGCGTCGTGGCGGCATCTACATGTGAAGCGGAGTACATAGCTGCTTCCGAAGCAGCGCAGGAAGGAGTTTGGATGAAGGAGTTCATCACCGACCTAGGAGTTATTCCAAGTGCGTCGGGCCTGATAACTCTCTTCTGTGACAACACTGGAGCTATTGCCATTGCCAAGGAGCCCAGGTTTCACAAGAAGACCAAGCACATCAAGCGCCATTTCAACTCCATCCGGAATTATATTCAAGATGGGGACATAGATATTTGTAAAGTGCATACGGATCTGAATGTCTCAGATCCGTTGACTAAACCTCTTCCACGAGCAAAACATGATCAACACCAGAACTCTACGGGTGTTCGATTCATCACAATGTAACTAGATTATTGACTCTAGTGCAAGTGGGAGATTGTTGGAAATATGTCCTAGAGGCAATAATAAAATGGTTATTATTATATTTCCTTGTTCATGACAATTGTCTATTGTTCATGCTTTAATTGTATTATCCGGAAACAGTAATACATGTGTGAATACATAGACCACAACATGTCCCTAGTGAGCCTCTAGTTGACTAGCTCGTTGATCAATAGATGGTTACGGTTTCATGACCATGGACATTGGATGTCATTGATAACGGGATCACATCATTAGGAGAATGATGTGATGGACAAGACCCAATTCTAAGCCTAGCACAAGATCGTGTAGTTCGTATGCTAAAGCTTTTGCAATGTCAAGTATCTGTTCCTTAGACCATGATGTTGTGCAACTCCCAGATACCGTAGGAATACTTTGGGTGTGCCAAACGTCTCAACGTAACTGGGTGGCTATAAAGGTACACTACGGGTATCTCCGAAAGTATCTGTTGGGTTGGCACGAATCGAGACTAGGATTTGTCACTCCGTATGACGGAGAGGTATCTCTGGGCCCACTCAGTAAGACATCATCATAATGAGCTCAGTGTGACTAAGGGGTTGGTCACGGGATGATGTGTTATGGGACGAGTAAAGAGACTTGCCGTAACGAGATTGAACAAGGTGTCGGTATACCGACGATCGAATCTCGGGCAAGTGCTATACCGATAGACAAAGGGAATCGTATACGGGATTGATTGAATCCTTGACATCTGGGTTCATCCGATGAGATCATCATGGAACATGTGGGAACCAACATGGGTATCCAGATCTCGCTGTTGGTTATTGGCCGGAGAGCTGTCTCGGTCATGTCTGCATGGTTCCCGAACCCGTAGGGTCTACACACTTAAGGTTCGATGACGCTAGGGTTATAGGGAATGTAGTACGTGGTTACCGAATGTTGTTCGGAGTCCCGGATGAGATCCCGGATGTCACAAGGAGTTCCGGAATGGTCCGGAGGTAAATATTTATATATGGGAAGTCCCGTTTTGGTCACCAGAAATGTTCCAGGCGTTATCGGTAACGTACCGGGACCACCGGAAGGATTCCGGGGGTCCACCGGGAGGGGCCACCAGCCCAGAGGGTTGCGTGGGCCAAGTGCGGGAAGGGACCAGCCCCAGGTGGGCTGGTGCGCCCCCCACCAAGGCCCAAGGTGCAGGGAGAGAGGGAGGGGGCAAACCCTAGGTCCAGATGGGCCTTAAGGCCCACCCTAGGGCGCCCCCCTCTCCCCCCTCCTGGCCGCCCCTAGATGGGATCTAGGGGCTTCCGCCACCCCTAGGGAGGGAACCCTAGATGGGGGCGCAACCCCTCCCCTCCCCTTATATATATGTGGGGTTTCGGGGCTGCGAGATGCACGAGAACCTCTCCCTCTTGGCGCTGCCCTACCCCTCTCCCTCCTCGTCTCTTGCGGTGCTTGGCGAAGCCCTGCTGGAGTGCCACACTCCTCCACCACCACCACGCCGTCGTGCTGCTGCTGGACAGAGTCTTCCCTAACATCTCCCTCTTCCCTTGCTGGATCAAGGTGCGGGAGACGTCACCGGGCTGCACGTGTGTTGAACGCGGAGGCACCGTTGTTCGACGCTTAGATCGAAATCAACCGCGATCTAAAGCGCTACGAGTACGACTCCTTCATCCGCGTTCTTGCAACGCTTTCGCATCGCGATCTTCAAAGGTATGAAGATGCACTCCCCTCTCGTTGCTAGTAATATCCATAGATAGATCTTGGTGATGCGTAGGAATTTTTTTGATTTTCTGCAACGATCCCCAACAGCACCCTTCTTGATTGCGCGGTAGTCGCTTTTATTAAGGCGATCTCTCACAAAAATATCAACTAGTTAGTGTTCTCCCAAGTGTAGCACCATCACGGCACCTAACTTTTCGGGGTATCGAAGGATCTCGCTGGGTACGAACGATTAGGGAAGTGTGAGGCGGGTGAGTTGAGACCTCGCAACAAGATCACTTGGTTGTCTTGACGTTCTGGAAGGATCTCCCTAAGCTCGGAACACGCCCATCGAAAGATGAACAAGAGTCACATAGAGATGTGATCGGCAAGTTTGCCTACCGATTGAATTTCCCGCCATCAGCGTTCATCTCGTTCAATGGCGTTGAATGGATATGCGGGTCTTGTGTCACTCATAATCAATTTTGAGAGATATTGATTTGAGTGGGAGCGCACTGTTGAATTAACATGTTTAATTCTCAGTGCAATTAATTATGAACACTGTCTAAGTGTTTCTTGCAAAATAGTTGTAGAATAATGGCTTGCGTTTCCACCTTCTCTGTTAAAATTGAATAGCTGTTAAATATCTGGTTAAAACTTTATGATTGGTAACGTAATGAGAGGATTGTCCTCAAAAGTGTCGAGAAGGACTTTGTCCTATCACATGCTTTCCGTATCCCCCCGCTAATGCTATGGATCATGTGACCCTCGTCCTTCGTTCCAAAAGCTAGAATTCTGTTACGGTCAAGTGGAATATGTTTGTTTCCATGAAACCCAAACTTCGAAAGTTGGGATAGCTATATGATATTCATGGAAGTGAAAATTATTTTTCAGATACAAACAAAGCAATGTTTGTTTGCAAGTATTAGTAAAAGTGTTTACTATGCATTTGACTGTTGGGAAAGGAATCCAGAAGAACGCCTGTCATATAATGAAAGGTGAATAAAACAACAACTTAAAGAGAAAGGAAGTGTCCAAAGGGTGTTAGTATGACTTACATGCCTAAGAAGTCCGGGGCTAACGCCACTCTTAAGTTGGGTGCTTCTTTTGCGAGTACGAGAAATACTAAAAGTTAAACTGTTAGAAGTATAAAGGGAGAAAGAAAGATGACTGGAATATCCAGCTCATGTATGAATGCCATACAAGTTTTTGATGTATAGTAGGCTGGTCAAAGATATAGTTCTTGGGAATTATGGTTAAACATGTTAATCACTAATTCTTGGGTATTGTGAGTTAATCACAAAGATACCCGCTCGATTGCATTTTGTTGTGAATCAATGTAAGAGCTACTATGGCCTAAAAAGACTAGCCAGGAATGAGATTTTAATACATGTTGGGAACATAGTAAAAGTTACTATACCTTCCATCGGTGTATTACCTATGTATTTTCTTTCATAATTCATTCGAGAGTTTATTACACTCTAGCCCTTTGCACAAGGTATCTCGCAAGAAGGTTGTTCATAAGAGAATTTTTGATGATCAGTATTATGAATAAACATAAGGGCCATACTTTCATTGTGAATGAGATGTATGTTATGAATAATGATATTAATATATTACCTCGGTGTTTACTTTCATAATTCATTTTAGTGTTTCTTACACTCTAGCCCATTGCACAATGTTTATTGCAAAAAGGTTGTTCATAAAAGAACAATTATTGTTCAGTATTATGAATAACATGAAGGGCCATGCTTCCATCCAAGATGGGATGTATGTTATGAATATTGATGGTAAAATGATAGATCCATAACGCTGACGCTAAATGTCGCAAGACTATGAGAATACCACACATGTGTGGCACTTCATTTGGTCACATTGGAGAAACCCGCATGGAAAAATTCCATTATGATGGATTTTGAAGTCGCTTGATTTTGAATCATCTGACACTTGCAACTTTCCTCCAAAAAGTGAAGTGACTAAAATACCGTTCACAGGCCATAAGCAACGAGCAACAAACTTATTGGTGATCATACATTTTGATGTGTGTAGTTCAATAAATGTTGTTGCAAGTGGTGGATTTATTTATCTTCAGAAATGACTCAAGTAGATATATGGATATTTACTTGATGAGACGTAAGTCTTGATCTTTTGAAATCATTCGAAAGGTTTTAAAAAATGAAGTAGAAGTTATTGTAACAAGAAAATTATGTTTCTGCAATTTGATTGCACAAAGGAATATTTGAGTTACATGTTTAGCGAATGTCTGATGAGTTGTGAAAGGGGTTTCATAACTTGCACCTCCCGGAACACCACTGCAAGTGGAAAGTCCGTGGAGATGTAATCTAACCATTTATGACATGGTAAGGTCAAAGATGACATAAATAAATTTGCCATTATCCCTTATAAAGTGATGCTTTAGAGACTGCGGTTTTTACACTGAAAAGAGATACATCGGGTCTGTTGAAATGAAGCCATGGTATGGTACGCCCAACCATGTTATATCTTTTATTAAAATTTGCAATATGGGGCTTGTGTAAAAGGTTACAAACCTATTCCAAATCAGACAAGTGCTACTTTGTAGGTTGTACCAAAATGTTGGGCATTCCTCCCTCACTATACCGAGGCAAATAGTTTTGCCGCAAAAACGGTGTGCTTTTAAAGAGAATGGTTCTTTCAAAAAAGGTGAGTGGGAGAATAGTGCAACTTGATGAGATAAACAGTATCTTTGTCATCAGATCAAAGGAAAGAGACCTTGGAAGTAATTCCAGAGTTTCCTATTGCGACTGATACGGAAGTCTCTACAAAATGTATGAACTTCGGTCAAACTTGCAGCTGAACCACGTAGGCAAGGCTCGTGCAAACCTCTTAGGTGCGCAAACGAGATATTGTTGTTAGACAACATTATGCGTACGATACACAAGGAAGCGTTGATGGGCCCTGACTCTGAAATTGGCTAAATGCTAATACAACCCGAGTTAGTTTTCATATAAGTGATTCAAGATTAAAACCTTGATACACCTTCCGGAAGACTTAGAGTCCAACGAATATTTATGGAAATTAAAACTGATACGGATAAAAATGTTTTATCCATAAAGCTCTACTTGTTGAAATAACAAGTTCAAGAGTTGACTACGATGAGGTTGTTTTCATCTTAGCGATGCTTAAAGTCGGTTCAGGTTGAACTAGCAATTAATACATATTTCAATCATGAGATATGAAACATGGATGACAATAGGATTTCCGTATGATGGAAATGAAACCAAGGACTTGCATGTGTTACAGTCCAAGGCATTTTATCTATCCAGAGGATCTAGTAAGGGTGCAAACTTCAGAGTTCCAGCGATGGACAGAAGAGAGCAAAATGGAGTTGGAATCTTCGTGCTTTGATGAAATGGTCAAAGGGGTTTGACTTCATCAATGGGTAATGAAGATGCTTGTAATTCAAGAAAGTAAGTGGGAGCGTAATAATATTTCTAAAAACCTTGTGTGCTTGACACATTGTTAATTGGAAATAAATTTCTTGACACGAATTAGGACTTCATTTGAAAATAGTTTTTTGATGAAGTGCTTAGGCTAAATAGCCTCAATATTAGGCATAATGATCTATGGAGATAGATTTACCTAATAGGGCTAAGCAATGAATACATATTGACAAGGTGCTAAAACCTTTTCGCATTTAAAACCGGCAAGGAGTGATTCTTGCCGGAGTCACATGGAAGAGTTTTTTGCAAGACTCGGTGTCCCAAAACACTGATGAGCAAAATACATGATGCAGATTCCACACACTTTTGTGTTTGGATTAATCATGTATTCCATGGTATGTAAAACAACCAGATATGTCTGATACTCCCAAGGTGTTGCGAGTATGGATACTAAAGTAATCAAAGTACTGATCGTGAGACAACAGTGAAAGATGTCATTGAGTACTAGAGTAAGTACTGATGATATGTTTTCTCGCAAACGGAGATCATGAAAAGTTCGTTGTAAAATGTTACATCGATACATTCTTCATCTTTTCTCCATGCGATTTTCGATTCAAGTTAAGGGTTTTGTGTAATACACAATATGGTGGCACGGTAGTTGGAAATTGTTCCCAACAGGATACTGTGGCGAATTCTACAACAAATGACTAAGTATGTTGACGCTTTAGAAGCGACAAACAAGATGTTGAATCATATAGTTCATTTATGAACTTAGTATGGTTCCAAGATGGCTTTTGTCAATGGGACACTACTGCAGGTAGTTTCTCCATAACTCAATCTGAGGAATCTAGGTTTGACCTGTGATTCACATACATAAAAGCCAAGTCCACACAGAATATGAATTTTGTGAAAGTGTGAAAACGTGAGGATATGCAAAGATACACACGGAGCTGAAGTCGTCAGATCCGTTGGACATCAAGCTATACCACAAGCGAAGCATTTTCTACACCAGTATGCCATAGGTGTAAAGTGCATTAGCATTGACTAGATATTGACTCTAGTGCAAGTGGGAGTCTGTAGGAGATATGCCCTAGAGGCAATAATAAAAGTTATTGATTATCTCTGTGTTCATAATTAGGTTTATGTTCCATGCCATAACTGCTATGGTTCTCGAGTCTGCAAATAAAACGAGGCTCGGAGGAAGACTCATATGCACGTGTGGAATAATAAACGATAAAATGTATTCCTAGTCTGGCCTCTAAGACTAGGTCAAGTGTTGCATGATGGTTCTGTTTTCCTGATCATGGGCATGTCTATGCCAGCAACTTTGAGGGCACAATGTTAGAGGAACATTTGTGTTGAATCGACCCGAATTGATGTTATGCTATGAGATACATTCGTCACAAGTTAATGCTTAATAACACAGGAAGTTTATGTTTGCAGAATTCCTTAGACCATGAGAGTATCGAGTTTCTTCATGCTTGCTTCATGAACTTTGGGGTTTGTTAAACGTCATCCGTAAATGGGTGGCTATTACGGCGGCTTACGGGTTCATGGAAATGTATGTTAAGTAACTTGATAGCTCAAGATTGGGATTTGCTCCTCCGTCGATGGAGAGATATCTCTGGGCCCTCTCGGTGTTACGGTATCCATCATCGTCTGGCCAGACAAAGGGTGATTTGATCACGGGGATGCTGGAACACGGAACGAGAAAAGAGAACAATACTGGTAACGAGGTAAATGGCATAGTGGACAAGGAGTTGATCCACAGGGATGCCAACATGTCTCACCTCGGGTATTCGTAACATATCGCGAAGCAACAGGAATAACACACGTCAACTGGAGGTTCACTCGAATATTCATTCATGTGGCTATAGGGGTCAATATGGGTGACCACGGCTCCGATGTTGATCATTGATCGGAAAGAGTTCCGGTCATGTCTATACTTCACCGAACCTATAGGGTCACACGCTTAAGGGTCATCTATCTGCTGAATATTAGACAAGGAGTCTGAGAGAAAATCACCGAAAAAGTTTCGGACGAAACGGAGAAGTTCCGACGAGAGAGGTCACCGGATGAGTTCCGGTGATAATGAAAAGTTGTTTTAGAGGATACCATAAAGTCAAATTGGTCTCGGCACATGCCTGATAATTCTTGGAGGGTGCCAGAATCATTCTGGAAACTTTTTGGAATTTTCAGAAATAAAAACCAGAAATGTTCTCGAGCTGTCGGTACCGGTTCAGATGCTTTTCGTAGATGAAAATCACTAAACTGGAATTGTTCCAGAACGCATTGAAAATTATTATGGTGGGTACTGGAAATGTTCTAAGCCCACATAAATATTTTCAGTTCGAACGGACGCTGAAAAATGTCGTCGTGAATAGTGAAAGTACTTTTTGGGATATTTTATGGAAAGCCACCTTTTGGGGCTTTACTCAAAAGATCTAGGGATGACATGGATGGATTGGGAGGCCCTCATGGGGTCCCCCAAGGGGTGTGCCGGCCACACTTGGGGCTCCACCATGGAGCCCCTCTTGTTCCTTGGTTTCACTCTTATGCCCTTGAGGAAGGACTTCATTCATGTGCATTTTGGGTTTTTGTGTTAAACTACCCTACCCCTTGGGATTTCCTATAAATAGAGGTGGAGGGGCAGCCCTCCACACTCACTCTTTCTCACATACATGCCATTGCAATGATCTGGCTTCTCTCTCCCTCCCCGCGAAATAGTTTCGTAGAACCGAAAGGATGTCTGGGTTCCGACAGGAACTAGTTCTGGACGGCGAAGCCCTGCCGGATAGATGACACCGTATGTGTGCAACCCCGTAGAGAGGTCATAGTTTCAATCCTTTTGCCAGAGGGGCTGTTTTAAGAGTGCCTCCCGAAGGGCTGTCCAAGTGACGGTCCGAGTTCTGTGAATCCTCCCGAAGGGCTGTCCGAGTGACCGTCCGAGTTTTGAGGGTCCTCCCTGTAATGCCCCGGATGTAATACTTTCCCTTTTGGGCTTATAATATATCTCCGGCTTCATCTATTTTCCATTTCGGGTTCTTTGTCTTTCGGGCTTTCGTCGTTTTGTTGTGTGAGTGTGTGGCATTCATTCATATCATGTAGACATGTGCATTGCATTGCTTGTGTGTTGTGGGTTGCATCCGGTTCGTGGCGTTTCTTCCCGTTGTCCGTTTCGTGTTCCGGAGCTCCCTCACGTGTCCGTGACGTCTCGTAGGCCTACTTTGTTGTTCGGGCGTTTTTCGTTACCGGTGTGCCGCGAGGTTGTGTTGTGTGTTGTTGTTTTGTTGTGTGCAACCCGCCTCTCAAATCGCGTCTCGTTTGGACTCCGTTGACTTTTCCCTCCGTTGCCCGTGTGGGTCCGAAGTGCCCTTACTTCGTGTCCCGGAAATACCCCTGCTGCAGTCTTTTATCTCCGTCTGGTCCTTTTAAATCATCCCCGCGATCGGATCCGTTGGATCCCGATCGGAGGGCTCCTAAACATCCCTAGTCCCCAAACCCTAGTCTAAATTTGCTATATAATAGACCCTAGTCTATTGTGGTTTTCCCCTTCTTCTTCCCCTCTCCACCATTTTCGTTTTTTTTTTCCTTTTTCGTTCAGATCCAAAAACCCACTTCGCAGAGCTCTCAGATCCCGAGGGGATCCACTGGATCCTTCCAGCCGTCGACCGCGCCGGGATCCCCTCGAGGACACCGAGTCAACGCCGCTTCGCTTCTGGCTTCGACCGCAGCCGCCACCTCGACTCGTCGCTCGACCGCCGCCTGGCCTCGAGGCCCACTTGTCCGCCTGCGCTCGGGTTCGCGTCAACTGGGGACCAGATCCTCGCCAAGTTCCGCCGGGCCGTACGCCGCGGCCCATCGCCCGCCTTCGCCAGCCTCCAATCGCCACCAACGCGCCAGGCGCCGGGCGCACCAGCCAGCGCGCGGGTCGGCCCACTCCCGTGCGCGCCGCCAGCCGCCGCCTCGGGCCCGTGCCATCACATCGCCCCGCGCCGCCGTTCCCCCTCGCTGGGCCGACGACCCTCGCCGGGCCCAGATCCACACCACCGCCTCGTCGGGCCTCCCGCCTCCCGCCTCGGTGGGCCTCCTCCGCCGCGCGCCGCCGGCCCACCGCCACTTCTGCAGACCGGGCCGCCTCGCACTGTTCATCCCCGAGGCCCATCCACTGTTCATCTCCGGATCCGTTACTGTTCCAGATCTGGAGAGGTTGACTTTTATCCCTAAGCCCCTGTTTTCCTGATCTGTGATGCCTACTTTGACCTGCTGTATCTTTTTACCTGTTGCTCCGTTTTGAGCGTGTAGCATGTCCAGATGTTCGTGGAGATGCCCTCTACGTTTTACCTGTTGTAGTCATGCATGTTAGATGTCATCTAGGTGCTTGTTTTGCTGTTGCAAGAGTGTATGATGATATAAACTGCTGTTATGTGTTATTTTTGTGCCACCTTTGACATGTGATATCTTTTAGCTCGTTTGTCCAAACGAAGCAAATGACATGTCCACGTGTTCGTCTTGCCACGAACTACGTGTTGGGTGTGATAGGTTGCATGGTAGATGTATTGTTTCCTTGTTATCATCGTTGCAAGATGCCATGTTCACATGTTGTGTTTTCACTTGTTATGAGATGCCATGTTGTTGAGCTTGTTGCAATCGGTGTGTTCACCACATTGATGCATGCTTGTGTGTTTCGGGATCACCGTCATATGTATTTTGATGAGGTGCTTACCCTTTGCCATGTTTAGTTTAGATGTGTCTTAAACTTGCTCTTTTGTGTGCTATGATGATATTGCTGTTTTAGGACTTAGTGAAATTTCACTAAGTCTGAAATCTGTTATGTTCCGATGCCACGTTCGTGTGATGTTCTAGGAAGATGCATGATAGTTTTGGGGTGGATTTTAATTGTTCCATGAAGTATATATTGTTGTCTTTCCATCCATGTCCTCATATGTCCATTTGAGTGGCTGTAGCATGTTTATCTTTTGCTCCAAACTTTCAATAAAATTCTGCTGCCAGAATTTTATTTCAAAGTTCAATATGTCCAAGATCATTGCTATTGATCCGTGACTCCGTTGGGGGTGCACTTTGGAACTAGTTGCTGTACATTATATCTAGTTTATGTTCAAGTCCTTTGCCATGCTTTTTGGGTGCTGTAGATTAATTATTTTGAGCTCCCAAGATGCCATGTTGCTGTAATTTGCAGTTTTCGCTCAAATCTTGTTTCGGGCATAACTTTTAGCCCGTAACTCCGATTTCAGCGATTCTTATATCAAACTTGGGTGATTTTCTGTGTAGATTAATAATATCAGCTTGTTATCTTGTTTTGAGGTGTTTTGCTTGAGTGATGTTTTACGTGCTCCATGTGCATCTTTAGTGCATCCATCATGCATCCATGTTTTTTCGAGTGCGCATTGCATCGTGTTGATTGGTGCTTGGTGTGTTTGTCTTGTTTAGACCCGGAAGTTGAGCACGAGTTTTCCAACGAGGTTGAGCACGAGGTTTCCAACGAGTTTGAGCACGAGGACCCTTCTTTTGATCCGAACGTCTTCTCTTCAGGCAAGATGACCGAACCCCGATAACTTTACTATCTTTGCCTATTGCTAGTAGTCTCGATCTATAGTTTTGCCTCGATGCCCATGTTCTTCTTGTCAGCCTCCTACTTGTAACCAATTGCCATGTTTAACCACCCTACCTATGCAAACCGTTGCTTGGCTAAGTACGCTTCGCTCAGCCCTTCTTATAGCGTTGCTAGTTGCAGGTGAAGTGAAGATGCTTGCTCCATGTTGAAGTTTGGTTGGGTTATATCACACTATATAAATGCTTTAATTGAAATCATCTATATATTGGCAAGGGTGGAAGGCTAAGCCTTTTGCTTGGTGTTTTGTTCCACTCATGCCGTTAGGATCCGTATAAGCCGGTTTTATGTTCCTTGATTATGCGTTCCTAACACGGTTGGGGTGTATGGGACCCCCTCGATAAACCGCTAAGTGCTAAGTCTTTTCCAGCAAATCCCAACATTGGTACTATTTGCCTAATAACAAACTAAACATGCATAGGGAGTAATTAACCCTCTTTCTTAATCAACAACCCCGGGCCAGTGCTCCACATGAGTGTTGGTCCGAAACGGGGGTTCTGCGGGGCCGCCTTGGGGCAACCCGAGGTATTTGGTATCCACCTGTAGAATCGCCCATCCGGTCGTGTCCTGAGACCTAGACACGCGCGGCTACTATCAGGGTGACGACACGCCGGGAGGATTTGCTGGATTAGCCTTACCTTAGTTCGGTTTAACTTGAGCACGGGATTCCGAGGATACTCGGGTCTTCCCACTTTGGAGTTGCGACTCCGCGGATCGTGGGCTTGTAATGGGTCAAGTTGGAACACCCCTGCAGGGTTTGAACTTTCGAAAGCCGTGCCCGCGGTTATGTGGCAGATGGGAGCTTGTTAATTCCGGTTGTAGATAACTTGTCACAATGATACTAATACACTACCAGCGTGTGTTCCGTGACTGTCAATTTCCGAATAGGGATTCGGGAGTTGAACACGGAGGGGTTATGCTTGTGAGCTTGTAGCTAGGATCACTTCGTGATCACTTCTCGCAGTTGCCTTCTCTTCTCGCTCTCTCTTGCGTAAGTTAGTGCTAGTTGCTGCTGCAGACTCTTTGTTGTTCCTTCACCTCATTTCTTTCTTCAGCCTTTCCCTCACCTAAAGGCTTAAATAGTTCTGTTACCCGGGAACGGGATTGCTGAGTCCTCTGTGGCTCACAGTTACTTCACACACCAGATGCAGGTCCAGCTGTGAGCTATCCAGGTGATGGCACCGAGCTGGATTGGGAGTACGATGAAGAACGTAGTCGTTACTACGTGCGCTACCCGGACGATCTGTAGTGGAGTCTCTTACTAGGATTCGATCCGCCTGTGGTTGTTTTATTTATCTGAGTTTGGTACTTTGACATTTGGCTTTTGCCCTTAGAGGGTTGTAGTGATCTTATTGTATGATGTTTGAGACTTGTACTGTTGTTCTGTGACGTGGCGATTGTAAGCCAACTATTTTCAGTTTACTATCCCTCTTTTACATGAGATGTGCAAAGATTACCAAACTTGAGATCATTCTAGGATGGACTTATGCCTTTAAGTCGTGCCTCGACACGTAGGAGGTATAAATCCATCCTGGGCATTACAAGTTGGTATCAGAGCCTTCTCCGACCTAGGAGCCCCCACTGTTTGATCGAACCGTTGACGGTTG
Organism: Secale cereale; assembly: GCA_902687465.1. Taxonomy (NCBI): domain Eukaryota; kingdom Viridiplantae; phylum Streptophyta; class Magnoliopsida; order Poales; family Poaceae; genus Secale; species Secale cereale. Next base: position 578,599,233 of record LR738712.1, read on the forward strand.
AGTCTAGGCACACACTAAAAACTTTTGAGTCCTATATTATATCGGAGAGTAGGATTTCTTTGCTTCTCATCCCCTTTCTCTCTGGTGAGGACTCCTGACGTCTACTCTTGTCTCTCCTATCTTCAAAATTTGCACAAATTTTTTTTTTAGGAATCCCGCGAGTATTCTGGGATTGTTTCGATGTTCTTGTGATAAGGATATTGTTCCTGATGCCTCCTGTTACCGAGGAGTTGAGCTTCGGGGTATCATTGTAACAAGCATATCGCGACAGTACTAAATACTTAAGACGGCCGACATCGAAAATCTCCCCTATACGGCCAGTGGCAAGATAACCCCGACATCACCCAGTACTGGGGAGGTAGTTCGGGAATATTGCCATAGCTTGTTATAGTGGATGCTTTTCGAAGGTCCGAGGTACACAGTTTCCGAGAAAGACTGGTTATGTGTTGAAGGATGGATACACCTGGATGTAGGTTAGAGTTGATTGCGCGGTGCTTCCCGTGTATCCCCAACACCTGATTGCATAACTGGAATCTTTCGGAAAGCTATAGGTGGGTTTATCCAGTAGATCGTAGGCATTCTTCCAACGAATGCAGGCTAGTGAGTTCGGGGTTCGACATTGAGTGAAGGGGTTATATGACCGAGGTTACTATCAGGAGTTGCATCTTAAAGGGTCCTTGGCTATGCTGATCCGGGGATTGCAAAACCTTTTCGTAACGCGTTCATATGCTTTCAGCACAAAGATGTTAGAACGAAACTCCTCTCTTGTGTTTGTTTCCGTCTGTACCTTGTTGTTTATTATTTTATCCTTTTGATCCCTATGTGGCTTCTCGTGAAGACTGATGTTATCAATTAACTAAGAAATTCATTCGTTCCTCTTGTTCGGATGATTTCATTCGTTCTTATTGTTCGAATGATTATTGTGAAGACTTGTTGCAATTCATTCCATTGATTCAGCTTATTCCTTTTGTCAATCAATTGCTGATTCGTGGTCATCTCTTACAGGATGGCTCCGAAAAAGGTTCCGAATGCCAACCCAGAGGGTGAAGAGGTTCCAGAGCGTCCTCCTTCTCCTCCTCCTCCGCCTGAGGCTTGGAGAGCAATTATGCAGACTACAGCTCAGAACACTCAGTTGATGATGCAGATGATGCAGCAAATGCAGGCTATGCAAGCTAATCAAGCTAATCAGGGTGTTCCAATGAACCAAGGCAACTTCTTCCAGCAGCACCATGCTACTCTCAACCAGTTCCTGGCTAACAATCCTAAAGCTTTCAGTTACTGTGTCGACCCTCTTGATGCTGAGGATTGGTTGACCGACATAAAGAAGCATTTTGAGTGCAGTAACGTGAAAGAAGATGACTATGTGAAGTTTGCAGCCTTCCAACTGAAAGATCAAGCAGCTGACTGGTGGCAGCAGTACAAAGACTCAAGGCCGGGTCAAGTGATCTCATGGGAGAATTTCTGCAAGGATTTCCGCTCGCATCACATTCCTACAAGTGTTATCGAGGGTATGCGTGAGCAATTCCGCAACCTCAAGCAGGGCTCCATGACAGTCTATCAGTATAATGTCAAGTTTCAAAACCTCGCTCGCTATGCAAAGCAAGACATTCCTGATGCTAAGAGCAAAATCTATCAGTTCCGTGGAGGTCTCAAAGATGAACTTCAGCTTGCTCTCACTCTGTTCGAGCCAGATGAATTTGATAAGTTCTATAACATGGCTTTGAAACAAGAAGCAGCTCAGCTTAAGATGGAGGCTTCTAAGAAGAGAATTCAAGATGCTGTTCACTCTACCTCATCGTCTCAGTTGGCTGCAAAACAACAGAAATTCTGGCTTCCTCCTCCTCCAATGATTCGAGCTCCATACAACAACTCCAGCAACTTCAACAACTCCAACAACAAGAACTCTAGTGGTCGTGGTTTCTCCCACCCACCCAACCCAAGCAACCAGTCGAAGAAGCAGTTTCAGTCTCAAGGCTCCAAGTCCAGTGGCTCTCATTTCCGTCCTCTCTCTGAAGTGGTGTGCAACAAGTGTGGCCAGAAGGGTCATTATGCCAACAGATGCCCGAATCCGAAGCGTCTTCCTCCTCCACCGCCTGTGAGTTCAGCTATTGTCAGGCATGATCCAAAGGCTGCCAGGGTCAATCTGATGAATGCAGCACAAGCGGAGGCTTCTTCTGATGTCATTCTGGGTAACCTTCCAGTTAACTCTTTTCCAGCTAAAGTGTTATTTGATTCGGGTGCTTCACATTCTTTCATGTCATGCCCGTTTGCATCCAAGCATAGTGTGGTCACAGCAGCTTTACCGAAGCAGTTGGCAGTTTCTTCTCCGGGAAAGCAGATGCATTCCAGTATATATGCTCCGGATGTTTCTATTCGCATGGGTGATTATCGATTTTTGGCTTCTCCGGTGATTCTTGGTCATTCTGACATCGACCTCATTCTCGGAATGGATTGGCTTTCTCAGCACGATGCTCACATTGATTGTGCTCAAAAGGAAGTCAAGTTGACTCATTCTGATGAAGATGTGATTATCTTCGCCTCCAGGGATAATACTATTCGGCTTTTCTCTCTTAATGATAAGGGTGAAATTAATGCCATAGAGCAAATTCCAGTGGTGAATGAATATCAAGACGTCTTTCCAGAAGAACTTCCAGGCATGCCTCCACACCGTCAGGTGGAGTTTGTCATTGAACTCGAGCCGGGCACCGAACCTGTTTGTCGGCGTCCATACAAGCTCTCTTCAGATGAATTGAAGGAATTGAAGAAACAGTTGGATGAACAGGAGCGTATGGGTCTCATCAGACCGAGTACATCTCCGTGGGGCTGTGGTGTCTTATTTGTCAAGAAGAAAGATGGCACGGAGCGTCTCTGTGTTGACTACCGGCCATTGAACAAGAAGACGATTAAGAACAAGTATCCGCTCCCCAACATCAATGAACTCTTTGAGCAGCTCAAAGGAGCTAAAGTGTTCTCTAAGCTTGACCTCCGAATGGGCTACCATCAAATTCGCATTCGCGAGGAAGACATTCCCAAGACGGCCTTCAGAACGAGCTACGGTTCATATGAGTATACCGTCATGTCCTTCGGTCTCGCCAATGCTCCTCCTACCTTTTCAAGGATGATGCATTACATCTTCAACCCCTATACTGGCGAGTTTGTGCTAGTGTATCTGGATGATATTGTGGTGTTTTCCAAGAATGAAGAAGATCACGAAAAGCACTTGCGTCTGGTTCTTGATCGACTCAGAGAGCATAAATTCTATGCCAAGTTCTCAAAGTGCGAGTTTTGGCTCGATAAGGTTCTCTACCTGGGCCACATTATCTCAGCTGACGGTATTGCGGTTAATCCCGAGAAAGTTGAAGCAATTGTCAACTGGGAAGCTCCTCAGAACGTCAAGCAGCTCCGCAGTTTTCTGGGTCTTGCCAGCTATTGCAGAAGGTTTGTGGAGAACTTCTCCAAGATTGCCAAGCCTCTTTCCAACCTCCTTCAGAAGAATGTCAAATACTTTTGGTCTCCCGAGTGTGAAGTGGCTTTCAAAACCCTCAAAGAGAAGCTTGTCTCAGCTCCAGTTCTGATTCCTCCAGATGAATCCAAGCCCTATGAAGTGTTCTGTGACGCTTCTCTTCAAGGTCTTGGTGGTGTGCTTATGCAAGAAAAGAGAATTGTGGCATACACTTCACGTCAGCTCAAGCCAGCTGAGAAGAACTATCCCACACATGATCTCGAGCTAGCAGCTGTGGTACATGCTCTGATTACGTGGAGACATCTGTTGTTGGGCAGAAAGGTCGACATCTTCACTGATCACAAGAGCTTGAAGTACATCTTCACACAGCCGCATCTGAACCTCCGCCAGACTCGTTGGGTCGAGATGATCCAAGAGTACAACCCCAGCATTGAGTACACTCCAGGCAAGGCGAATGTGATTGCAGATGCTTTGAGCAGAAAGGCATATTGCAACAGCCTTCTTATCAAGCCACACCAGCCTGAGCTTTGTGAAGCTTTCAGGAAGCTCAACCTTCAGGTTGTTCCGCAGGGTTTTCTTGCAAATCTCCAAATTGCTCCTACCTTGGAAGATCAAGTCCGTGAGGCCCAGCTCAGTGATACCATGGTGAAGAAGGTGAAACATGGGATTGCAAAGGGCACTCCAAAATACAAGTGCTTCCGTGTTGATGAGAGAGATACATTGTTCTTCGAGGACAGACTCGTTGTTCCCAAAGGTGATCTCAGGAAGCTCATAATGGATGAAGCTCATGACTCTCTCCTTTCCATTCATCCTGGCAGTTCCAAGATGTATCAAGATCTCAAGCAATCTTACTGGTGGACACGCATGAAAAGGGAAATTGCCCAGTTCGTGAATGAATGTGATGTATGCAGAAGAGTGAAAGCAGAACATCAACGTCCAGCCGGTCTTCTCCAACCTCTTCCTATTCCTGAGTGGAAGTTCGACCACATTGAAATGGACTTCGTCACTGGTTTTCCTAAATCCAAGCGAGGCAATGATGCTATCTTTGTGGTGATTGACAAGCTTACCAAAGTCGCTCACTTTCTTCCAGTCAAAGAATCAATCAATGCAGCTCAACTTGCAGAGCTATACACTTCCAGAATTGTGTCCCTACATGGCATTCCTCAAGTGATATCCTCAGACCGTGGCAGCTTGTTCACATCAAAGTTCTGGGACTCCTTTCAGTCCGCCATGGGCACGAAGATCAGGTTCAGCACTGCCTTTCACCCTCAGACTAGTGGTCAAGTCGAGCGTGTGAATCAGATCCTTGAAGATATGCTCAGAGCCTGTGTCATCTCCTTCGGCATGAAATGGGAAGACTGTCTTCCATTTGCCGAATTCTCTTACAACAACAGCTTTCAAGCAAGTGCAGGCAAAGCACCGTTTGAAATTCTCTATGGCAGAAAGTGCCGTACCCCTCTCAACTGGTCTGAAACAGGCGAACGCCAACTTCTTGGCAACGATTTGATCTCTGAAGCCGAAGAGATGTGCAAAGTCATACGTGAGAATCTCAAGGCCGCTCAGTCGCGTCAGAAGAGCTACTATGACGGAAAGCATCGTGATTTGGCTTTCGACATCGGTGATCATGTCTATCTCCGAGTTTCTCCGATGAAAGGAACCCAAAGGTTCGGTATCAAAGGAAAACTTGCTCCTAGATACGTCGGGCCTTTCAAAATTCTTGGCAAAAGAGGCGATCTAGCCTATCAGCTCGAGCTCCCTTCCAACTTTGCAAATGTTCATGATGTCTTCCATGTGTCTCAGCTGCGCAAATGCTTCAAGGCACCTGAGCGCATGATTCCGTTTGAGGAGATTGATCTTCAACAAGACCTTTCCTACCGAGAGCATCCAGTTGCAATTCTCGAAGAAACCGAACGCAAGACTCGCAACAAGACCATCAAGTTTCTGAAAGTCAAGTGGTCACATCACACAGACCGAGAAGCTACCTGGGAACGAGAAGATCATCTTCGTTTCGAGTACCCTTCCTTTTTCCAGTCCTAGATCTCGGGACGAGATCTTTTTGTAGTAGAGGAGAGTTTGTAATGCCCCGGATGTAATACTTTCCCTTTTGGGCTTATAATATATCTCCGGCTTCATCTATTTTCCATTTCGGGTTCTTTGTCTTTCGGGCTTTCGTCGTTTTGTTGTGTGAGTGTGTGGCATTCATTCATATCATGTAGACATGTGCATTGCATTGCTTGTGTGTTGTGGGTTGCATCCGGTTCGTGGCGTTTCTTCCCGTTGTCCGTTTCGTGTTCCGGAGCTCCCTCACGTGTCCGTGACGTCCCGTAGGCCTACTTTGTTGTTCGGGCGTTTTTCGTTACCGGTGTGCCGCGAGGTTGTGTTGTGTGTTGTTGTTTTGTTGTGTGCAACCCGCCTCTCAAATCGCGTCTCGTTTGGACTCCGTTGACTTTTCCCTCCGTTGCCCGTGTGGGTCCGAAGTGCCCTTACTTCGTGTCCCGGAAATACCCCTGCTGCAGTCTTTTATCTCCGTCTGGTCCTTTTAAATCATCCCCGCGATCGGATCCGTTGGATCCCGATCGGAGGGCTCCTAAACATCCCTAGTCCCCAAACCCTAGTCTAAATTTGCTATATAATAGACCCTAGTCTATTGTGGTTTTCCCCTTCTTCTTCCCCTCTCCACCATTTTCGTTTTTTTTCCTTTTTCGTTCAGATCCAAAAACCCACTTCGCAGAGCTCTCAGATCCCGAGGGGATCCACTGGATCCTTCCAGCTGTCGACCGCGCCGGGATCCCCTCGAGGACACCGAGTCAACGCCGCTTCGCTTCTGGCTTCGACCGCAGCCGCCACCTCGACTCGTCGCTCGACCGCCGCCTGGCCTCGAGGCCCACTTGTCCGCCTGCGCTCGGGTTCGCGTCGACTGGGGACCAGATCCTCGCCAAGTTCCGCCGGGCCGTACGCCGCGGCCCATCGCCCGCCTTCGCCAGCCTCCAATCGCCACCAACGCGCCAGGCGCCGGGCGCACCAGCCAGCGCGCGGGTCGGCCCACTCCCGTGCGCGCCGCCAGCCGCCGCCTCGGGCCCGTGCCATCACATCGCCCCGCGCCGCCGTTCCCCCTCGCTGGGCCGACGACCCTCGCCGGGCCCAGATCCACACCACCGCCTCGTCGGGCCTCCCGCCTCCCGCCTCGGTGGGCCTCCTCCGCCGCGCGCCGCCGGCCCACCGCCACTTCTGCAGACCGGGCCGCCTCGCACTGTTCATCCCCGAGGCCCATCCACTGTTCATCTCCGGATCCGTTACTGTTCCAGATCTGGAGAGGTTGACTTTTATCCCTAAGCCCCTGTTTTCCTGATCTGTGATGCCTACTTTGACCTGCTGTATCTTTTTACCTGTTGCTCCGTTTTGAGCGTGTAGCATGTCCAGATGTTCGTGGAGATGCCCTCTACGTTTTACCTGTTGTAGTCATGCATGTTAGATGTCATCTAGGTGCTTGTTTTGCTGTTGCAAGAGTGTATGATGATATAAACTGCTGTTATGTGTTATTTTTGTGCCACCTTTGACATGTGATATCTTTTAGCTCGTTTGTCCAAACGAAGCAAATGACATGTCCACGTGTTCGTCTTGCCACGAACTACGTGTTGGGTGTGATAGGTTGCATGGTAGATGTATTGTTTCCTTGTTATCATCGTTGCAAGATGCCATGTTCACATGTTGTGTTTTCACTTGTTATGAGATGCCATGTTGTTGAGCTTGTTGCAATCGGTGTGTTCACCACATTGATGCATGCTTGTGTGTTTCGGGATCACCGTCATATGTATTTTGATGAGGTGCTTACCCTTTGCCATGTTTAGTTTAGATGTGTCTTAAACTTGCTCTTTTGTGTGCTATGATGATATTGCTGTTTTAGGACTTAGTGAAATTTCACTAAGTCTGAAATCTGTTATGTTCCGATGCCACGTTCGTGTGATGTTCTAGGAAGATGCATGATAGTTTTGGGGTGGATTTTAATTGTTCCATGAAGTATATATTGTTGTCTTTCCATCCATGTCCTCATATGTCCATTTGAGTGGCTGTAGCATGTTTATCTTTTGCTCCAAACTTTCAATAAAATTCTGCTGCCAGAATTTTATTTCAAAGTTCAATATGTCCAAGATCATTGCTATTGATCCGTGACTCCGTTGGGGGTGCACTTTGGAACTAGTTGCTGTACATTATATCTAGTTTATGTTCAAGTCCTTTGCCATGCTTTTTGGGTGCTGTAGATTAATTATTTTGAGCTCCCAAGATGCCATGTTGCTGTAATTTGCAGTTTTCGCTCAAATCTTGTTTCGGGCATAACTTTTAGCCCGTAACTCCGATTTCAGCGATTCTTATATCAAACTTGGGTGATTTTCTGTGTAGATTAATAATATCAGCTTGTTATCTTGTTTTGAGGTGTTTTGCTTGAGTGATGTTTTACGTGCTCCATGTGCATCTTTAGTGCATCCATCATGCATCCATGTTTTTTCGAGTGCGCATTGCATCGTGTTGATTGGTGCTTGGTGTGTTTGTCTTGTTTAGACCCGGAAGTTGAGCACGAGTTTTCCAACGAGGTTGAGCACGAGGTTTCCAACGAGTTTGAGCACGAGGACCCTTCTTTTGATCCGAACGTCTTCTCTTCAGGCAAGATGACCGAACCCCGATAACTTTACTATCTTTGCCTATTGCTAGTAGTCTCGATCTATAGTTTTGCCTCGATGCCCATGTTCTTCTTGTCAGCCTCCTACTTGTAACCAATTGCCATGTTTAACCACCCTACCTATGCAAACCGTTGCTTGGCTAAGTACGCTTCGCTCAGCCCTTCTTATAGCGTTGCTAGTTGCAGGTGAAGTGAAGATGCTTGCTCCATGTTGAAGTTTGGTTGGGTTATATCACACTATATAAATGCTTTAATTGAAATCATCTATATATTGGCAAGGGTGGAAGGCTAAGCCTTTTGCTTGGTGTTTTGTTCCACTCATGCCGTTAGGATCTGTATAAGCCGGTTTTATGTTCCTTGATTATGCGTTCCTAACACGGTTGGGGTGTATGGGACCCCCTCGATAAACCGCTAAGTGCTAAGTCTTTTCCAGCAAATCCCAACATTGGTACTATTTGCCTAATAACAAACTAAACTTGCATAAGGGAGTAATTAACCCTCTTTCTTAATCAACAACCCCGGGCCAGTGCTCCACATGAGTGTTGGTCCGAAACGGGGGTTCTGCGGGGCCGCCTTGGGGCAACCCGAGGTATTTGGTATCCACCCGTAGAATCGCCCATCCGGTCGTGTCCTGAGACCTAGATACGCGCGGCTACTATCAGGGTGACGACACGCCGGGAGGATTTGCTGGATTAGCCTTACCTTAGTTCGGTTTAACTTGAGCACGGGATTCCGAGGATACTCGGGTCTTCCCACTTTGGAGTTGCGACTCCGCGGATCGTGGGCTTGTAATGGGTCAAGTTGGAACACCCCTGCAGGGTTTGAACTTTCGAAAGCCGTGCCCGCGGTTATGTGGCAGATGGGAGCTTGTTAATTCCGGTTGTAGATAACTTGTCACAATGATACTAATACACTACCAGCGTGTGTTCCGTGACTGTCAATTTCCGAATAGGGATTCGGGAGTTGAACACGGAGGGGTTATGCTTGTGAGCTTGTAGCTAGGATCACTTCGTGATCACTTCTCGCAGTTGCCTTCTCTTCTCGCTCTCTCTTGCGTAAGTTAGTGCTAGTTGCTGCTGCAGACTCTTTGTTGTTCCTTCACCTCATTTCTTTCTTCAGCCTTTCCCTCACCTAAAGGCTTAAATAGTTCTGTTACCCGAGAACGGGATTGCTGAGTCCTCTGTGGCTCACAGTTACTTCACACACCAGATGCAGGTCCAGCTGTGAGCTATCCAGGTGATGGCACCGAGCTGGATTGGGAGTACGATGAAGAACGTAGTCGTTACTACGTGCGCTACCCGGACGATCTGTAGTGGAGTCTCTTACTAGGATTCGATCCGCCTGTGGTTGTTTTATTTATCTGAGTTTGGTACTTTGACATTTGGCTTTTGCCCTTAGAGGGTTGTAGTGATCTTATTGTATGATGTTTGAGACTTGTACTGTTGTTCTGTGACGTGGCGATTGTAAGCCAACTATTTTCAGTTTACTATCCCTCTTTTACATGAGATGTGCAAAGATTACCAAACTTGAGATCATTCTAGGATGGACTTATGCCTTTAAGTCGTGCCTCGACACGTAGGAGGTATAAATCCATCCTGGGCATTACACTCCCGAAGGGCTATCCTCGACACCGTCCGAGGGACTGTCCGACCGCCTCCCGGAGGGCTGTCCGTGGGGCAGATGAGGGTATACATCCTCGCGGTTGGGAGGTTGTAAATCCTAGCTGCGGGGATTTGCACCGCCGTTCATCATCGACTGTACTTCTGTTGCGCTACGAGTCGGTAACGAAAATGATCAAACCTTGTATGCAGTCTCCATAGTGGTCCTGGGCTGGTGTGTAGGTCGGAATTTTTTTGTTTTCTGTCGCGTTCCCTTACAATCACCCATTGTTTTCATCATCATGCAATAGCGAGGAGAGGCCTTCTGCACGTAGAACAAAGAGGTAAGGAGATAGCAGATCGCCCTGCCTCAAACCCCTAAACAGACTGAACTGATGAGTAAGAATACCGTTCACCTTGATTCAGTACCTCACAGTCGTCACACACTTCAAAATAAGGTTGATCCACCTCGTCCAAAACCCCAACTTGGTCAGCATTGCTTCAAGAAAGTTCCACTCTAACCTATCATAAGCTTTACTCATATAAGCTTTAACTGCAGCAAAACCCTCCATCCATTTCTCTTATTCTGCACAAAATGCGAGATCTCGTATTCTATGAGCACATTATCTGTTATCAGCCGTCTGGGCACGAACGCACTTTGATTTCCAGAGATCATCTCAGGAATTATCACTGGCAAGCTTATGGTCCTAAAATCCTTGATTCTATGTGAGTTTTTGACCTTAGGGATCAGAACCACCAGCGTGTCATTCCAGCCTGCTGGAATGTCACCTCCATTCAACACAACTAGCACCTCCTGGACAATGTAATCGCCCATAAAGTGCAAATGTCGCTTAAACATAATTGATGGCATTCAATCAGATCCGGTGCTTTGAGATCACTAATATGGTCTAGAGCATCTTTCACCTCCTCTTTAGTGAACCCGGCATCAAGAATGTTCAGGATGACCGGGGTCACCCTTGGGTTAACCGTGTTGATGAGCTCGTTCACACGATCACCCATAGTAGCAGTGAACAAACTCTGAAAAAAGGAACACACATAATTAGTTAAATATTCTTCCACCACCACCATCCCACCCCCCTCCTTAACTCCTTTATTTTGTTTGCCTTCTTCCTCCCTGACGCCACAAGATGGAAGTACCACGTGTTTCGATTGCCATCCAATAGCCACCATACATGAGCTCGTTGTCTCCACATAGTATTTCCCCTCTTCCAACTCTTATACGAGCACTTGCAAGCGGGTATCCTCATCTATTTTGTGTTGGGATACACGATCAACCGTACATCTCTCCAAATCCGCCTTAGCTTTCCTCAGCCTGCCTTCTACCGCACCCACCACATGTCTATCACATGTCCCCATCTTCCCCGCCACTGAACTCAACGCCCGAGCCACCCCTCCTTCTCTACTCGCCCATCTTTGCTCCCATGCATCTCTGATCACCTCCCCGCACCCTTCTTCTTGCAGCCACCTGGCCTCAAAACGAAAGCCCGAGTCTCCTCTCTTCCGGATCCTATCATGCCCATCTGTCCACACAATGACATGTCTATGGTCTGAATGCCTTGGTAAACCATTGATTGTTGAATATTCTGGTAACTTCTCACGCCATTTGTCGTTGCCGGTAGATCTGTCTAGCCTCTCACAAATATATGTACCGAGCTCCTTGCTATGGTTCCGCCATATAAAAATGTCACCTCGAAAACCCATGTTCGCTAGTTCACAAATCTCTAGAGCTTTCCGAAACCCGTCCATCATGTTTTGTGCTTGTGGCGCCCCTCCAACCCTCTCAGCGCCCAAAAGAATTTTGTTAAAATCCCCCAAACAAAGCCAATCCCTTCCCTGTTGGTGTTGTTGTTCCAAAAAAATAGCGTGCTCCATGTTTCCTTTTTTCCTATCGGTCGTCGATTCACCATAGATCCCCGTCAACCACCACACCGATCCATCCTCCTCCATTACATCAACATCCACATGTCGTCACATGTACAACAAAAGGGACATGTGATACATCTCCAACGTATCTATAATGTTTGATTGTTCCATGTTATATTATCATTCTTGGATGCTTTACAATCATTTTATATCATTTTTTGGGACTAACCTATTGACATAGTGCCAAGTGCCAGTTGTTGTTTTCTGCTTGTTTTTTACATCATAGAAAAACCATATCAAACGAAGTGCAAATGCAGCGGAACTTTTTGTGAATTTTTTTGACCAGAAGACACCAGATGGGCCACAGAAGCACCTGGGGGTGCCCCGAGGGGGGCACAACCCACCAGGTCGCGCCTGGGACCCCAAGCGTGCCCAGGTGGGTTGTGCCCACCTCGGTGGCCTCCCACACCACCTCTTCGCTCTATAAATACCTCCTGCCTCCAGAAACCCTAGGGGAGTCAACGAAATTCTGTTCCAGCCGTCGCAAGTTCCAGAACCACGAGATCCAATCTATAGCCATTTTCCGGCACTCCGCCGGAGGGGAACACGATCACGGAGGGGTTCATCATCCTCATTGGTGCCTCTTCGATGATGCATGAGTAGTTTACCACAGACCTACGGGTCCGTAGGCAGTAGCTAGATGGCTTCTTCTCTCTTTGTATCTCAATACAACGGTCTCTCGGAGATCTATTTGATATAATGACATTTTGCGGTGTGTTTGTTGGGATCCGATGAATTGTGAGTTTATGACCAGATTTGCCTTGATTTTATACCCAATCTTGATTATTATAGCCTCGTATTTCTTGTCCGATATTTGGGTTTTGTTTGGCCAACTTGATCCATTTATCTTGCAATGTGAGGAGGTGCTTTGTAATGGGTTCGATCTTGCGGTGTCCTTTCCTAGTGACAGAAGGGGCAGCAGGGCACACATGTATCGTTGCTATAAGGATAAAAATATGGGGTCTATTCCTACATGAGTAGATCTTGTCTACATCATGTCATCGTTCTTATTGCATCACACCGTATTTCCATGAACTTAATACACTAGATGCATGCCGGATAGTAGTCGATGTGTGGAGTAATTGTAGTAGATGATGGCAGGAGTCGGTCTAGTAATCTTGGACGTGATGCCTATATACATGATCATTGTCTTGGATATCGTCATAATTATTTGCTTTTATGTCAATTGCCTAACAGTAATTTGTCTACCCACCGCATGCTATTTTCTCGAGAGAAGCCACTAGTGAAATCTACGACCCCCGGTACTTTCAGATCCATATTTCCGTTTGCCTTTTCTTTTATTTGCTTCTTTTATTTTCAGATCTATATTATCAAAAACCCAGAAATACCTCACCGCATTTTATTTGCTTTTATTTGCATATATCAATCTACTGCAATTTTATCCTATCCCTGCGTCACTTTTTGGCATCGCTACCCTAAAGGGATTGACAACCCCTTTAACACATCAGGTTGCAAGTGGTTGTTATTTGTGTGCAAGTACCGTTTATGTAGTGTTGCGTGGTTCTCCTACTGGTTCAATAACCTTGGTCTCATCACTGAGGGAAATACCTTACCGTTGTTGTGTTGCATCCTCCCTTATTCCTTGGGGAAACATCGACGCATCTAAGCGAGATCAAATGAACTTTCTGGTGTCGGTGCCGGGGACGATCACGTCAAGATAGTCTCTCATCAACGTGCAACTTTCTGGCGCCGTTGCCGGGGAGACATCACCAACATCTATCAGGTTCCTAATCGCAAATCTCATCTCCTTGCAATTTACATTATTTGTCTTTTGCCTCTTGTTTTCATCTCCCCCACTTCACAAAATTTTGCCGTGTTTAGTCGCCCCTTTCCCATTTTTCCATCAAGATCTCTTATCTTGCTTGTCACCATGAGTGATTTTGGTATGGCAGAAACATATGATGGTTTGACTCCGAAAATTGGAAGATCAGGCAATATGAATGCTAAAAGTTTTGAGACAAGGGAATATTATGGGGAAACAACATATCCAAGAGTTTTTCAATTGTGTTGGGACCTTGACTCTTGATGACACCCCGATACTCAAAAGAACAAAATCTTATGCGGAAGCTATTTCAGCACTTGTACTGAAACATGAGAATAGATTTATTCGTACTCATCCTACCTTGCAAAGATTGTTTTTTGAACTACCACTTTAAAGGATCCCAAGGCTAAAAAGTTAGCTACACGTATCCTCATGAATGAATTTGATTACATATTACTCGAGGCTAGGGAATTTTTTGATTTTTATGGTTTGAACCATGAAAAACTAGTCATAGATGAGAATGGTGTCTGCTAGAACAATGTCGGTATTTCCCCAAAGAAAAAGGGATGATGCAATATAGCAGCCGTAGGTATTTTCCTCAGTGATGAGACCAAGGTTATCGAACCAGTAGGAGAATCAAGAAACACAACGTAAACAACACCTGCACACAAATAACAAATACTCACAACCCGACGTGTAAAAGGGGTTGTCAATCCCTTTCGGGTAACAGAAGTGATAGAGTTGTAAATATTCATAGATCGAACACCAAATAAGATAAATTGAAGCAAGGTATTTTTGGGTTTTTGGTTTAATAGATCTGAAAATAAAAGCAAAGGAAAATAGATCGCAAATGCAAATAATATAAAGGAGAGACCCGGGGGCCGTAGATTTTACTGGTGGCTTCTCTCGAGAAAATAACAAACGATGGGAAAACAATTACTGCTGGGCAATTGATAGAACTTCAAATAATCATGATGATATCCAGGCAATGGTTTTCATATATGTAGGATCAAAAGTATGTCTAGAGGGGGGGGGTGGCGATTAGACTACTTGACCAAATAAAAATCTAGCCTTTTCCAAATTTTAATTCCTGGCAGATTTTAGCAACTTAGCACAAGTCAAGCAATCAACCTACACATGCAATTCTAAGAGTATAGCAGCGGAAAGTAAAACAATTGCATATGAAGGTAAAGGGAGGAGTTTGGAGGGAGCAAACGCAAGTGTAGACACGGATGTTTTTGTCTTGGTTCGGATAGGTGGTGCTATCGTACATCCAAGTTGATGGAGACTTCAACCCACGAAGGGTAACGGCTGCACGAGTCCATGGAGGGCTCCACCCACGAAGGGTCCACGAAGAAGCAACCTTGTCTATCCCACCATGGCCATCTCCCACGAAGGACTTGCCTCACTAGGGTAGATCTTCACGAAGTAGGCGATCTACTTGCCCTTACAAACTCCTTGGTTCAACTCCACAATCTTGTCGGAGGCTCCCAAGTGACACCTAACCAATCTAGGAGACACCACTCTCCAAAAGGTAATAGACGGTGTGTTGATGATGAATTCCTTGCTCAAATGCTTCAAATGATAGTATCCCCAACACTCAAACAGCTCCTCACAGATTTGGATATGGTGGAAGGAAGATTTGAGTGGAAAGCAACTTGGGGAAGGCTAGAGAACAAGATTCATATGGTAGGAATGAAATATTTTGATCTCAACACTTGAGTAGGTGGTTCTCTCTCAGAACATGTATGATGGAAGTGTAGGTATGTTCTGATGGCTCTCTCCACGAGTGAAGAGTGGGTGGAGGGGTATATATAGCCTCCACACAAAATCTAACCATTACACACAGTTTACCAAACTCGATGGGACCGTTTCAGAGAACTTGGTCAGACCGATTTAGTTCATAATGTGACCGTTAGGCATTTCGGTGGGACCGATATGATTAACTCGACAGGTGATGTCTATTATGCAACCTTCTTCTTGTAGACGTTGTTGGGACTCCAAGTGCAGAGGTTTGTAGGACAGTAGCAAATTTCCCTCAAGTGGATGACCTAAGGTTTATCAATCTGTGGGAGGCGTAGGATGAAGATGGTCTCTCTCAAACAACCCTGCAACCAAATAACAAAGAGTCTCTTGTGTCCCCAACACACCCAATACAATGGAAATTGTATAGGTGCGCTAGTTAGGCGAAGAGATGGTGATACAAGTGCAATATGGATGGTAGATATAGGTTTTTGTAATAAGAAAATATAAAAACAGCAAGGTAGCAAGTGGTAAAAGTGAGCGTAAACAGTATTGCAATGCAGCGAAACAAGGCCTAGGGTTCATACTTTCAGTAGTGGAAGTTCTCTCAACAATAACATAACTGGATCATATAACTATCCCTCAACATGCAACAAAGAGTCACTCCAAAGTCACTAATAGCGGAGAACAAACGAAGAGATTATTGTAGGGTACGGAACCACCTCAAAGTTATTCTTTCTGATCGATCTATTCAAGAGTCCGTAGTAAAATAACACAAAGCTATTCTTTCTGTTCGATCAATCATAGAGTTCGTACTAGAATAACACCTTAAGATACAAATCAACCAAAACCCTAATGTCACCTAGATACTCCATTGTCACCTCAAGTATCCATGGGCATGATTATACGATATGCATCACGCAATCTCAGAATCATCTATTCAACCAACACAAAGAACTTCAAAGAGTGCCCCAAAGTTTCTACCGGAGAATCAAGACGAAAATGTGTGCCAACCCCTATGCATAAGTTCACAAGGTCACTGAACCCGCAAGTTGATCACTGATACATCTCCAACGTATCTATAATTTTTGATTGTTCCATGCTATTATATTATCCTTCTAGGATGTTTTATGGGCTTTATTATATACTTTTATATTATTTTTGGGACTAACCTATTAACCCAAAGCCTAGTGCCAGTTTCTGTTTTTCTCTTGTTTTTGGGTTTCGCAGAAAATGAATATCAAACGAAGCACAATTGACCTGAAAATCAATGGAGATCATTTTTGGACCAGAAGAAGCCCACGGAGTGCCGGAGGGGGACGAGAGGACCCACGGGCTGCCCACGAGGGTGGGGGGCGCCCCCCTACTAGGCGCCCCCCTGCCTCATGGACAGCCTGTAACCCCCCTTTGCTTGGCCCCGACTACAACACATCTTATATATTCTGAAACCTCCGGAAAATAACCTAGATTGGGAGTTCCACCGTCGAAAGCCTATGTAGCCACCGAAAACCAATCTAGACCCCGTTCCGGCACCCTGCCGGAGGGGGGAACCCTCACCGGTGGCCATCTTCGTCATCCCGGTGCTCTCCATGACGAGGAGGGAGTAGTCCACCCCCGGGGCTGAGGGTATGTACCATTAGCTATGGGTTTGATCTCTCTCTTTCTCGTGTTCTTGAGATGGCACGATCTTGATGTATAGCGAGCTTTGCTATTTTAGTTGGATCTTATAATGCTTCTTCCCCTCTACTCTCTTGTAATGGATTGAGGTTTCCCTTTGAAGTTATCCTATCGGATTGAGTCTTTAAGGATTTGAGAACACTTGATGTATGTCTTGCACATGCTTATCTGTGGTGAAAATGGGATTTCATGTGATCTACTTGATGTATGTTTTGGTGATCAACTTGCGGGTTCCGTGACCTTGGGAATCTATGCATAGGGGTTGGCACACGTTTTCGTCTTGACTCTTCGGTAGAAACTTTGGGGAACTCTTTGAAGTTCTTTCTGTTGGTTGAATAGATGAATCTGAGATTGTGTGATGCATATCGTATAATCATGCCCACTGATACTTGAGGTGACAATGGAGTATCTAGGTGACATTAGGGTTTTGGTTGATTTGTGTCTTAAGGTGTTATTCTAGTACGAACTCTATGATAGATTGAACATTAATACGGACTCTTGAATAAATCGATCAGAAAGAATAACTTTGAGGTGGTTTTGTAGCCTACCATAATCTCTTCGTTTGTTCTGCGCTATTAGTGACTTTGGAGTGACTCTTTGTTGCATGTTGAGGGCTAGTAATATGATCCAATTATGTTATCCTCGTTGAGAGAATTTGCACTAGTGAATGTATGAACCCTAGGCCTTGTTTCCTATCATTGCCACACTGTTTATGCTCACTTTTATCTTTAGTTACCTTGCTGTTTTTATATTTTCTTATTACAAAAACCTATATCTACCATCCATATTGCACTTGTATCACCATCTCTTCGCCGAACTAGTGCACCTATACAATTTACCATTGTATTGGGTGTGTTGGGGACACAAGAGACTCTTTGTTATTTGGTTGCAGGGTTGTTTGAGAGAGACCATCTTCATCCTACGCCTCCCACGGATTGATAAACCTTAGGTCATCCACTTGAGGGAAATTTGCTACTGTCCTACAAACCTCTGCAGTTGGAGGCCCAACAACGTCTACAATAAGAAGGTTGTGTAGTAGACATCAATCACCAAAACATACATCAAGTGAATCGATATAATACCCCATTGTCACCATGGGTATCCCACGCAAGACATACATCAAGTGTTCTCAAATCCTTAAAGACTCAATCTGATAAGATAACTTCAAAGAGAAGACTCAATCCATTACATGAGAGTATAGGGGGAGAAAACATCATAAGATCCAACTATAATAGCAAAGCTTGCGATACATCAAGATCGTGCCATCTCAAGAACACGAGAGAGAGAGAGAGAGAGAGAGAAAGAGAGAGAGAGAGAGACCAAACACATAGCTACTGATACATACCCTCAGCCCCGAGGGTGAACTACTCCCCCCTCGTCATGGAGAGCGCCGGGATGATGAAGATGGCCACCGGAGAGGGATCCCCCCCGGCAGGGTGTCAGAATGGGTCTAGATTGGTTTTTGGTGGCTGCAGCGGCTTGCGGCGGAACTCCCGATCTAGGTTATTTTCTGGAGGTTTTAGTATATATAGGGGGTGTGATACGTCTCCAATGTATCTATAATTTTTTATTGTTCCATGCACTGTTCAAGATATCATCCGATATGCCGATAAATCGGCCGATTTATCGCTTACCGTTGTCTGACCGATAAGATAAATCGGCTGATAAATCAGTCGATATGGCGATAAATCGGCCGATATGCCGATAAACTGGCCGATTTACCCCTTATCATGGGTCGACCGATAAGTTCCCGATAAGCAATATCCCCAACATTGGTTCCATGCTTTTATTTATGATGTCTTGGATGTTTAATGGGCTTTGTCATACACTTTTATATCATTTTTGGGACTAACCTACTAACCCAAAGGCCTAGTCCAGATTGCTGTTTTTTTGCCCGTTTCAGGGTTTTGCAGAAAAGGAATAATAAACGGAGTCCAAACGGAATGTAACCTTCGGGAGAGATATTTTTGGAGAAAATCATGCACGGGAGACTTGAGAACCACAAAGTAGGGGCCACGGGGTGTCCACGAGGGTGGGGGGCGCGCCCCCTTCCCAGGGCGTGCCCCCTGCCTTGTGGGCCCCTCGTGAGTCCCCCAATGTCATCCTTCCTCCTATATAAGCCTACGTACCCCGAAACCATCATCAACAGAGAGAAAACCCCAATTCCACCGCCGTAACATTCTATTCCCGTGAGATCCCATCTTGGAGCCTGTTCCGGAGCTCCGCCGGAGGGGGGATCCATCACGGAGTGCTTCTACATCATCATCATCGCCATCACCATGAGTTGTGAGTAGTTTACCACAGACCTTTGGGTCCATAGCTAGTATCTAGATGGCTTCTTCTCTCTCTCTAGATCTCAATACAAAGTTCTCCTCGGTCTTCGAGGAGATCTATTCGATGTAATCTCTTTTTTCGGTGTGTTTGTGGAGATCCGATGAATTGTGGGTTTATGATCAAGATTATCTGTGAGAAATATTTGGTTCTTCTCTGAACTCTTTATGTGTGCTCATAATATCCTTGCAACTCTCTTCGAATTATTGGTTTGGTTTGACCTACTAGATCTATAGTTCTTGCAATGGGAGAAGTGCTTGGCTTTGGGTTCAATCTTGCGGTATCCTTTCCCAGTGACAGTAGGGGCAGCAGGGCACGTATTGTATTGTTGCCACCGAGGATAAAAATATGGGGTTTATATCATATTGCTTGAGTTTATCCCTCTACATCATGTCATCTTGCTTAAGGCGTTACTCTGTTCTTATGAACTCAATACACTAGATGCATGCTGGATAGCGGTCGATGTGTGGAGTAATAGTAATAGATGCAGGAGTCGGTCTACTTGTCTCGTATGTGATGCCTATATACAATGATCATGCCTAGATAGTCTCATAATTATTCGCTTTTCTATCAATTGCTCGATAGTAATTTGTTTACCCGCCGTAGAATATCACTATCATGAGTGAAGCCACTACATGACACTATGGCCCCCCGAGTCTATTCTCAACATATCAATCTACATCTACTTTACTTTTTCCGCTTTTATTTTCTGTTCTTATAAAAAAAAATACCAAAAATATAAACTATCATCTCTATCAGATCTCACTTTCGTAAGTGACCGAAAAGGGATTGACAACCCCTTATCGCGTTGGCTGCGAAGTTCTTATTTGTTTGTGCAGGTGCGAGGGACTCGCGCGTGGTCTCCTACTGGATTGATACCTTGGTTCACAAAAACTGAGGGAAATACTTACGCTACTGTGCTGCATCTCCATTTCCTCTTCGAGGGAATACAATGCAAGCTCGAGAAGTAGCAAGAAGAATTTCTGGCGCCGTTGCCGGGGAGGCTTACGCAAAAGTCATATACCAAGTAGGAAGAAGAATTTCTGGCGCCGTTGCCAAGGAGAACTTTTTATTGAGATCCAGAGAGAGCGATGAAGCCATCTAGATACTAGCTATGGACCCGAAGGTCTGTGGTAAACTACTCACAACTCATGGTGAGGGCGATGATGATGATGTACAAGCACTCCGTGATGGATCCCCCCCTCCGGCGGAGTTCCGGAACAGGCTCCAAGATGGGATCTCAAGGGAACAGAAGGTTACGGCGGTGAAATTAGGGATTTCTCTCTGTTGCTGATGGTTTCGGGGTACGTAGGCTTATATAGGAGGAAGGAGGACACCGGGGGACTCACGAGGGGCCCACGAGGCAGGGGGGCGCGCTCCCCACCCTCGTGGACACCCCATGGCCCCTACTCCATGGCTCTCAAGTCTCCCGTGCGTGATTTTCTCCAAAAATATCTCCCCCGAAGGTTTCATTCCGTTTGGACTCCGTTTGATATTCCTTTTCTGCAAAACCCTGAAACATGCAAAAAACAGCAATCTGGACTGGGCCTTTGGGTTAGTAGGTTAGTCCCAAAAATGATATAAAACTGTATGACAAAGCCCATTAAACATCCAAGACATCATAAATAATAGCATGTTACAATAAAAAAGTATAGATACGTTGGAGATGTATCACACCCCCTATATATACTGAAACCTCCAGAAAATAACCTAGATCGGGAGTTCCGCCGCCGCAAGCCTCTGCAGCCACCAAAAACCAATCTAGACCCATTCTGGCACCCTGCTGGAGGGGGGAACCCCTCTCGGGTGGCCATCTTCATCATCCCGGCGCTCTACATGACGAGGGGGGAGTAGTTCACCCTCGGGGCTGAGGGTATGTATCAGTAGCTATGTGTTTGATCTCTCTCTCTCTCATGTTCTTGAGATGGCACGATCTTGATATATCGCGAGCTTTGCTATTATAGTTGGATCTTATGATGTTTTCTCCCCTATACTCTCCTGTAATGGATTGAGTCTTCTCTTTGAAGTTATCTTATCGGATTGAGTCTTTAAGGATTTGAGAACACTTGATGTATGTCTTGCATGGGATACCCGTGGTGACAATGGGGTATTCTATCGATTCACTTGACGTATGTTTTGGTGATTGATGTCTACTACGCAACCATCTTCTTGTAGACATTGTTGGGCCTCCAAGTGCAGAGGTTTGTAGGACAGTAGCAAATTTCCCTCTGGTGGATGACCTAAGGTTTATCAATCCGTGGGAGGCGTAGGATGAAGATGGTCTCTCTCAAACAACCCTGCAACCAAATAACAAGGAGTCTCTTGTGTCCCCAATACACCCAATACAATGGTAAGTTGTATAGGTGCACTAGTTCGGCGAAGAGATTGTGATACAAGTGCAATATGGATGGTAGATATAGGTTTTTGTAATAAGAAAATATAAAATAACAAGGTAGCAAGTGGTAAAAGTGAGCATAAACGGTATTGCAATGCTAGGAAACAAGGCCTAGGGTTCATACTTGTGGCACCCCTGCTCAGAGAAAACTGAAACGCCCCATATTCTAGCCCAGAGAACGAGGAGAAGTCTTCTGGAATACGGCACTGCTTAGCATAGAACAAATCAGCTCTTTATTACAATCTATGTGGGTACAAGTGGTTACATCGGCACAGCGAAACTACGCGTGTCATGTTTGCTCCATGCATGCAGCGGAATAACTACTGGCAGCGGAACAGCGACGGCGGTGGTGAACTCCACTCTGCAGGGACTCTGGCTGGAACGCTTATCCTAGCTCGCACGAACGGAAACCACGACAAGCAATCAAGCAATCACGACATGACCTGCAAACTGGCATGACACGCCAGGTCAGTACATTGAATGTACTTGCAAGCTCACAATAACCAGAAGCATTCAAGACAAACAACAACATGGCAATTACAGGTTAAGAAGGAATTATCATGAGATCATCACGATAGCATGGCATGAACAACATGAACATGATACATCTAGAACAATATGATCATGGCATGAACAAATAAATCTGACGATACTAGCATGCAACATGATGACACTATATGCACCACTTATACTGCTCGGGTTACCTCATAACCATCACATGCATCACTTACCAACCTCGGACATCACACGATCATCTCAGGATCAAATCAAGCTTGGTATAAACAATACCGTAGTAATCATTAAATGACCACAAGGAGCTGGATCTTTACCCACGATTCTCGCACAACATCATGAATATCCAACAACTTGGTATCCTCGATACCACGATGATCATTCACGGATCACAAACGGAACCACTATTGGCTCAATGAGTTACCTCGTAACCAAACGGTGATCATTCACGGATCACATAACCAACTTATCTCATCACCGAACCGGGGTTGTTATTAAGCACGTTATTATTAATACTGTTGACTCATAGTGTGACTGACACGAACTGGGCCCTTATCCATGGGCACGGCTATCGATAGATTAAACACACACTCTGCAGAGGTTAGCACATTGTACCCACACCACAGAACCCATGGCCTCGCACTCCCATTCGGGTGGACCAACGGCGTTCTGACAAAACCGTCCTACTGCCATGACACTCTCCTGGCCACTCCGACTCACTCCCCACTGGGCTAGTCCTGGGTGGCCCCGTGTCTACCAAAGACACCAACGACCACCGTCGTGGCCAAAACATAAACGTCCCACACTGGGACACGAGCTCAGAACAACAAAAACGGGCACACAAGGCTTATGCCATCCTACCCGGCCAAGGTAGCGCCCGGACATAACCTTACCTCGTTGGAGGCACTAGCGAGAGGCATGACAATAGACCCAGTTAGGACCTTCCCATAAAGGTAAGTGTGGCTGCACTGGTCTGCTCGATATTGTCGCACCATGACTCAACCAATATTTGTTCAAGTTCATTATTATCCGGAGACTTGAATGCAATAAGCTGAGCCATAATAAAATAACATGATGCAACTTATAATGCATGAGCATGATACCGACATGAACATGAATGTGCAACCATAATCAACGAGCATAACAACAACATTTAATCATTTATTCAGATGAGCATGGCATACTGACGAGCATGAATATTACGAGTATAACACTTCAGCATATCATGACCACTAGCATCGAGAATAACTAACATGCGATAACATAGTGATATTACAATGTAAACATTTAATCAACTGGATGCAAAGGAACATGCATGACACTGGTACTCGGAACAGACGACAGTCATGCACCGAAGATCATCACCAAGATCAACAGGTACTACTACCAATCATAGCATACGATAGAAATACTAACAACTAGTACATGATAACCAGGTGCATATGAACATAACATGAAAGTAAACACAGATCCATATCATAACCGAAACAACGATAGCAGTAGCAAAACAAACAGACAATTATTAAAGATTCAAGTTGAAAACCAATGCTACTGCATGGCTATCATGCAAATGGTGGTTGTCGCTTGCCTGGGAAAGAAGAATACTCCGGAAATAAGTGTGGAAAGCACGCAGAAAGATTCGCCGGAAATAGTTCTCTCTCAGAGGGGGCTGTTTATGGGCAAGGTCAAAGTGGTCATCTGATCATCTCTAATGTGTCAACCCATAGTGTAAGTGTTACCAACATAACGGGCTCGACGAGACAAAGAAGTGGGATTTGGAATCACCTGATTTGGAGTTGGGATCAAAAAGATATAGGGGTTTTTATGCCAGGGACCTATCTGTAAAGAAATCATCACAAACAGGCCCTCGGCTGGAAAAACAGAACACGTCTTTCTGAAAATATGTTTTCCAGAAGGGAAAACGCATTCCTGACTGAAAGGGAGAGATAATACGCTTTCAGTATAACGGAAACATATTCTAAGCTGAAGCACCTACAGAATCGGCTTTCATATGATAAAGACGTACCGGCCGGAACTGTGCGTCCACTTATCCACATCATCAGCACCTGGTCAACGCAGGTGAGGCTGATGGGCGGGTCCCACGCGCAGGGGGTCGTCGTCTTCATTTCCTTCTCGCACGCGCCAGGAATTGGAGAGGGACGGCTCCCGACGGCGATTGCCGGAGCTCCAAGCCATCTCCCGTGGTGCTCAACACATGGATGAGCTCAACGCGGCGGGACGCACACACTGATCTCATCCACGGTCGGTGGGGTGAACCGGGACGAAGATGGCCACGACGCTGGCGGATGAAGGTGGTCGTGCGAGGAGCGACACGGCACTACGGGGCGTCGGAGGAGGGGCTAAAGGGAAGTGGCGGACCGCCTGGCTCTGGGTGGTGCTAGGGAGGTGAGGGAACGGTGGGAAGGGCTTGGCTCCGAGCGAATTTAGCCAGAGGATCGAGGCGGCCATGGCAGCCATTGTAGCGCTCAGGAGCTCTTGGAGCTCATGGAAGGGGTCGGGGAGGGCTAGAGGTGTGAGTGAGGTCGAGTGGTGAGCTCGGGAGGTCGCGGGAGGGCTACTTATAGCCGTGGCGAGAGGCATGGGCTCGGGTGCCGCTGTGCACGTCCGGCCGAAGCTCTTGCGGCGCACAGTGATCACGGGGAGGCGTGGGATCACGACGAAGGAGGTGTAGACGAGCGACAGTGGTGCACAGGGCAGGAGGGGTCGAGCGCACCGAGGAGGAAGACGCCGCGGCGCGAACAGAGCCGGTCGGCTACAGAGCGTCCATGGGCGCGCGACGACGAGTGCCGACGGAGAGGATGACAGAGGGGGAGAGAGGTCTAGGAGGATGGAGACGATGAGGCACAGCTCCTGGACACACGGGGACGAGCCAGAACCGGCCGAAGCGGCTCTGCCGTCGCCAACAGTGGCTAGACCACCGTTTTGCCTCGCGTTTCCCATGGTCACCATGCAGACTGGCGAGGAGAAGATGCCAAGGGCTGGCAAACGTTGTCTAGTGGCAAGTTCATGCAAGGGAGGTTCAAACTGCGTTGGTAACTCGGTGAAAACTTCTCTGGTTAAATGGTAGGAAACCTCTGAAGTTTACTGCAGTAAGCTTGAACGTGCACTGGTGATCAACAGGGAAGTGATTGGATCCAAAGGGTTTGTCTGGGGTGAATTATCTTAGGAAGGACTATAATCCTGGAGAGTTTGATGAGATTCAGATCAAGATTTAATGTAGTTGCTTTGCAACTGACCAAATTGGTCCAGAAACTTGATTATGAAGTAGCACTCACATGGAGTAACCACTTGATTTTAAATTTGGCAAGGCATGGTTATTTGGTCATATGAAGGTTCTGTAAAAGTTTCATACCAATTGGACAAGCCAAAATAGTACTTGCTTCACAAACATCCCCACTGACCAGAAACTTAGGAAAATTCCATAGGGAAATTGGCTGCATGAATTGAGTCTAAAATTTGTGGAGATAGGTTATATGGATAGGGGAAGGTCCTGGAAAATTTTCAGCCCTAATGAAGAATTATAAAATATACTTGCTTCACAAACTGAAAATTTGGACAGAAACAAAGATTTGAAGTTGTGCTCACATGGATGCAAGGAATGAGCTCAAATTTGGAGTAGAGTCATGATTTGATGATATAGAGGTCATACAAAAATTTCAACTCATTTTGATATGCCTAGCTTGTACCTCCTTCACAAAGTTTCTTTCTGGACATAAACTTTGGAAAGTAGTTGAAAAATATATACTAGGCAAATGAGTATGAAAATTTGCATGAGGCAATGATATGGACATGAAAAGGTGTCCAAAAAGTTTGGGGGCAAATGGGCAAAGATAAATAGCACTTGCTTCACAAAGTGCCATTTAGGGCAGAAAAGGAAAAGGAATATTGGAGGGTTATTTTTGAACATGGAAATGAAAAGTTTTGCCATTTTTGAAGAAGATATGACCCAAACAATTTATGAGAATTATTTGGGAATTTGAGGAGTGATATAAATATAGGATGCTTCACAACCTAGGGGCAGGCAGGGTTATTCCTTTAATAGAAAAAGGAATATTCCCTAGAAAAACACTATTGGGGTTGGGACAAGATGAAAATGGCAAGGTATAGGGATATATATGAGGATGAAAAGCCACTCCGGAAAGAAAGAAGAGGCCAGCTTCTTCAGTTTCCAGACCACATAGCCACTGAAAAAGAAAACTCAAGCAAAAATCTCAGAAAATCCAAAGAAAAAGAAAGGGCCAAAAATCAGACTGTGACAACTCTTTCCCCCTTAAAGAAATCTTGTCCTCGAGATTTGGTTGCTCAGGGAACAATTATGAATATACTGCCTTAAGGAAACCGTTTCCAACTTGGGTATCCTTTTTTCCTTTATTGATTGTTCCCATTAAATTTTTCATTTGAATTGACTGACTGGATTTGGGGTGGTTTGCTTCATTGTACCCATTTTCTGACAGATCTTACCTCACATGTTCACTCTTATGCTGGCCCCAATTATTTTCATGCCAGCTGAATCAACTAATCATGATTGAAACATATGTCCGCCTCACAAATCCAAGAGTGATTTCCAAGGGATGTGTCATCCAGCACTCACAACCTTTCCCGAAGTTGTGAATAACTTTTCTTGGTGGACACCCAATCTCTTTACTCCTTGCATTGGGTTTCTCAACTAACTGTAGGTCCTCCAGGTTCAAAGCAGTGAGGTGGTTCATAACCGTTCTCCTGACTGATTCTGATTTCTCGCAAGATTTTCTGATTCATCTTGGCTGGTTCCAGTGTCTTGAGGGTCAGATCTGTACCAAATATTTTATTGTCTCCTGTCGTGGCCAACATAAAGGTATATGACCTTATATGATAATATCCGCAGAGTTGACTGACGGTGGAGGGCTTGGCCATATCTCTTAATTCTTCGTGTGACCATGAGTTCTGTCAGGGGAATTATTTTGACAGGCGTATCTTTATCCTTATCTCCTGACATGGTAACACTACTTTAATGGTAGGTTTATCGTCTCTCAAGTTTTGATCGCAGGGAAATGATCATCAGGTTCATAGGTACTTGTACGGAGCTCACTGTTGTCGTCAATCTTCATAGTCCTTTGTCACAATGAGGTGTATATCTGGCTTCCTGCACATATATATATGAGAATCTAATTCCCGAGGCAGACTTGTGTTCTGACTGATTCTTGCTTCTGACTAACGGTTGGAGATCTGATTCTTGCACTACCATCTGCTGTCAATTCACAATACACCATCTTGCACCAATGTCGTACTAAGGACGATTGAACGACTTATGCTTATGCTGGAAGCTTTTTGCGGTTGCTTACTGGAGAAGATAGAGTACCTTGCATGGGAAGTCATCCATGTATCGTACGGAGGAAGATGGAGGAATCTTGCATTGGAAGCTTCTCTGGTAGCTTGCAAGGGAAGACTAGATTGACTACAATAGAAGCTTCTAACTGTGATATGCGGACCAATTACCACATATACACCACCTTAATATTTCTGCTGTTGATTACCTTTGACTGATAATATACTGTCGATCTTGCACACAATTTATCTTTTTGCTGATTTGATCATTACTTCTATGAAGAGTGCATACTGAGGTAGACATGATTATTTGCACTGTCGAGAGGAGTGCACACCGATGCAAATTTGATTATTAGCATCCAAATCAGGTATTCTCCATTTCACTACAGTTAGCTGAGAATTCCATTTTATTTATCTGAGTTTCCAAATATTTGAATTCCTTGCTGATTCTTCGGGTCCGATATCGGTTGCCGAGCAACTTTAATAAGGGGAAAATAATGCCACACCGAAGGCCCAAAGAAAGAAACAAAAGAAACGGCTAAAATAAAAGCACACAAGCATACTAATAATATAAAATCAAGCAACATCACATATTACTGCTACTCACAACAATAATATGCATACACACCTAAGCACACAAATCTCGCGGAAACTCCGATATTGCGGTCTAATATGCTGTGGCGGTGTGCACGAAAGTGAATCTGTGTTTGCAAGGAGTTGGTGTAACCAAGGCTACACCAATCGGTGGCTGAACTCCAGTTGCAACTAGATAGATACGGAGGCGAGGACGGACTTGGTGATCATGTAGCGAGACACAAGGCCACGACCACATCATCATCAAGCGTACGGAAGGGAACCATACACGTCCAAAGAATGAAGATGAAAGGGTAAGGTAGCGGTGGAAAACTGATTTTGCTGCCATTGCCCTTTTTCTGATGACCAAGATCAGTAAGGGTTGCCAAAGGGACGAGATGAAAGGCATAGTTCACGATAGAAACAAGTCTATCACCGAAATAATATGGGTGGATGGCGGAAAGATATCGAAGCGATACCTGAGCATAACTCCTGCAAATGGTGTCTGGAACACTCGGTACCAGGGCATCACTCTGCTGGGACAGAGGTGATGCCAAACACCAAAAAACAGGTATGCAAAGAGGGATAGTGCAGGTGGTGGATTGAAACTGATACCTCCTACACACACAAGATAAAACTTTAACAACCAAATACTAATCTATATGCATGCTATGCGACAAACAAATGCAACAAACCAACCAGACTCCATACTATCTCATCCTAACGTTCACGCGGTCTAGGGCGTCCTATAACCAGACCTTCTCTGATACCAAGCATGTGGCACACCGGCTCAGAGAAAACTGGAACGCCTCGTATTCCAGCCCAGAGATCGAGGAGAAGTCTTCTGGAATACAACACTGCTTAGCATAGAACAAATCAGCTCTTTATTACAATCTATGTGGATACAAGGGGTTACATTGGCACGGCAAAACTACGCATGCCACGTTTGCTCCATGCAAGCAGTGGAACAACACGAAGCAGCGGAATAACTACTGGCAGCAGAACAACGACGGCGGTGGTGAACTCCACTCCACAGGGACTCTGGCTGGAACGCTTATCCTAGCTCGCACGAACGGAAACCACGGCAAGCAATCAAGCAATCACAGCATGACCTGCAAACTGGCATGACACGCCAGGTCAGTACATTGAATGTACTTGCAAGCTCACAATAACTAGAAGCATTCAAGACAAACAACAGCATGGAAATTACAGGTTAAGCAGGAATTATCATGAGATCATCAAGATAACATGGCATGAACAACATGAACATGATACAGCTAGAACAATATGAGCATGGCATGAACATATAAATCTGACGATACTAGCATGCAACATGATGACACTATATGCACCACTTATACTGCTCGGGTTACCTCATAACCATCACATGCATCACTTACCAACCTCGAACATCACACGATCATCTCAGGATCAAATCAAGCTTTGGTATAAAAAATACCGTAGTAATCATTAAATGACCACAAGGAGCTTGATCTTTACCCACGATTCTCGCACAACATCATGAATATCCAACAACCCGGTATCCTCGATACCACGGTGATCATTCACGTATCACAAACGGAACCACTCTTGGCTCAATGGGTTACCTCGTAACCAAATGGTGATCACTCATGGATCACATAACCAACTTATCTCATCATCGAACCGGGGTTGTTATTAAGCACGTTATTATTATTACTATTGACTCATAGTGTGACCGACATGAACTGGGCCCTTACGCGGGCACGGCTATCGATAGATTAAACACGCACACTCTGCAGAGGTTAGCACATTGTACCCACACCACAGAACCCATGGCCTCGCACTCCCATTCGGGTGGACCAACGACGTTCCGACAAAACCGTCCTATTGCCATGACACTCTCCCGGCCACTCCTACTCACTCCCCACTGGGCTAGTCCTGGGTGGCCCCGTGTCTACCAAAGACACCAACGACGACCATCGTGGCCAAAACATAAACGTCCCACACGGGGACACGATCTCAGAACAACAGCAACGGGCACACAAGGCTTATGCCGTCCTACCCGACCAAGGTAGCGCCCGCGCATAACCTTCCCACGTTGGAGGCACCGGCGAGAGGCATGACAATAGACCCAGTTAGGACCTTCCCATAAAGGTAAGTGTGGCTGCACTGGTCAGCTCGATATGGTGGCACCATGAATCAGCCAACAGTTGTTCAAGTTCATTATTATCCGGTTAGACTTGAATGCAATAAGGTGAGCCATAATAAAATAACATGATGCAACTTGTAATGCATGAGCATGATACCGACATGAACATGGACGTGCAACCATAATCAACGAGCATAACAACAACATTTACTCATTTATTCAGATGAGCATGGCATACTGACGAGCATGAATATTACGAGTATAACACTTCGGCAACATATCATGACCACTAGCATCGAGAATAACTACCATCCGATAACATAGTGATATTACAATGCAAACATTTAACCAACTGGATGCAAAGGAACATGCATGACACCAGTACTCGGAACAGACGACAGTCATGCACCGAAGACCATCACCAACATCAATAGGTACTACTACCAATCATAGCATACGACAGAAATACTAGCAACTAGTACATGATAACCAGGTGCATATGAACATAACGTGAAAGTAAACACAGTTGCATATCATAACCGAAACAACGATAGCAGTAGCAAAACAAACAGACAATTATTAAAGATTCAAGTTGAAAACCAATGCTACTGCATGGCTATCATGCAAATGGGCGTTGTGGCTTGCCTGGGAAAGAAGAATACTCCGGAAAGAAGTGTGGAAAGCACGCAGTAAGATTTGCCGGAAACAGTTCTCTCTCGAAGGGGGCTGTTTACGGGCAAGGGCAAAGTGGTCATTTCCAGTATGTCAACCAATAGTGAAAATGTTACCAACAGAACGGGCTAGACGATACGAAGAAGTGGGCTTTGGAATCACCTGATTCGGAGTTGGGATCAAAAAGATATAGGGGTTTTTCTGCCAGGGACCTATCTATAAAGAAATCATCACAAACAGGCCCTCGGCTGAAAAAACAGAACACGTCTTTCTGAAAATATGTTTTCTAGAAGGGAAAACGCATTCCTGGCTGAAAGGGAGAGATAATACGCTTTCAGTATAACGAAAACGTATTCTAAGCTGGAGCACCTAGAGAATCCGGTTTCAGATGATAAAGACGTACCGGCCAGAACTGCACGTCCACTTATCCACGTCATCAGCACCTGTTCAACACAGGTGAGGCTGACGGGCGGGTCCCACACGCAGGGGTCCATCGTCTTCATCTCCTTCTCGCACGCGCCAGGCAGAAGAGAGGGGCGGCTCCCGACGGCGATTGCCGGAGCTCCAGGCCATCTCCCGTGGCGCTCAGCACAAGGATGAGCTCAGCGCGGCGAGATGCACACACTGATCCCATCCATGGCCGGCGGGGTGAACCAGGATGAAGATGGCCACGACGTCGACGGACGATGGTGGTTGGGCGAGGAGCGACACAGCGCTACGGGGCGTCGGAGGAGGGGCTAAAGGGAAGAGGCGGTCCGCCGGGCTCTGGGTGGTGCTAGGGAGGTGAGGGAACAGTGGGAGGGGCTTGGCTCCGAGCGAATTTAGCCGGAGGATCGAGGCGGCCATGGCGGCCATTGGAGGGCTCGGGAGCTCTTGGAGCTCAGGGAAGGGGCCGGGGAGGGCTAGAGGTGTGAGTGAGGTCGAGTAGTGAGCTCGGGAGGTCGCGGGAGGGCTACTTATAGCCGGGGCGAGAGGCACGGGCTCAGGTGCCACCGTGCACGTCTGGCCGAAGCTCTTACAGCGCACATCGATCACGGGGAGGAGCGGGATCACGACGAAGGAGGTGCGGACGAGCGACAGTGGTGCACATGGCAGGAGGGGCCGAGCGCACCGAGGAGGAAGACGCCACGGCGCTAACAGAGCCAGTCGGCTACAGATTGTCCGTGGGCGCGCGGCGACGAGCGCTGACGGAGAGGCTGACGGAGGGGGAGAGAGATCCAGGAGGTTGGAGATGTTAGGCACAGCTGCTGGACACGCGGGGATGAGCCAGAACCGGCCGGAGCGGCTCTGTCGTTGCCAACAGTGGCTAGACCATCGTTTTGTCAGGCGTTTCCCGAGGTCACCATGCAGACTGGCGAGGAGAAGATGCCAAGGGCTGGCAAACATTGTCTAGTGGTAAGTTCATGCAAGGGAGGTTCAAACTGCATTGGTAACTCGGTGAAAACTTCTCTGGTTAAATGGTAAGCAACCTCTGAAGTTTACTGCAGTAAGCTTGAACGTGCACTGCTGATCAACAGGGAAGTGATTGGATCCAAAGGTTTTGTCTGGGGTGATTAGCTTAGGAAGGACTATAATCCTCGAGAGTTTGATGAGATTTGGATCAAGATTTAAAGTAGTTGCTTTGCAACTGACCAAAATGTTTCAGAAACTTGATCATGAAGTAGCACTCACATGGAGTAACCACTTGAGCTGAAATTTTGCAAGGCATGGTTATTTGGTCATATGAAGGTTCTGTAAAAGTTTCATACCAATTGGGCAAGCCAAAATAGTACTTGCTTCACAAACATCCCCACTGACCAGAAAGTTAGGAAAATTCCATAGGGAAACTGGCTGCATGAATTCAGTCTAAAATTTGTGGAGATTGGTTATATGGATAAGGGAAGGTCTTGGAAAATTTTCTGAAGAATTATAAAGTATACTTGCTTCACAAACTGAAAATTTGGACAGAAACAAAGATATGAAGTTGTGCTCACATGGATGCAAGGAATGAGCTCAAATTTGGAGTAGAGTAATGATTGGATGATATAGAGGTCATACAAAAATTTCAACTTATTTTGATATGCCTAGCTTGTAGCTCCTTCACAAAGTTTCTTTCTAGACAGAAACTTTGGAAATTAGTTGAAAAATATTTACTAGGAAAATGAGTATGAAAATTTGCATGAGGCAATGATATGGACATGAAAAGGTGTCCAAAAGTTTGGGGGCAAATGGGCAAAGATAAATAGCACTTGCTTCACAAAGTGCCATTTAGGGCAGAAGAGGAAAAGGAATATTGGAGGGTTATTTTTGAACATGGCAATGAACAGTTTTTCCATTTTTGAAGAAGATATGACCCAAACAATTTATGAGAATTATTTGGGAATTTTAGGAGTGATAGAAATATAGGTTGCTTCACAGCCTAGGGGCAGGCAGGGTTATTCCTTTAATAGAAAAATGAATATTCCCTAGAAAAATAATATTGGGGTTGGGCCAAGATGAAAATGGCAAGGTCAAGGGATAGATATGAGGATGACAAGCCACTTTAGAAAGAAAGAAGAGGTCAGCTTCTTCAGTTTCCAGACCACATAGCCACGGAAAAAGAAAACTCAAGCAAAAATCTCAGAAAATCCAAAGAAAAAGAAAGGGCCAAAAATCAGGCTGTGAAAATACTTTTACTAGTGGAAGTTCTCTCAACAATAATAACATAACTGGATCATATAACTATCCCTCAACATGCAACAAAGAGTCACTCCAAAGTTACTAATAGCGGAGAACACGCGAAGAGATTATTGTAGGGTACGAAACCACCTCAAAGTTATTCTTTTTGATCGATCTATTCAAGAGTCCGTAGTAAAATAACACGAAGCTATTCTTTTCGTTCGATCTATCATAGAGTTTGTACTGGAATAACACCTTAAGATACAAATCAACCAAGACCCTAATGCCACCTAGATACTCCAATGTCACCTCAAGTATCCGTGGGCATGATTATACGATATGCATCACACAATCTCAGATTCATCTATTCAACAAACACAAAGAACTTCAAAGAGTGCCCCAAAGTTTCTACCAGAGAGTCAAGACGAAAACGTGTGCCAACCCCTATGCATAAGTTCAAAAGGTCATTGAACCCGCAAGTTGATCACCAAAACATACATCAAGTGAATCGATAGAATACCCCATTGTCACCACGGGTATCCCACGCAAGACATAGATCAAGTGTTCTCAAATCCTTAAAGACTCAATCCGATAAGATAACTTCAAAGGGAATACTCAATCCATTACAAGAGAGTAGAGGGGGAGAAAACAAAATAAGATCCAACTATAATAGCAAAGCTCGCGATACATCAAGATCGTGCCATCTCAAGAACACAAGAGAAAGAGATCAAACACATAGCTACTGATACATACCCTCAGCCCCGAGGGTGAACTACTCCCCCCTCGTCATGGAGAGCGCCGGGATGATGAAGATGGCCACTGGAGAGGGATTCCCCCCTCCGGCAGGGTGCCAGAACGGGTCTAGATTGGTTTTTGGTGGCTCCAGAGGCTTGTGGTGGCGGAACTCCCGATCTAGGTTATTTTCTGGATGTTTCAATATATATAGGGGGTGTTGGAGTCGGGGACAATTAAAGGAGGTCTCCGGGCTGTCCACGAGGTAGGGGGGCGCGCCTAGGGGGCGCCCCCTACCCTCGTGGGCAGCCCGTGGACCTTCTGGTCCTCCTTCGGTACTCTCTGGGCTTCTTCTGGTCCAAGAACTGCCTTCGCTGAGTTTCAGGTCAATTGGGCTCCATTTGGTATTCCTTTTCTGCGAAACTCAAAAAACAAGGAAAAAACAGAAACTGGCACTGGGCTCTAGGTTAATAGGTTAGTCCCAAAAATCATATAAAATAGCATATAAATGCATATAAAACATCCTAGATGGATAATATAATAGCATGGAACAATCAAAAATTATAGATACGTTGGAGATGTATTAGTAGGACCGATTTCTTTAGGGTTAGGGCATAACGTAATCTTGGTGAGACGGATTACACAAACTCGGTGAGACTGATTTTGGTAATAAGTACACAGAGAGTTGGTCAGGCAAATTCGATGGGACCGATTCGCCCACTGAAACATTACGAAGAGGAAACAGAGAGTTTGCATTGCGAACTCAGTGGGACTGATCGCTCATCTCGGTGAGACCGAAATGTTACGAAGGGAAACAGAGAGTTTGCAATCCCATCTCGGTGAGACCGAGATCCCTTTCGGTGAGACCGAAATGATTAGGGTTTCTGGCAATGGCCATGCCAAATGAACTCGGTAGCACCGGATTGAACTTTTCGATGGGGCCGAGTTTGACTTTTGGTTTGGGACATATGTGGATGTGGAGAAGTGTTTGAGGGTTTTGGAGCATATCACTAAATATTTTGAGCAGGAAACCCATTAAGCAACAACTCATCCCCTTTTAATAGTATTGGCTTTCCTATGGACTCAATGTGATCTTGGATCACTAAAATGGAAAATGTAGAGCCTTGAGCTTGAGCCAATCCTTTGTCCTTAGCATTTTGAGGGGTCCACATTCCTAGTCCATGCCATGCCAATCATTGAACTTCCCTGAAATATCATCTTGAGATAGCATTAGTTCAATGAGCTATATGTTGTTAGTAATTACCAAAACCACCCAGGGATAGTTGCACTTTCAATCTCTCCCTTTTTGGTAATTGTTGACAACATATAGATCAAAGCTTCGACAAAAGAATAAGATTTAAGTACATCGTCACTTTGAGAAGTATGTGATAAGCAAGAGCTCCCCCTAAATTTGTGCATTATTTGAAATTTGCTTTGAATGCAAATGCACAATCGATTAGGATCATGGGTTACTCTTCCATGTGACATACATCTTGGTGGAGCGCTCAAAATGATATAAATTGAAAACATGCACTCATCACCAAGCAAAGTGAATGATCATATAGTATCATCCAGGCAAGCATTAAGGTAGCATATGATCAATCACATGATCAAACAAGTATATCACACACAGACATAGAGTATAAAGCACACGCACAATAAAGTTCAACCAAAAGCAAGAGAGACCAAAGAGGCAAAACACTCTCTCTCTCTCTCTCTCTCTCTCTCTCTCTCGAAGGCTATGATCTATACATATTTCTCCCCCTTTGGCAACAAGTTACCAAAAAGTTTGAAAATGCATAGTGCTATGTGCCTCTCAGGCTCGATCTTTGGGAGGTGGTGTAGAGAGAACTCCAAGGATGAAGGCTTCTTACAAAGTAGCTGGAGCTAGTGGAGTGGCTGCTAGAGGTGGCACTAAGGATGTGGCTGCTGGTGCTGATGTAGTAGCTCTCGTATCAGGCACTGGCACTGCAGCAGATCTTTGACCTCGAGGCTCTCACTGAAATGCATATGTGGTAGCCTGTCCTCCTCTCTCCTCTGCTTCCTCCTGAAGCTTCTCAACTGCAGACTGGATCTCTGTAACTTTCAGATCAAGATCATAGAACTTAGTCTCAATGACCCTCTCCAAGCTCTCCTGATTCTGAGTCAGGGTGGCCAAGCCCTTCTCAATCCTCATGGTTGCATGAATCAGATATGCCATTTGGTCTTGTTTGGACTTGAGAGTCATTTGAGATGCTTCTGCAGCACTTGCCATCTTGGCAGCTTTCTCTGCTTTGGCTTTCTCTCTCCTTTCATGTGCTTGCACTAATGATGGTTCATTTTCATCCATGACAACTGTGTTGTCCTCAAAGTCAGGCACCAAGGGAAGATATTCTCTGTCCAATAAGTATGTGCATGTGCCCATCTTAGAGTTGATGAGCATCTGGATGTGTGGAGCATACCCACATGATCTCTTCTGATCTGCAGCAGTCCTCTTGATTGTTTCAACAATGAGACTCATGACTTTGAACTTCTGAGGCACATCAAATATATGCAGCAATTTGATTGAATGTCCTCTTATCATCTTTGCATCTCCAGATTTGGGCAAAAATGTATGCCTCAAGATTGTGTTGATAGTTGCTAGACCAGACAACAAGTGATGCACGGATCCAAACTTATGTGTCTCCAAATCATCATCAGGGATATCTTTGTACATGTTGGCCATAGAGTTGTGGTCTTTCTTCTTCTTGGCATACACATCCAAATCATCCTCATGCTCTTCAAGGGCTTTGATCAGTTTGGCCGACTCATCAACAGTTGACTGGTACCTTGTACCTTCAGACATCCATACAATTATACCATCAGGATAAAAGTGAGCTGTGGAGTAGAATTGCATGATGAGTTCATCGTTCCAGTTTGTCAACTTCTGAGCCACAAACTTGTGAACTCCACATGCTTTGAAGCTTTCATGCACATTGGGGAAATAATCTGCATTGTCATTAATGAATTTCCAGTCCACCCTCCTCATATCACACACTATGGGCTTCTTGTCGAGCAAAACTGTCTCATAGAAGTCTTGTTGTTCTCTAGTATGGAATCTGTAGTTGCTACCTCTTGAGCTTGCGTTGTATTCCCTCAAAGAGGAAAGGGAGATGCAGCACAGTAGCGTAAGTATTTCCCTCAGTTTTTGAGAACCAAGGTATCAATCCAGTAGGAGACCACGCGCGAGTCCCTCGCACCTGCACAGACAAATAAGAACTTTGTAGGCAACACTATAAGGGGTTGTCAATCCCTTTATGGTCACTTACGAGAGTGAGATCTGATAGAGATGATAGTTTATATTTTTGGTATTTTTCGTTTAATAAAACAGCAAATAAAAGTGGTAAAAGTAAAGTAGATGTAGATTGATATGTTGAGAATAGACCCGGGGGCCATAGTTTTCTCTAGTG
The DNA here is from genome assembly GCA_902687465.1 of Secale cereale. Lineage (NCBI taxonomy): Eukaryota > Viridiplantae > Streptophyta > Magnoliopsida > Poales > Poaceae > Secale > Secale cereale. The sequence goes on from LR738712.1 coordinate 578,636,853, forward strand.
GCTTCTCTCATGATAGCGATATTCTACGGCGGGTAAACAAATTACTGTCGAGCAATTGATAGAAAAGCGAATAATTATGAGACTATCTAGGCATGATCATTGTATATAGGCATCATGTCCGAGATAAGTAGACCGAAATGATTCTGCATCTACTACTATTACTCCACACATCGACCGCTATCCAACATGCATCTAGTGTATTGAGTTCATACGAACAGAGTAACGCCTTAAGCAAGATGACATGATGTAGAGGGATAAACTCAAGCAATATGATGTAAACCCCATCTTTTTATCCTTGATGGCAACAATACAATACGTGCCTTGCTTCCCTACTGTCAATGGGAAAGGACACCGCAAGATTGAACCCAAAGCCAAGCACTTCTCTCATTGCAAGAACTATAGATCTAGTAGGCCAAACCAAACCGATATTTCGAAGAGACTTGCAAGGATATTATGAGCACACATAAAAAGTTCAGAGAAGAACCAAATATCTTTCATAGATAACCTTGATCATAAACTCATAATTCATCGGATCTCGACAAACACTCCGCAAAAAGAGATTACATCGAATGGATCTCCTCGAAGACCGAGGAGAACTTTGTATTGAGATCTAGAGAGAGAGAAGAAGCCATCTAGATACTAGCTATGGACCCGAAGGTCTGTGGTAAACTACTCACAACTCATGGTGAGGGCGATGATGATGATGATGAAGGCCTCCGTGATGGATCCCCCTCCGGTGGAGCTCCTGAACAGGCTCCAAGATGGGATCTCCATGGGAACAGAAGCTACGGCGGTGGAATTAGGGTTTTCTCTCTGTGTATGGAGCTTATGGGGTACATGGATATATATAGGAAGAAGGAGGGCATCGGGGGCCACACGAGGGAGCCTCGAGGCAGGGGGCGCGCCCCGGGAAGGGGGGGCGCCCCCCACCCTCGAGGGCATCCCCTCTGTACCCTGACTTGGTCCTGAAGTTTCCTGTGCTTGATTTTCTCCAAAAATATCTCTCGCGAAGGTTTCATTCCGTTTGGACTCCGTTTGATATTCTTTTTCTGCAAAACCCTGAAATAGGCAAAAAAACAGCAATCTGGACTGGTCCTTTGGGTTAGTAGGTTAGTCCCAAAAATGATATAAAAGTGAATGATAAAGCCCATTAAACATCCAAGACTTCATAAATAATAGCATGGAACAATAAAAAATTATAGATACGTTCGAGACGTATCAAGCATCCCCAAGCTTAATTCCTGCTCGTCCTCGAGTAGGTAAATGATAAAGAAAGAATTTTTGATGTGGAATGCTAACCAATATAGTTTTTCAATGTAATTCTCTTAATTGTGGCATGAATGTTCAGATCTGAAAGATTCAAGATAAAAGTCTATATTGACATAAGAAATAACAATACTTCAAGCAATACTAACAAAGCAATCATGTCTTCTCAAAATACCATGGCTAAAGAAAGTTATCCCTACAAAATCATATAGTCTGGCTATGCTCCCTCTTCATCACACAAAATATTCATATCATGCACAACCCCGATTTCAACCAAGCATTTGTTTTCATACTTTATCTTTTCAAACCTTTCAATTTTCACGCAATACATGAGCGTGAGCCAAGGATATAACACTATGGGTGTAATAGAGGTGGTTGTGGAGAAGACAAAAAGGAGGGAGATAGTCTCACATCGACTAGGCGTATCAACGGGCTATGGAGATGCCCATTAATAGATATCAATGTGGGTGAGTAGGGATTGCCATGCAACAGATGCACTAGAGCTAAATATGAATGAAAGCTCAACAAAAGAAACTAGTGGTTGTGCATCCAACTTACTTGCTCATGAAGACCTAGGGCGTTTGAGGAAGCCCATCGTTGGAATATACAAGCCAAGTTCTATAATGAAAATTCCCACTAGTATATGAAAGTGACTAAGCATGATACTCTCTACAATGAAGAACATGGTGCTACTTTGAAGCACAAGTGTGGAAAAAGATAGTAGCAATTGTCCCTTCTCTCTTTTCTCTCATTTTTTGGAGGGGCCTCTTCCTTTTTTTATTAGCCCCACTCTATTTTTTGGGCCATCTCCTTTTTTTATTGGCCTTTCCTCACATGGGACAATGCTCTAATAATGATGATCATCACACTTTTTATTACAACTCGAAATTACAACTCGATACTACAACAAGTATGACTCTACACGAATGCCTCCGGCAGTGTACCAGCATGAGCAATGAATCAAGAGCGACATAAATGAAAAATTATGCATGGTGGCTTTGCCACAACTACGATGTCAACTACATGATCATGCATGGCACTATGACAATATGATGTGTGTCATATAAATGGAACGATGGAAAGTTGCATGGCAATATATCTCAGAATGGCTATGGAAATGCCATGATAGGTAGGTATGGTGGCTGTTTTGAGGAACAAAATGGTGGCTGTTTTGAGGCAGGATATATAGTGGTTTTATGGCACTGGCGAAAGTTGTGCGATACAAGAGAGGCTAGCAACGGTGGAAGGGTGATAGTGCGTATAATCCATGGACTCAACATTAGTCATAAGAACTCATATACTTATTGCAAAAATCTACGAGTCATCAAAACAAAGCAATCAACGCATGCTCCTAGGGGGGAGGTTGGTAGGAGTTAACCATCATGCGCCCCCGACCTCCACACAAAGGTTGGCACTCTAGAAATACCTCATGCTCTAACTTCGTCACATAGCGCTTCACCATACGTGCATGATACGGGAATCACTAACCTTAACACAAGTATTTCTAAATTTCATAATAAACCCACTAGCATGACTCTAATATCACTATCCTCATGTCTCAAAACGATTATCAAGTATCCAACATCTCATTCTATTCAATGCACTTGATGTGAAATGTTTTACTACATTGACATTGGATGTTTATCATGTGAAGACTAGTTTCTTTAGCCTAAACACATTACCATGATGTTTTAATAGACTCTCAAATATATATAAGTGAAGCATGAGAGTTCAACAATTTCTACAAAATATTACAACCACCATGCTCCAAAATATATAAGTGAAGCACTAGAGCAAAAGCTATTCAACTCAAAAGATATAAGTGAAGCACATAGAGTGTTCTAACAATTTCTAGGCCATTCTAACTCACTCAAATGGGTGAGTCCAGAAAGGATGATTGTGGCAAACTAACAAGCAAAGACTCAAATTATACAAGACGCTCCAAGAAAAACACATATCATGTTGTGAATAAAAATATAGCTCCAAGTATAGTTACCGATGGATGAAGACGAAAGAGGGGATGCCTTCCCGGGGCATCCCCAAGCTTAGGCTTTTGATTATCTTGAATTTACTTGGGGTGCCATGGTAATCTCCAAGCTTAGGCATTTGCTACTCCTTGTTCCATAGTCCATCAAAGCAATACTCAAAACTTGAAAACTTCACAACACAAAACTTAGACAAAAATTCTCGTGAGCTCTGTTAGTATGAGAAAGCAAACCACTAATCAAGGGTGCAGCAATGAATTTATTATTTGCTTATATTGGTGTTAAACCTACTGTACTCCAACTTCTCTATGGTTCATATCCTCCAATATTACTCATAGATGCATCGGAATAAGCAAACAACACACGAAAAACAGAATCTGTCAAAGACAGAACAGTTTGTAGTAATCTGCAGGGTTCGCCTAGTTCTGGAACTCCAAAAAATTCAACTAAATTGGTAAATTTGCGCAATTTTTCTACAAATCATCTGCAAAAAGAATCAACTAAAAAGCACGCTCCAGTAAAATCCCACGACTACTTTAGCGAGCGCTAACGATTCTGTTTTTCACAGCAACATCATATAAACTTCACACAAGTCTTCCCAAAGGTTCTACTTGGCACAAACACTAAACAAAACATGAAACCACATCTAATCAGAGGCTAGATGCAATATTTATTCCTTAACAGCAACAAAAAAACACAAAATTGGGTTGCCTTCCAACAAGCGCTATCGTTTTACGCCCCTAGCTAGGCACGATACAAGATAAATCTAGGTATTGCCATCTTTGGAAGGCAATCCATAAGTGGCTCTCATGAAAGACAAGAATTGAAGTATAAAGAGATCATATAAAACATGTGAAAAACACATCTAAGTCTAACATACTTCCTATGCATAGGCATTTTATAGGAAAACACATTAGCAAGACAAGCAAGATCTAGCATATGCAAGGAAGAAGAAAGAATCAATAGCAATATCAACATAACGAGAGGTAATTTAGTAACATGAAAATTTCTACAACCATATTTCCCTCTCTCATAATAATTGCATGTAGGGTCATGATCAAATTCAACAAAATAGCTATCACATAACATATTCTCAACACGATCCACATGCATGCAAAGTTGACACTCTTCCAAAACAGTGGGATTGACATTAACTAAAGTCATGACCTCTTCAAGCATGCTTTCAATATTATTGCAAACACTATTTTAAATCTCATATTCATCATGGGGTTGAAATAAATTTTCAAGATCGTAAGAAGCATCACCCCAATCATGATTATAGGAATAAGTAGTGGACATAGCAAAGTAAGCATCCCCAAGCTTAGGGTTTTGCATATCATTAGCACAATTGACATCAATAGAATTTATAGTAACATCATTGCAATCATGCTTTTTACTCAAACATCTATTGTGAATTTCTTTCAATACTTCATCACAATTTTCAGATTCACTAATTTCAAGCAAAACCCCATAAAGATAATCTAGTGCACGCAGCTCACTAGCAATAGGTTCAACATAATTGGACCTCTTAAAGAGATTAGCAAGTGGATGAGGATCCATACTTGAGCAAGCGAAGATGCAAGCTAATTGAGGGCACATAGCAACACAAGCAAACGAAGCAAGCTAACGATAAACACACGGCGGAAGAAGGGCAAATAAAATGGCAAGGGTGAAGTCGGGGAGAGGAAAACGAGAGGCAAATAAATGTAATGCGAAGGATAAGGGTTTGTGATAGGTAATTGGAATATGACTTTTGCGTAAGCCTCCCCGGCAACGGCGCCAGAAATTCTTCTTGCTACCTCTTGAGCTTCCGTTGTATTCCCTCGAAGAGGAAAGGGAGATGCGGCACAGTAGCGTAAGTATTTCCCTCAGTTTTTGAGAACCAAGGTATCAATCCAGTAGGAGACCACGCGCGAGTCCCTCGCACCTATACAGACAAATAAGAACTTCGCAGCCAACGCGATAAGGGGTTGTCAATCCCTTTACGATCACTTACGAGAGTGAGATCCGATAGAGATGATAGTTTATATTTTTGGTATTTTTGGATTAATAAAACAGCAAATAAACGCAGTAAAAGTAAAGTACATGTAGATTGATATGTTGAGAATAGACCCTGGGGCCATAGTTTTCTCTAGTGGCTTCTCTCATGATAGCGATATTCTACGGCGGGTAAACAAATTACTGTCGAGCAATTGATAGAAAAGCGAATAATTATGAGACTATCTAGGCATGATCATTGTATATAGGCATCATGTCCGAGACAAGTAGACCGAAACGATTCTGCATCTACTACTATTACTCCACACATCTACAGCTATCCAGCATGCATCTAGTGTATTGAGTTCATACGAACAGAGTAACGCCTTAAGCAAGATGACATGATGTAGAGGGATAAACTCAAGCAATATGATGTAAACCCCATCTTTTTATCCTCGATGTCAACAATACAATATGTGCCTTGCTGCCCCTACTGTCACCAGGAAAGGACACCGCAAGATTGAACCCAAAGCCAAGCACTTCTCCCATTGCAAGAACTATAGATCTAGTAGGCCAAACCAAATCGATAATTCGAAGAGACTTGCAAGGATATTATGAGCACACATAAAAAGTTTAGAGAAGAACCAAATATCTTTCATAGATAACCTTGATCATAAACTCACAATTCATCGGATCTCGACAAACACACCGCAAAAAGAGATTACATCGAATAGATCTCCTCGAAGACCGAAGAGAACTTTGTATTGAGATCTAGAGAGAGAGAAGAAGCCATCTAGATACTAGCTATGGATCCGAAGGTCTGTGGTAAACTACTCACAACTCATGGTGAGGGCGATGATGATGATGATGAAGGCCTCCGTGATGGATCCCCCTCCGGTGGAGCTCCGGAACAGGCTCCAAGATGGGATCTCCACGGGAACAGAAGCTACGGCGGTGGAATTAGGATCTTCTCTCTGTGTATGGAGTTTCTGGGGTACGTGGATATATATAGGAAGAAGGAGGGCACCGGGGGCCACACGAGGGAGCCTCGAGGCAGGGGGCGCGCCCTGGGAAGGGGGGCGCGCCCCCCACCCTCGAGGGCAGCCCCCTTGTCCCCTGACTTGGTCCTGAAGTTTCCTGTGCGTGATTTTCTCCAAAAATATCTCTCGCAAAGGTTTCATTCCGTTTGGACTCCGTTTGATATTCTTTTTCTGCAAAACCCTGAAATAGGCAAAAAACAACAATCTGGACTGGGCCTTTGGGTTAGTAGTTAGTCCCAAAAATGATATAAAAGTGAATGATAAAGCCCATTAAACATCCAAGACTTCATAAATAATAGCATGGAACAATCAAAAATTATAGATACGTTGGAGACGTATCAGTAGTCCACAGCAGTCCTTCTCCTCACAACATATGGATCAGTCTTTCTCCATAATCTGAGACCTGCATCCTTCCTCAACTTCATATCTTCTGCTACTGGATGAGCATCATTGTAATCAGGGATCTTGGGCTTCAGCTTTCTGAGCACTTGGGCCTCAGCTTCTTCAGCAACCTCAGACACTAGGGACTTGTTCTTCTCTGAAGCTGGAATGTTTCTAGTGCTTCTCTTGGGTGCAGACTTGGTGGCTTGAGTAGTTTTGGGAGCAGTCTTGGGCTTAGAGGGGACAACCCCGGACTTGATAGCATCTCCCATAAGCTTCTGAGATTTAGGAGCTGGTGCAGCAATCTCTTCTTCTTCTTCTGCAACTTCCTCATCATCCCTCATGGATGGCTTGCCAATCACTCTAGCTGTGGACCTGTGGTTTTTCTTGCTCTCTTCTTAGTTCCCCCTGGCTCATCATCTCTGGTTTCAAGTGTGAAAACCATAGTCGCTTGAGTTGATGCTCTGGCCTTTGACATAGGAACTCTTCCTGCTGGAGCCTTCTTGTCCAATCCTGGCTTAGTTGCCTCAGCTATGCCATACTCCTTCCTGAGCACTTTCTTCTTAGAAATGGCCTCATCAGCCACAAAGTCCTCATCCTCAAAATCTGAAGTTTTCTTCTTCCTTGACTTGGTAGCAGCCTTTGGAAGGTCACTGGGAGTGCTTCTGCTGCTCTCATAATAACTGGAGTTATTGGGACTAGAGCCCTCACTCAATTGTGCCTGCTCCTCTGACATGTTCTGCCTGTCACTGCCCTCAGACATCTCTGACACTGCAAGCTAAAACCTGACCCTGTGAATATATGTAGATGAGGTAGAGTGGATGAGCATCACAAAGCACAATTTTTTTGCAAAACAGATGACAAGAAAAACTTATTTTTAGTTCTCTACAGAAAACATTTTGGAGCTACCGATTTGTTAAACTCGGTGATACCGAAGCAATTCTGAAGCCTAAACTAGTGAACTCGATCAGACCGAGTCACAGTTTGGTGGCACGAATATTGCTAGGGTTTCACAGAGAGTTGAACTCGGTCACACCGATTTGCAATTTTTGGTCAGACCGAAAAGAGCAAGTGCAATGGCCTAAGCCAAATCGGTGGGACCGATTTCTACAACTCGGTCGGTCCGAGATGAGTTCGGCGGAGACCTAACCCTAAATTTTTCGAATCAAAACTACTTTCTATGGAGTTTCTGCTGGATAGGAAGTTTCATACGTGGCACAGATCATGGCAAAGCAATGTGCTACGAATCAGAGTTAAAGAATAGCACAAAGGATCAAGTTCATACCCTAACTCGGTGGTGAACTTGCTACGGCGGCAACGGCAACGGAGATTGCCGTTGACGGCGACGGAGACCAGCGGCGGGAGGTCGCTGGCGGTGAGGAGATGATCCGGAGACCCGAGGAGGCAGAGCAGGTCACGCGCGGGCGAAAGGCTTCGGAAAGTTTTCCAAAATTCAACCCGTCGGTATGTATAACCTGAACCTGTCGGTGTGACCAAGTAGAACAACTCGGTCGCACCGAGATGCAAAACTGCTAGCAGTTACTGCAACTTGGTGGGACCGAAAAGTTCAAATCGGTTGCACCGACATTGAAAACTTAGATCAACTTAGTGAACTCCGTGTGACCGAAATGGATGACTCGGTCATACCGAAATGCACAAAGAGGTTTTGGAAGTTTAAGCCTATGACGAATCGGGGACTCCGAGTGCTCCTCACACAGAGTGGTTCGAATCTGACTTGATCAAGCTTTGTGATGTAGCATGATAACCCACAAGTGTAGGGGATCGCAATAGTTTTCGAGGGTAAAGTATTCAACCCAAATTTATTGATTCGACACAAGGGGATCCAAAGAATACTCTTAAGTATTAGCAGCTGAGTTGTCAATTCAACCACACCCGGAAACTCAGTATCTGCAGCAAGGTAATTTAGTAGCAAGGTAATATGGAAGTAACGGTAATGGTAGCAAAAGTAGCGATATTATTTTTGTAGTGATTGTAACAGTAACAGCGGAAAAGTAAATAAGCAACAAGCAATATGTGAAAAGCTCGTAGGCATTGGATCGGCGATGGAGAATTATGTCGGATGCGATTCCTCATGTAATAGTTATAACCTAGGGTGACACAGTACTAGCTCCAGTTCATCAATGTAATGTAGGCATGTATTCCGAATATAGTCATACGTGCTTATGGAAAATAACTTCCATGACATCTTTTGTCCTACCCTCCCGTGGCAGCGGGGTCCTAGTGGAAACTAAGGGATATTAAGGCCTCCTTTTAATAGAGTACTGGACCAAAGCATTAACACATAGTAAATACATGAACTCCTCGAACTACGGTCATCACCGGGAGTGGTCCCGACTATTGTCACTTCGGGGTTGCCGGATCATAACACATAGTAGGTGAATATTGACTTGCAAGATAGGATCAAGAACACACATATATTCATGAAAACACAATAGGTTCAGATCTGAAACCATGGTACTCGGGCCCTAGTGACAAGCATTAAGCATGTCAAAGTCATAGCAACATCAATCTTAGAACATAGTGGATACTAGGGATCAAACCCTAACAAAACTAACTCCATTACAAGGTAAATCTCATCCAACCCATCACCGTCCAGCAAGCCTACGATGGGATTACTCACAAATGGCGTTGAGCATCATGGAATTGGTGATGGAGGAAGGTTGATGATGACGATGGCAACGATCTCTACTCTCCGGAGCCCCGAACAGACTCCAGATCAGCCCTCCCGAGAGAGATTAGGGCTTGGCGGCGGCTCCGTATCGTAAAACACGATCATTCTTCCTCTCTGATTTGTTTCTCCCCAAAAGTGCATATATGGAGTAGGGGGATATGCCGGTGGAGCAACAGGGGGCCCACGAGGCAGGGGGCGCGCCCAGGGGGGCGCCCCCCCACCATCGGGGACAGGGTGTGGGCCCCCTGGCTTGGTTCTTTTCGCAGATATTTTTTATATATTCCAAAATAATTCTCCATTGAATTTCAGGTCATTGCAAGAACTTTTATTTCTGCACAAAAATAACACCATGGCAATTCTCCTGAAAACAGCGTCAGTCCGGGTTAGTTCCATTCAAATCATGCAAGTTAGAGTCCAAAACAAGGGCAAAAGTGTTTGGAAAAGTAGATACGTTGGAGACGTATCAACTCCCCCAAGCTTAAACCTTTGCTTGTCCTCAAGCAATTCAGTTGATAAACTGAAAGTGATAAGGAAAAACTTTCACAAACTCTGTTTGCTCTTGTTGTTGTAAATATGTAAAGCGAGCATTCAAGTTTTCAGCAAAGATCATGAACTAACCACATTCACAATAACTTTCAGGTGTCATGTCTACTCATATCAATGGCATAATTAACTAGCGAGCAATAATAATAAACCTCGGATGGCAACACTTTCTCAAAAAAATCATAATATGATATAACAAGATGGTATCTCGCTAGCCCTTTCTGAGACCGCAAAACGTAAATGCAGAACACCATTAAAGATCAAGGACTAACTAGACATTGTAATTCATGGTAAAAGAGATCCAGTCACAATCATACTCAATGCAAACTAATAGCAATACATGCAAATGACATCGGTGCTCTCCAACTGGTGCTCTTTAATAATAGGATGATGACTCAGCATAAAAGTAAATAGATAGGCCCTCCGCAGAGGGAAGCAGGGATTTGTAGAGGTGCCAGTGCTCGATTTTGAAAGAGGGATGAATAACATTTTGAGCGGTATACTCTCATTGTCAACATAACAACCAAGAATCTCGATATCTTGCATGCTACACACATTATAGGCGGTTCCCAAATAGAATGGTAAAGTTAATACTCCCCCAACCACCAACAAGCACACTCCACGGCTAGCCCGAAACAACGGGTACCGTCCAAACCAGCAACAGCCCTGGGGGAGTTTTGTTTAATTATTATGATTTGAGCATGGGACTGGGCATCCCGGTTACCAGCCATTTTCTCATGAATGATGAGCGGAGTCCACTCATCGTGAGAATAACCCACCTAGCATGGAAGATATAGATAACCCTAGTTGATACATGAGCTGTTCGAGCATGCAAAACAGAATTTTATTTGAAGGTTTAGAGTTTGTCACATACTAATTTACTTGGAACGGCAGGTAGATACCGCATATAGGAAGGTATGGTGGACTCATATGGAATAACTTTGGGGTTTATGGAAGTGGATGCACAAGCAGTATTCCCGCTTAGTACAGATGAAGGCTAGAAAGAGACTGGGAAGCGACCAGCTAGAGAGCGACAACAGTCATGAACATGCATTAAAATTAATCAACAATGAATGCAAGCATGAGTAGGATATAAATCGCCATGAACATAAATATCGTGGAGGCTAAGTTGATTGGTTTCAACTACATGCGTGAACATGTGCCAAGTCAGACCACTTGGATCATTCAAAGGAGGATACCACCCTATCATATCACATCACAACCATTTTAATATCATGTTGGCACGCAAGATAGACCATTATAAACTCCTAGCTAATTAAGCATGGCATGAGCAGCTATGATCTCTAATTGTCATTGCAAGCATCTTTCATTCATAACAAGCTGAATCAGGAACGATGAACTATCATATTTACAAAAACAAGAGAGGTCGAGTTCATACCAGCTTTTCTCATCTCAATTAGTTCATCATATATCATCATTATTGCCTTTCACTCGCACGATCGAACGGTGTGGATAATAATAATAGTGCATGTGCATTGGACTAAGCTGGAATCTGCAAGCTATTAATACAAGAGAGAAGACAAAGTAATATGGCTCAAGGTTAAATTAACAATAAAGCATATGAGAGCCACTAAACATTTTCATCATGATCTTCTCCTCTTGACCCCCAAAGAAAAGAAAAGAAACTATTTACACGGGAAAGTTCCCAACAAGTAAAAGAAGAACGAGAAATATTTTTGGGTTTTCTTTTAATTACTACTACTACAGGTATGGAAAGTAAACTAGCTAAAATCTACAACTATTTTTTTTTGTTTTCTTAAGGTTTATTTAACACCCAAGAAAAAGACTAAGAAAATAATTGAAACTAACATGGATAGTACAATGAAAAAGTGTGAGCAGCGACAACTAGAATATGTGTGTGAACATAAATGTATTGTCGGTGAGAAATACGTACTCCCCCAAGCTTAGGCCTTTGGCCTAAGTTGGTCTATGGCCACGGATCGGAGCTACTTTCTCTGGTGTACTGAGGAGCATCCTCTGGGTGCCACTGGTTGGCAATCTCATCCGGATTCCACCGATAAACCGACTGCCGGTAAGGGTTAAGTGGTGGATCCAGCTCCGCCTCTGAAGCTTGTGCCTGGCTCCGGTACTTATAGACGGCATCTGGCAAAACGAGGTATATGCCACAGATCAAACATAGATGGTGCAGGCAAGGTAATAATCTCACAATATTTTTCATCAAACCTCAATTTATACTTAAGCAACTGCTCCTTGTCTTTAATAATAAAATCATGTGCTATCATACTCTTATAACCTAGAAAAGAGCTTGATGTCTACTACGCAAGCTTCTACTTGTAGACGTTGTTGGGCCTCCGAGTGCAGAGGTTTGTAGGATAGTAGCAAATTTCCCTCAAGTGGATGACCTAAGGTTTATCAATCCGTGGGAGGCGTAGGATGAAGATGGTCTCTCAAACAACCCTGCAACCAAATAACAAAGAGTCTCTTGTGTCCTCAACACACCCAATACAATGGTAAATTGTATAGGTGCACTAGTTCGGCAAAGAGATGGTGATACAAGTGCAATATGGATGGTAGATATAGGTTTTTGTGATAAGAAAATATAAAAACAGCAAGGTAGCAAGTGGTAAATGTGAGCATAAACGATGTTGCAATGCGTTGAAACAAGGCCTAGGGTTCATACTTTCACTAGTGCAAGTTCTCTCAACAAGGATAACATAATTGGATCATATTACTAGCCCTCAACATGCAACAAAGAGTCACTCCAAAGTAACTATTACCGGAGAACAAATGAAGAGATTATTGTAGGGTACGAAACCACCTCAAAGTTATTCTTTCTAATCGGTCTATTCAAGAGTCCGTAGTAAAATAGCACGAAGCTATTCTTTCCATTCGATCTATCATAGAGTGCATACTAGAATAACACCTTAAGACATGAATCAACCAAAGCCCTAATGTCACCTAGATACTCCATTGTCACCTCAAGTATCCGTGGGTATGATTATACGATATGCATCACACAATCTCAGATTCATCTATTCAACTAACACAAAGAACTTCAAAGAGTGCCCCAAAGTTTCCATCGGAGAGTCAAAATGAAAAAGTGTGCTAACCCCTATGCATAGATTCCCAAGGTCACGGAACCCGCAAGTTGATCACCAAAACATACATCAAGTAGATCACGTGATATCCCATTGCCACCACAGATAAGCACATGCAAGACATACATCAAGTGTTCTCAAATACTTAAAGACTCAATCCGATAAAATAAGTTCAAAGGGAAAACTCAATTCATCACAAGAGAGTAGAGGGGGATAAACATCATAAGATCCAACTATAATAGCAAAGCTCGCGATACATCAAGATCGTGCCATCTCAAGAACACGAGAGAGAGAGAGAGAGAGATCAAACACATAGCTACTGATACATACCCTCAGCCCCGAGGGTGAACTACTCCCTCCTCGTCATGGAGAGCACCGGGATGATGAAGATGGCCACCGGAGAGGGATTCCCCCTCTAGCAGGGTGCCGGAATAGGGTCTAGATTGGTTTTCGGTGGCAACAGAGGCTTTCAGCGGCGGAACTCCTAATCTAGGTTATTTTCAGGATGTTTCTGTATATATAGGAGGTGTTGGAGTCGGGGACAAGTAAAGGGGACCTCTGGGCTGTCCATGAGGTAGGGGGGCACGCCCAGGGGGGAGGGCACGCCCCCTACCCTCGTGGGCAGCTCGGGAACCTTCTGGTCCCCCTCCGACACTTCTTGGACTTCTTCTGGTCCAAAAACAAGCTCCGTTGAGTTTTAGGTCAATTGGGCTCCGTTTGATATTCCTTTTCTGCGTTACTCTAAAACAAGGGAAAAATAGAAACTGGCACTGGGCTCTGGGTTAATACGTTAGTCCCAAAAATCATATAAAAGTGTATATAAAAGCCCATAAAACATCCTAGAAGGATAATATAATAGCGTGGAACGATAAAAAATTATAGATATGTTGTAGACGTATCAAGCATCCCCAAGCTTAATTCCTGCTCGTCCTCGAGTAGGTAAATGATAAAAACATAATTTTTTATGTGGAATGCTAACCAACACAATTCTTAATGTAATTCTCTTCATTGTTGCATGAATGTTCATATCCGAAAGATTCAAGACAAAAGTCTATATTGATATAAGAATAATAATACTTCAAGCATACTAACAAAGCAATCATGTTTTCTCAAAATAACATGGCCAAAGAAAGTTCATCCCTACAAAATCATATAGTTAGGCCATGCTCCATCTTTGTCACACAAAATACTCAAATCATGCACAAAGCATTTGTTTCATACTTCAATTTTTTCAAACTTTTTCAACTTTCACGCAATACATGAGCGTGAGCCATGGATATAGCACTATAGGTGGAATAGAATGGTGGTTGTGGAGAAGACAAAAGAGGAAGATGGTCTCACATCAACTAGGCGTATCAATGGGCTATGGAGATGCCCATCAATAGATATCAATGTGAGTGAGTAGGGATTGCCATGCAACAGATGCACTAGAGCTATAAATGTATGAAAGCTCAATAAAAGAAACTAAGTGGGTGTGCATCCAACTTGCTTGCTCACGAAGACCTAGGGCATTTGAGGAAGCCCATCGTTGAAATATACCAGCCAAGTTCTATAATGAAAATTCCCACTAGTATATGAAAGTGACAAAACAAGAGACTCTCTATCATGAAGATCATGGTGCTACTTTGAAGCACAAGTGTGGAAGAAGATAGTAGCATTGTCCCTTTTTTCTTTTTTTGGGCCTTTTTTTTTGCCTTTCTATTTTTTCTTTGGGACAATGCTCTAATAATGATGATCATCACATTTATATTGATTTACAACTCGATACTAGAACAAAGTATGACTCTATATGAATGCCTCCGGCGATGTACCGGGATGTGCAATGAATCAAGAGTGACATGTATGAAAAATTATGCATGGTGGCCTAGCCACAAATACGATGTCAACTACATGATCATGCATGACAATATGACAATGATGAAGCATGTCATAATAAACGGAATGGTGGAAAGTTGCATGGCAATATATCTCGGAATGGCTATGGAAATGCCATGGTAGGTAGGTATGGTGGCTATTTTGAGGAAGATATATGGTGGGTGTATGGTACCAGCGGAAGTTGCACAGTACAAGAGAGGCTAGCAATTGTGGAAGGGTGAGAGTGCGTTTAATCAATGAATCAACATTAGTCATAAAGAACTCACATACTTATTGCAAAAATCTACAAGTCATCAAAACAAAGTACTGCATGCATGCTCCTAGGGGAAGGGTTGGTAGGAGTTAACCATCGCGCGATCCCGACCTCCACACAAAGGATGAAAATCAATGAAATACCTCATGCTTCAAATTTGTCACACAAGGGTTACCATACGTGCATGCTATGAGACTTGCAAACCTCAACACAAGTATTTCTCAAATTCACAACTACTCTTCTAGCATGACTCTAATATCACCATCCACATATCTCAAAACGATCATCAAGTATCAAACTTCTCATAGTATTCAATGCACTTTATATGAAAGTTTTTATTATATCCCTCTTGGGTGCCCATCATATTAGGACTAAATTCATAACCAAAGCAAATTACCGTGCTGTTCTAAAAGACTCTCAAAAAGATATAAGTGAAGCATGAGAGATCAATAATTTCTTCAAAATAAAACCACCGCTGTGCTCTAAAAAGATATAAGTGAAGCACTAGAGCAAAAGACAAACTACTCCGAAAGATATAAGTGAAGATCAATGAGTAGTTGAATAATTATGTAACTATGTGAAGACTCTCTAACATTTAAGAATTTCAGATCTTGGGATATTATTCAAACATCAAGCAAAACAAAATAAAATAAAGTGACGCTCCAAGCAAAACACATATCATGTGGTGAATAAAAATATAGCATCGAGTAAAGTTACCGATAGACGAAGACGAAAGAGGGGATGCATTCCCGGGGCATCCCCAAGCTTAGGCTCTTGCCACTCCTTATTCCATAGTCCATCGAATCTTTACCCAAAACTTGAAAACTTGACAACACAAAACTCAACCGAAAACTCGTAAGCTCCATTAGTATAAGAAAATAAAACCACTACTTAGGTACTGTTGTGAACTCATTCTAAATTCATATTGGTGTAATATCTACTGTGTTCCAACTTCTCTATGGTTCATACCCTCCGATACTACTCATAGGTTCATCAAAATAAGCAAACAACACATAGAAAACAGAATCTGTCAAAAACAGAATAGTCTGTAGCAATCTGTAACTTTCGAATACTTCTGTAACTCTAAAAAATCTAAAATAAATTGGTGGACGTGAGAAATTTGTCTATTAATCATCTGTAAAAAGAATCAACTAAAAAGAACTCTCCAGTAAAAAATGGTAGCTAATATCGTGAGCGCCAAAGTTTCTGTTTTTTACAGCATGATCGCATAAACTTCACACAAGTCTTCCCAAAGGTTCTACTTGGCACAAACAGTAATTAAAACACAAAACCACATCTAAACAGAAGCTAGATGCAATATTTATTCCTAAACAAAAGCAAAAACAAAGAAAATAAAATTGGGTTGCCTCCCAACAAACGCTTTTCTTTAATGCCTTTTAGCTAGGCATGATGATTTCAATGATGCTCGCATAAAAGATAAGAGTTGAAACATAAAGAGATCATCATGAAGAATATGACTAGCACATTTAAGTATAACCCACTTCCTATGAATAGGGATTTTGTGAGCAAACAACTTATAGGAACAATAATCAACTAGCATAGAAAGGGAAAATGAGCATAACTCCAAGATTTTAAGCACGCAGAGAGGAAACTTGATATTATTGCAATATGTAGAAGCATATGATCCTCTCTCATAATAATTTTTAGTAGCACCATGAATGAATTCAACCACATAACCAGCACATAAAGCATTCTTTTCATGATCTACTTGCAAAGAAATTTTACTACTCTCCACATAAGCAAAATTCTTCTCATCAATAGTAGTGGGAGCAAACTCAACAAAATAACTATCATGTGAAGCATAATCCAATTGAAAATTAAAATCATGATGACAAGTTTCATGGTTATCTTTATTCTTTATAACATACGTGTCATCACAATAATCATCATAAATAGGAGGCATGCTTTCATCATAATAAATTTGCTCATCAAAACTTGGGGGACTAAACATATCATCTTCATCAAACATAGCATCCCCAAGCTTGTGGCTTTGAATATCATTAGCATCATGGGTATTCAAAGAATTCATACTAACACCATTGCAATCATGCTCATCATGCACATATTTTATGCCAATCATTCTATGCAATTCTTCTTCTAGTACTTGAGCACAATTTTCCTTCCCAACATTTTCATGAAAGATATTAAAGAGATGAAGCATATGAGGCAACCTTAATTCCATTTTTTGTAGTTTTCTTTTATAAGCTAAACTAGTGATAAAACAAGAAACTAAAAGATTCGATTGCAAGATCTAAATATATACCTTCAAGCACTAACCTCCCCGGCAACGGCGCCAGAAAAGAGCTTGATGTCTACTACGCAACCTTCTTGTAGACGTTGTTGGGCCTCCAAGTACAGAGGTTTGTAGGACAGTAGCAAATTTCCCTCAAGTGGATGACCTAAGTTTTATCAATCCATGGGAGACGTAGGATGAAGATGGTCTCTCTCAAACAACCCTGCAACCAAATAACAAAGAGTCTCTTGTGTCCCCAACACACCCAATACAATGGTAAATTGTATAGGTTCACTAGTTCGGCGAAGAGATGGTGATACAAGTGCAATATGGATGATAGATATAGGTTTTGGTAATAAGAAAATATAAAAACAGCTAGGTACCAAGTGGTAAACGTGAGGATAAACGGTGTTGCAATGCGTTGAAACAAGGCCTAGGGTTCATACTTTCACTAGTTCAAGTTCTCTCAACAAGGATAACATAATTGGATCATATTACTAGCCCTCAACATGCAACAAAGAGTCACTCCAAAGTAACTAATAGCGGAGAACAAACGAAGAGATTATTGTAGGGTATGAAACCACCTCAAAGTTATTCTTTCTGATTAGTCTATTCAAGAGTCCGTAGTAAAATAACACGAAGCTATTCTTTCCGTTCGATCTAGCATAGAGTTCGTACTAGAATAACACCTTACGACACAAATCAACCAAAATCGTAATGTCACCTAGATACTCCATTGTCACCTCAAGTATCCGTGGGTATGATTATATGATATGCATCACACAATCTCAGATTCATCTATTCAACCAACACAAAGAACTTCAAAGAGTTCCCCAAAGTTTCCACCGGAGAGTCAAGATGAAAACGTGTGCCAACCCCTATGCATAGATTCCCAAGGTCACGGAACCCGCAAGTTGATCACCAAAACATACATCAAGTAGATCACGTGATATACCATTGTCACCACAGATAAGCAAATGCAAGACATACATTAAGTGTTCTCAAATCCTTAAAGACTCAATCCGATAAGATAACTTCAAAGGGAAAACTCAATTCATCACAAGAGAGTAGAGGGGGAGAAACATCATAAGATCCAACTATAATGGCAAAGCTCACGATACAACAAGATCGTGCCATATCAAGAACACGAGAGAGAGAGAGAGAGAGAGAGAGAGAGAGAGAGAGAGAGAGATCAAACACATAGCTACTGATACATACCCTCAGCCCCGAGGGTGAACTACTCCCTCCTCGTCATGGAGAGCGCCGGGATGATGAAGATGGCCACCGGAGAGGGATTCCCCCTCCGGCAGGGTGCCGGAACGGGGTCTAGATTGGTTTTCGGTGGCAACAGAGGCTCTCGGCGGCGGAACTCGCGATCTAGGTTATTTTCCGGAGGTTTCTGTATATATAGGAGGTGTTGGAGTCGGGGACAAGTAAAGGGGACCTCCGGGCTGTCCACGAGGTAGGGGGGGCGCGCCCCCTACCCTCGTGGGCAGCCCGGGAACCTTCTGGTCCCCCTCCGGCACTTGCTGGGCTTCTCCTGGTCCAAAAAAAAGCTCCGTTGAGTTTCAGGTCAATTGGGCTCTGTTTGATATTCCTTTTCCGCGATACTCTAAAACAAGGGAAAAACATAAACTGGCACTGGGCTCTGGGTTAATAGGTTAGTCCAAAAAATCATATAAAAGTGTATATAAAAGCCCATAAAACATCCTAGAACAATAATATAATAGCATGGAACAATCAAAAATTATAGATACGTTGGAGACGTATCATAGCATGAATAGAGTTTGAGATGAGAAAATCATAAATAGCTAGAGGGTGTTCTTAGGCATTCTTGTCCATCCATTTGGCAAAAGAAAAAGAGCCAAACAATCAAAGCAACAAATGGACGTCCTCTAATGAGAAAAATATGCATTCAACATGCTCACACAATAAGATAGCAAATGAAACATGTGGCAAAGCATGCACAACCATTCTAGCATCTATCCGGCAATTGGCTATGACTAGGTCATCTATATATGAGTATATTGACTTCGGAGTCAAATGAGAACATTTGATCATAGGTCATACTCATCGTTTAAGCACAAGTGGGGTTACCACTTTTACATAAAGCATTTTTGTGTTCATATCATTAGAGTTGCTTTAGCTCAATTGATTAGAGTAAAGCTCCCCCTAGATGTGTTATCCCCCCTAAGAGGGATGAACTAACCTTGGGTTTTATCGATGATGACTTCATGTTGGTGTTGAAGATGTAGATGCTCAATGTTGATGTAGATCAATTGGAACAATCCATTGGAGTGAGTTGCACTTTCAATACCTACACGGGTTAGTCCCACAAGGAACAAACAAGGATATCCATCGACATAGAGTGAATTGCACACATGATGATGTCCATGAAAGCATTAGGTTACCTTGTCCCTTGTCTTACCAACAAGAGGGTTTGTAACTCCTTGAACTAGTGCAAGATATGGAAGTTGTTTGCACTTGTCCTTGCCAAAATGATATGAGTGAAGTATGTTGGGGGAGTCACCCTCAAGAACTTTCTAGTTCTTCTTCTTCGGGATCCACACCATCTTGATGGGAATCCTTGGAGTTGTAGTCCTACTTGATGAAGTAGAACTTGACGTAGTCTTGGGAACCCACTTGACCAAGGCCTTAGGAGCTTCTTCAAATGCATCAATCTCGTCTTGAAGCTTGTCCTTGCCCTTTAGCTTGTGGTCTTGTGGTGGAAGATCATCTTGTGCTTGTGTCCCTTGAAAAGAAGTAGGATCATACTTCTCTTGTTGAGGAACAAACTTCGTCTTGGGGTATTGATCTTCTTCCCATTCAACTCCATTGGCATTGAACTTCCGTTCAAAACCAACACCTTGATTCTTTCGGTGCCTTCCTTGCTGCATACAATCTCCTCAAATAGCTTACTCCCGGCAAGGCTCTTGTAAACACCTTTCTCTATAATTCCGTTCAATAATCTATTTTCTTGCTCAAGTGTAACTTGGCTAAGAGAATCATTAGTGGAATCAAGAGAACTACTAGAAGCAACATCATTGTATTTAGCATGATTATTGCTACTACTAGAGGAAGAATCTTTCTTGTTCTTGTAGCTAGATTTTACTTGTGGCATGTAGGTAGACAAGAGTAAACGCTTGGCAATGTAAGAAGAATTTTTCTTGCGAAGATCATCATTGATTGCTTTTAAGAGCTCATGCTCTTGCTCAAGGTTGAGCTTTTCAAAGCGTAACTTCTCATGAGTCTTTAAAAGCTCTCAATGATCTTCCAAGGTAGTTTTAAGAGCTAACTTAAGAGTGTTTAATTCTTTAGTTAGACACTCAATCTTCTCCTTATCATTGTCATTCGTTTTATCTTGATTAGCATGATTAATAGCAATTTCATCATAGTTTTCATCAAAGGTTTCATCACTATTGCTACCAACAAGTAAATCATCATCTCCTAACAAGTCATATTCAACACTATTGAAATCAAGATACTCGGGATGTGATACCTTAGGGCCTTTAGCCATGAAGCATCTTCTAATTCCTTCATTTGGTGAATCAAATATGTCGTAGGAGTTGATTGACACAAGAGCAATTCCGGCAACACCTTCATCTTGAGTATCTTCGGAGTCGAAGTAGTAGCTCCTCTCGGAGTGGTTATCGGAGTCGGAACCGGATGCCCATTCACCAACATGAGCTTGATGTCTTCGTCTTGTGTAGATCCTTGATGATTTATCCTTCCTTTCCGAATCTTTGCTTCTCCGAGAAGGTCTTCGTTCATAACGATCATCTCTACTCTGTCACAGCCTGATTTTTGGCCCTTTCTTTTTCTTTTGTTTTTCTGAGATTTTTGCCTGAGTTTTCTTTTTCCGTGGCTATGTGATGTGGAAACTGAAGAAGATGACCTCTTCTTTCTTTCCTGAGTGGCTTGTCATCCTCTTATCCATCCCTAGACCTTGCCATTTTTATCTTGGACCAACCTCAAAATTCTTTTTCTAGGGAATATTCCTTTTTCTATTAAAGAAATAACCCTGTCTGCCCTAGATTGTGAAGCAACCTATATTTCTATCACTCTTAAAATTCCCAAATAGATTCTCAAAAATTGTTTGGGTCATATCTTCATCAAAGATGGCAAAACTTTTCATTGCCATGTTCAAAATTATTTCACAAATATTCCTTTTCCTATTCTGCCCTAAATGGAACTTTGTGAAGCAAGTGCTATTTATCTTTGCCCAATTGACCTCAAACTCCTTCGACACCTTTTCCTGTCCATATCATTGCCACATGCCAAAATGCAACCTCATTTGCCTAGTAATTATTTAATTATATTTTCCAAAGTTTCTATTTAGAAAGAAGCTTTGTGAAGGAGGTGCAAGCTAGGCATATCCAAATAAGTTGCCATTTTGCAGGATCCCTCATATCATCATATCATAGCCCTCCACCAAAGTAGAGCTCATGTAATGCCTCCATGTGAGCTCATCTTCAATTCTTTGATTATGTCCAAAATTTCAGTTTGTGAAGCAAGTATAATTTATCTTGTTCCCTTATGGCTGCCAATTTTTCTAGGCCTTCTATTATCTATATAACTCACCTCCACCCATTTTGGGCATGGTTCATCAAGCCATTATGCCTCTAGAATTTTTGCAAGTTTCTGGTCAGTGGAGATGTTTGTGAAGAAAGTACCATTTTGGCTTTTCCAATTGGTATGAAATATCTACAACATCTGTATATGGCCAAATAACCAAGCCTTGCAAAACTTACCCTCAAGGGGTTACTCCATATGAGTGCTACTTCATGATCTTGTTTCTGGACAGATTTATGTAGTTGTAAAGCAACTATATTAAACACTGGTCCAAATCACCTCAAACTTACCAGGACTATAGTCCTTCCTAACCTAAACTCCCTAGACATTCTGGTTGGCTCTAATCTCACCTATGGTGATCACTGCATGATGGTTAAGTTGGATGCAGTAACATTCAGAGCCTACTTACAGTTTAACCAGAGCAGTTTTCACCGAGCTACCACCACAGTTAACATCTACCATGGACGAACTTACCACTAGACACCTTTTAACAGCCTTGGCATCTTTCTCCTCTCCAGCTCACGCGGTGACCACCGCTCTGGCATGCAATGGCCGCGCCCAGAACATCGTTTGCTTCGGGCCCCTCCTCTGCTCAGCGTCGCAGCAGGCACGAGCGTGTCTGGCGTCTCCCCCTCAACGTCGTCTTCTCCCCGGACCCTTCTCCCCCTCCAGAAGCCTCCTCATCGGCGCTCGTCGCCGCGCGCCCACGGGAGCACTATGGCCGACCGAGCCTCAGTGGCGTTCGGCCGCTTCTCCCTGCGCCCCCTTGGCCTCCCTACCCCGTGAGAACCTCCACTTCTCCCCCTACCTCGTCTACCTCCGTGCTCGCGAGCTTGGGCACTCGTTCGCGGCGCCGGACACGCGTCCGTAGTGACGCCATCTCACCCCCTCCCGCCCTCGGCTATTTAAGCAGCCCCGATGCCTCCTGACCACGCCAAGCTCCACACCGCACTCCTCTAGACCCCCTTGATCTCTCCCGCGAGCTCCAGAGCCTCTCCTCGCCGTAGTTGACCACCATGGCCGCCACCTCTGCCCCTCTTCGATTCAGGCGGTCCGCACCTCCTCCCTGCAGCTAGCCACCTCCAGTGAGACCCCCTCACTCAGGCGAGCCTTCCCAGCCCCTCAACTAGCCACCGGAGTAGCTCAGGCCGCCGTCCCCCTGAACGGCCGCCGCTGCCCGTCCCTGTCTCCTTGCGTCACCGTGACCCCGCTCCCTCTCCAGCGCCGCCGCTACTCCAGGCAGGGGCGGCACTTCACCCTACGCCGTCTGGTGGCCTGGCCTCGGCCGGAAGTGGCCGGAGCCGGCCGGGCCATCGTCGGCATCGCGCTCCTCCCTCTGCTCCTCGGGCTAGTGAGAGGAAGGGGATGACGCCCGTCCAGCTGGCGAGGCGGCCCCCCACCTCTCCTCTTGGCCCCACACGCCAGCCACTCGACGCTGACCCCGCCACCTGGGCCTCGCCTGTCGGCCTCTGCGCGTTGACCGGGCCGACCCGCTGGCGTGTTAAGTGGAGACGTACTCCGTGAAGTACGCTTTCCCTTAACCGAAAGTGTATTCCGTTTCTTCTTCAGGCATAAGTACGTTTTCATCTCTGGAAAGCGTATTTTATCAACACTCGCTTCTGCCTTATCCACTCAGGGACTTGTTTGTGATGATTTTATTGCAGAAAGGTCCCTAGCAGAAGAACCTTCATAACTTTTTGCTCACAACTCCAAATGAGGTGAATCCAAAGCCCACTTCTTCATTTCGTCGAGCCCGTTCCGTTGGCATTAGTTCATTTTGTTCCAACATTATGAAAATGACCATTTTTCCCTTGCCGTAAACAGCCCCCTCCGAGAGAGAAGGCGATTCTTTCCGCGGCTTCACCGCACTTCTTCCCGGAGTATCCCGTCACCCCAGGCAAGCCACAATAACCACTTGCATGACAGTCATGCAGTAGCCATGGTTTCCACTTGAATATTTAATAAAAGTTTGCATGCTTTATGTCAGCTTGTTTACTACTGCTATCATTGTTTCGGTTATGCCTGTGGTTTCATGTTCACTGTCATGCTATGATCTGATAGTTGTTGTTATCTTGTACTACTTGTTATTATCATGTTATGCTTGGTAGTATAAGTATTTGCTAGCAGTAGTCTTGATCCATGCTTGTTGTACCGTGATACGCATGCTCCGTTGCAACTAGCTAGTTACATGCTTACTTGGTACTATTCTTGCTATGTTCCTGCATAGTATTTATTGTTGATGCTAGTATGCTCTTGCATGGTATTTATTTATGATGCTAGTAGTCATGTATGCCATGAGTAGCATTATACTTGTGATATTCATGCTCGTCAGTATGCCATGTTCATTTGGTTAAATATTTCATTGTTGTTATGCTCGATGATTATGTGCACCTTCATGCTTATGTTGATATCATGTTCATGCATTGTAGTTGCATCATGTTATTTTATTATGACTCAACTTATTGCATTCAAGTTTAACCGGATAATAATGAACTTGAACAACTGTTGGCTGAGTCATGGTGCCACCAAATCGAGCTGACCAGTGCAGCCACACTTGCCTTTTATGGGAAGGCCCTAACTGGGTCTATTGTCATGCCTCTCACCGGTGCCTCCAACGAGGGAAGGTTATGGACACGCGTTTACCTTGATCAGGTAGGCGGACATAACCTTGTGTGCCCGTTGTTGTTGTTGTTTTGAGCTCGGGTCCCCGTTTGGGACCATTTATGTTTGGCCACGACGGTGGTCGTTGTGTCTTTGGTAGCCACGGGGTCACCCAGGACTTAGCTCAAAGGGCAGTTGGTCGGAGTGGCCGGGAGAGTGTCATGACAGTAGATCGGTTTTGTCAGAACGCCGTTGGTCCACCCGAATGGGAGAACGAGGCCATGAGTTCTGTGGTTTGGGTACAGTGCGCTACCTCTGCAGAGTGTGTGTGTCTAAATCTATCGATAGCCGTGCCCGCGGATAAGGGCCCAGTTCGTGTCGGTCACACCGTGAGTCAACAGTAATAATAATATAAACTTGATTAATAGCAACCCCAGTTCGATGATGAGATAAGTTGGTTGTGATCGCCGGATTGATCACCGCGGTATCGAGAATACCGAGTTGTTGGATATTTGTGATCTTGTACGAGAATCAATGGTAAAGATCTAGCTCCTTGTGGTCATTAAATGATTACTACGGTATTGTTTATACTAAGCTTGATTTGATCCTGAGATGATCGTGTGATGACCGTGTTGGTAAGTTTGTGCATGCGAAGGTTACGAGGTAACCCAAGCAGAGTAAGTTGGTGCATGTTAGTATCATCATGTTGCATGTAGCATCATCATGCTCGTATGTTCATGCTATGTCGTTCCAGTTGTATCATGATCTGATGTGCATGCCATGTTATTCTGTTAGTACCATGTTCATGAATTAAATTAACCTGCTAATGCCATGCCGTTGTTTGTCTTGATTGCTTTTGGTTTATTGTGAGCTTGCAAGTACATTCAATGTACTGACCTGGCGTGTCATGCCAGTTTGCAGGTCGTGCCTAGATTGCTTGCTTGTTTTGGTGTGGTTCCAGTGTTCGCGAGCTAGGATAAACGTTCTAGCTAGAGTCCCTGCGGATTGGAGTCCATCATCGCCGTTCGTTGTTCCGCTGCCTCGAGTTGTTCTGCTGCTTGCATAGAGCAACTGTGGTTGGTGTAGTATCGCCGCGCCGATGTTATTCGTTGTAATATCAAAGACCTTGTATCTGTATTCATGTAATAAAAGAAGGCTGGTTTGTTCTATGCTAAGCAGTGCCATATTCCAGAAAACTTCTCCTCGATCTCTGGGCTAGAATACGGGGCGTTCCGGTTTCTCTGAGCCGGGGTATCAGAGCAGGTCTGGCTGTAGGATGCCCTAGACCGCGCGAACATTAGAATGCGGTAGTACAGAGTTTGGTTGGTTGGTTGCATTTGTTTGTCGCATAACATGCATATAGATTATTATTTGGTCGCTAGCAGTTTATCTTGTGAGTGTGGGTGGTATAAGTTTCAATCCACTACCTGCACCATCCCTCTTTGCATACCTGTTTTCGGTGTTTGGCGTCACCTCTGTCCCAGCAGAGTGATGCCCTGGTACCGAGTGTTCCAGACACCACTTGCAGGAGTTATGCTCAGGTATCACTTCGATATCTTTCCACCATCCACCCATATTATTTCGGTGATAGAATTGTTTCTACTGTGAACCATGTCTTTTATCTAGTCCCTCTGGCAACCATTACTGAGCTTGGTTGTCAGAAAAGGGCAATGCCAGCGAGCCTTGTTTTTCCACCGCTACCCTACCCAGTCATTCTATTCTATGGACATGTATGAATCCCTTCCGTATGCTCGATGATGATGTGGTCGTGAGTTTTGTGTCCCGCTACTTGATCGTCAAGTCCGTCCGGATCCAGCCGTTGTTCAGCCAGTGCTTGGTGTTGCTTTGGTCATGCCAACTCCTTCCACACAGGGATATAATTTTCGTGCACACCACCACATCATATTTGACCGCAATACCAAAGTTTTCGCGAGATTTGTGTGCTTAGGTATGCATGCATATTATTGTTGTGAGTAGCAGTAATATGTGATGTTGCTTGATTTTATTAGTATGCTTGTGTGCTTTTATTTTAGTCGTTTCTTTTGCTCCTTTCTTTGGGCCTTCGGTGTGGCATTATTTTTCCCTTATTAAAGTTGCTCGTCAACCGACATCGGACCCGAAGAATCAGCAAGGAATCCAAATATTTGGAGGCTCAGATAAATAAAATGGAATTCTCAGCTGACTGCAGTAAAATGGAGAATGCCTGACCTAGATGCTACAAATCAAATTTGCATCAGCATGCACTCCTCACAACAGTGCAAATAATCATGTCTACCTCAGTATGCACTCTTCATAGCGGTAATGATCAAATCAACAAAAAGATAAATCATGTGCAAGGTCGAAAATATATTATCGGTCGAAGGTAACCAACAACAGAAATATTAAGATGATATATATGTGGTAATCGGTCCACATATCACAGGAAGAAGCTTTTGCGGTAATCGATCCAGTCTTCCCTTGCAAGCTACCAGAGAAGCTTCAACTACAAGATTCCTCTATCTTCCTCGGTATGATATATGGATGACTTCACGTGCCAGGTACTCCGTCTTCTTCAGCAAGCAACCACAAAAAGCTTCTGGCATAAGGTACCAAGTTCTCCCTAACCATTCTTTAAGGGGGGAAGCTTCTGAAGCACGGTACACAGTCTTCCTCAGCAAGATGCTCTTGATGGTTTCCAGTATAAGCCATCAAATCTCCCTCAGTACGACATTTGTGCAAGATATTAAATTGTGAAATGACAGCATATGGCAGTGCATCCTGAGAATCTGATCCGCAATAGTCTGGTCATATGCAAGAATCTGTCAGAAAACAAGTCTGCCTCAGGAATTAGATTCTCAAATATATGTGAAGGAAGCCAGATATATACATGAGTGTGACAAAGGACTATCAAATTTGACGACAACACTAAGCTCTGTACAAGTACCAGTGAACCGGGAATGTGATCCTGATGAGCCCTTGTCTACTTTTCTCCGGTAACAGCACCACGCTTGTGTTATGAGCTGTTTTTGGCCATTCAAGGTGGATGCCGACTTTATTTTTCTCTATTCAAAAATTGTCACGAGTCTGAGCTGCTTTTCGGCCGTCTCGTACAACTGTTGAGTTTCTTTTTTTGTGCCAGTGGCCCTATGTTTCGAGCCGCTTTTCGGTCCTCTTAGGGAGCTTCCACTTTCTTCTTATCAACACGGTCTCATGCTCTGAGCTGCTTTTCAGCCGTCTTGAGCCGTGGTTGAGTTATTTCAGTAATGTCCTAGATCTAAGTTGTAAAGACCATTCTGGTGGCTACTGATTTATTTGCCGATTTCTTAAAAGGGTTCAGGTGATCATTTCCCTGTGATTAAAACTTGAGAGCCGATAAACCTGCCAATGAAGAAATGTTACCTGCCAGGGGATAAGGATAAAGATACGCCTGTCGAAATAATCTCCCTGGCAGAACTCATGGTCACGTGAAGAATTAAGAGATATGGCCAAACCCTCCACCGCCGGTCCAATCCGCGAATATTATCCTATAAGGTCATATCCCTTTGTGTTGGCCACGATAGGAGTCAGTAAAATAATTGGTACAGATCTGACACTCAAGACAGTGGAACTAGTTAAGATGATTCAGAAACTCCTGCAAGAAGTCAGAATACGTCAGGTGAACGGTTATGAGATACCTCACTATATTTAAACCTGGAGGACCCACAGTTTGTTGAGGAACCCAATGCAAGGAGAAAAGATTGGGTGTCCACCCGGAAAAATTTGTTCACAATTTCATGAAAGGTTGCCGGTGCTGGATGACACATCAATCGAAGATCACTCTTGGACTTGTGAGACGAACATATATTTCAGTCATAATAATCGATCACACTCAGCCGAGCCAGCCGGTGTAAAAACAATTGGAGCCAACATCAGCATGAACATGTGAGGTAAGGTCCGTCAGCATATGGATACAGAAAAGGAAACCACCCCGAGCCAGCCAGACAGTCATATGAAATTTAATGGGAACAATCAATAAAGGAAAAAGGATACCCGAGTTGGAAACAGTTTCCTTAAATCAGTATATTCATACTTGTTCCCTGAGCAACCAAATCTCGAGGACGAGATTTCTTTAAGGGGGGAAGAGTTGTCACAGCCTGATTTTTGGCCCTTTCTTTTTCTTTTGTTTTTCTGAGATTTTTGCCTGAGTTTTCTTTTTCTGTGGCTATGTGGTCTGGAAACTGAAGAAGATGACCTCTTCTTTCTTTCCTGAGTGGCTTGTCATCCTCTTATCCATCCCTAGACCTTGCCATTTCTATCTTGGACCAACCTCAAAATTCTTTTTCTAGGGAATATTCCTTTTTCTATTAAAGGAATAACCGTGTCTGCCGTAGGTTGTGAAGCAACCTATATTTCTATCACTCCTAAAATTCCCAAATAAATTCTCATAAATTGTTTGGGTCATATCTTCATCAAAGATGGCAAAACTTTTCATTGCCATGTTCAAAAATATTTCACAAATATTCGTTTTCCTATTCTGCCCTAAATGGCACTTTGTGAAGCAAGTGCTATTTATCTTTTCCCAATTGACCTCAAACTCCTTGGACACCTTTTCTTGTCCATATCATTGCCACATGCCAAAATGCAACCTCATTTGCCTAGTAATTATTTAATTATATTTTTCCAAAGTTTCTATCCAGAAATAAGCTTTGTGAAGGAGGTACAAGCTAGGCATATCCAAATGAGTTGCCATTTTGCAGGATCCCTCATATCATCATATCATAGCCCTCCACCAAAGTAGAGCTCAAGTCATGCCTCCATGTGAGCTCATCTTCAATTCTTCGATTTTGTCCAAAATTTCAGTTTGTGAAGCAATTATAATTTATCTTGCTCCCTTATGGCTGCCAATTTTTCTAGGCCTTCTATTATCTATATAACTGACCTCCACCCATTTTGGGCATGGTTCATCAAGCCATTATGCCTCTAGAATTTTTGCAAGTTTCTGGTCAGTGGAGATGTTTGTGAAGGAAGTACCATTTTGGCTTTTCCAATTGGTATGAAATTTCTACATCATCTCTATATGACCAAATAACCAAGCCTTGCAAAACTTCAGCTCAAGGGGTTACTCCATATGAGTGCTACTTCATGATCTTGTTTCTGGACATATTTATGTAGTTGTGAAGCAACTATATTAAACACTGGTCCAAATCGCCTCAAACTTACCAGGACTATAGTTCTTCCTAACCTAAACTCCCTAGACATTCTGGTTGGCTCTAATCTCACCTATGGTGATCACCGCATGATGGTTAAGTTGGATGCAGTAACATTCAGAGCCTACTTACAGTTTAACCAGAGCAGTTTTCACCGAGCTACCACCGCAGTTAACATCTACCATGGACGAACTTACCACTAGACACCTTTTTACAACCTTGGCATCTTTCTCCTCTCCAGCTCACGCGATGACCACCGCTTTGGCATGCAATGGGCGCGCCCAGAACGTTGTTTGCTTCGGGCCCCTCCTCTGCTCAGCGTCGCAGCACGCTAGAGCGTGTCTGGCATCTCCCCCTCGCCGTCGTCTTCTCCCCGAACCCTTCTCCCCCTCCAGAAGCCTCCTCGTCTGCGCTCGTCGCCGCGCGCCCACGGGAGCACTGTGGCCGACCGAGCCTCAATGGCGTTCGGCCGCTTCTCCCATCGCCCCCTTGGCCTCTCCGCCCCGTGAGAACCTCCACTACTCCCCCTACGTCGTCTACCTCCAAGCTCGCGAGCTTGGGCACGCGTCCGCGGCACCGGACACGCGTCCGCGGCGACGCCAGCTCACCCCCTCCCGCCCTCGGCTATTTAAGCAGCCCGGATGCTTCCTGACCACGCCAAGCTCCACACCGCACTCCTCTAGACCCCCTTGATCTCTCCCGCGAGCTCCAGAGCCTCTCCTCGCCGTAGTTGACCACCATGGCCGCCGCCTCTGCCCCTCTTCGATTCAGGCGGTCCGCACCTCCTCCCTGCCGCGAGCCACCTCAAGTGAGACCCCCTCACTCGGGTGAGCCTCCCCAGCCCCTCAACTAGCCGCCGGAGTAGCTCAGGCCGCCGTCCCCCTGAACGGCCGCCGCTGCCCGTCCCTATCTCCTCGCGTCACTGTGACCCTGCTCCCTCTCCGCGCCGCTGCTACTCCAGGCGGGGGCGGCACTTCGCCTTGCGCCGTCCGGTGGCCTCGCCTCGGCCGGAAGTGGCCGGAGCCGGCCGGGCCATCGCCAACATCGCGCTCCTCCCTCTGCTCCTCGGGCGAGTGAGAGGAAGGGGACGACGCCCGTCGAGCTGGATAGGCGGGCCCCCACCTCTCCTCTTGGCCCCACACGCCAGCCACTCGATGTTGACCCAGCCCCCTGGGCCCCGTCTGTCGGTCTCTGCGCGTTGACCGGGCCGACCCGCTGACGTGTTAAGTGGAGACGTACTCCGCGAAGTACACTTTCCCTTAACCGAAAGCGTATTCCGTTTCTTCTTCGGGCGTAAGTACGTTTTCATCTCTGGAAAGCGTATTTTATCAAAACCCGCTTCTGCCTTATCCACTCAGGGACTTGTTTGTGATGATTTTATTGCAGAAAGGTCCCTAGCAGAAAAACCTTCATAACTTTTTGCTCGCAACTCCAAACGAGGTGAATCCAAAGCCCACTTCTTTGTTTCGTCGAGCCCGTTCCGTTGGCATCAGTTTCATTATGTTCCAACATTCTGAAAATGACCATTTCGCCCTTGCCGTAAACAGCCCCTCCCAGAGTGAACTGTTTCCGGGGATTCTTTCCGCGGCTTCACCACACTTGACCTCAAACTCCTTGGACACCTTTTCCTGTCCATATCATTGCCACATGCCAAAATGCAACCTCATTTGCCTAGTAATTATTTAATTATCTTTTTCCAAAGTATCTATCCAGAAAGAAGCTGTGTGAAGGAGGTGCAAGCTAGGCATATCCAAATGAGTTGCCATTTTGCAGGATCCCTCATATCATCATATCATAGCCCTCCACCAAAGTAGAGCTCATGTAATGCCTCCATGTGAGCTCATCTTCAATTCTTTGATTATGTCCAAAATTTCAGTTTGTGAAGCAAGTATAATTTATCTTGTTCCCTTATGGCTGCCAATTTTTCTAGGCCTTCTATTATCTATATAACTCACCTCCACCCATTTTGGGCAAGGTTCATCAAGCCATTATGCCTCTAGAATTTTTGCAAGTTTCTGGTCAGTGGAGATGTTTGTGAAGGAAGTACCATTTTGGCTTTTCCAATTGGTATGAAATTTCTACAACATTTCTATATGACCAAATAACCAAGCCTTGCAAAACTTCAGCTCAAGGGGTTACTCCATATGAGTGCTACTTCATGATCTTGTTTCTGGACAGATTTATGTAGTTGTAAAGCAACTATATTAAACACTGGTCCCAATCACCTCAAACTTACCAGGACTATAGTCCTTCCTAACCTAAACTCCCTAGACATTCTGGTGGCTCTAATCTCACCTATGGTGATCACTGCATGATTGTTAAGTTGGATGCAGTAACATTCAGAGCCTACTTACAGTTTAACCAGAGCAGTTTTCGCTGAGCTACCACCGCAGTTAACATCTACCATGGATGAACTTACCACTAGACACCTTTTTACAGCCTTGGCCTCTTTCTCCTCTCCAGCTCACGCGGTGACCACCGCTTTGGCATGCAATGGCCGCGCCCAGAACATCGTTTGCTTCAGGCCCCTCCTCTGCTCAGCGTCGCAGCAGGCACGAGCGTGTTTGGCATCTCCCCCTCGCCGTCGTCTTCTCCCCGGACCCTTCTCCAACTCCAGAAGCCTCCTCGTCGGCGATCGTAGCCGCGCGCCCACGGGAGCACTGTGTCCGACCGAGCCTCAGTGGCGTTCGGCCGCTTCTCCCTGCCTCTCCTTGGCCTCTCTGCCCCGTCAGAACCTCCACTACTCCCCCTACATCGTCTACCACCGAGCTCGCGAGCTTGGGCACGCATCCGCGGTGCCGGACACGCGTCCGCGGCGACGCCAGCTCACCCCCTACCGCCCTCGGCTATTTAAGCAGTCCGGATGCCTCCTGACCACGCCAAGCTCCACACCGCACTACTCTAGACCCCCTTCATCTCTCCCGTGAGCTCCAGAGCCTCTCCTCGCCGTAGTTGACCACGATGGCCGCCGCCTCTGCCCCTCTTCGATTCAGGCGGTCCGCACCTCCTCCCTGCCGCTAGCCACCTCCAGTGAGAACCCTCACTCAGGCGAGCCTCCCCAGCCCCTCAAGTAGCCGCTGGAGTAGCTTAGGCCGCCGTCCCCCTGAACGGCCGCCGCTGCCCGTCCCTGTCTCCTCGCGTCACCATGACCCCACTCCCTCTCCGGCGCCGCTGCTTCTCCAGGCGGGGGCGACACTTTGCCCTGCGCCGTCCGGTGGCCTCGCCTCGGCCGAAAGTGGCCGGAGCCGGCCGGGCCATCACCGGCATCGCGCTCCTCCCTCTGCTCCTCGGGCAGCGAGAGGAAGGGGACGACGCCCGTCCAGCTGGCCAGGCGGGCCCCCACCTCTCCTCTTGGCCCCACACGCCAGCCACTCGACGCTGACCCCGCCCCCTGGGCCCCGCCTGTCGGCCTTTGCGCGTTGACCGGGCCGACCCGCTGACGTGTTAAGTGGAGACGTACTCTATCCACTCAGGGACTTGTTTTCATCTCTGGAAAGCGTATTTTATCAAAACCCGCTTCTGCCTTATCCACTCAGGGACTTGTTTGTGATGATTTTATTACAGAAAGGTCCCTAGTAGAAAAACATTTACAACTTTTTGCTCGCAACTCCAAATGAGGTGAATCCAAAGCCCACTTCTTCGTTTCGTCGAGCCCGTTCCATTGGCATCATTTTCATTATGTTTCAACATTCTGAAAATGACCATTTTTCCCTTGCCGTAAACAGCCCCCTCCGAGAGAGAACTGTTTCCGGCGATTCCTTCCGCGGCTTCACCGCACTTCTTCCCGGAGTATCCCGTCACCCCAGGCAAGCCACAATAACCACTTGCATGACAGTCATGCAGTAGCCATGGTTTCCACTTGAATATTTAATAAAAGTTTGCATGCTTTATGTCTGCTTGTTTACTACTGCTGTCATTGTTTCGGTTATGCGTGTGGTTTCATGTTCACTGTCATGCTATGATCTGATATGTCAGGACCCCGATCCTAAGTCACACAGGTCTAGCCTGTAACACATCATATCACTTTGCGGCCTCACGCACGGTATCCCCACGGGTGCCACCTTACCTGGCCCGGGACCGTTTGCGCATTTTGGCACACGTATATGATAGTGTCGCTAGCATCCATATGACAGAGAACCCGGGCCGACATGACTAGTTATAAACCAAAAGTGGCACTAAATTACAGAGACAGGCATACATGACCCAGCAACGAACATGTCGGTCATCAACGTATGAACCCAAGTCGTAGCAAGCTACAAGGACTTAAAGGAACAATGCGTGACATTTCCCCTAAGGGACAGACACAGGAACGAAGAAGGACACATGCCGGCCAGCCTAAGTGTTCCGGAGCAGTAGCAAGCTACCAAGGCTCAGTGGAAGCACTAGGAGATGTTTCCCTGTAAGGTAGGCTACCAAAGGTAAACAACTAGGTGTCGGATCCCACACATAGCAATACACATTACACGTACGCATAACATGCAAGTATGTGCTGTACAACAGGGCATCACAACATAACTCAACAACTCATATAGATAAAGGCCCAGAAGAGCCATCATAGCATTTATTACAATCAGAGGTCACATGACCCAACATACAGAGCATACAGGCAACGGAAGCATAACATGTCTGAGAACAGACAACTACAAATGAAAAAGGCTGAGAAGCCTGACTATCTACCAGATACTACAAGGGTACAAGATCGTAGCTGAGGTAACAAGCTAAACATCGAAGTCCAAGCGGAACCACTAGCGAGACTGAAGTCTCTCTGCAAAAACATAAATTAAGCAAACGTGAGTACAAAGGTACTCAGCAAGACTTACATCAGAACTAACTACATATGCATCGGTATCAACAAAGGGGTGGTGGAGTTTGACTGCAGCAAGCCAGCTTTGACTCGGTGGCTATCCTAAACTACGACTACAAGTAACTCTTTGAGGTGGCGCACACGAGTCCACATATTCACCAATCAATACACCACTATGGATCCGCTCCCGTCTCCCTACGAGAAGGCCATCCATAGCACTCACGCTTATCTTGCGCGTTTTAGAGTATCCACTTTCACTTGTCTATGAACTGTAATAGGTAACCCAGAAGTCCATTTCCGCGGACACGGCTATTCGAATAGATTATATTTAACCCTGCAGGGGTGTACTTCTTCACACACGCTCTCACCACTTACCGCCGTTTACACGACATGTACTCGGCAACCTTCAAGCGGAGGCCCAGCGAGGGTGTCGGCCACGACCTGACTAACCACACAAGTCTCTCGTCCAGGTTTATCGCCTATTTGGGTTCCATCCGTGGGGAGATCCGGCCGGGGTGTCGCTCACGGCCCCAAACGATGTGTAGAGGGTTCCCGCATCACCAAACGGGCAATCGGTACACCGTGCCACGTACCTGCCGCGTCACAGCCCACCCCGAGGGTCAGCGCTGCGCACGACCTCCAGTAAACTACAAACACCAGAAACTAGTTGCAACTCCTGGACAGAGATCATGTTGATTAATAAGTCGAGAGGGTCCATTGGTTTCGGGCCCAATGCATGGTAGTAACTGGTCATGGATCAACCAACACAGAACTCAGTTCCTGAGGACGGCTGCAAAGAGACAACCCACCATGTACTCCTACATGGCCTCTCATCGCTACCTTTACCAAATCGTGTTCACACACTTAGCTCACACACAGTAGGACATGTTCATCACATTCCAATTCATCCCCGATGAATCAGACCTGACACAACTCTAAGCAATAGCAGGCATAACCAGAAAGCATCAATGAGTAGGCACAACATGGCTCAAACAACTCCTACTCATACTAGTGGGTTTCAACTATTTACTGTGGCAATGACGGGTCATGCAGTGGAAAGGGGTTCAACTACCGCAGCAGGTAACAATTGAAGCGTTGTTGTCCTAATGCAGTAAAAGAGAGCAAGAGCGAGAGAGTGGGATTGTATCGGAATGCTCAATGGGGTTTGCTTGCCTGGCACTTCTGAAGATAACAATGAGTCTTCATCGGTGTCATCGATCACATCGTCGGAACACGTCTACTGAAAGGGGACAAACACCGGCAACAGAGAAAGAACACAATCAATGCAATGCGGCAATATGATGCATGATCATGACATGGCAATATGCTGTTGTTTGAGCTAATGCAATTAGCAACCATGTTAAATGAAGTTGGTTTGAATCAAAGGTTCAAATTCAAACTCCATATGAGATTATTTAAATGCCATTTAATTGATTTGACCTGATCAGCAGGCTTAGCTTGTTCAAACATGCATGAAAATGACATAAACAGATTCCTTGGATTTTTCTGGTCATTTTTCATATATAAATTATTTTCATCTGAGTTACGGTTGATTTTATATGATTTTTTACAAGTTTTGGCTATTTTATGTAATAAATAAATCATTTCTGATTTATTTTAAATCACAGAAAATAGTTACTG
Source organism: Secale cereale (assembly GCA_902687465.1). Classification (NCBI taxonomy): domain Eukaryota; kingdom Viridiplantae; phylum Streptophyta; class Magnoliopsida; order Poales; family Poaceae; genus Secale; species Secale cereale. The sequence goes on from LR738712.1 coordinate 578,672,982, forward strand.
CGTCAGCTTGACGTCAGGATGACGTCATCAGTCAACAGAGACTGGTCCAGGTCAAACCTGACGTGTGGGGTCCACACGTCAGTGGCTCTGCTAATTAACAGGGTTAATTAGCACTAACTAAATTCTAAACTAATCTTATACAGGACAGGGCCCACACGTCAGTGACTAACTAATTAACCAATTAATTGAAACTAAACTAGGTTAATTAGCAGGGTGGGCCCCACTTGTCAGCGAGTTAGTGGTTGACTAAGGGCGTGGGGCCCATACGTCAGTGACCCGGGGGGGGGTCAACCCACCGGTCAAACAGGCCAAACGAACGGCGGCTAGCCGCCGGCGAGGCCGATCGCGG
>LR738712.1:578673340-578722244 GCA_902687465.1 Secale cereale
GACAGGGCCCACACGTCAGTGACTAACTAAGTAACCAATTAATTGAAACTAAACTAGGTTAATTAGCAGGGTGGGCCCCACTTGTCAGCTAGTTAGTGGTTGACTAAGGGCGTGGGGCCCATACGTCAGTGACCCGGGGGGGGTCAACCCACCGGTCAAACAGGCCAAACGAACGGCGGCTAGCCGCCGGCGAGGCCGATCGCGGCGGAGGGCGTCGGAATTTCGCCTCCGGCGTCCAAAAGAGCGGCGGAGGGGCTTGGCGTGATGCTGGTCCTCGTCCGCATCCAACGGAGCCATCAGCTCGCGCCGGGGAGGACCAGAACGACGGCGGCGAGGGGAAGTGCGGTGGCCGGAGTTCGGGCGTCGACGGAGTCGATGCTGTGGTGCTCGGGAGGACGAACGGCTGAGTGCTACAGCCTCCTGGTGATGTGCTGAACATGGTGACGCGCTCAAAAACGGGCAGAGGCGGCTGTGGCCACGACGGCGACGTGCGGTGGCGGCGGCGGGTGCGGCTGAGCTCGGCGCGGTCGCTGTGGTGCACAAGAAGGCAAACGAAGAGGGGGGAGGAGAAGGACGGAAGCTCACAGGGAATCCGTAGGGAAGGCCGGCGTGCTCGGGGGCGTCCTCGACGGCGCGAATCGACCGGCGACATTCGGCGGTTCCCGAGGTTGAAGACGACCAAATGGAGACGGTGCAGGGCCTCCCGCGACGCGTGGCTCGGTGTTAAGGACTAGGGGGGCGCGGCGATGCTTCTGAGCTCAACGGCGGGGCGAGGGGTGGCCTGTAGCCATGGCTACGGCGAGCGGCGGCGACGGTGGCGTTCGGCCATGGCGGGGAGGGACTGGGAAACGAGGGGAAAAGGAGTGCGGGGAGGTGGGATGGAACGAGGGGACCGTGGGCGTCTTCGTGGCACGAGTAGAAGGCCGGAGGCGTCGCGGTGGAAGCAGGAGGTGGCCGGCGTGCCGCGGGCACGCGCCCTCCGTCCTTCTGTCACGAGGAAGACGACAGGGGGAGGGCCAGGTGGGCTGGGCCGAGCTGCTGGGCCACCAGGCTACAGGGAGACCAGGTAAGTGGCTCAGGTGGGCTTCCTTTCTCTCTGTCTTTTCTTTCTGTTTCTGTTATTTATTTTATCTTCTGTTTTCTAATTCTTTTGTAACTTTGTGGCTTTTCTAAAAATGCTTAGGCATTTTCAAAAATCACCAAACTGCTCATGCCCACTGTTTAGCATATAACCAACATGGAACATTTCAGTTTAGGATTATTTGAGCATTTAAAATAATATATAATATTTAAATGCCCAAATGCAAATAAGATATGATTTAATTCAAAAATCCAGAATGGTCCTAGAAATAAGTGCAACATTTTTGGCAGGGGTTTTTAGTCAATCCAAAAATGATGAACTTTTCCAAGGGGCATTGTGGGTTCATTGAAAAGATTTTAATTGACCCTAGTTGAATTGCTTTACTGCTAGGGTTTAGGCCATCCGCATTTCAAGTTTCTTTCAAGATTAAACATGATGCACACATGAGGCTAGCCTAGGGCATTACCAGAAGCTAGGGATGTGACAACTCACCCCTACTAAACAAGAATCTCGTCCCGAGATTCAGGACGTGAGATAAGAAATCAGAGGGGACACTATCTAACACAATCTTCTTGATCCCGGTTCCCTCCTCGAATTGTTGATTCATTGCATCCTGTAGATCTTGGCATCTTTGATTTCAAAGCTTCATGCAACACGATAACAAAAGAACGTGAGTTCTACAGGATTTGATCTTCTCGAAGATCGAGCAATTCAAGATCAACTCATGGATTGAGACGTCGAAACATCTCTTGAGCTGAGACACGGGACACACATCCAAAGGAATGGGGTGAAACAAACGATGAAGATTCACTTGACGGCAATAATTCCACACCTAAGGTGATGGTAACAATACCACAAGACGGGGCACCTTTAGAGAAGGTGACTCGTATAGTTATTCCCTTAAGTGGCAAAAAGAATTACTTTTGATATAGAGATCATTGAAATTCCCTATACCAACCTAAGGCAAACACAATCGATCGTTTGACGGAGTCCGAAGAAATGACATTCTCGGCCAAAACGGATGATGTGAACTTCCTTGATGAAGCCAACACCACAGATGATTTTGCTTATCATCGGAAATGGATGGAACCTATGGTAGGACCACTCTTGAAGATAATCCTAAACAACAGTTGCTGAGAAGGGCAACCCATGGAAAATTGGCACATTGGCGGTGCAAGCTGGGAACAAATGCAAATGCTGGGAATGATTCTGGTAACTGGGAAGAATCCCAACAGTAGAGAGTAAATCTACTCTTGAGGGGTTATAGCATAACCAAGAGCACTGGGAGCAATCCCGGTGAGTGCCGGTGATAACACCTAGTGTTTGTGCGTGCTCTCAAGAACTTGAGCATTCCCATATTCATCAAGGTTTTACCAATATCCGTGCCAAGGATCTTGGCAACACCACATACTACCATGATGAATAACGATGGACGATGCGGATGCAAAGGAAGATAACACTTTCCTAGATTTCACCTTAGCGGAGCCAAGGGGCAAAATCTGGATGATCGACCGAGAGACATTTAGCACTCCGCTTCTAATGTTCTCCTTGATGTGCTAGCACAACCCATTTATCATAATGGTTTGGTACCTAGAACGTCAAATAAAAGGTCGGACTTCAGGAGCACAAAAATCCATAAGGAACAACTACGGAGTAAATCCTACGAAATCCTTATGGGGAGGTGGCCAACTTCTTCAATCAAGATTCTGCAACAATAGGTCTTCCGGCTGGGTGTGTTGACCACGACATCCACTTTACCGGTTATCGAGAGACCAATATTATAGTTCTTGGGAAAGGCTCCAACCATCATATCTGCCTGAGATTCAGTTCTGGTTGGTGTCAGGATATTCCAGACTCATCGAGTCCAGGAGGAAAAAATGAAAGTTTACAACACAAATCGACGAGATGGCGTTGCGAGATTCTCGGGCAGTGAACTACGATAGCAAGCTCCAAAACATGAGCTGGTTCTGCTGCAAACCTGTGAACACGTTGTCCAAGACAAGCATGACCAGATAGCAGTCTTATGATAAAACACTACCGAGTTCTGGTTGGGAACCATCGTCTAAGATATCGAAGTCCTTACATAAGTCATATGATTAGCTCTTATGATGGAACTTTTCTCCTTGAACAAATCAATCAGTGGCTTGGTGTGCCAGGGACACATATAGAGTGAAGGTTGCAAATCTTCAAACCACAGAATACTTCGCACGTATGCATGACTGACTTGGGATGATTCCACATGAAGCAAAACTAACTTTCTCGAATTCACGGCGGCAACTTGCATCAAATGCACATGAATTAGAGGAAGTCACTTCTTTCTTCCGTACCTATGCTTCACGAACGGGTCATGAAGATAATGCTTATGAAAGTTTCCAATACTCACTGGATGTTCAACATAGATCATGGAGAAGATAACAATGTTGCTGATGGGCTCAACAACAATTCATCCAGGTTTCCATGGAGATGGAATTCCATAATTATGTGAACAAGTGATAGTATTGGTCAGACCCAGAAGATATAATGGTGTATGCTCGAGGGATCAACCACGAGTAAGACAACATTATGAATTTCGTTGGTTCTGATTTGATTTGATAATAGCCCACACTCAAATCAAAGTTTTGACAAGACAATAGATCCACAAATGATCACGGGGATCAATTGGAGAAGATATCATCTATCTTCAATACACACGCAAGATATCCCTTTGGAGTGAGATATGTGGGTTAAGCTTTTACCTTCCAGCTCTCCAAGTTGTTGTTTAGCTTAACCAACTAGTTCGGGGTATCCAACACAGATTCTTGGAGAAAGAATGGTTTACCAGAATACCAACTTGATCACGAGCTCCACATAACAGTCAGGGAACAACCCGGTAATATTTCCGAGAAGATATTCGGAAATCACGAACCACCGATATGTTACTAAGCTCGAGATCAATCTTGCTTTTGAAAGCAAGACGATACGATCAAATGAGCAAGGACTTAACAAATTCCTAACTCATCAATCAAGGAGTGCACCAGGAAAGTGGACTAGGTAACACGATCAATCTTAGAATGGTGATTCAATAGTCAACACGCTAAGAATGAGACTGTCGTCCATTAACCGCCAAGCAGCGAGATTGCTAGGGGTATTGATTTCACACATCACAATTCACTTGTCGGTATTCCGGCTACGATAACACGGAGACCGAAGAATGAACGATAATGGCGAGAAGTATCACCTTATCAAAAGTTCATAAGAGGTGGTGCAACTCTCATGACATTCTTGACATAAAGATAGTAATACTCCAGGATAGAACAGTTTAGAAGCTGGATTAGCATTCTTTATCTGCGAAGTACAACTTCTTTGACCCAATCCTGGATATGGATAGGGTACTGGAGTTTATTTCTCCTAGTCATTCTAGAATAGAATGGCTTGACAGACCACAAGAGTAAAAGGCATCGATGAACACGAGTGCACAACTACTCCTGACTATCAATTGATAGACGAGGGTCATAATACAACTAAAAGGAGACAACTCAAGGAACATATAACTTCTGAGTTGTGGATGCATAGGTTAACATGTCGAACGAGTTCAACATATGTCTTCCTGATAACCCATGCGGAAAGTAGAATTGGCAGAGTCACAATATGAATGGAGTACTACTCAAGAGCACTCGGGTTGTGATCTTTTGGTTCAGAAGAACTTCTGCCATGATGGTTCATGGTATTTGGAAGAAGGATATACCACGGACCTCGAGGACTATCACAAGGTTACTAATATCCTAAAGGGACGAGCAAATACTATCAACATGAAGTAGGTAGGGTGAAGCTCGGGTTCAAGAACCCAGGAGTAGAATGCCTACTAACTAAATGGCATCACTGGATGCTTTTCGAGAACAATGGCCAGAATCATCACACTGAGAATATAAAACATTGCTAGATTACTGGGTGATCCTCTAAGATACTTAGGGTCATAATAATAAGTCCAACATATTTGTCGAGGTAACAGAGTACCTCAACACACTGACTAGTGTGATTAATCTGGCCTAAAAGGACATCGGAAACAGGGAGGAAAGGTTTGCAAATGCATCAGACTATTTAGAAACCTGGGATGACTCGGACAGCATAACGGCTGCAAATGCTCGAAAATACTTTTGAGATCCAAGCAAAAGGTAGCATATCCACTTGACATCATAATGTCAAGGTTCTGAGACCAACAGTTGAACAGACAGAAGTAGTAGAAACTGAACTGAGGGTTGAATCCACAATAACGTGATCCTAATAAATAGAATGAGAATCCCAGTTCTTAATCCCCGTAGAGAAGGAGAAGATGACTCAGATCAGAAGGTCATGGGGTAAAGGAGTAAAAAGAGCCTTACGTTCCCTTCCACAATCAATTCCCTTACATAACTAAAGAATTTTTAGACACGACTTCGACCAGTTTGGCTTACTAATCCTGCAGGCAGTCAGGCTCTGATACCAAAGCTGTCAGGACCCCGATCCTAAGTCACACAGGTCTAGCCTGTAATACATCATATCACTTTGCGGCCTCACGCACGGTATCCCCACGGGTGCCACCTTACCTGGCCCGGGACCGTTTGCGCATTTTGGCACACGTATATGATAGTGTCGCTAGCATCCATATGACAGAGAACCCGGGCCGACATGACTAGTTATAAACCAAAAGTGGCACTAAATTACAGAGACAGGCATACATGACCCAGCAACGAACGTGTCGGTCATCAACGTATGAACCCAAGTCGTAGCAAGCTACAAGGACTTAAAGGAACAACGCGTGACATTTCCCCTAAGGGACAGACACAGGAACAAAGAAGGACACATGCCGGCCAGCCTAAGTGTTCCGGAGCAGTAGCAAGCTACCAAGGCTCAGTGGAAGCACTAGGAGACGTTTCCCTGTAAGGTAGGCTACCAAAGGTAAACAACTAGGTGTCGGATCCCACACATAGCAATACACATTACACGTACGCATAACATGCAAGTATGTGCTGTACAACAGGGCATCACAACATAACTCAACAACTCATATAGATAAAGTCCCAGAAGAGCCATCATAGCATTTATTACAATCAGAGGTCACATGACCCAACATACAGAGCATACAGGCAACGGAAGCATAACATGTCTGAGAACAGACAACTACAAATGAAAAAGGCTGAGAAGCCTGACTATCTACCAGATACTACAAGGGTACAAGATCGTAGCTGAGGTAACAAGCTAAACGTCGAAGTCCAAGCGGAACCACTAGCGAGACTGAAGTCTCTCTGCAAAAACATAAATTAAGCAAACGTGAGTACAAAGGTACTCAGCAAGACTTACATCAGAACTAACTACATATGCATCGGTATCAACAAAGGGGTGGTGGAGTTTGACTGCAGCAAGCCAGCTTTGACTCGGTAGCTATCCTAACCTACGACTACAAGTAACTCTTTGAGGTGGCGCACACGAGTCCACATATTCACCAATCAATACACCACTATGGATCCGCTCCCGTCTCCCTACGAGAAGGCCATCCGTAGCACTCACGCTTATCATGCGCGTTTTAGAGTATCCACTTTCACTTGTCTATGAACTGTAATAGGTAACCCAGAAGTCCATTTCCACGGACACGGCTATTCGAATAGATTATATTTAACCCTGCAGGGGTGTACTTCTTCACACACGCTCTCACCACTTACCGCCGTTTACACGACATGTACTCGGCAACCTTCAAGCGGAGGCCCAGCGAGGGTGTCGGCCACGACCTGACTAACCACACAAGTCTCTCGTCCAGGTTTATCGCCTATTTGGGTTCCATCCGTGGGGAGATCCGGCCGGGGTGTCGCTCACGGCCCCAAACGATGTGTACAGGGTTCCCGCATCACCAAACGGGCAATCGGTACACCGTGCCACGTACCTGCCGCGTCACAGCCCACCCCGAGGGTCAGCGCTGCGCACGACCTCCAGTAAACTACAAACACCAGAAACTAGTTGCAACTCCTGGACAGAGATCATGTTGATTAATAAGTCGAGAGGGTCCATTGGTTTCGGGCCCAATGCATGGTAGTAACTGGTCATGGATCAACCAACACAGAACTCAGTTCCTAAGGACGGCTGCAATGAGACAACCCACCATGTACTCCTACATGGCCTCTCATCGCTACCTTTACCAAATCGTGTTCACACACTTAGCTCACACACAGTAGGACATGTTCATCACATTCCAATTCATCCCCGATGAATCAGACCTGACACAACTCTAAGCAATAGCAGGCATAACCAAAAAGCATCAATGAGTAGGCACAACATGGCTCAAACAACTCCTACTCATACTAGTGGGTTTCAACTATTTACTGTGGCAATGACGGGTCATGCAGTGGAAAGTGGTTCAACTACCGCAGCAGGTAATAATTGAAGCGTTGTTGTCCTAATGCAGTAAAAGAGAGCAAGAGCGAGAGAGTGGGATTGTATCGGAATGCTCAATGGGGGTTTGCTTGCCTGGCACTTCTGAAGATAACAATGAGTCTTCATCGGTGTCATCGAACTCATCGTCGGAACGTCGTCTACTGAGAGGGGACAAAACCGACAAACAGAGAAAGAACACAATCAATGCAATGCGACAATATGATGCATGATCATGACATGGCAATATGCTGTTTATTGAGCTAATGCAACTAGCAACACAATTAAATGAAGTTGGTTCGAACCAAAGGTTCAAATTCAAACTTCATATGTGATTATTTAAATGCCATTAATTCAAATTGCCCTAAACAGTGGCTGTAAGTTATTCAAACATGCATGAAAATGCCATAAACAGATTCCTTGGATTTTTCTGATCAATTTTCATATATAAATTATTTTCATCTGAGCTATAGATTATTTTCTATGATTTTTTGAAGTTTTGGCTATTTTCTGAAATAAATAAATCATTTCTGATTTATTTAAAATTCCAGAAAGCATTTATGACATCATAGTGACATCATCACTACGTCAGCAGGTCAAAGGCGCCAGCCCAGGTCAAACCTGACGGCTGGGACCCACAAGTCAGTGTTGGAAATATGCCCTAGAGGCAATAATAAATTGGTTATTATTATATTTCCTTGTTCACGATAATCGTTTATTATCCATGCTAGAATTGTATTGATAGGAAACTCAGATACATGTGTGGATACATAGACAAACACCATGTCCCTAGTGAGCCTCTAGACGACTAGCTCATTGATCAATAGATGGTTACGGTTTCCTAACCATGGACATTGGATGTCGTTGATAACGGGATCACATCATTAGGAGAATGATGTGATGGACAAGACCCAATCCTAAGCCTAGCACAGATCGTGTAGTTCGTATGCTAAAGCTTTTCTATATGTCAAGTATATTTTCCTTAGACCATGAGATTGTGCAACTCCCGGATACCGTAGGAATGCTTTGGGTGTACCAAACGTCACAACGTAACTGGGTGGCTATAAAGGTGCACTACAGGTATCTCCGAAAGTGTCTGTTGGGTTGGCATGAATCGAGACTGGGATTTGTCACTCCGTGTGACGGAGAGGTATCTCTGGGCCCACTCGGTAGGACATCATCATAATGTGCACAATGTGATCAAGGAGTTGATCACGGGATGATGTGTTACGGAACGAGTAAAGAGACTTGCCGGTAACGAGACTGAACAAGGTATCGGGATACCGACGATCGAATCTCGGGCGAGTACTTTACCGATAGACAAAGGGAATTGTATACGGGGTTGATTGAATCCTTGACATCGTGGTTCATCTGATGAGATCATCGTGGAGCATGTGGGAGCCAACATGGGTATCCAGATCCCGCTGTTGGTTATTGACCAGAGAGTCATCTCGGTCATGTCTGCGTGTCTCCCGAACCCGTAGGGTCTACACACTTAAGGTTCGATGACGCTAGGGTTGTAGAGATATAAGTATGCGGAAACCCGAAAGTTGTTCGGAGTCCCGGATGAGATCTCGGACGTCACGAGGAGTTCCGGAATGGTCCGGAGGTAAAGATTTATATATAGGAAGTCCTATTTTGGCCACCGGAAAATGTTCGGGATTTTTCGGTATTGTACCGGGAAGGTTCTAGAAGGTTCCGAAGTGGGGCCCACCTGCATGGGGGGACCCACATGAACGTGGGTAGTGGGGGCAAGGCCCCACACCCCTGGTCAAGGCGCACCAAGATCCCCCCTTAGAAGGAATAAGATCATATCCCGAAGGGATAAGATCAAGATCCCTAAAAAGGGGGGATAACAATCGGTGGGGAAAGGAAATGATGGGATTTCTTTCCCCCACCTTTGCCAACGCCCCAATGGACTTGGAGGGCAAGAAACCAGCCCCCTCCACCCCTATATATAGTGGGGAGGCGCATGGGAGCAGCACCCCAAGCCCTGGCGCTTCCCTCTCCCTCCCGTGACACATCTCCCTCCTCCCGCAGCGCTTGGCGAAGCCCTGCTGGAATCCCGCTACTTCCACCACCACGCCGTCGTGCTGCTGGATCTCCATCAACCTCTCCTCCCCCCTTGCTGGATCAAGAAGGAGGAGACGTCCCCGCTCCGTACGTGTGTTGAACACGGAGGTGCCGTCCGTTCGGCGCTAGGATCATCGGTGATTTGGATCACGACGAGTACGACTCCATCATCCCCGTTCTCTTGAACGCTTCCGCTCGCAATCTACAAGGGTATGTAGATGCACTCACTCTCCTTTATGCTCGTTGCTAGATTACTCCATAGATAGATCTTGGTGACGCGTAGGAAAATTTTTGATTTTCTGCTACGATCCCCAACACTCCTTCCATCCAGACTAGCATGTAGGGCTTGTTGGTGCAGAAATAGAGTCATGTAACATTGTTCTGCACGTCATTGTCGCAGTATCTGTCCGTGGGTTAGCTCAAGGTAGGGTGGTAGACGCTAGAAGAGTGCACGCCAACCACTAAATCATCCGAAACTCAATTCTGCAAGCCGTTTTCGGCCTCGGAAATTATTCCGAAACAGACGAAGTTTGTGACAGAAGGATACGAATTTTCATTGCGGTCGTTTTGGCAGGTCATGGAGCCCAAACGGAGTTCGTATGGCCAGGTTACGGTCGTTCTACGGATACACCTCAAATGGATTTCAGCAACGAGGGATATCGTGAATCCGGCTTCCAAGGTTACTTGCTCGCGCCCACGAGCCATTTTGCGCCACTCGAAATGGCCTATTATTTTCGAACAGTACGAATGTAATGTAGAAGAGCTGGTATGCATTGTTTTGTCCAAGAACAACACATGTGCATGGACAAAAATGTAGGTGGTAGCGGTATGGGTGATAAACCATGCAAAACGGCAAGTTTTTGGGTGTTCGGTGCACCGAAGAGGCTTCTCTTTCCATCCAGACTAGCATGTAGGGCTTGTTGGTGCAGAAATAGAGTCATGTAACATTGTTCTGCACGTCATTGTCGCAGTATCTGTCCGTGGGTTAGCTCACGGTAGGGTGGTAGACGCTAGGAGAGTGGACGCCAACCACTAAATCATCCGAAACTCAATTCTGCAAGCCGTTTTCGGCATCGGAAATTATTCCGAAACAGACGAAGTTTGTGACAGAAGGATACGAATTTTCGCTGCGGTCGTTTTGGCAGGTCATGGAGCCCAAACGGAGTTCGTATGGCCAGGTTACGGTCGTTCTACGGATACACCTCAAATGGATTTCAGCAACGAGGGATATCGTGAATCCGGCTTCCAAATTAACTTGCTCGCGCCCACGAGCCATTTTGCGCCACTCGAAATGGCCTATTATTTTCGAACAATACGAATGTAATGTAGAAGAGCTGGTATGCATTGTTTTGTCCAAGAACAACACATGTGCATGGACAGAAATGTGGGTGGTAGCGGTATGGGTGATAAACCATGCAAAACGGCAAGTTTTTGGGTGTTCGGTGCATCGAAGAGGCTTCTCTTTCCATCCAGACTAGCATGTAGGGCTTGTTGGTGCAGAAATAGAGTCATGTAACATTGTTCTGCACGTCATTGTCACAGTATCTGTCCGTGGGTTAGCTCACGGTAGGGTGGTAGACGCTAGGAGAGTGCACGCCAACCACTAAATCATCCGAAACTCAATTCTGCAAGCCGTTTTCGGCCTCGGAAATTATTCCGAAACAGACGAAGTGTGTGACAGAAGGATACAAATTTTTGCTGCGGTCGTTTTGGCAGGTCATGGAGCCCAAACGGAGTTCGTATGGCCAGGTTACGGTCGTTCTACGGATACACCTCAAATGGATTTCAGCAACGAGGGATATCGTGAATCCGGCTTCCAAGGTAACTTGCTCGCGCCCACGAGCCATTTTGCGCCACTCGAAATGGCCTATTATTTTCGAACAGTACGAATGTAATGTAGAAGAGCTGGTATGCATTGTTTTGTCCAAGAACAACACATGTGCATGGACAAAAATGTGGGTGGTAGAGGTATGGGTGATAAACCATGCAAAACGGCAAGTTTTTGGGTGTTCGGTGCACCGAAGAGGCTTCTCCTTCCATCCAGACTAGCATGTAGGGCTTGTTGGTGCAGAAATAGAGTCATGAAACATTGTTCTGCACCTTATTGTCGCAATATCTGTCCGTGGGTGAGCTCACGGTAGGGTGGTAGACGCTAGAAGAGTGCACGCCAACCACTAAATCATCCGAAACTCAATTCTGCAAGCCGTTTTCGGCCTCGGAAATTATTCCAAAACAGACGAAGTTTGTGACAGAAGGATACGAATTTTCGCTGCGGTCGTTTTGGCAGGTCATGGAGCCCAAACGGAGTTCGTATGGCCAGGTTATGGTCGTTCTGCGGATACACCTCCAATGGATTTCAGCAACGAGGGATATCGTGAATTCGGCTTCCAAGGTAACTTGCTCGCACCCACGAGCCATTTTGCGCCACTCGAAATGGCCTATTATTTTCGAACAGTACGAATGTAATGTAGAAGAGCTGGTATGCATTGTTTTGTCCAAGAACAACACATGTGCATGGACAAAAATGTGGGTGGTAGCGGTATGGGTGATAAACCATGCAAAACGGCAAGTTTTTGGGTGTTCGGTGCACCGAAGAGGCTTCTCCTTCCATCCAGACTAGCATGTAGGGCTTGTTGGTGCAGAAATAGAGTCATGTAACATTGTTCTGCACGTCATTGTCGCAGTATCTGTCCGTGGGTTAGCTCACGGTAGGGTGGTAGACGCTACAAGAGTGCACGCCAACCACTAAATCATCCGAAACTCAATTCTGCAAGCCGTTTTCGGCCTCGGAAATTATTCCGAAACAGACGAAGTTTGTGACAGAAGGATAAGAATTTTCGTTGCGGTCGTTTTGGCAGGTCATGGAGCCCAAACGGAGTTCGTATGGCCAGGTTACGGTCGTTCTACGGATACACCTCAAATGGATTTCAGCAACGAGGGATATCGTGAATCCGGCTTCCAAGGTTACTTGCTCGCGCCCAAGAGCCATTTTGCGCCACTCGAAATGGCCTATTATTTTCGAACTGTACGAATGTAATGTAGAAGAGCTGGTATGCATTGTTTTGTCCAAGAACAACACATGTGCATGGACAAAAATGTAGGTGGTAGTGGTATGGGTGATAAACCATGCAAAACGGCAAGTTTTTGGGTGTTCGGTGCACCGAAGAGGCTTCTCCTTCCATCCAGACTAGCATGTAGGGCTTGTTGGTGCAGAAATAGAGTCATGTAACATTGTTCTGCACGTCATTGTTGCAGTATCTGTCCATGGGTGAGCTCACGGTAGGGTGGTAGACGCTAGAAGAGTGCACGCCAACCACTAAATCATCCGAAACTCAATTCTGCAAGCCGTTTTCGGCCTCGGAAATTATTCCGAAACAGACATAGTTTGTGACAGAAGTATACGAATTTTCGCTGCGGTCGTTTTGGCAGGTCATGGAGCCCAAACGGAGTTCGTATGGTCAGGTTACGGTCGTTCTACGGATACACCTCAAATGGATTTCAGCAACGAGGGATATCGTGAATCCGGCTTCCAAGGTTACTTGCTCGCGCCCACGAGCCATTTTGCGCCACTCGAAATGGCCTATTATTTTCGAACAGTACGAATGTAATGTAGAAGAGCTGGTATGCATTGTTTTGTCCAAGAACAACACATGTGCATGGACAAAAATGTAGGTGGTAGCGGTATGGGTGATAAACCATGCAAAACGGCAAGTTTTTGGGTGTTCGGTGCACCGAAGAGGCTTCTCTTTCCATCCAGACTAGCATGTAGGGCTTGTTGGTGCAGAAATAGAGTCATGTAACATTGTTCTGCACGTCATTGTCGCAGTATCTGTCCGTGGGTTAGCTCACAGTAGGGTGGTAGACGCTAGGAGAGTGCACGCCAACCACTAAATCATCTGAAACTCAATTCTGCAAGCCGTTTTCGGCCTCGGAAATTATTCCGAAACAGACGAAGTTTGTGACAGAAGGATACGAATTTTCGCTGCGGTCGTTTTGGCAGGTCATGGAGCCCAAACGGAGTTCGTATGGCCAGGTTACGGTCGTTCTGCGGATACACCTCAAATGGATTTCAGCAACGAGGGATATCGTGAATCCGGCTTCCAAGGTAACTTGCTCGCGCCCACGAGCCATTTTGCGCCACTCGAAATGGCCTATTATTTTCGAACAGTACGAATGTAATGTAGAAGAGCTGGTATGCATTGTTTTGTCCAAGAACAACACATGTGCATGGACAAAAATGTAGGTGGTAGCGGTATGGGTGATAAACCATGCAAAACGGCAAGTTTTTGGGTGTTCGGTGCACCGAAGAGGCTTCTCTTTCCATCCAGACTAGCATGTAGGGCTTGTTGGTGCAGAAATAGAGTCATGTAACATTGTTCTGCACGTCATTGTCGCAGTATCTGTCCGTGGGTTAGCTCACGGTAGGGTGGTAGACGCTAGGAGAGTGCACGCCAACCACTAAATCGTCCGAAACTCAATTCTGCAAGCCGTTTTCGACCTCGGAAATTATTCCGAAACAGACAAAGTTTGTGACAGAAGGATACGAATTTTCGCTGCGGTCGTTTTGGCAGGTCATGGAGCCCAAACGGAGTTCGTATGGCCAGGTTACGGTCGTTCTGCGGATACACCTCAAATGGATTTCAGCAACGAGGGATATCGTGAATCCGGCTTCCAAGGTAACTTGCTCGCGCCCACGAACCATTTTGCGCCACTCGAAATGGCCTATTATTTTCGAACAGTACGAATGTAATGTAGAAGACCTGGTATGCATTGTTTTGTCCAAGAACAACACATGTGCATGGACAGAAATGTGGGTGGTAGCGGTATGGGTGATAAACCATGCAAAACGGCAAGTTTTTGGGTGTTCGGTGCACCGAAGAGGCTTCTCTTTCCATCCAGACTAGCATGTAGGGCTTGTTGGTGCAGAAATAGAGTCATGTAACATTGTTCTGCACGTCATTGTCGCAGTATCTGTCCGTGGGTTAGCTCACGGTAGGGTGGTAGACGCTAGAAGAGTGCACGCCAACCACTAAATCATCCGAAACTCAATTCTGCAAGCCGTTTTCGGCCTCGGAAATTATTCCGAAACAGACAAAGTGTGTGACAGAAGGATACGAATTTTCGCTGCGGTCGTTTTGGCAGGTCATGGAGCCCAAACGGAGTTCGTATGGCCAGGTTACGGTCGTTCTGCGGATACACCTCAAATGGATTTCAGCAACGAGGGATATCGTGAATCCGGCTTCCAAGGATACTTGCTCGCGCCCACGAGCCATTTTGCGCCACTCGAAATGGCCTATTATTTTCGAACAGTACGAATGTAATGTAGAAGAGCTGGTATGCATTGTTTTGTCCAAGAACAACACATGTGCATGGACAAAAATGTAGGTGGTAGCGGTATGGGTGATAAACCATGCAAAACGGCAAGTTTTTGGGTGTTCGGTGCACCGAAGAGGCTTCTCTTTCCATCCAGACTAGCATGTAGGGCTTGTTGGTGCAGAAATAGAGTCATGTAACATTGTTCTGCACGTCATTGTCGCAGTATCTGTCCGTGGGTTAGCTCACAGTAGGGTGGTAGACGCTAGGAGAGTGCACGCCAACCACTAAATCATCCGAAACTCAATTCTGCAAGCCGTTTTCGGCCTCGGAAATTATTCCGAAACAGACGAAGTTTGTGACAGAAGGATACGAATTTTCGCTGCGGTCGTTTTGGCAGGTCATGGAGCCCAAACGGAGTTCGTATGGCCAGGTTACGGTCGTTCTGCGGATACACCTCAAATGGATTTCAGCAACGAGGGATATCGTGAATCCGGCTTCCAAGGTAACTTGCTCGCGCCCACGAGCCATTTTGCGCCACTCGAAATGGCCTATTATTTTCGAACAGTACGAATGTAATGTAGAAGAGCTGGTATGCATTGTTTTGTCCAAGAACAACACATGTGCATGGACAAAAATGTAGGTGGTAGCGGTATGGGTGATAAACCATGCAAAACGGCAAGTTTTTGGGTGTTCGGTGCACCGAAGAGGCTTCTCTTTCCATCCAGACTAGCATGTAGGGCTTGTTGGTTCAGAAATAGAGTCATGTAACATTGTTCTGCACGTCATTGTCGCAGTATCTGTCCGTGGGTGAGATCACGGTAGGGTGGTAGACGCTAGAAGAGTGCACGCCAACCACTAAATCATCCGAAACTCAATTCTGCAAGCCGTTTTAGGCATTGGAAATTATTCCGAAACAGACGAAGTGTGTGACAGAAGGATACGAATTTTCGCTGCGGTCGTTTTGGCAGGTCATGGAGCCCAAACGGAGTTCGTATGGCCAGGGTACGGTCGTTCTACGGATACACCTCAAATGGATTTCAGCAACGAGGGATATCGTGAATCCGGCTTCCAAGGTAACTTGCTCGCGCCCACGAGCCATTTTGCGCCACTCGAAATGGCCTATTATTTTCGAACAGTACGAATGTAATGTAGAAGAGCTGGTATGCATTGTTTTGTCCAAGAACAACACATGTGCATGGACAAAAATGTGGGTGGTAGCGGTATGGGTGATAAACCATGCAAAACGGCAAGTTTTTGGGTGTTCGGTGCACCGAAGAGGCTTCTCCTTCCATCCAGACTAGCATGTAGGGCTTGTTGGTGCAGAAATAGAGTCATGTAACATTGTTCTGCACGTCATTGTCGCAGTATCTGTCCGTGGGTGAGCTCACGGTAGGGTGGTAGACGCTAGAAGAGTGCACGCCAACCACTAAATCATCCGAAACTCAATTCTGCAAGCCGTTTTCGGCCTCGGAAATTATTACGAAACAGACATAGTTTGTGACAGAAGGATACGAATTTTCGCTGCGGTCGTTTTGGCAGGTCATGGAGCCCAAACGGAGTTCGTATGGCCAGGTTACGGTCGTTCTACGGATACACCTCAAATGGATTTCAGCAACGAGGGATATCGTGAATCCGGCTTCCAAGGTAACTTGCTCGCGCCCACGAGCCATTTTGCGCCACTCGAAATGGCCTATTATTTTCGAACAGTACGAATGTAATGTAGAAGAGCTGGTATGCATTGTTTTGTCCAAGAACAACACATGTGCATGGACAAAAATGTGGGTGGTAGCGGTATGGGTGATAAACCATGCAAAACGGCAAGTTTTTGGGTGTTCGGTGCACCGAAGAGGCTTCTCCTTCCATCCAGACTAGCATGTAGGGCTTGTTGGTGCAGAAATAGAGTCATGTAACATTGTTCTGCACATCATTGTCGCAGTATCTGTCCGTGGGTGAGCTCACGGTAGGGTGGTAGACGCTGGAAGAGTGCAGGCCAACCACTAAATCATCCGAAACTCAATTCTGCAAGCCGTTTTCGGCCTCCGAAATTATTCCGAAACAGACGAAGTGTGTGACAGAAGGATACGAATTTTCGCTGCGGTCGTTTTGGCAGGTCATGGAGCCCAAACGGAGTTCGTATGGCCAGGGTACGGTCGTTCTACGGATACACCTCAAATGGATTTCAGCAACGAGGGATATCGTGAATCCGGCTTCCAGGGTAACTTGCTCGCGCCACGAGCCATTTTGCGCCACTCGAAATGGCCTATTATTTTCGAACAGTACGAATGTAATGTAGAAGAGCTGGTATGCACAGTTTTGTCCAAGAACAACACATGTGCATGGACAAAAATGTGGGTGGTAGCGGTATGGGTGATAAACCATGCAAAACGGCAAGTTTTTGGGTGTTCGGTGCACCGAAGAGGCTTCTCCTTCCATCCAGACTAGCATGTAGGGCTTGTTGGTGCAGAAATAGAGTCATGTAACATTGTTCTGGACGTCATTGTCGCAGTATCTGTCCGTGGGTGAGCTCACGATAGGGTGGTAGACGCTAGAAGAGTGCATGCCAACCACTAAATCATCCGAAACTCAATTCTGCAAGCCGTTTTCGGCCTCCGAAATTATTCCGAAACAGACGAAGTGTGTGACAGAAGGATACGAATTTTAGCTGCGGTCGTTTTGGCAGGTCATGGAGCCCAAACGGAGTTCGTATGGCCAGGGTACGGTCGTTCTACGGATACACCTCAAATGGATTTCAGCAACGAGGGATATCGTGAATCCGGCTTCCAGGGTAACTTGCTCGCGCCCACGAGCCATTTTGCACCACTCGAAATGGCCTATTATTTTCGAACAGTACGAATGTAACGTAGAAGAGCTGGTATGCATAGTTTTGTCCAAGAACAACACATGTGCATGGACAAAAGTGTGGGTGGTAGCGGTATGGGTGATAAACCATGCAAAACGGCAAGTTTTTGGGTGTTCGGTGCACCGAAGAGGCTTCTCCTTCCATCCAGACTAGCATGTAGGGCTTGTTGGTGCAGAAATAGAGTCATGTAACATTGTTCTGCACGTCATTGTCGCAGTATCTGTCCGTGGGTGAGCTCACGGTAGGGTGGTAGACGCTAGAAGAGTGCACGCCAACCACTAAATCATCCGAAACTCAATTCTGCAAGCCGTTTTCGGCCTCGGAAATTATTCCGAAACAGACGATGTTTGTGACAGAAGGATACGAATTTTCGCTGCGGTCGTTTTGGCAGGTCATGGAGCCCAAACGGAGTTCGTATGGCCAGGTTACGGTCGTTCTACGGATACACCTCAAATGGATTTCAGCAACGAGGGATATCGTGAATCCGGCTTCCAAGGAAACTTGCTCGCGCCCACGAGCCATTTTGCGCCACTCGAAATGGCCTATTATTTTCGAACAGTACGAATGTAATGTAGAAGAGCTGGTATGCATTGTTTTGTCCAAGAACAACACATGTGCATGGACAGAAATGTGGGTGGTAGCGGTATGGGTGATAAACCATGCAAAACGGCAAGTTTTTGGGTGTTCGGTGCACCGAAGAGGCTTCTCCTTCCATCCAGACTAGCATGTAGGGCTTGTTGGTGCAGAAATAGAGTCATGTAACATTGTTCTGCACGTCATTGTCGCAGTATCTGTCCGTGGGTTAGCTCAAGGTAGGGTGGTAGACGCTAGAAGAGTGCACGCCAACCACTAAATCATCCGAAACTCAATTCTGCAAGCCGTTTTCGGCCTCGGAAATTATTCCGAAACAGACGAAGTTTGTGACAGAAGGATGCGAATTTTCATTGCGGTCGTTTTGGCAGGTCATGGAGCCCAAACGGAGTTCGTATGGCCAGGTTACGGTCGTTCTACGGATACACCTCAAATGGATTTCAGCAACGAGGGATATCGTGAATCCGGCTTCCAAGGTTACTTGCTCGCGCCCATGAGCCATTTTGCGCCACTCGAAATGGCCTATTATTTTCGAACAGTACGAATGTAATGTAGAAGAGCTGGTATGCATTGTTTTGTCCAAGAACAACACATGTGCATGGACAAAAATGTAGGTGGTAGCGGTATGGGTGATAAACCATGCAAAACGGCAAGTTTTTGGGTGTTCGGTGCGCCGAAGAGGCTTCTCTTTCCATCCAGACTAGCATGTAGGGCTTGTTGGTGCAGAAATAGAGTCATGTAACATTGTTCTGCACGTCATTGTCGCAGTATCTGTCCGTGGGTTAGCTCACGGTAGGGTGGTAGACGCTAGGAGAGTGCACGCCAACCACTAAATCATCCGAAACTCAATTCTGCAAGCCGTTTTCGGCCTCAGAAATTATTCCGAAACAGACAAAGTTTGTGACAGAAGGATACGAATTTTCGCTGCGGTCGTTTTGGCAGGTCATGGAGCCCAAACGGAGTTCGTATGGCCAGGTTACGGTCGTTCTGCGGATACACCTCAAATGGATTTCAGCAACGAGGGATATCGTGAATCCGGCTTCCAAGGTAACTTGCTCGCGCCCACGAGCCATTTTGCGCCACTCGAAATGGCCTATTATTTTTGAACAGTACGAATGTAATGTAGAAGAGCTGGTATGCATTGTTTTGTCCAAGAACAACACATGTGCATGGACAGAAATGTGGGTGGTAGCGGTATGGGTGATAAACCATGCAAAACGGCAAGTTTTTGGGTGTTCGGTGCACCGAAGAGGCTTCTCCTTCCATCCAGACTAGCATGTAGGGCTTGTTGGTGCAGAAATAGAGTCATGTAACATTGTTCTGCACGTCATTGTCGCAGTATCTGTCCGTGGGTTAGCTCAAGGTAGGGTGGTAGACGCTAGAAGAGTGCACGCCAACCACTAAATCATCCGAAACTCAATTCTGCAAGCCGTTTTCGGCCTCGGAAATTATTCCGAAACAGACGAAGTTTGTGACAGAAGGATGCGAATTTTCATTGCGGTCGTTTTGGCAGGTCATGGAGCCCAAACGGAGTTCGTATGGCCAGGTTACGGTCGTTCTACGGATACACCTCAAATGGATTTCAGCAACGAGGGATATCGTGAATCCGGCTTCCAAGGTTACTTGCTCGCGCCCATGAGCCATTTTGCGCCACTCGAAATGGCCTATTATTTTCGAACAGTACGAATGTAATGTAGAAGAGCTGGTATGCATTGTTTTGTCCAAGAACAACACATGTGCATGGACAAAAATGTAGGTGGTAGCGGTATGGGTGATAAACCATGCAAAACGGCAAGTTTTTGGGTGTTCGGTGCACCGAAGAGGCTTCTCTTTCCATCCAGACTAGCATGTAGGGCTTGTTGGTGCAGAAATAGAGTCATGTAACATTGTTCTGCACGTCATTGTCGCAGTATCTGTCCGTGGGTTAGCTCACGGTAGGGTGGTAGACGCTAGGAGAGTGCACGCCAACCACTAAATCATCCGAAACTCAATTCTGCAAGCCGTTTTCGGCCTCGGAAATTATTCCGAAACAGACGAAGTTTGTGACAGAAGGATACGAATTTTCGCTGCGGTCGTTTTGGCAGGTCATGGAGCCCAAACGGAGTTCGTATGGCCAGGTTACGGTCGTTCTAAGGATACACCTCAAATGGATTTCAGCAACGAGGGATATCGTGAATCCGGCTTCCAAGGTAACTTGCTCGCGCCCACGAGCCATTTTGCGCCACTCGAAATGGCCTATTATTTTCGAACAGTACGAATGTAATGTAGAAGAGCTGGTATGCATTGTTTTGTCCAAGAACAACACATGTGCATGGACAAAAATGTGGGTGGTAGAGGTATGGGTGATAAACCATGCAAAACGGCAAGTTTTTGGGTGTTCGGTGCACCGAAGAGGCTTCTCCTTCCATCCAGACTAGCATGTAGGGCTTGTTGGTGCAGAAATAGAGTCATGAAACATTGTTCTGCACCTTATTGTCGCAATATCTGTCCGTGGGTGAGCTCACGGTAGGGTGGTAGACGCTAGAAGAGTGCACGCCAACCACTAAATCATCCGAAACTCAATTCTACAAGCCGTTTTCGGCCTCGGAAATTATTCCAAAACAGACGAAGTTTGTGACAGAAGGATACGGATTTTCGCTGCGGTCGTTTTGGCAGGTCATGGAGCCCAAACGGAGTTCGTATGGCCAGGTTACGGTTGTTCTGCGGATACACCTCAAATGGATTTCAGCAACGAGGGATATCGTGAATCCGGCTTCCAAGGTAACTTGCTCGCGCCCACGAGCCATTTTGCGCCACTCGAAATGGCCTATTATTTTCGAACAGCATGAATGTAATGTAGAAGAGATGGTAT
The DNA here is from genome assembly GCA_902687465.1 of Secale cereale. NCBI lineage: Eukaryota > Viridiplantae > Streptophyta > Magnoliopsida > Poales > Poaceae > Secale > Secale cereale. Next base: position 578,694,491 of record LR738712.1, read on the forward strand.
GCATTGTTTTGTCCAAGAACAACACATGTGCATGGACAAAAATGTGGGTGGTAGCGGTATGGGTGATAAACCATGCAAAACGGCAAGTTTTTGGGTGTTCGGTGCACCGAAGAGGCTTCTCCTTCCATCCAGACTAGCATGTAGGGCTTGTTGGTGCAGAAATAGAGTCATGAAACATTGTTCTGCACGTCATTGTCGCAGTATCTGTCCGTGGGTGAGATCACGGTAGGGTGGTAGACGCTAGAAGAGTGCACGCCAACCACTAAATCATCCGAAACTCTATTCTGCAAGCCGTTTTAGGCATCGGAAATTATTCCGAAACAGACAAAGTTTGTGACAGAAGGATACGAATTTTCGCTGCGGTCGTTTTGGCAGGTCATGGAGCCCAAACAGAGTTCGTATGGCCAGGTTACGGTCGTTCTACGGATACACCTCAAATGGATTTCAGCAACGAGGGATATCGTGAATCCGGCTTCCAAGGTAACTTGCTCGCGCCCACGAGCCATTTTGCGCCACTCGAAATGGCCTATTATTTTCGAACAGTACGAATGTAATGTAGAAGAGCTGGTATGCATTGTTTTGTCCAAGAACAACACATGTGCATGGACAAAAATGTGGGTGGTAGCCGTATGGGTGATAAACCATGCAAAACGGCAAGTTTTTGGGTGTTCGGTGCACCGAAGAGGATTCTCTTTCCATCCAGACTAGCATGTAGGGCTTGTTGGTGCAGAAATAGAGTCATGTAACATTGTTCTGCACGTCATTGTCGCAGTATCTGTCCGTGGGTTAGCTCACGGTAGGGTGGTAGACGCTAGAAGAGTGCACGCCAACCACTAAATCATCCGAAACTCAATTCTGCAAGCCGTTTTCGGCCTCGGAAATTATTCCGAAACAGACGGAGTTTGTGACAGAAGGATACGAATTTTCGTTGCGGTCGTTTTGGCAGGTCATGGAGCCCAAACGGAGTTCGTATGGCCAGGTTACGGTTGTTCTACGGATACACCTCAAATGGATTTCAGCAACGAGGGATATCGTGAATCCGGCTTCCAAGGTTACTTGCTCGCGCCAACGAGCCATTTTGCGCCACTCGAAATGGCCTATTATTTTCGAACAGTACGAATGTAATGTAGAAGAGCTGGTATGCATTGTTTTGTCCAAGAACAACACATGTGCATGGACAAAAATGTAGGTGGTAGCGGTATGGGTGATAAACCATGCAAAACGGCAAGTTTTTGGGTGTTCGGTGCACCGAAGAGGCTTCTCGTTTCATCCAGACTAGCATGTAGGGCTTGTTGGTGCAGAACTAGAGTCATGTAACATTGTTCTGCACGTCATTCTCGCAGTATCTGTCCGTGGGTGAGATCACGGTAGGGTGGTAGACGCTAGAAGAGTGCACGCCAACCACTAAATCATCCGAAACTCTATTCTTCAAGCCGTTTTAGGCATCGGAAATTATTCCGAAACAGACGAAGTTTGTGACAGAAGGATACGAATTTTCGCTGCGGTCGTTTTGGCAGGTCATGGAGCCCAAACGGAGTTCGTATGGCCAGGTTACGGTCGTTCTACGGATACACCTCAAATGGATTTCAGCAACGAGGGATATCGTGAATCCGGCTTCCAAGGTAACTTGCTCGCGCCCACGAGCCATTTTGCGCCACTCGAAATGGCCTATTATTTTCGAATAGTACGAATGTAATGTAGAAGAGCTGGTATGCATTGTTTTTTCCAAGAACAACACATGTGCATGGACAAAAATGTGGATGGTAGAGGTATGGGTGATAAACCATGCAAAACGGCAAGTTTTTGGGTGTTCGGTGCACCGAAGAGGCTTCTCCTTCCATCCAGACTAGCATGTAGGGCTTGTTGGTGCAGAAATAGAGTCATGAAACATTGTTCTGCACCTTATTGTCGCAATATATGTCCGTGGGTGAGCTCACGGTAGGGTGGTAGACGCTAGAAGAGTGCATGCCAACCACTAAATCATCCGAAACTCAATTCTACAAGCCGTTTTCGGCCTCGGAAATTATTCCAAAACAGACGAAGTTTGTGACAGAAGGATACGGATTTTCGCTGCGGTCGTTTTGGCAGGTCATGGAGCCCAAACGGAGTTCGTATGGCCAGGTTACGGTTGTTCTGCGGATACACCTCAAATGGATTTCAGCAACGAGGGATATCGTGAATCCGGCTTCCAAGGTAACTTGCTCGCGCCCACGAGCCATTTTGCGCCACTCGAAATGGCCTATTATTTTCAAACAGTACGAATGTAATGTAGAAGAGCTGGTATGCATTGTTTTGTCCAAGAACAACACATGTGCATGGACAAAAATGTGGGTGGTAGCGGTATGGGTGATAAACCATGCAAAACGGCAAGTTTTTGGGTGTTCGGTGCACCGAAGAGGCTTCTCCTTCCATCCAGACTAGCATGTAGGGCTTGTTGGTGCAGAAATAGAGTCATGAAACATTGTTCTGCACGTCATTGTCGCAGTATCTGTCCATGGGTGAGATCACGGTAGGGTGGTAGACGCTAGAAGAGTGCACGCCAACCACTAAATCATCCGAAACTCTATTCTGGAAGCCGTTTTAGGCATCGGAAATTATTCTGAAACAGACAAAGTTTGTGACAGAAGGATACGAATTTTCGCTGCGGTCGTTTTGGCAGGTCATGGAGCCCAAACGGAGTTCGTATGGCCAGGTTACGGTCGTTCTACGGATACACCTCAAATGGATTTCAGCAACGAGGGATATCGTGAATCCGGCTTCCAAGGTAACTTGCTCGCGCCCACGAGCCATTTTGCGCCACTCGAAATGGCCTATTATTTTCGAACAGTACGAATGTAATGTAGAAGAGCTGGTATGCATTGTTCTGTCCAAGAACAACACATGTGCATGGACAAAAATGTGGGTGGTAGAGGTATGGGTGATAAACCATGCAAAACGGCAAGTTTTTGGGTGTTCGGTGCACCGAAGAGGCTTCTCCTTCCATCCAGACTAGCATGTAGGGCTTGTTGGTGCAGAAATAGAGTCATGAAACATTGTTCTGCACCTTATTGTCGCAATATCTGTCCGTGGGTGAGCTCACGGTAGGGTGGTAGACGCTAGAAGAGTGCACGCCAACCACTAAATCATCCGAAACTCAATTCTACAAGCCGTTTTCGGCCTCGGAAATTATTCCAAAACAGACAAAGTTTGTGACAGAAGGATACAAATTTTCGCTGCGGTCGTTTTGGCAGGTCATGGAGCCCAAACGGAGTTCGTATGGCCAGGTTACGTTCGTTCTGCGGATACACCTCAAATGGATTTCAGCAACGAGGGATATCGTGAATCCGGCTTCCAAGGTAACTTGCTCGCGCCCACGAGCCATTTTGCGCCACTCGAAATGGCCTATTATTTTCAAACAGTATGAATGTAATGTAGAAGAGCTGGTATGCATTGTTTTGTCCAAGAACAACACATGTGCATGGACAAAAATGTGGGTGGTAGAGGTATGGGTGATAAACCATGCAAAACGGCAAGTTTTTGGGTGTTCGGTGCACCGAAGAGGCTTCTCCTTCCATCCAGACTAGCATATAGGGCTTGTTGGTGCAGAAATAGAGTCATGAAACATTGTTCTGCACCTTATTGTCGCAATATCTGTCCGTGGGTGAGCTCACGGTAGGGTGGTAGACGCTAGAAGAGTGCACGCCAACCACTAAATCATCCGAAACTCAATTCTACAAGCCGTTTTCGACCTCGGAAATTATTCCAAAATAAACGAAGTTTGTGACAGAAGGATACGAATTTTCGCTGCGGTCGTTTTGGCAGGTCATGGAGCCCAAACGGAGTTCGTATGGCCAGGTTACGGTCGTTCTGCGGATACACCTCAAATGGATTTCAGCAACGAGGGATATCGTGAATCCGGCTTCCAAGGTAACTTGCTCGCGCCCACGAGCCATTTTGCGCCACTCGAAATGGCCTATTATTTTCGAACAGTACGAATGTAATGTAGAAGATCTGGTATGCATTGTTTTGTCCAAGAACAACACATGTGCATGGACAAAAATGTGGGTGGTAGCGGTATGGGTGATAAACCATGCAAAACGGCAAGTTTTTGGGTGTTCGGTGCACCGAAGAGGCTTCTCCTTCCATCCAGACTAGCATGTAGGGCTTGTTGGTGCAGAAATAGAGTCATGTAACATTGTTCTGCACGTCATTGTCGCAGTATCTGTCCGTGGGTTAGCTCACGGTAGGGTGGTAGACGCTAGAAGAGTGCACGCCAACCACTAAATCATCCGAAGCTCAATTCTGCAAGCCGTTTTCGGCCTCGGAAATTATTCCGAAACAGACGAAGTGTGTGACAGAAGGATACGAATTTTCATTGCGGTCGTTTTGGCAGGTCATGGAGCCCAAACGGAGTTCGTATGGCCAGGTTACGGTCGTTCTACGGATACACCTCAAATGGATTTCAGCAACGAGGGATATCGTGAATCCGGCTTCCAAGGTTACTTGCTCGCGCCCACGAGCCATTTTGCGCCACTCGAAATGGCCTATTATTTTCGAACAGTACGAATGTAATGTAGAAGAGCTGGTATGCATTGTTTTGTCCAAGAACAACACATGTGCATGGACAAAAATGTAGGTGGTAGCGGTATGGGTGATAAACCATGCAAAACGGCAAGTTTTTGGGTGTTCGGTGCACCGAAGAGGCTTCTCTTTCCATCCAGACTAGCATGTAGGGCTTGTTGGTGCAGAAATAGAGTCATGTAACATTGTTCTGCACGTCATTGTCGCAGTATCTGTCCGTGGGTGAGATCACGGTAGGGTGGTAGACGCTAGAAGAGTGCACGCCAACCACTAAATCATCCGAAACTCAATTCTGCAAGCCGTTTTAGGCATTGGAAATTATTCCGAAACAGACGAAGTGTGTGACAGAAGGATACGAATTTTCGCTGCGGTCGTTTTGGCAGGTCATGGAGCCCAAACGGAGTTCGTATGGCCAGGGTACGGTCGTTCTACGGATACACCTCAAATGGATTTCAGCAACGAGGGATATCGTGAATCCGGCTTCCAAGGTAACTTGCTCGCGCCCACGAGCCATTTTGCGCCACTCGAAATGGCCTATTATTTTCGAACAGTACGAATGTAATGTAGAAGAGCTGGTATGCATTGTTTTGTCCAAGAACAACACATGTGCATGGACAAAAATGTGGGTGGTAGCGCTATGGGTGATAAACCATGCAAAACGGCAAGTTTTTGGGTGTTCGGTGCACCGAAGAGGCTTCTCCTTCCATCCAGACTAGCATGTAGGGCTTGTTGGTGCAGAAATAGAGTCATGTAACATTGTTCTGCACGTCATTGTCGCAGTATCTGTCCGTGGGTGAGCTCACGGTAGGGTGGTAGACGCTAGAAGAGTTCACGCCAACCACTAAATCATCCGAAACACAATTCTGCAAGCCGTTTTCGGCCTCCGAAATTATTCCGAAACAGACAAAGTTTGTGACAGAAGGATACGAATTTTCGCTGCGGTCGTTTTGGCAGGTCATGGAGCCCAAACGGAGTTCGTATGGCCAGGGTACGGTCGTTCTACGGATACACCTCAAATGGATTTCAGCAACGAGGGATATCGTGAATCCGGCTTCCAGGGTAACTTGCTCGCGCCCACGAGCCATTTTGCGCCACTCGAAATGGCCTATTATTTTCGAACAGTACGAATGTAATGTAGAAGAGCTGGTATGCACAGTTTTGTCCAAGAACAACACAAGTGCATGGAGAAAAATGTGGGTGGTAGCGGTATGGGTGATAAACCATGCAAAACGTCAAGTTTTTGGGTGTTCGGTGCACCGAAGAGGCTTCTCCTTCCATCCAGACTAGCATGTAGGGCTTGCTGGTGCAGAAATAGAGTCATGTAACATTGTTCTACACGTCATTGTCGCAGTATCTGTCCGTGGGTGAGCTCACGATAGGGTGGTAGACGCTAGAAGAGTGCACGCCAACCACTAAATCATCTGAAACTCAATTCTGCAAGCCGTTTTCGGCCTCCGAAATTATTCCGAAACAGACGAAGTTTGTGACAGAAGGATACGAATTTTCACTGCGGTCGTTTTGGCAGGTCATGGAGCCCAAACGGAGTTCGTATGGCCAGGGTACGGTCGTTCTACGGATACACCTCAAATGGATTTCAGCAACGAGGGATATCGTGAATCCGGCTTCCAGGGTAACTTGCTCGCGCCCACGAGCCATTTTGCGCCACTCGAAATGGCCTATTATTTTCGAACAGTACGAATGTAATGTAGAAGAGCTGGTATGCACAGTTTTGTCCAAGAACAACACATGTGCATGGACAAAAATGTCGGTGGTAGCGGTATGGGTGATAAACGATGCAAAACGGCAAGTTTTTGGGTGTTCGGTGCACCGAAGAGGCTTCTCCTTCCATCCAGACTAGCATGTAGGGCTTGCTGGTGCAGAAATAGAGTCATGTAACATTGTTCTGCACATCATTGTTGCAGTATCTGTCCGTGGGTGAGCTCACGGTAGGGTGGTAGACGCTAGAAGAGTGCACGCCAACCACTAAATCATCCGAAAAACAATGTTACATGACTCTATTTCTGCACCAACAAGCCCTACATGCTAGTCTGGATGGAAGGAGAAGCCTCTTCGGTGCACCGAACACCCAAAAACTTGCCGTTTTGCATGGTTTATCACCCATACCGCTACGACCCACATTTTTGTCCATGCACATGTGTTGTTCTTGGACAAAACTGTGCATACCAACTCTTCTACATTACATTCGTACTGTTCGAAAATAATAGGCCATTTTGAGTGGCGCAAAATGGCTCGTGCGCGCGAGCAAGTTACCCTGGAAGCCGGATTCAAGATATCCCTCCTTGCTGAAATCCATTTGAGGTGTATCTGTAGAACGACCGTAGCCTGGCCATACGAACTCCGTTTGGGCTCCATGACCTGCCAAAACGACCACAGCGCAAATTCGTATCCTTCTGTCACAAACTTCGTCTGTTTCGGAATAATTTCGGAGGCCGAAAACGGCTTGCAGAATTGAGTTTCGGATGATTTAGTGGTTGGCGTGCACTCTTCTAGTGTCTACCACCCTACCGTGAGCTCACCCACGGATAGATACTGCGACAATGACGTGCAGAACAATGTTACATGACTCTATTTCTGCACCAACAAGCCCTACATGCTAGTCTAGATGGAAGGAGAAGCCTCTTCGGTGCACCGAACACCCAAAAACTTGCCGTTTTGCATGGTTTATCACCCATACCGCTACCACCCACATTTTTGTCCATGCACATGTGTTGTTCTTGGACAAAACTGTGCATACCAGCTCTTCTACATTACATTTGTACTGTTCAAAAATAATAGGCCATTTCGAGTGGCGCAAAATGGCTCGTGGGCGCGAGCAAGTTACCCTGGAAGCCGGATTCATGATATCCCTCCTTGCTGAAATCCATTCGAGGTGTATCCGTAGAACGACCGTACCCTGGCCATACGAACTCCGTTTGGGCTCCATGACCTGCCAAAACGACCGCAGCGAAAATTCGTATCCTTCTGTCACAAACTTCGTCTATTTTGGAATAATTTCGGAGGACGAAAACGGCTTGCAGAATTGAGTTTCGGATGATTTAGTGGTTGGCGTGCACTCTTCTAGCGTCTACCACCCTACCGTGAGCTCACCCACGGACAGATACTGCGACAATGACGTGCAGAACAATGTTACATGACTATTTCTGCACCAACAAGCCCTACATGCTAGTCTGGATGGAAGGAGAAGCCTCTTCGGTGCACCGAACACCCAAAAACTTGCCGTTTTGCATGGTTTATCACCCATACCGCTACCACCCACATTTTTGTCCATGCGCATGTGTTGTTCTTGGACAAAACTGTGCATACCAGCTCTTCTACATTACATTCGTACTGTTCGAAAATAATAGGCCATTTCGAGTGGCGCAAAATGGCTCGTGGGCGCGAGCAAGTTACCCTGGAAGCCGGATTCACGATATCCCTCATTGCTGAAATCCATTTGAGGTGTACCCGTAGAACGACCGTACCCTGGCCATACGAACTCCGTTTGGGCTCCATGACCTGCCAAAACGACCGCAGCGAAAATTCGTATCCTTCTGTCACACACTTCGTCTGTTTCGGAATAATTTCGGAGGCCGAAAACGGCTTGCAGAATTCAGTTTCGGATGATTTAGTGGTTGGCGTGCACTCTTCTAGCGTCTACCACCCTACCGTGAGCTCACCCACGGACAGATACTGCGACAATGACGTGCAGAACAATGTTACATGACTCTATTTCTGCACCAACAAGCCCTACATGCTAGTCTGGATGGAAGGAGAAGCCTCTTCGGTGCACCGAACACCCAAAAACTTGCCGTTTTGCATGGTTTATCACCCATACCGCTACCACCCACATTTTTGTCCATGCACATGTGTTGTTCTTGGACAAAACAATGCATACCAGCTCTTCTTCATTACATTCGTACTGTTCAAAAATAATAGGCCATTTCGAGTGGCGCAAAATGGCTCGTGGGCGCGAGCAAGTAACCTTGGAAGCCGGATTCACGATATCCCTCGTTGCTGAAATCCATTTGAGGTGTATCCGTAGAACGACCGTAACCTGGCCATACGAACTCCGTTTGGGCTCCATTACCTGCCAAAACGACCGCAATGAAAATTCGTATCCTTCTGTCACAAACTTTGTTTGTTTTGGAATAATTTCTGAGGCCGAAAATGGCTTGCAGAATTGAGTTTCGGATGATTTAGTGGTTGGCGTGCACTCTTCTAGCGTCTACCACCCTACCGTGAGCTAACCCACGGACAGATACTGCGACAATGACGTGCAGAACAATGTTACATGACTCTATTTCTGCACCAACAAGCCCTACATGCTAGTCTGGATGGAAGGAGAAGCCTCTTCGGTGCACCGAACACCCAAAAACTTGCCGTTTTGCATGGTTTATCACCCATACCGCTACCACCCACATTTTTGTCCATGCACATGTGTTGTTCTTGGACAAAACAATGCATACCAGCTCTTCTTCATTACATTCGTACTGTTCGAAAATAATAGGCCATTTCGAGTGGCGCAAAATGGCTCGTGGGCGCGAGCAAGTAACCTTGGAAGCCGGATTCACGATATCCCTCGTTGCTGAAATCCATTTGAGGTGTATCCGTAGAACGACCGTAACCTGGCCATACGAACTCCGTTTGGGCTCCATGACCTGCCAAAACGACCGCAACGAAAATTCATATCCTTCTGTCACAAACTTCGTCTGTTTCGGAATAATTTCCGAGGCCGAAAACGGCTTGCAGAATTGAGTTTCGGATGATTTAGTGGTTGGCGTGCACTCTTCTAGCGTCTACTACCCTACCGTGAGCTAACCCACGGACAGATACTGCGACAATGACGTGCAGAACAATGTTACATGACTCTATTTCTGCACCAACAAGCCCTACATGCTAGTCTGGATGGAAGGAGAAGCCTCTTCGGTGCACCGACCACCCAAAAACTTGCCGTTTTGCATGGTTTATCACCCATACCGCTACCACCCACATTTTTGTCCATGCACATGTGTTGTTCTTGGACAAAACAATGCATACCAGCTCTTCTTCATTACATTCGTACTGTTCGAAAATAATAGGCCATTTCAAGTGGCGCAAAATGGCTCGTGGGCGCGAGCAAGTTACCTTGGAAGCCGGATTCACGATATCCCTCGTTGCTGAAATCCATTTGAGGTGTATCCGTAGAACGACCGTAACCTGGCCATACGAACTCCGTTTGGGCTCCATGACCTGCCAAAACGACCGCAGCGAAAATTCGTATCCTTCTGTCACAAACTTCGTCTGTTTCGGAATAATTTCCAATGCCTAAAACGGCTTGCAGAATTGAGTTTCGGATGATTTAGTGGTTGGCGTGCACTCTTCTAGCGTCTACCACCCTACCGTGATCTCACCCACGGACAGATACTGCGACAATGACGTGCAGAACAATGTTACATGACTCTATTTCTGCACCAACAAGCCCTACATGCTAGTCTGGATGGAAGGAGAAGCCTCTTCGGTGCACCGAACACCCAAAAACTTGCCGTTTTGCATGGTTTATCACCCATACCGCTACCACCCACATTTCTGTCCATGCACATGTGTTGTTCTTGGACAAAACAATGCATACCAGCTCTTCTACATTACATTCGTACTGTTCGAAAATAATAGGCCATTTCGAGTGGCGCAAAATGGCTCGTGGGCGCGAGCAAGTTTCCTTGGAAGCCGGATTCACGATATCCCTCGTTGCTGAAATCCATTTGAGGTGTATCTGTAGAACGACCGTAACCTGGCCATACGAACTCCGTTTGGGCTCCATGACCTGCCCAAATGACCGCAGCGAAAATTCGTATCCTTCTGTCACAAACTTCGTCTGTTTCGGAATAATTTCCGAGGCCGAAAACGGCTTGCAGAATTGAGTTTCGGATGATTTAGTGGTTGGCGTGCACTCTTCTAGCGTCAACCACCCTACCGTGAGCTAACCCACGGACAGATACTGCGACAATGACATGTGGAACAATGTTACATGATTCTATTTCTGCACCAACAAGCCCTACATGCGAGTCTGGATGGAAAGAGAAGCCTCTTCGGTGCACCGAACACCCAAAAACTTGCCGTTTTGCATGGTTTATCACCCATACCGCTACCACCCACATTTCTGTCCATGCACATGTGTTGTTCTTGGACAAAACAATGCATACCAGTTCTTCTACATTACATTCGTACTGTTCGAAAATAATATGCCATTTCGAGTGGCGCAAAATGGCTCGTGGGCGCGAGCAAGTTACCTTGGAAGCCGGATTCACGATACCCCTCGTTGCTGAAATCCATTTGAGGTGTATCCGTAGAACGACCGTAACCTGGCCATACGAACTCCGTTTGGGCTCCATGACCTGCCAAAACGACCGCAGCGAAAATTCGTATCCTTCTGTCACAAACTTTGTCTGTTTCGGAATAATTTCCAATGCCTAAAACGGCTTGCAGAATTGAGTTTCGGATGATTTAGTGGTTGGCGTGCACTCTTCTAGCGTCTACCACCCTACCGTGATCTCACCCACAGACAGATACTGCGACAATGACGTGCAGAACAATGTTACATGACTCTATTTCTGCACCAACAAGCCCTACATGCTAGTCTGGACGGAAAGAGAAGCCTCTTCGGTGCACCGAACACCCAAAAACTTGCCGTTTTGCATGGTTTATCACCCATACCGCTACCACCCACATTTCTGTCCATGCACATGTGTTGTTCTTGGACAAAACAATGCATACCAGCTCTTCTACATTACATTCGTACTGTTCGAAAATAATAGGCCATTTCGAGTGGCGCAAAATGGCTCGTGGGCGCGAGCAAGTAACCTTGGAAGCCGGATTCACGATATCCCTCGTTGCTGAAATCCATTTGAGGTGTATCCGTAGAACGACCGTAACCTGGCCATACGAACTCCGTTTGGGCTCCATGACCTGCCGAAACGACCGCAGCGAAAATTCGTATCTTTCTGTCAAAAACTTCGTCTGTTTCGAAATAATTTCCAATGCCTAAAACGGCTTGCAGAATTGAGTTTCGGATGATTTAGTGGTTGGCGTGCACTCTCCTAGCGTCTACCACCCTACCGTGAGCTAACCCACGGACAGATACTGCGACAATGACGTGCAGAACAATGTTACATGACTCTATTTCTGCACCAACAAGCCCTACATGCTAGTCTGGATGGAAAGAGAAGCCTCTTCGCTGCACCGAACACCCAAAAACTTGCCGTTTTGCATGGTTTATCACCCATTCCGCTACCACCCACATTTCTGTCCATGCACATGTGTTGTTCTTGGACAAAACAATGCATACCAGCTCTTCTACATTACATTCGTACTGTTCGAAAATAATAGCCATTTCGAGTGGCGCAAAATGGCTCGTGGGCGCGAGCAAGTTACCTTGGAAGCCGGATTCACGATATCCCTCGTTGCTGAAATCCATTTGAGGTGTATCCGTAGAACGACCGTAACCTGGCCATACGAACTCCGTTTGGGCTCCATGACCTGCCAAAACGACCGCAGAGAAAATTCGTATCCTTCTGTCACAAACTTCGTCTGTTTCGGAATAATTTCCAATGCCTAAAACGGCTTGCAGAATTGAGTTTCGGATGATTTAGTGGTTGGCGTGCACTCTCCTAGCGTCTACCACCCTACCGTGAGCTAACCCACGGACAGATACTGCGACAATGGCGTGCAGAACAATGTTACATGACTCTATTTCTGCACCAACAAGCCCTACATGCTAGTCTGGATGGAAAGAGAAGCCTCTTCGGTGCACCGAACACCCAAAAACTTGCCGTTTTGCATGGTTTATCACCCATACCGCTACCACCTACATTTTTGTCCATGCACATGTGTTGTTCTTGGACAAAACAATGCATACCAGCTCTTCTACATTATATTCGTACTGTTCGAAAATAATAGGCCATTCCGAGTGGCGCAAAATGGCTCGTGGGCGCGAGCAAGTTACCTTGGAAGCCGGATTCACGATATCCCTCGTTGCTGAAATCCATTTGAGGTGTATCCGTAGAACGATCGTAACCTGGCCATACGAACTCCGTTTGGGCTCCATGACCTGCCCAAACGACCGCAGCGAAAATTCATATCCTTCTGTCACACACTTCGTCTGTTTCGGAATAATTTCCGAGGCCGAAAACGGCTTGCAGAATTGAGTTTCGGATGATTTAGTGGTTGGCGTGCACTCTTCTAGCGTCTACCACCCTACCGTGAGCTAACCCACGGACAGATACTGCGACAATGACGTGCAGAACAATGTTACATGACTCTATTTCTGCACCAACAAGCCCTACATGCTAGTCTGGATGGAAAGAGAAGCCTCTTCGGTGCACCGAATACCCAAAAACTTGCCGTTTTGCATGGTTTATCACCCATACCGCTACCACCCACATTTCTGTCCATGCACATGTGTTGTTCTTGGACAAAACAATGCATACCAGCTCTTTTACATTACATTCGTACTGTTCGAAAATAATAGGCCATTTCGAGTGGCGCAAAATGGCTCGTGGGCGCGAGCAAGTAACCTTGGAAGCCGGATTCACGATATCCCTCGTTGCTGAAATCCATTTGAGGTGTATCCGTAGAACGACCGTAACCTGGCCATACGAACTCCGTTTGGGCTCCATGACCTGCCAAAACGACCGCAGCGAAAATTCGTATCCTTCTGTCACAAACATCGTCTGTTTCGGAATAATTTCCAATGCCTAAAAGGGCTTGCAGAATTGAGTTTCGGATGATTTAGTGGTTGGCGTGCACTCTTCTAGCGTCTACCACCCTACCGTGAGCTAACCCACGGACAGATACTGCGACAATGACGTGCAGAACAATGTTACATGACTCTATTTCTGCAACAACAAGCCCTACATGCTAGTCTGGATGGAAAGAGAAGCCTCTTCGGTGCACCGAACACCCAAAAACTTGCCGTTTTGCATGGTTTATCACCCATACCGCTACCACCCACATTTCTGTCCATGCACATGTGTTGTTCTTGGACAAAACAATGCATACCAGCTCTTCTACATTACATTCGTACTGTTCGAAAATAATAGGCCATTTCGAGTGGCGCAAAATGGCTCGTGGGCGCGAGCAAGTTACCTTGGAAGCCGGATTCACGATATCCCTCGTTGCTGAAATCCATTTGAGGTGTATCCGTAGAACGACCGTAACCTGGCGATACGAACTCCGTTTGGGCTCCATGACCTGCCAAAACGACCACAGCGAAAATTCGTATCCTTCTGTCACAAACTTCGTCTGTTTCGGAATAATTTCCAATGCCTAAAACGGCTTGCAGAATTGAGTTTCGGATGATTTAGTGGTTGGCGTGCACTCTCCTAGCGTCTACCACCCTACCGTGAGCTAACCCACGGACAGATACTGCGACAATGACGTGCAGAACAATGTTACATGACTCTATTTCTGCACCAACAAGCCCTACATGCTAGTCTGGATGGAAAGAGAAGCCTCTTCGGTGCACCGAACACCCAAAAACTTGCCGTTTTGCATGGTTTATCACCCATACCGCTACCACCTACATTTTTGTCCATGCACATGTGTTGTTCTTGGACAAAACAATGCATACCAGCTCTTCTACATTACATTCGTACTGTTCGAAAATAATAGGCCATTTCGAGTGGCGCAAAATGGCTCGTGGGCGCGAGCAAGTAACCTTGGAAGCTGGATTCACGATATCCCTCGTTGCTGAAATCCATTTGAGGTGTATCCGTAGAACGACCGTAACCTGGCCATACGAACTCCGTTTGGGCTCCATGACCTGCCAAAACGACCGCAGCGAAAATTCGTATCCTTCTGTCACAAACATCGTCTGTTTCGGAATAATTTCCGAGGCCGAAAACGGCTTGCGGAATTGAGTTTCGGATGATTTAGTGGTTGGCGTGCACTCTTCTAGCGTCTACCACCCTACCGTGAGCTAACCCACGGACAGATACTGCGACAATGACGTGCAGAACAATGTTACATGACTCTATTTCTGCACCAACAAGCCCTACATGCTAGTCTGGATGGAAAGAGAAGCCTCTTCGGTGCACCGAACACCCAAAAACTTGCCGTTTTGCATGGTTTATCACCCATACCGCTACCACCTACATTTTTGTCCATGCACATGTGTTGTTCTTGGACAAAACAATGCATACCAGCTCTTCTACATTACATTCGTACTGTTCGAAAATAATAGGCCATTTCGAGTGGCGCAAAATGGCTCGTGGGCGCGAGCAAGTTACCTTGGAAGCCGGATTCACGATATCCCTCGTTGCTGAAATCCATTTGAGGTGTATCCGTAGAACGACCGTAACCTGGCCATACGAACTCCGTTTGGGCTCCGTGACCTGCCAAAACGACCGCAGCGAAAATTCGTATCCTTCTGTCACAAACTTCGTCTGTTTCGGAATAATTTCCAATGCCTAAAACGGCTTGCAGAATTGAGTTTCGGATGATTTAGTGGTTGGCGTGCACTCTTCTAGCGTCTACCACCCTACCGTGATCTCACCCACGGACAGATACTGCGACAATGACGTGCAGAACAATGTTACATGACTCTATTTCTGCACCAACAAGCCCTACATGCTAGTCTGGATGGAAAGAGAAGCCTCTTCGGTGCACCGAACACCCAAAAACTTGCCGTTTTGCATGGTTTATCACCCATACCGCTACCACCTACATTTTTGTCCATGCACATGTGTTGTTCTTGGACAAAACAATGCATACCAGCTCTTCTACATTACATTCGTACTGTTCGAAAATAATAGGCCATTTCGAGTGGCGCAAAATGGCTCGTGGGCGCGAGCAAGTAACCTTGGAAGCTGGATTCACGATATCCCTCGTTGCTGAAATCCATTTGAGGTGTATCCGTAGAACGACCTTAACCTGGCCATACGAACTCCGTTTGGGCTCCATGACCTGCCAAAACGACCGCAGCGAAAATTCGTATCCTTCTGTCACAAACATCGTCTGTTTCGGAATAATTTCCGAGGCCGAAAACGGCTTGCAGAATTGAGTTTCGGATGATTTAGTGGTTGGCGTGCACTCTTCTAGCGTCTACCACCCTACCGTGAGCTAACCCACGGACAGATACTGCGACAATGACGTGCAGAACAATGTTACATGACTCTATTTCTGCACCAACAAGCCCTACATGCTAGTCTGGATGGAAAGAGAAGCCTCTTCGGTGCACCGAACACCCAAAAACTTGCCGTTTTGCATGGTTTATCACCCATACCGCTACCACCTACATTTTTGTCCATGCACATGTGTTGTTCTTGGACAAAACAATGCATACCAGCTCTTCTACATTACATTCATACTGTTCGAAAATAATAGGCCATTTCGAGTGGCGCAAAATGGCTCGTGGGCGCGAGCAAGTAACCTTGGAAGCCGGATTCACGATATCCCTCGTTGCTGAAATCCATTTGAGGTGTATCCGTAGAACGACCGTAACCTGGCCATACGAACTCCGTTTGGGCTCCATGACCTGCCAAAACGACCGCAGCGAAAATTTGTATCCTTCTGTCACACACTTCGTCTGTTTCGGAATAATTTCCGAGGCCGAAAACGGCTTGCAGAATTGAGTTTCGGATGATTTAGTGGTTGGCGTGCACTCTTCTAGCGTCTACCACCGTACCGTGAGCTAACCCACGGACAGATACTGCGACAATGACGTGCAGAACAATGTTACATGACTCTATTTCTGCACCAACAAGCCCTACATGCTAGTCTGGATGGAAAGAGAAGCCTCTTCGGTGCACCGAACACCCAAAAACTTGCCGTTTTGCATGGTTTATCACCCATACCGTTACCACCCACATTTCTGTCCATGCACATGTGTTGTTCTTGGACAAAACAATGCATACCAGCTCTTCTACATTACATTCGTACTGTTCGAAAATAATAGGCCATTTCGAGTGGCGCAAAATGGCTCGTGGGCGCTAGCAAGTTACCTTGGAAGCCGGATTCACGATATCCCTCGTTGCTGAAATCCATTTGAGGTGTATCCGTAGAACGACCGTAACCTGGCCATACGAACTCCGTTTGGGCTCCATGACCTGCCAAAACGACCGCAGCGAAAATTCGTATCCTTCTGTCATAAACTTCGTCTGTTTCGGAATAATTTCCAATGCCGAAAACGGCTTGCAGAATTGAGTTTCGGATGATTTAGTGGTTGGCGTGCACTCTTCTAGCGTCTACCACCCTACCGTGATCTCACCCACGGACAGATACTACGACAATGACGTGCAGAACAATGTTACTTGACTCTATTTCTGCACCAACAAGCCCTACATGCTAGTCTGGATGGAAAGAGAAGCCTCTTCGGTGCACCGAACACCCAAAAACTTGTCGTTTTGCATGGTTTATCACCCATACCGCTACCACCTACATTTTTGTCCATGCACATGTGTTGTTCTTGGACAAAACAATGCATACCAGCTCTTCTACATTACATTCGTACTGTTCGAAAATAATAGGCCATTTCGAGTGGCGCAAAATGGCTCGTGGGCGCGAGCAAGTTACCTTGGAAGCCGGATTCACGGTATCCCTCGTTGCTGAAATCCATTTGAGGTGTATCCGTAGAACGACCGTAACCTAGCCATACGAACTCCGTTTGGGCTCCATGACCTGCCAAAACGACCGCAGCGAAAATTCGTATCCTTCTGTCACACACTTCGTCTGTTTCGGAATAATTTCCGAGGCCGAAAACGGCTTGCAGAATTGAGTTTCGGATGATTTAGTGGTTGGCGTGCACTCTTCTAGCGTCTACCACCCTACCGTGAGCTAACCCACGAACAGATACTGCGACAATGACGTGCAGAACAATGTTACATGACTCTATTTCTGCACCAACAAGCCCTACATGCTAGTCTGGATGGAAAGAGAAGCCTCTTCGGTGCACCGAACACCCAAAAACTTGCCGTTTTGCATGGTTTAGCACCCATACCGCTACCACCCACATTTCTGTCCATGCACATGTGTTGTTCTTGGACAAAACAATGCATACCAGCTCTTCTACATTACATTCGTACTGTTCGAAAATAATAGGCCATTTCGAGTGGCGCAAAATGGCTCGTGGGCGCGAGCAAGTTACCTTGGAAGCCGGATTCACGATATCCCTCGTTGCTGAAATCCATTTGAGGTGTATCCGCAGAACGACCGTAACCTGGCCATACGAACTCCGTTTGGGCTCCATGACCTGCCAAAACGACCGCAGCGAAAATTCGTATCCTTCTGTCACAAACTTCGTCTGTTTCGGAATAATTTCCGAGGTCGAAAACGGCTTGCAGAATTGAGTTTCGGATGATTTAGTGGTTGGCGTGCACTCTCCTAGCGTCTACCACCCTACCGTGAGCTAACCCACGGACAGATACTGCGACAATGACGTGCAGAACAATGTTACATGACTCTATTTCTGCACCAACAAGCCCTACATGCTAGTCTGGATGGAAAGAGAAGCCTCTTCGGTGCACCGAACACCCAAAAACTTGCCGTTTTGCATGGTTTATCACCCATACCGCTACCACCTACATTTTTGTCCATGCACATGTGTTGTTCTTGGACAAAACAATGCATACCAGCTCTTCTACATTACATTCGTACTGTTCGAAAATAATAGGCCATTTCGAGTGGCGCAAAATGGCTCGTGGGCGCGAGCAAGTAACCTTGGAAGCCGGATTCACGATATCCCTCGTTGCTGAAATCCATTTGAGGTGTATCCGTAGAACGACCGTAACCTGGCCATACGAACTCCGTTTGGGCTCCATGACCTGCCAAAACGACCGCAATGAAAATTCGTATCCTTCTGTCACAAACTTCGTCTGTTTCGGAATAATTTCCGAGGCCGAAAACGGCTTGCAGAATTGAGTTTCGGATGATTTAGTGGTTGGCGTGCACTCTTCTAGCGTCTACCACCCTACCGTGAGCTTACCCACGGACAGATACTGCGACAATGACGTGCAGAACAATGTTACATGACTCTATTTCTGCACCAACAAGCCCTACATGCTAGTCTGGATGGAAGGAGAAGCCTCTTCGGTGCACCGAACACCCAAAAACTTGCCGTTTTGCATGGTTTATCACCCATACCGCTACCACCCACATTTTTGTCCATGCACATGTGTTGTTCTTGGACAAAACTGTGCATACCAGCTCTTCTACATTACATTCGTACTGTTCGAAAATAATAGGCCATTTCGAGTGGCGCAAAATGGCTCGTGGGCGCGAGCAAGTTACCCTGGAAGCCGGATTCACGATATCCCTCGTTGCTGAAATCCATTTGAGGTGTATCCGTAGAACGACCGTACCCTGGCCATACGAAGTCCGTTTGGGCTCCATGACCTGCCAAAACGACCGCAGCGAAAATTCGTATCCTTCTGTCACAAACTTCGTCTGTTTCGGAATAATTTCGGAGGCCGAAAACGGCTTGCAGAATTGAGTTTCAGATGATTTAGTGGTTGGCGTGCACTCTTCTAGCGTCTACCACCTTACCGTGAGGTCACCCACGGACAGATACTGCAACAATGACGTGCAGAACAATGTTACATGACTCTATTTCTGCACCAGCAAGCCCTACATGCTAGTCTGGATGGAGGGAGAAGCCTCTTCGGTGCACCGAACACCCAAAAACTTGCCGTTTTGCATGGTTTATCACCCATACCGCTACCACCCACATTTTTGTCCATGCACATGTGTTGTTCTTGGACAAAACTGTGCATACCAGCTCTTCTTCATTACATTCGTACTGTTCGAAAATAATAGGCCATTTCGAGTGGCGCAAAATGGCTCGTGGGCGCGAGCAAGTTACCCTGGAAGCCGGATTCACGATATCCCTCGTTGCTGAAATCCATTTGAGGTGTATCCGTAGAACGACCGTACCCTGGCCATACGAATTCCGTTTGGGCTCCATGACCTGCCAAAACGACCGCAGCGAAAATTAGTATCCTTTTGTCACAAACTTCGTCTGATTCGGAATAATTTCGGAGGCCGAAAACGGCTTGCAGAATTGAGTTTCGGATGATTTAGTGGTTGGCGTGCACTCTTCTAGCGTCTACCATCCTACCGTGAGCTCACCCACGGACAGATACTGCGAAAATGACGTGCAGAACAATGTTACATGACTCTATTTCTGCACCAGCAAGCCCTACATGCTAGTCTGGATGGAAGGAGAAGCCTCTTCGGTGCACCGAACACCCAAAAACTTGCCGTTTTGCATGGTTTATCACCCATACCGCTTCCACCCACATTTTTGTCCATGCACATGTGTTGTTCCTGGAAAAAACTGTGCATACCAGCTCTTCTACATTACATTCGTACTGTTCGAAAATAATAGGCCATTTTGAGTGGCGCAAAATGGCTCGTGGGCGCGAGCAAGTTACCCTGGAAGCCGGATTCACGATATCCCTCGTTGCTGAAATCCATTTGAGGTGTATCCGTAGAACGACCGTACCCTGGCCATACGAACTCCGTTTGGGCTCCATGACCTGCCAAAACGACCGCAGCGAAAATTCGTATCCTTCTGTCACAAACTTCGTCTGTTTCGGAATAATTTCGGAGGCCGAAAACGGCGTGCAGAATTGAGTTTCGGATGATTTAGTGGTTGGCGTGCACTCTTCTAGCGTCTACCACCCTACCGTGAGCTCACCCACGGACAGATACTGCGACAATGACGTGCAGAACAATGTTACATGACTCTATTTCTGCACCAACAAGCCCTACATGCTAGTCTGGATGGAAGGAGAAGCCTCTTCGTTGCACCGAACAACCAAAAACTTGCCGTTTTGCATGGCTTATCACCCATACCGCTACCACCCACATTTTTGTCCATGCACATGTATTGTTCTTGGACAAAACTGTGCATACCAGCTCTTCTACATTGCATTCGTACTGTTCGAAAATAATAGGCCATTTCGAGTGGCGCAAAATGGCTCGTGGGCGCGAGCAAGTTACGCTGGAAGCCGGATTCACGATATCCCTCGTTGCGGAAATCCATTTGAGGTGTATCGGTAGAACGACCGTACCCTGGCCATACGAACTCCGTTTGTGCTCCATGACCTGCCAAAACGACCGCAGCGAAAATTCGTATCCTTCTATCACAAACTTTGTCTGTTTCGGAATAATTTCGGAGGCCGAAAACGGCTTGCAGAATTGAGTTTCAGATGATTTAGTGGTTGGCGTGCACTCTTCTAGCGTCTACCACCCTATCGTGAGCTCACCCACGGACAGATACCGCGACAATGACGTGCAGAACAATGTTACATGACTCTATTTCTGCACCAAAAATCCCTACATGCTAGTCTGGATGGAAGGAGAAGCCTTTTCGGTGCACCGAACACCCAAAAACTTGCCGTTTTGCATGGTTTATCACCCATACCGCTACCACCCATATTTTTGTCCATGCACATGTGTTGTTCTTGAACAAAACTGTGCATACCAGCTCTTCTACATTACATTCGTACAGTTCGAAAATAATAGGCCATTTCGAGTGGCGCAAAATGGCTCGTGGGCGCGAGCAAGTTACCCTGGAAGCCGGATTCACGATATGCCTCGTAGCTGAAATCAATTTGAGGTGTATCCGTAGAACGACCGTACCCTGGCCATACGAACTCCGTTTGGGCTCCATGACCTGCCAAAACGACTGCAGCGAAAATTCGTATCCTTCTGTCACAAACTTTGTCTGTTTCGGAATAATTTTGGAGGCCGAAAACGGCGTGCATGTCAGGACCCCGATCCTAAGTCACACAGGTCTAGACTGTAACACACCATATCACTTTGCGGCCTCACGCACGGTATTCCCACGGGTGCCACCTTACCTGGCCCGGTACCGTTTGCGTATTTTGGCACACGTATATGATAGTGTCGCTAGCATCCATATGACAGAGAACCCGGGCCGACATGACCAGTTATAAACCAAAAGTGGCACTAAATTACAGAGACAGGCATACATGACCCAGCAACGAACGTGTCGGTCATCAACGTATGAACCCAAGTCGTAGCAAGCTACAAGGACTTAAGGATCAACGCGTGACATTTCCCCTAAGGGACAGACACAGGAACGAAAAAGGACACATGCCGGCCAGCCTAAGTGTTCTGGAGCAGTAGCAAGCTACCAGGGCTCATCGGAAGCACTAGGAGACATTTCCCTGTAAGATAGGCTACCAAAGGTAAACAACTAGGTGTCGGATCCCACACATAGCAATACACATTACACGTACGCATAACATGCAAGTATGTGTTGTACAACATGGCATCACAACATAACTCAACAACTCATAAAGATAAAGGCCCAGAAGAGTCATCATAGCATTTATTACAATCAGAGGTCACATGACCCAACATACGGAGCATACAGGCAACGGAAGCATTACATGTCTGAGTACAGACATCTACAAATGAAAAAGGCTGAGAAGCCTGACTATCTACCAGATCCTACAAGGGTTCAAGATCGTAGCTGAGGTAACAAGCTAAACGTCGAAGTCCACGCGGAACCACTAGCGAGACTGAAGTCTCTCTGCAAAACATAAATTAAGCAAACGTGAGTACAAAGGTACTCAGCAAGACTTACATCAGAACTAGCTACATATGCATCAGTATCAACAAAGGGGGTGGTGGAGTTTGACTGCAGCAAGCCAGCTTTGACACGGTGGCTATCCTGATCTACGACTGCAAGTAACTCTTTGAGGTGGCGCACACGAGTCCACATATTCACCAAACAATACACCACTATGGATCCGCTCCCGTCTCCCTACGAGAAGGCCATCCATAGCACTCACGCTTATCTTGCGTGTTTTAGAGTATCCACTTTCACTTGTCTATGAACTGTAATAGGTAACCCAGAAGTCCATTTCCGCGGACACGGCTATTCGAATAGATCATATATAACCCTGCAGGGGTGTACTTCTTCACACACGCTCTCACCACTTACCGCCATTTACACGACATGTACTCGGCAACCTTCAAGCGGAGGCCCAGCGAGGGTGTCGGCCACGACCTGACTAACCACACAAGTCTCTCGTCCAGGTTTATCGCCTATTTGGGTTCCATCCGTGGGGAGATCTGGCCGGGGTGTCGCTCACGGCCCCAAACGATGTGTACAGGGTTCCCGCATCACCAAACGGGCAATCGGTACACCGTGCCACGTACCTGCCGCGTCACAGCCCACCCCGAGGGTCAGCGCTGCGCACGACCTCCAGTAAACTACAAACACCAGAAACTAGTTGCAACTCCTGGACAGAGATCATGTTGATTAATAAGTCGAGAGGGTCCATTGGTTTCGGGCCCAATGCATGGTAGTAACTGGTCATGGATCAACCAACACAGAACTCAGTTCCTGAGGACGGCTGCAATGAGACAACCCACCATGTACTCCTACATGGCCTCTCATCGCTACCTTTACCAAATCGTGTTCACACACTTAGCTCACACACCGTAGGACATGTTCATCACATTCCAATTCATCCCCGATGAATCAGACCTGACACAACTCTAAGCAATAGCAGGCATAACCAGAAAGCATCAATGAGTAGGCACAACATGGCTCAAACAACTCCTACTCATACTAGTGGGTTTCAACTATTTACTGTGGCAATGACGGGTCATGCAGTGGAAAGGGGTTCAACTACCGCAGCAGGTAACAATTGAAGCGTTGTTGTCCTAATGCAGTAAAAGAGAGCAAGAGCGAGAGAGTGGGATTGTATCGGAATGCTCAATGGGGTTTGCTTGCCTGGCACTTCTGAAGATAACAATGAGTCTTCATCGGTGTCATCGATCACATCGTCGGAACACGTCTACTGAAAGGGGACAAACACCGGCAACAGAGAAAGAACACAATCAATGCAATGCGGCAATATGATGCATGATCATGACATGGCAATATGCTGTTGTTTGAGCTAATGCAATTAGCAACCATGTTAAATGAAGTTGGTTTGAATCAAAGGTTCAAATTCAAACTCCATATGAGATTATTTAAATGCCATTTAATTGATTTGACCTGATCAGCAGGCTTAGCTTGTTCAAACATGCATGAAAATGCCATAAACAGATTCCTTGGATTTTTCTGATCATTTTTCATATATAAATTATTTTCATCTGAGTTACGGTTGATTTTATATGATTTTTTACAAGTTTTGGCTATTTTATGTAATAAATAAATCATTTCTGATTTATTTTAAATCACAGAAAATAGTTACTGCGTCAGCTTGACGTCAGGATGACGTCATCAGTCAACAGAGACTGGTCCAGGTCAAACCTGACGTGTGGGGTCCACACGTCAGTGGCTCTGCTAATTAACAGGGTTAATTAGCACTAACTAAATTCTAAACTAATCTTATACAGGACAGGGCCCACACGTCAGTGACTAACTAATTAACCAATTAATTGAAACTAAACTAGGTTAATTAGCAGGGTGGGCCCCACTTGTCAGCGAGTTAGTGGTTGACTAAGGGCGTGGGGCCCATACGTCAGTGACCCGGGGGGGGGTCAACCCACCGGTCAAACAGGCCAAACGAACGGCGGCTAGCCGCCGGCGAGGCCGATCGCGGCGGAGGGCGTCGGAATTTCGCCTCCGGCGTCCAAAAGAGCGGCGGAGGGGCTTGGCGTGATGCTGGTCCTCGTCCGCATCCAACGGAGCCATCAGCTCGCGCCGGGGAGGACCAGAACGACGGCGGCGAGGGGAAGTGCGGTGGCCGGAGTTCGAGCGTCGACGGAGTCGATGCTGTGGTGCTCGGGAGGACGAACGGCTGAGTGCTACAACCTCCTGGTGATGTGCTGAACATGGTGACGCGCTCAAAAACGGGCAGAGGCGGCTGTGGCCACGACAGCGACGTGCGGTGGCGGCGGCGGGTGCGGCTGAGCTCGGCGCGGTCGCTGTGGTGCACAAGAAGGCAAACGGAGAGGGGGGAGGAGAAGGACGGAAGCTCACAGGGAATCCGTAGGGAAGGCCAGCGTGCTCGGGGGCGTCCTCGACGGCGCGAATCGACCGGCGACATTCGGCGGTTCCCGAGGTTGAAGACGACCAAATGGAGACGGTGCAGGGCCTCCCGCGACGCGTGGCTCGGTGTTAAGGACTAGGGGGGGCGCGGCGATGCTTCTGAGCTCAACGGCGGGGCGAGGGGTGGCCTGTAGCCATGGCTACGGCGAGCGGCGGCGACGGTGGCGTTCGGCCATGGCGGGGAGGGACTGGGAAACGAGGGGAAAAGGAGTGCGGGGAGGTGGGATGGAACGAGGGGACCGTGGGCGTCTTCGTGGCACGAGTAGAAGGCCGGAGGCGTCGCGGTGGAAGCAGGAGGTGGCCGGCGTGCCGCGGGCACGCGCCCTCCGTCCTTCTGTCACGAGGAAGACGACAGGGGGAGGGCCAGGTGGGCTGGGCCGAGCTGCTGGGCCACCAGGCTACAGGGAGACCAGGTAAGTGGCTCAGGTGGGCTTCCTTTCTCTCTGTCTTTTCTTTCTGTTTCTGTTATTTATTTTATCTTCTGTTTTCTAATTCTTTTGTAACTTTGTGGCTTTTCTAAAAATGCTTAGGCATTTTCAAAAATCACCAAACTGCTCATGCCCACTGTTTAGCATATAACCAACATGGAACATTTCAGTTTAGGATTATTTGAGCATTTAAAATAATATATAATATTTAAATGCCCAAATGCAAATAAGATATGATTTAATTCAAAAATCCAGAATGGTCCTAGAAATAAGTGCAACATTTTTGGCAGGGGTTTTTAGTCAATCCAAAAATGATGAACTTTTCCAAGGGGCATTGTGGGTTCATTGAAAAGATTTTAATTGACCCTAGTTGAATTGCTTTACTGCTAGGGTTTAGGCCATCCGCATTTCAAGTTTCTTTCAAGATTAAACATGATGCACACATGAGGCTAGCCTAGGGCATTACCAGAAGCTAGGGATGTGACAACTCACCCCTACTAAACAAGAATCTCGTCCCGAGATTCAGGACGTGAGATAAGAAATCAGAGGGGACACTATCTAACACAATCTTCTTGATCCCGGTTCCCTCCTCGAATTGTTGATTCATTGCATCCTGTAGATCTTGGCATCTTTGATTTCAAAGCTTCATGCAACACGATAACAAAAGAACGTGAGTTCTACAGGATTTGATCTTCTCGAAGATCGAGCAATTCAAGATCAACTCATGGATTGAGACGTCGAAACATCTCTTGAGCTGAGACACGGGACACACATCCAAAGGAATGGGGTGAAACAAACGATGAAGATTCACTTGACGGCAATAATTCCACACCTAAGGTGATGGTAACAATACCACAAGACGGGGCACCTTTAGAGAAGGTGACTCGTATAGTTATTCCCTTAAGTGGCAAAAAGAATTACTTTTGATATAGAGATCATTGAAATTCCCTATACCAACCTAAGGCAAACACAATCGATCGTTTGACGGAGTCCGAAGAAATGACATTCTCGGCCAAAACGGATGATGTGAACTTCCTTGATGAAGCCAACACCACAGATGATTTTGCTTATCATCGGAAATGGATGGAACCTATGGTAGGACCACTCTTGAAGATAATCCTAAACAGCAGTTGCTGAGAAGGGCAACCCATGGAAAATTGGCACATTGGCGGTGCAAGCTGGGAACAAATGCAAATGCTGGGAATGATTCTGGTAACTGGGAAGAATCCCAACAGTAGAGAGTAAATCTACTCTTGAGGGGTTATAGCATAACCAAGAGCACTGGGAGCAATCCCGGTGAGTGCCGGTGATAACACCTAGTGTTTGTGCGTGCTCTCAAGAACTTGAGCATTCCCATATTCATCAAGGTTTTACCAATATCCGTGCCAAGGATCTTGGCAACACCACATACTACCATGATGAATAACGATGGACGATGCGGATGCAAAGGAAGATAACACTTTCCTAGATTTCACCTTAGCGGAGCCAAGGGGCAAAATCTGGATGATCGACCGAGAGACATTTAGCACTCCGCTTCTAATGTTCTCCTTGATGTGCTAGCACAACCCATTTATCATAATGGTTTGGTACCTAGAACGTCAAATAAAAGGTCGGACTTCAGGAGCACAAAAATCCATAAGGAACAACTACGGAGTAAATCCTACGAAATCCTTATGGGGAGGTGGCCAACTTCTTCAATCAAGATTCTGCAACAATATGTCTTCCGGCTGGGTGTGTTGACCACGACATCCACTTTACCGGTTATCGAGAGACCAATATTATAGTTCTTGGGAAAGGCTCCAACCATCATATCTGCCTGAGATTCAGTTCTGGTTGGTGTCAGGATATTCCAGACTCATCGAGTCCAGGAGGAAAAAATGAAAGTTTACAACACAAATCGACGAGATGGCGTTGCGAGATTCTCGGGCAGTGAACTACGATAGCAAGCTCCAAAACATGAGCTGGTTCTGCTGCAAACCTGTGAACACGTTGTCCAAGACAAGCATGACCAGATAGCAGTCTTATGATAAAACACTACCGAGTTCTGGTTGGGAACCATCGTCTAAGATATCGAAGTCCTTACATAAGTCATATGATTAGCTCTTATGATGGAACTTTTCTCCTTGAACAAATCAATCAGTGGCTTGGTGTGACAGGGACACATATAGAGTGAAGGTTGCAAATCTTCAAACCACAGAATACTTCGCACGTATGCATGACTGACTTGGGATGATTCCACATGAAGCAAAACTAACTTTCTCGAATTCACGGCGGCAACTTGCATCAAATGCACATGAATTAGAGGAAGTCACTTCTTTCTTCCGTACCTATGCTTCACGAACGGGTCATGAAGATAATGCTTATGAAAGTTTCCAATACTCACTGGATGTTCAACATAGATCATGGAGAAGATAACAATGTTGCTGATGGGCTCAACAACAATTCATCCAGGTTTCCATGGAGATGGAATTCCATAATTATGTGAACAAGTGATAGTATTGGTCAGACCCAGAAGATATAATGGTGTATGCTCGAGGGATCAACCACGAGTAAGACAACATTATGAATTTCGTTGGTTCTGATTTGATTTGATAATAGCCCACACTCAAATCAAAGTTTTGACAAGACAATAGATCCACAAATGATCACGGGGATCAATTGGAGAAGATATCATCTATCTTCAATACACACGCAAGATATCCCTTTGGAGTGAGATATGTGGGTTAAGCTTTTACCTTCCAGCTCTCCAAGTTGT
>LR738712.1:578725924-578867909 GCA_902687465.1 Secale cereale
GATGAATCAGACCTGACACAACTCTAAGCAATAGCAGGCATAACCAGAAAGCATCAATGAGTAGGCACAACATGGCTCAAACAACTCCTACTCATACTAGTGGGTTTCAACTATTTACTGTGGCAATGACGGGTCATGCAGTGGAAAGGGGTTCAACTACCGCAGCAGGTAACAATTGAAGCGTTGTTGTCCTAATGCAGTAAAAGAGAGCAAGAGCGAGAGAGTGGGATTGTATCGGAATGCTCAATGGGGTTTGCTTGCCTGGCACTTCTGAAGATAACAATGAGTCTTCATCGGTGTCATCGATCACATCGTCGGAACACGTCTACTGAAAGGGGACAAACACCGGCAACAGAGAAAGAACACAATCAATGCAATGCGGCAATATGATGCATGATCATGACATGGCAATATGCTGTTGTTTGAGCTAATGCAATTAGCAACCATGTTAAATGAAGTTGGTTTGAATCAAAGGTTCAAATTCAAACTCCATATGAGATTATTTAAATGCCATTTAATTGATTTGACCTGATCAGCAGGCTTAGCATGTTCAAACATGCATGAAAATGCCATAAACAGATTCCTTGGATTTTTCTGATCATTTTTCATATATAAATTATTTTCATCTGAGTTACGGTTGATTTTATATGATTTTTTACAAGTTTTGGCTATTTTATGTAATAAATAAATCATTTCTGATTTATTTTAAATCACAGAAAATAGTTACTGCGTCAGCTTGACGTCAGGATGACGTCATCAGTCAACAGAGACTGGTCCAGGTCAAACCTGACGTGTGGGGTCCACACGTCAGTGGCTCTGCTAATTAACAGGGTTAATTAGCACTAACTAAATTCTAAACTAATCTTATACAGGACAGGGCCCACACGTCAGTGACTAACTAATTAACCAATTAATTGAAACTAAACTAGGTTAATTAGCAGGGTGGGCCCCACTTGTCAGCGAGTTAGTGGTTGACTAAGGGCGTGGGGCCCATACGTCAGTGACCCGGGGGGGGGTCAACCCACCGGTCAAACAGGCCAAACGAACGGCGGCTAGCCGCCGGCGAGGCCGATCGCGGTGGAGGGCGTCGGAATTTCGCCTCCGGCGTCCAAAAGAGCGGCGGAGGGGCTTGGCGTGATGCTGGTCCTCGTCCGCATCCAACGGAGCCATCAGCTCGCGCCGGGGAGGACCAGAACGACGGCGGCGAGGGGAAGTGCGGTGGCCGGAGTTCGAGCGTCGACGGAGTCGATGCTGTGGTGCTCGGGAGGACGAACGGCTGAGTGCTACAGCCTCCTGGTGATGTGCTGAACATGGTGACGCGCTCAAAAACGGGCAGAGGCGGCTGTGGCCACGACGGCGACGTGCGGTGGCGGCGGCGGGTGCGGCTGAGCTCGGCGCGGTCGCTGTGGTGCACAAGAAGGCAAACGGAGAGGGGGGAGGAGAAGGACGGAAGCTCACAGGGAATCCGTAGGGAAGGCCAGCGTGCTCGGG
This sequence comes from Secale cereale, assembly GCA_902687465.1. Lineage (NCBI taxonomy): Eukaryota > Viridiplantae > Streptophyta > Magnoliopsida > Poales > Poaceae > Secale > Secale cereale. The sequence continues at coordinate 578,727,416 of LR738712.1, forward strand.
GGCGTCCTCGACGGCGCGAATCGACCGGCGACATTCGGCGGTTCCCGAGGTTGAAGACGACCAAATGGAGACGGTGCAGGGCCTCCCGCGACGCGTGGCTCGGTGTTAAGGACTAGGGGGGCGCGGCGATGCTTCTGAGCTCAACGGCGGGGCGAGGGGTGGCCTGTAGCCATGGCTACGGCGAGCGGCGGCGACGGTGGCGTTCGGCCATGGCGGGGAGGGACTGGGAAACGAGGGGAAAAGGAGTGCGGGGAGGTGGGATGGAACGAGGGGACCGTGGGCGTCTTCGTGGCACGAGTAGAAGGCCGGAGGCGTCGCGGTGGAAGCAGGAGGTGGCCGGCGTGCCGCGGGCACGCGCCCTCCGTCCTTCTGTCACGAGGAAGACGACAGGGGGGGCCAGGTGGGCTGGGCCGAGCTGCTGGGCCACCAGGCTACAGGGAGACCAAGTAAGTGGCTCAGGTGGGCTTCCTTTCTCTCTGTCTTTTCTTTCTGTTTCTGTTATTTATTTTATCTTCTGTTTTCTAATTCTTTTGTAACTTTGTGGCTTTTCTAAAAATGCTTAGGAATTTTCAAAAATCACCAAACTGCTCATGCCCACTGTTTAGCATATAACCAACATGGAACATTTCAGTTTAGGATTATTTGAGCATTTAAAATAATATATAATATTTAAATGCCCAAATGCAAATAAGATATGATTTAATTCAAAAATCCAGAATGGTCCTAGAAATAAGTGCAACATTTTTGGCAGGGGTTTTTAGTCAATCCAAAAATGATGAACTTTTCCAAGGGGCATTGTGGGTTCATTGAAAAGATTTTAATTGACCCTAGTTGAATTGCTTTACTGCTAGGGTTTAGGCCATCCGCATTTCAAGTTTCTTTCAAGATTAAACATGATGCACACATGAGGCTAGCCTAGGGCATTACCAGAAGCTAGGGATGTGACAACTCACCCCTACTAAACAAGAATCTCGTCCCGAGATTCAGGACGTGAGATAAGAAATCAGAGGGGACACTATCTAACACAATCTTCTTGATCCCGGTTCCCTCCTCGAAAATGTTGATTCATTGCATCCTGTAGATCTTGGCATCTTTGATTTCAAAGCTTCATGCAACACGATAACAAAAGAACGTGAGTTCTACAGGATTTGATCTTCTCGAAGATCGAGCAATTCAAGATCAACTCATGGATTGAGACGTCGAAACATCTCTTGAGCTGAGACACGGGACACACATCCAAAGGAATGGGGTGAAACAAACGATGAAGATTCACTTGACGGCAATAATTCCACACCTAAGGTGATGGTAACAATACCACAAGACGGGGCACCTTTAGAGAAGGTGACTCGTATAGTTATTCCCTTAAGTGGCAAAAAGAATTACTTTTGATATAGAGATCATTGAAATTCCCTATACCAACCTAAGGCAAACACAATCGATCGTTTGACGGAGTCCGAAGAAATGACATTCTCGGCCAAAACGGATGATGTGAACTTCCTTGATGAAGCCAACACCACAGATGATTTTGCTTATCATCGGAAATGGATGGAACCTATGGTAGGACCACTCTTGAAGATAATCCTAAACAGCAGTTGCTGAGAAGGGCAACCCATGGAAAATTGGCACATTGGCGGTGCAAGCTGGGAACAAATGCAAATGCTGGGAATGATTCTGGTAACTGGGAAGAATCCCAACAGTAGAGAGTAAATCTACTCTTGAGGGGTTATAGCATAACCAAGAGCACTGGGAGCAATCCCGGTGAGTGCCGGTGATAACACCTAGTGTTTGTGCGTGCTCTCAAGAACTTGAGCATTCCCATATTCATCAAGGTTTTACCAATATCCGTGCCAAGGATCTTGGCAACACCACATACTACCATGATGAATAACGATGGACGATGCGGATGCAAAGGAAGATAACACTTTCCTAGATTTCACCTTAGCGGAGCCAAGGGGCAAAATCTGGATGATCGACCGAGAGACATTTAGCACTCCGCTTCTAATGTTCTCCTTGATGTGCTAGCACAACCCATTTATCATAATGGTTTGGTACCTAGAACGTCAAATAAAAGGTCGGACTTCAGGAGCACAAAAATCCATAAGGAACAACTACGGAGTAAATCCTACGAAATCCTTATGGGGAGGTGGCCAACTTCTTCAATCAAGATTCTGCAACAATAGGTCTTCCGGCTGGGTGTGTTGACCACGACATCCACTTTACCGGTTATCGAGAGACCAATATTATAGTTCTTGGGAAAGGCTCCAACCATCATATCTGCCTGAGATTCAGTTCTGGTTGGTGTCAGGATATTCCAGACTCATCGAGTCCAGGAGGAAAAAATGAAAGTTTACAACACAAATCGACGAGATGGCGTTGCGAGATTCTCGGGCAGTGAACTACGATAGCAAGCTCCAAAACATGAGCTGGTTCTGCTGCAAACCTGTGAACACGTTGTCCAAGACAAGCATGACCAGATAGCAGTCTTATGATAAAACACTACCGAGTTCTGGTTGGGAACCATCGTCTAAGATATCGAAGTCCTTACATAAGTCATATGATTAGCTCTTATGATGGAACTTTTCTCCTTGAACAAATCAATCAGTGGCTTGGTGTGCCAGGGACACATATAGAGTGAAGGTTGCAAATCTTCAAACCACAGAATACTTCGCACGTATGCATGACTGACTTGGGATGATTCCACATGAAGCAAAACTAACTTTCTCGAATTCACGGCGGCAACTTGCATCAAATGCACATGAATTAGAGGAAGTCACTTCTTTCTTCCGTACCTATGCTTCACGAACGGGTCATGAAGATAATGCTTATGAAAGTTTCCAATACTCACTGGATGTTCAACATAGATCATGGAGAAGATAACAATGTTGCTGATGGGCTCAACAACAATTCATCCAGGTTTCCATGGAGATGGAATTCCATAATTATGTGAACAAGTGATAGTATTGGTCAGACCCAGAAGATATAATGGTGTATGCTCGAGGGATCAACCACGAGTAAGACAACATTATGAATTTCGTTGGTTCTGATTTGATTTGATAATAGCCCACACTCAAATCAAAGTTTTGACAAGACAATAGATCCACAAATGATCACGGGGATCAATTGGAGAAGATATCATCTATCTTCAATACACACGCAAGATATCCCTTTGGAGTGAGATATGTGGGTTAAGCTTTTACCTTCCAGCTCTCCAAGTTGTTGTTTAGCTTAACCAACTAGTTCGGGGTATCCAACACAGATTCTTGGAGAAAGAATGGTTTACCAGAATACCAACTTGATCACGAGCTCCACATAACAGTCAGGGAACAACCCGGTAATATTTCCGAGAAGATATTCGGAAATCACGAACCACCGATATGTTACTAAGCTCGAGATCAATCTTGCTTTTGAAAGCAAGACGATACGATCAAATGAGCAAGGACTTAACAAATTCCTAACTCATCAATCAAGGAGTGCACCAGGAAAGTGGACTAGGTAACACGATCAATCTTAGAATGGTGATTCAATAGTCAACACGCTAAGAATGAGACTGTCGTCCATTAACCGCCAAGCAGCGAGATTGCTAGGGGTATTGATTTCACACATCACAATTCACTTGTCGGTATTCCGGCTACGATAACACGGAGACCGAAGAATGAACGATAATGGCGAGAAGTATCACCTTATCAAAAGTTCATAAGAGGTGGTGCAACTCTCATGACATTCTTGACATAAAGATAGTAATACTCCAGGATAGAACAGTTTAGAAGCTGGATTAGCATTCTTTATCTGCGAAGTACAACTTCTTTGACCCAATCCTGGATATGGATAGGGTACTGGAGTTTATTTCTCCTAGTCATTCTAGAATAGAATGGCTTGACAGACCACAAGAGTAAAAGGCATCGATGAACACGAGTGCACAACTACTCCTGACTATCAATTGATAGACGAGGGTCATAATACAACTAAAAGGAGACAACTCAAGGAACATATAACTTCTGAGTTGTGGATGCATAGGTTAACATGTCGAACGAGTTCAACATATGTCTTCCTGATAACCCATGCGGAAAGTAGAATTGGCAGAGTCACAATATGAATGGAGTACTACTCAAGAGCACTCGGGTTGTGATCTTTTGGTTCAGAAGAACTTCTGCCATGATGGTTCATGGTATTTGGAAGAAGGATATACCACGGACCTCGAGGACTATCACAAGGTTACTAATATCCTAAAGGGACGAGCAAATACTATCAACATGAAGTAGGTAGGGTGAAGCTCGGGTTCAAGAACCCAGGAGTAGAATGCCTACTAACTAAATGGCATCACTGGATGCTTTTCGAGAACAATGGCCAGAATCATCACACTGAGAATATAAAACATTGCTAGATTACTGGGTGATCCTCTAAGATACTTAGGGTCATAATAATAAGTCCAACATATTTGTCGAGGTAACAGAGTACCTCAACACACTGACTAGTGTGATTAATCTGGCCTAAAAGGACATCGGAAACAGGGAGGAAAGGTTTGCAAATGCATCAGACTATTTAGAAACCTGGGATGACTCGGACAGCATAACGGCTGCAAATGCTCGAAAATACTTTTGAGATCCAAGCAAAAGGTAGCATATCCACTTGACATCATAATGTCAAGGTTCTGAGACCAACAGTTGAACAGACAGAAGTAGTAGAAACTGAACTGAGGGTTGAATCCACAATAACGTGATCCTAATAAATAGAATTAGAATCCTAGTTCTTAATCCCCGTAGAGAAGGAGAAGATGACTCAGATCAGAAGGTCATGGGGTAAAGGAGTAAAAAGAGCCTTACGTTCCCTTCCACAATCAATTCCCTTACATAACTAAAGAATTTTTAGACACGACTTCGACCAGTTTGGCTTACTAATCCTGCAGGCAGTCAGGCTCTGATACCAAAGCTGTCAGGACCCCGATCCTAAGTCACACAGGTCTAGCCTGTAACACATCATATCACTTTGCGGCCTCACGCACGGTATCCCCACGGGTGCCACCTTACCTGGCCCGGGACCGTTTGCGCATTTTGGCACACGTATATGATAGTGTCGCTAGCATCCATATGACAGAGAACCCGGGCCGACATGACTAGTTATAAACCAAAAGTGGCACTAAATTACAGAGACAGGCATACATGACCCAGCAACGAACGTGTCGGTCATCAACGTATGAACCCAAGTCGTAGCAAGCTACAAGGACTTAAAGGAACAACGCGTGACATTTCCCCTAAGGGACAGACACAGGAACGAAGAAGGACACATGCCGGCCAGCCTAAGTGTTCCGGAGCAGTAGCAAGCTACCAAGGCTCAGTGGAAGCACTAGGAGACATTTCCCTGTAAGATAGGCTACCAAAGGTAAACAACTAGGTGTCGGATCCCACACATAGCAATACACATTACACGTACGCATAACATGCAAGTATGTGCTGTACAACATGGCATCACAACATAACTCAACAACTTATATAGATAAGGCCCAGAAGAGCCATCATAGCATTTATTACAAACAGAGGTCACATGACCCAACATTCAGAGCATACAAGCAACGGAAGCATTACATGTCTGAGTACAGACATCTACAAATGAAAAAGACTAAGAAGTCTGACTATCTACAAGACCCTCCCAAGGGTACAAGATCGTAGCTGAGGTAACAAGCTAAACGTCGAAGTCCACGCGGAACCACTAGCGAGACTGAGGTCTCTCTGCAAAACATAAATTAAGCAAACGTGAGTACAAAGGTACTCAGCAAGACTTACATCAGAACTAGCTACATATGCATCGGTATCAACAAAGGGCGGTGGAGTTTGACTGCAGCAAGCCAGCTTTGACTCGATGGCTATTCTGAACTACGACTGCAAGTAACTTTTTGAGGTGGCGCACACGAGTCCACATATTCACCAATCAATACACCACTATGGATCCGCTCCCGTCTCCCTACGAGAAGGCCATCCATAGCACTCACGCTTATCTTGCGTGTTTTAGAGTATCCACTTTCACTTGTCTATGAACTGTAATAGGTAACCCAGAAGTCCATTTCCGCGGACACGGCTATTCGAATAGATTATATTTAACCCTGCAGGGGTGTACTTCTTCACACACGCTCTCACCACTTACCGCCGCTTACACGACATGTACTCGGCAACCTTCAAGCGGAGGCCCAGCGAGGGTGTCGGCCACGACCTGACTAACCACACAAGTCTCTCGTCCAGGTTTATCGCCTATTTGGGTTCCATCCGTGGGGAGATCCGGCCGGGGTGTCGCTCACGGCCCCAAACGATGTGTACAGGGTTCCCGCATCACCAAACGGGCAATCGGTACACCGTGCCACATACCTGCCGCGTCACAGCCCACCCCGAGGGTCAGCGCTGCGCACGACCTCCAGTAAACTACAAACACCAGAAACTAGTTGCAACTCCTGGACAGAGATCATGTTGATTAATAAGTCGAGAGGGTCCATTGGTTTCGGGCCCAATGCATGGTAGTAACTGGTCATGGATCAACCAACACAGAACTCAGTTCCTGAGGACGGCTGCAATGAGACAACCCACCATGTACTCCTACATGGCCTCTCATCGCTACCTTTACCAAATCGTGTTCACACACTTAGCTCACACACCGTAGGACATGTTCATCACATTCCAATTCATCCCCGATGAATCAGACCTGACACAACTCTAAGCAATAGCAGGCATAACCAGAAAGCATCAATGAGTAGGCACAACATGGCTCAAACAACTCCTACTCATACTAGTGGGTTTCAACTATTTACTGTGGCAATGACGGGTCATGCAGTGGAAAGGGGTTCAACTACCGCAGCAGGTAACAATTGAAGCGTTGTTGTCCTAATGCAGTAAAAGAGAGCAAGAGCGAGAGAGTGGGATTGTATCGGAATGCTCAATGGGGTTTGCTTGCCTGGCACTTCTGAAGATAACAATGAGTCTTCATCGGTGTCATCGATCACATCGTCGGAACACGTCTACTGAAAGGGGACAAACACCGGCAACAGAGAAAGAACACAATCAATGCAATGCGGCAATATGATGCATGATCATGACATGGCAATATGCTGTTGTTTGAGCTAATGCAATTAGCAACCATGTTAAATGAAGTTGGTTTGAATCAAAGGTTCAAATTCAAACTCCATATGAGATTATTTAAATGCCATTTAATTGATTTGACCTGATCAGCAGGCTTAGCTTGTTCAAACATGCATGAAAATGTCATAAACAGATTCCTTGGATTTTTCTGATCATTTTTCATATATAAATTATTTTCATCTGAGTTACGGTTGATTTTATATGATTTTTTACAAGTTTTGGCTATTTTATGTAATAAATAAATCATTTCTGATTTATTTTAAATCACAGAAAATAGTTACTACGTCAGCTTGACGTCAGGATGACGTCATCAGTCAACAGAGACTGGTCCAGGTCAAACCTGATGTGTGGGGTCCACACGTCAGTGGCTCTGCTAATTAACAGGGTTAATTAGCACTAACTAAATTCTAAACTAATCTTATACAGGACAGGGCCCACACGTCAGTGACTAACTAATTAACCAATTAATTGAAACTAAACTAGGTTAATTAGCAGGGTGGGCCCCACTTGTCAGCGAGTTAGTGGTTGACTAAGGGCGTGGGGCCCATACGTCAGTGACCCGGGGGGGGTCAACCCACCGGTCAAACAGGCCAAACGAACGGCGGCTAGCCGCCGGCGAGGCCGATCGCGGCGGAGGGCGTCAGAATTTCGCCTCCAGCGTCCAAAAGAGCGGCGGAGGGGCTTGGCGTGATGCTGGTCCTCGTCCGCATCCAACGAAGCCATCAGCTCGCGCCGGGGAGGACCAGAACGACGACGGCGAGGGGAAGTGCGGTGGCCGGAGTTCGGGCGTCGACGGAGTCGATGCTGTGGTGCTCGGGAGGACGAACGGCTGAGTGCGACAGCCTCCTGGTGATGTTCTGAACATGGTGACGCGCTCAAAAACGGGCATAGGCGGCTGTGGCCACGACGGCGACGTGCGGTGGCGGCGGCGGGTGCGGCTGAGCTCGGCGCGGTCGCTGTGGTGCACAAGAAGGCAAACGGAGAGGGGGGGAGAAGGACGGAAGCTCACAGGGAATCCGTAGGGAAGGCCGGCGTGCTCGGGGGCGTCCTCGACGGCGCGAATCGACCGGCGACATCCGGCGGTTCCCGAGGTTGAAGACGACCAAATGGAGACGGTGCAGGGCCTCCCGCGATGCGTGGCTCGGTGTTAAGGACTAGGGGGGCGCGGCGATGCTTCTGAGCTCAACGGCGGGGCGAGGGGTGGCCTGTAGCCATGGCTACGGCGAGCGGCGGCGACGATGGCGTTCGGCCATGGCGGGGAGGGACTGGGAAACGAGGGGAAAAGGAGTGCGGGGAGGTGGGATGGAACGAGGGGACCGTGGGCGTCTTCGTGGCACGAGTAGAAGGCCGGAGGCGTCGCGGTGGAAGCAGGAGGTGGTCGGCGTGCCGCGGGCACGCGCCCTCCGTCCTTCTGTCACGAGGAAGACGACAGGGGGAGGGCCAGGTGGGCTGGGCCGAGCTGCTGGGCCACCAGGCTACAGGGAGACCAGGTAAGTGGCTTAGGTGGGCTTCCTTTCTCTCTGTCTTTTCTTTCTGTTTCTGTTATTTATTTTATCTTCTGTTTTCTAATTCTTTTGTAACTTTGTGGCTTTTCTAAAAATGCTTAGGCATTTTCAAAAATCACCAAACTGCTCATGCCCACTGTTTAGCATATAACCAACATGGAACATTTCAGTTTAGGATTATTTGAGCATTTAAAATAATATATAATATTTAAATGCCCAAATGCAAATAAGATATGATTTAATTCAAAAATCCAGAATGGTCCTAGAAATAAGTGCAACATTTTTGGCAGGGGTTTTTAGTCAATCCAAAAATGATGAACTTTTCCAAGGGGCATTGTGGGTTCATTGAAAAGGATTTTAATTGACCCTAGTTGAATTGCTTTACTGCTAGGGTTTAGGCCATCCCCATTTCAAGTTTCTTTCAAGATTAAACATGATGCACACATGAGGCTAGCCTAGGGCATTACCAGAAGCTAGGGATGTGACATGATAGTTGTTGTTATCTTGTACTACTTGTTATTATCATGTTATGCTTGGTAGTATAAGTATTTGCTAGCAGTAGTCTTGATCCATGCTTGTTGTACCGTGATACGCATGCTCCGTTGCAACTAGCTAGTTACATGCTTACTTGGTACTGTTCTTGCGATGTTCCTGCATGGTATTTATTGTTGATGCTAGTATGCTCTTGCATGGTATTTACTTATGATGCTAGTAGTCATGTATGCCATGAGTAGCGTTATACTTGTGATATTCATGCTCGTCAGTATGCCATGTTCATTTGGTTAAATATCTCATTGTGGTTATGCTCGATGATTATGTGCACCTTCATGCTTATGTTGATATCATGTTCACGCATTGTAGTTGCATCATTTTATTTTATTATGACTCAGCTTATTGCATTCAAGTTTAACCGGATAATAATGAACTTGAACAACTGTTGGCTGAGTCATGGTGCCACCAAATCGAGCTGACTAGTGCAGCCACACTTGCCTTTTATGGGAAGGCCCTAACTGGGTCTATTGTCATGCCTCTCACCGGTGCCTCCAACGAGGGAAGGTTATGGACACGCGTTTACCCTGATCAGGTAGGCGGACATAACCTTGTGTGCCCGTTGTTGTTGTTGTTTTGAGCTCGGGTCCCCGTTTGGGACCATTTATGTTTGGTCACGATGGTGGTCGTTGTGTCTTTGATAGACACGGGGCTACCCAGGACTTAGCCCAAAGGGCAGTTGGTCGGAGTGGCCGGGAGAGTGTCATGACAGTAGATCGGTTTTGTCAGAACGCCATTGGTCCAACCGAATGGGAGAACGAGGCCATGGGTTCTGTGGTGTGGGTACAGTGTGCTACCTCTGCAGAGTGTGTGTGTCTAAATCTATCGATGACCATGTCAGCGGATAAGGGCCCAGTTCGTGTCGGTCACACCGTGAGTCAATAGTAATAATAATATTAACTTGATTAATAGCAACCCGGTTCGATGATGAGATAAGTTGGTTGTGATCGCCGGATTGATCACCGCGGTATCGAGAATACCGCGTTGTTGGATATTTGTGATGTTGTACGAGAATCAATGATAAAGATCAAGCTCCTTGTGGTCATTAAATGATTACTATCGTATTGTTTATACAAAGCTTGATTTGATCCTGAGATGATCGTGTGATGACCGTGTTGGTAAGTTTGTGCATGTGAAGGTTACGAGGTAACCCGAGCAGAGTAAGTTGGTGCATGTTAGTATCATCATGTTGCATGTAGCATCATGATGCTCGTATGTTCATGCTATGTCGTCCCAGTTGTATCATGATCAGTTGTGCATGCCATGTTATTCTGTTAGTACCATGTTCATGAATTAAATTAACCTGCTAATGCCATGCTATTGTTTGTCTTGATTGCTTTCGGTTTATTGTAAGCTTGCAAGTACATTCAATGTACTGACCTGGCATGTCATGCCAGTTTGCAGGTCGTTGATGTCTACTACACGCTTCTATTCCTGTAGACAGTGTTGGGCCTCCAAGAGCAGAGGTTTGTAGGACAGCAGCAAATTTCCCTTAAGTGAGTAACCCAAGGTTTATCGAACTCAGGGAAGTGGAGGTTGAACGTACCCCTTTCAAGCAACCCTGCAATCAAGATACAAGAAGTCTCTTGTGTCCCCAACACACCTAATACACTTGTCAGATGTATAGGTGCACTAGTTCGGCGAAGAGATGTTAAATGGCAAGTGATATGGATGGCAAAAGATGTATTTGTAAATCTGAAATAAAAATGGCAGCAAGCAAACATGTGGTAAACGTGAGCACAAATGGTATTGCAATGGTGGAAACAAGGCCTAGGCTTCATACTTTCACTAGTGGAAACTCCCAACAACATTAACATAATCGAATCACATGATATTTCCCATAAACATGCAAGGGGGATGCACTCGGAGGTCATTCCTTTGTGGTCAAGAGAGGACGAGAATTATGTAGGGCTACAAAAGCACACCTCTAAGTTCGTAGCTCTCAATCTATGGATTTACCAATGTCACCTCGGCCATCCAAAGAGAGTACCACAATCACCACAACATATCTCAAGGATAGTCAAAGACAAGCACCAAGAGACTCTCAATCTTCAATCCACACACAAAAGAGGAAATCACTCATGAAAATATTCTTCTAATCCATGTCCAATAGACCGCTGTCACCTTGGTTTCGGAGATTATACTAGATAAAGACAAGTGAGTACATCAATCCAATACATAGAGGAAGGGGAAATATCATGGGATCACCCTAGATTAACATAGCCTATGATCACAACGAAGATCACATCATGGGAGAGAGAATTGACCACATAGCTACTGGTAGAAACCTCAGCCCCGAGGAGGAACTACTCCCGCATCATGGAGGGAGGAAGCAACGTCGATGGAGATGAATCCGGGGGCACTTCCCCGTCCCGGCAGGACGCCGGCACAGGAATTCTGGTCCCCCGAAACTTGGTGGCGATGGCGGCGGAGGTCGGAATAGCTTCTGGAGAAAAGGGTTTCGTCCTCGAGGGTTTCGGGACGCGGTGTAAATATATGCCAAAGGGGGGCGTCAGAGGAGGCCAGGGGGGCCCAGGCGCCCTGGCGGCGCGGCCAGGAGGGGGGGCACGCCCTCTGGCCGCCTGGAGCCCTGGTGGCCCCCCTCCGGCCCTACTTTGGCCGCATGGAAGCTTCCGGAACGCTGATTTTTTATATATTTTTCTCGGAATTTTTCTGGCAGTTTACGTAATGGGAAAAACTGAAATACAAAAACAGCAGAAAACAGAAACTGGCACTAGGGTGCACTGAGTTAATAGGTTAGTCCAAATATGATCAAAAGTGTATGGAAGTGCATAAATATCATAGCAATATCACACAAAAGAGGCATGGAGCAAGCAGAAATTATAGATACGTTTTGGACGTATCAACATCCCCAAGCTTAATTCCTGATCGTCCTCGAGTAGGTAAATGATAACAAGCATAATTTCTGTGGTGACATGCTATTAACCATATAAGAACTTTTCACAGTCACATGACAAATGCTTACTGAGACAATGAATCTGTAGTAATTAAGTTGCCTCATGAGAATATCACAAAGAACTGAAAGTTTTACAATATGATACTGAAACACTCAATAGATTTGCAGTGAGCATGGTGTGCAAACATGACAAAGTGATATCTCGCTTGCCCCCTTTAGTGAAGGAAAACATAAATGCAGGGGCACCTCCAAAGTTTAAGTGACGACTAGATACAATGATTTCAGAATAAACGATATCATAGTCATGCAGAAGACAATGGTACTTTGGGACAATGCACATTACACTCAGAATGACAATCATGCTCTCAATAGTTGGTGCTTTAAAGAAAGAAGGTGGAGACTCTCAAACCGTGGCTTTTGATGGCAAGGTTGAAAATCCATGGTCGGAAACAAAGACTAAACATGTACCAGAGCTCTTCGTTTTTAAAAACAGAAGTAAAAATTATTATTTTTTTTAAATATGCATATTTCGTCAACGAATGCTAGTAGATAACTCAATTACTTCTTGAGCTGGACAAGTTTCGAGGAACGGCTCCCGCACGGGGACGATCACATCCCCTTAATCTCCTTTGTTTATCACTGCCAAAGTTTTCTGATTTCTCATGAACAAAGCGTGAAGGAGGGTTTGTTTGTTGTATATTTTTTAATGAGCCGGGCGCACTCTTTGCCAGTTTCTTCTCGTATTAGGGGTTTGTAGATTAGACATGCAATCTCGGGGTAAAACTTGTCCAACTTAAAAAGATCATGAATTAACTACTACTTCCTCATGAGCTAAAACAGAGGCACAAAAGAGAAATGCTTTTGATTAATTTCGAGATGGTACAAGAAAGTCTTCGTTAGGAATGGCAAGTAAATACCATATATAGGAAGGTATGGTGGACTCATATGGCATAACTGGTTTCAAGGATTTCGATGCACAAGCAGTCGGTCCGCTTAGTACAGGTGAAGGCTAGCAAAAGACTGGGAGCGACCAACTAAGAGAGCAATGACGGCCATAATCATGCAGAGCGACAAAGCAACATTGAATCGGGCATGGAAGTTATATCGCTACTCAGAAATTAAAGATCATCAAGGCTTGATAGACTTTCTTTACAGACTTAAATATGCGTGAGCATATGCCAAGTCAATCAAAATAAATTCTTGGAGGAAGATATCACTAAACCATACCACATCATAGGCAAACAAATCATGTTGGTACTTCAATAACACATTAAGAACCCCCCAGCTATTTGAGACTAACCATAAGAAAACATGAACTACTAAGCACCATTATGCATATAGCATTTTTATCATAGACATATCAACCAGTGCAACAGAAGCCAACTCTCTTAACAAGATAAGCATGATAACTAAAGAGAGTTCCAGCAACCAACTAAACAAAAGCTCTTTAAAAAGTAAAGCATGAAAACTAAGAGCTGAACATGATAGTAGCTATTGAAAGACAAAGAACACACACAACAAAGATAGACATGAAAATTCTATGTTGTGTTCTAGGTTGAAGTGGAGCGTGTTTCTCTCCCACACAAAGAAAGCTGAGTTCCAACTCGTTATGAACAACAAGCAAAGCTAAAGAAAACTAAAAAGGAAACTAAAAGCAAGACGCTCCAAGCATAGCACATAACACATGAAGTGATAAAAATATAGTGGAACGAAAGATGAACTGATAATTGTTGATGGAGAAGGGGATGCACGGGGGCATCCCCAAGCTTAGACGCTTGAGTCTTCTTGAATATTTCTTGGGGGTGCACGGGGGCATCCCCAAGCTTGAGCGTTTGACACTCGTGAATTTTTTTATCATCTTCCCTCGCACACTTGAAAACTCCCTTCATACATAACTCATCATAATCTGATTAGCGAGGTTAGTACCCATAATAAAATAATTTTTCCTTGCTGGAAATAAGGATAATCTTGAAGGTCTACTGTTTCTCAAGATTGACAAAAGGTTTTTGCAAAGAAAAAGCAAGCTCAAGGTTTGCAAAACGAAGGAAAGGCAAAACAGGACAGAATCTGTGAAAAACAGACCAGCAGGTAGTAAATAATTTTTTCGGGGCACTTCTGCAACTCAAATCAAAAAACTCAGAACAGACGCCCGAAAGCCAATTGTATAGAGCACGCTGTCGAAAAAATAAAGACCAAAAAGATGATCTGGTGATTTTATACGAATTTTTTCTGTCCAAGGACATAATCTATTTCCTGGACAGCACGTCACAACTTTTGAACTTTCTTGCAATCGGAGGCTAAACTTGGCACAAAGCTGAAAAATAAAGATACAATGATGTTGCTACAGTAGTAACGAACATCAAGACCACTAAAAACTGAAAGCAAAGATAACAAGGGTTGTCTCCCTAGAGCTCTTTCTTTATAGCCATAAAGATAGGCTTAAGACTTTAATGATGCTCTCGTAGGAATAAGAGCTGAAGAACAAAAGAGAGCATCAAGAAGCAAATACCAAACACATTTAAGCCTAACATGCTTCCTATGCATAGGAATATTGCAATAGAACAATTCATTGAAGCACAAAGCAATAAGCATAGGAAGACAAAACAAGTGCAGCTTCAAAACCTTCAACATAAAGAGAGGGAACTTAATATTATTGAAATATCTATAAGCATATGTTCCCTTCTCATAATAATTTTTAGTGGGATCACGAATAAACTCAACAATATAAGCATCACATAAAGCATTGTTACCATGATCCACATGCAAAAAAGGTACTCTTACTCTCCACATAAGCATAATCTTTCTCATCGGTAATAGTGGGAGTAGGACTATCATAAACAACTTGAACACTATAGATTAATTGTGTATTAGGAAGATGGTGTTCAACAAGGGAGTAATTCCCTCCATGATTATGACAAGTTTCATAAGGATAATTTCTCCTTATGTCATAGGTACCTTTATAATCACTATAGATTGGAGTTATAACATCATCATGGTAGAGAAGAGCATTATCATTGCTAGCAACTATATTTGTAAATATGTTGTCTTTATTCTTACTAGCAAAAGAATTATTAATTATCACATCACTAGTGGGTAAAGGATTTGCAATCCTATCATCCCCAAGCTTAGAGCTTTCCATATCATCACTTTCAGAGTTGGTACCAAAAAGATTTTCAAGATCATAAGTAGCATTATCATCATTTTCCCAATCACAATAAGTAACATGCACATCATAATCAAAATCATCTTCAATAGTACCCACGGACGTATCATCAAGATGATAATTAAGGCAATAAACTTCACCTTCTTCTTTAAACTTACAACCGTTAGGATAAAAGTTGATGGGAGGAATATGCTCAGGCCAGGTTGATACCCATTCTTCTTCCTCCTCTTCTTTTTCTTCTTCTTCACCTTAGGAGGAGTGGTTGGAGATGAAACTTCTCCACATATCCTGGTTTATCATTAGAAACAATAGGGGAAACTTGGGACAAACTCTCCTTTTTATTAGCAGAAATATAAGAGACATTTTTATACTTTGGTAAAGTTCCCTCCTTTCTAATCTTACTTATGTAATCATTTTCATGGCAATTAACAACACAATAGAGATGGCAATTTTGCAAAGTGTTTTTTATTCCTATGGCATTAACATCTAGCCAAGAAGTCTTTTCTGATAACTCTTCACACATCAAAAATAACATAAGCTCATCATAAAGATCAGAGGTGATCATGTTATCACACAACTGGTTAATAGTTATGTTTTGAAAGTGCATGCATTGAAAATTAAAGTGACCCTCTATACAGCAAAGTTCACAAGTAAAAGGATAAAGGTCACACAATTCTCTAGCAATTTCATTTAAATCTCTGACCCAAGTGATTGTTCTTTCACGCTTATGTTGCTTACAATACTTCTCTTCTTCAATCATGGGTCTTTCACAAGGTCTATCCACTCCACAAAAATTAACATGCTTATATAAAACTTCATTTTTAGGAATTGGATCATGCATGTTGCAATCATCATGAACAATTTCATTTTCTTTGCAAATCTCTTTAAAAGGTTCATGATGCTTGATCCAATCCTCCTTAGGCATATTAAGATGTGAAGCAAAAGATTTGAGGAAATGAACAAGGAGTTGAGAATCAAGCCCAAACTTAGCACTAAACTTATTAAAACTTGTAGTTTCAACAAAGGACTTAATGCAATCATACTCATAAATTATACCTGACTCTTTACCTTTGTCGATCTCCCAATCTTCAGTGTTGCGTTGAATTCTTTCAAGGAGTTCCCATTTAGCATCAATCTTTTCGTTTGTAAAAGAACCCATAGAGGAAGCATCGAGCAAATCTTTATCCTGTCGAGAAAGCCTCGCATAGAAATTAGTAATAATCATATCTTTGGGGAGCCCATGGTTAGGACATTTTAGCATTAACGTTTTCAGTCTCCCCCAAGCTTGAGCTATGCTCTCTCCGTCATGAGGATAGAAATTATAAACATAATTCCTATTCTCATGGACTTCATGAAGAGGATAAAACTTGGAGTAAAAGAGAGACTGGATCTCTTCCCAATCCAGCAGGTGAGAGTCATCTAGTAGCCTATACCATTCCAATGCTTTTCCTTTTAGTGACAAGGCAAATAATTTCCTCATGACTCCATCTCTTGTCAAACCTGAAATCTTAAACAACTCACAAAGTTCTGTAAGTTTCAACAAATGAATACTAGGATTGACTGTCCCATCATAACAATCATTCCTAATTATTTCAATTATCCCAAGTGGTATTTTGAACGGGATACATTCAGTAGGTGGAGGAGACTTCTCTACCACGGGTGTGGTAAAGCGGCCTTCCCCAAGCAGCGAACTAAGATTGGGGTTTTCCATAAACATAACTAGTGAAAATAAAAACAAGAAACAAAAAGATTTAATTGCAAGATCTAGAGAAGGTACCTTCACTTACCTCACTTCCCCGGCAACGGCGCCAGAAATAGCTTGATGTCTACTACACGCTTCTATTCCTGTAGACAGTGTTGGGCCTCCAAGAGCAGAGGTTTGTAGGACAGCAGCAAATTTCCCTTAAGTGAGTAACCCAAGGTTTATCGAACTCAGTGAAGTGGAGGTTGAACGTACCCCTTTCAAGCAACCCTGCAATCAAGATACAAGAAGTCTCTTGTGTCCCCAACACACCTAATACACTTGTCAGATGTATAGGTGCACTAGTTCGGCAAGGAGATGTTAAATGGCAAGTGATATGGATGGCAAAAGATGTATTTGTAAATCTAAAATAAAAATGGCAGCAAGCAAACATGTGGTAAACGTGAGCACAAATGATATTGCAATGGTGGAAACAAGGCCTAGGCTTCATACTTTCACTAGTGGCAACTCCCAACAACATTAACATAATCGAATCACATGATATTTCCCATAAAACATGCAAGGGCGACGCACTCGGAGGTCATTCCTTTGTGGTCATGAGAGGACGAGAATTATGTAGGGCTACAAAAGCACACCTCTAAGTTCGTAGCTCTCAATCTATGGATTTCCCAATG
This sequence comes from Secale cereale, assembly GCA_902687465.1. Classification (NCBI taxonomy): domain Eukaryota; kingdom Viridiplantae; phylum Streptophyta; class Magnoliopsida; order Poales; family Poaceae; genus Secale; species Secale cereale. The sequence goes on from LR738712.1 coordinate 578,745,044, forward strand.
TCACCTCGGCCATCCAAAGAGAGTACCACAATCACCACAACATATCTCAAGGATAGTCAAAGACAAGCACCAAGAGACTCTCAATCTTCAATCCACACACAAAAGAGGAAATCACTCATGAAAATATTCTTCTAATCCATGTCCAATAGACCGCTGTCACCTTGGTCTCGGAGATTATACTAGATAAAGACAAGTGAGTACATCAATCCAATACATAGAGGAAGGGGAAATATCATGGGATCACCCTAGATTAACATAGCCTATGATCACAACGAAGATCACATCATGGGAGAGAGAATTGACCACATAGCTACTGGTAGAAACCTCAGCCCCGAGGAGGAACTACTCCCGCATCATGGAGGGAGGAAGCAACGTCGATGGAGATGAATCCGGGGGCACTTCCCCGTCCCGGCAGGACGGCGGCACATGAATTCTGGTCCCCCGAAACTTGGTGGCGATGGCGGCGGAGATCGGAATAGCTTCTGGAGAAAAGGGTTTCGTCCTCGAGGGTTTCGGGACGTGGTGTAAATATATGCCAAAGGGGGCGTCAGAGGAGGCCAGGGGGGCCCAGGCGCCCTGGCGGCGCGGCCAGGAGGGGGGGCGCGCCCTCTGGCCGCCTGGAGCCCTGGTGGCCCCCCTCCGGCCCTACTTTGGCCGCATGGAAGCTTCCGGAACGCTGATTTTTTATATATTTTTCCCGGAATTTTTCTGGCAGTTTACGTAATAGGAAAAACTGAAATACAAAAACAGCAGAAAACAGAAACTGGCACTGGGGTGCACTGAGTTAATAGGTTAGTCCAAATATGATCAAAAGTGTATGGAACTGCATAAATATCATAGCAATATCACACAAAAGAGGCATGGAGCAAGCAGAAATTATAGATACGTTTTGGACGTATCAGTCGTGCCTGGATTGCTTGCTTGTTTTGGTGTGGTTCCAGTGTTCGCGAGCTAGGATAAACGTTCCAGCCAGAGTCCCTGCGGATTGGAGTCCATCATCGCCGTTCGTTGTTCCGCTGCCAGTAGAGGTTTCGCTGCCTCGAGTTGTTCTGCTGCTTGCATAGAGCAACTGTGGTTGGCGTAGTGTCGCCGCGCCGATGTTATTCGTTGTAATATCAAAGACCTTGTATCCATATTCATGTAATAAAAGAAGGCTGGTTTGTTCTATGCTAAGCAGTGCTGTATTCCAGAAGACTTCTCCTTGATCTCTGGGCTGGAATACGGGGCGTTCCAGTTTCTCTGAGCCGGGGTGCCACATACTCCTTCTATGTCTTGGTGGTGAATCTTCTCTTCTACTTCTCCTTTTGGGTGAGTCTTCTCTTCTCTTGTGGGGAGCCGTACACTCATTGGAGTAGTGTCCGGGTCTTCCACAATTGTAGCAATTCCGATCACGACTTGAAGATCTCTTGTCATTGTAGGACCTTGACTTGGAACTTCTCTCTTTGCTTCTATTCTTGTAGAACTTGTTGAAGTTCTTCACCATTAAGCTCAATTCTTCATTGAAGACTTGTTTCTCACTTGATGATGTAGGAGCGTCACATGAGGCTTTCTAAGCACCACTAGACTTGTTGTGAAGCTCTTCTTTATCTTTGAGTGACATCTCATGAGCAACAATTCTTCCAATGACTTTCGTTGGCTTGAGATCTTTGTAATTGGGCATCATTTGGATCAACATGCACACGGTATCATATTTTCCGTCGAAGGCTCTTAGGTTCTTCTTGATGATGAATCCGTCGGTCATCTCTTCACTTCCTAAGCCGGCAATCTCATTTGTCATGAGAGCAAACCTAGAGTACATTTCAGTGACACCTTCACCATCCTTCATCTTGAACTTGTCAAGTTGACTTTGAAGCAGATCCAACTTGGATTCCTTGACGGAATCGATACCTTCGTGCATATCAATCAAAGTATCCCAAATTTTCTTTGCGTTCTCAAGACGGCTAATTTTGTTGAATTCTTCGGGGCACAATCCGTTGAAGAGGATATCACAAGCTTGAGCATTGTATTGCAGCATCTTCAACTCTTCCGCGGTAGCTTCATGATTTGGTTACTTCCCATCGAAGAATTCACCTTGCAAACCAATACACACAATAGCCCAAACGATGGGGTTATGTCCAAGAATATGCATTTTTCATCTTATGCTTCCAACTAGCAAAATTAGTACCATTAAAGTAAGGACCTCTACGGTGGTAACTTCCCTCACTAGACGCCATACTCTCCTAGGTTGTGAAACCAAGACTATGATCACCAAAGCTGTGGATCACGGCAAATGGAGACCAAGGTTCTGATACCACTTGTAGGATCGAATGTATGTCTAGAGGGGGGTGATTAGACTACTTGACCAAATAAAAATCTAGCCTTTTCCCAATTTTAATTCTTGGCAGATTTTAGCAACTTAGCACAAGTCAAGCAATCAACCTACACATGCAATTCCAAGAGTATAGCAGCGGAAAGTAAAACAATTGCATATGAAGGTAAAGGGAGGAGTTTGGAGGGAGCAAACGCAGGTGTAGACACAGATGTTTTTGTCTTGGTTCGGATAGGTGGTGCTATCGTACATCCAAGTTGATGGAGACTTCAACCCACGAAGGGTAACGGTTGCGCGAGTCCACGGAGGGCTCCACCCACGAAGGGTCCACGAAGAAGCAACCTTGTCTATCCCACCATGGCCATCGCCCACGAAGGACTTGCCTCACTATGGTAGATCTTCATGAAGTAGGTGATCTCCTTGCCCATACAAACTCCTTGGTTCAACTCCACAATCTTGTCAGAGGCTCCCAAGTGACACCTAACCAATCTAGGAGACACCACTCACCAAAAGGTAATAGACGGTGTGTTGATGATGAACTCCTTGCTCAAATGTTTCAAATGATAGTATCCCCAACACTCAAATAGCTCCTCACAGATTTGGATATGGTGGAAGGAAGATTTGAGTGGAAAGCGACTTGTGGAAGGCTAGAGAACAAGATTCATATGGTAGGGATGGAATATCTTGATCTCAACACTTGAGTAGGTGGTTCTCTCTCAGAACATGTATGGTGGAAGTGTAGGTATGTTCTGATATCTCTCTCCACGAGTGAAGAGTGGGTTAAGGGGTATATATAGCCTCCACACAAAATCTAACCGTTACACACAGTTTACCAAACTCGGTGGGACCGATTCAGAGAACTCAGTCAGACCGATTTAGTTCATAATGTGACCGTTAGGCATTTCGGTGGGACCGATATGATCAACTCGGTTGGACCGATTTCGTTAGGGTTAGGGCATAACGTAATCTTGGTGAGACTGATTACACAAACTCGATGAGATCGATTTTGGTAATAAGCACACAGAGAGTTGGCCAAGCAAACTCGGTGGGACCGATTCGCTCGTTTCGGTGGGACCGAAACGTTACGAAGAAGAAACAGAGAGTTTGCATTGCGAAATCGACGGGACCGATCGCTCATCTCGGTGAGACTGAAATGTTACGAAGGGAAACAGAGAGTTTGCAATCCCATCTCGGTGAGACCGAGATCCCTTTCGGTGAGACCGAAATGATTAGGGTTTCTGGCAGTGGTTATGTCAAATGAACTCGGTGGCGCTGGATTGAACTTTTCGGTGGGGCCGAGTTTGACTTTTGGTTTGGGACATATGTGGATGTGGAGAAGTGTTTGAGGGTTTTGGAGCATATCACTAAGCATTTTGAGCAAGAAACCCATTAAGCAACACCTCATTCCCTTTTAATAGTATTGGCTTTCCTATGGACTCAATGTGATCTTGGATCACTAAAATGGAAAATGTAGAGTCTTCAGCTTGAGCCAATCCTTTGTCCTTAGCATTTTGAGGGGTCCACATTCCTAGTACATGCCATGCCAATCATTGAACTTCCCTGAAATATCATCTTGAGATAGCATTAGTTCAATGAGCTATATGTTGTTAGTACTTACCAAAACCACCCAGGGATAGTTGCACTTTCAATATAGGCATCACGTCCAAGATTAGTAGACCGACTCCTGCGTGCATCTACTACCATTACTCCACACATCGACCGCTATCCAACATGCATCTAGTGTATTAAGTTCATTGAAAAACGGAGTAATGCAATAAGAACAATGACATGATGTATACAAGATCTATTTATGTAGAAATATACCCCATCGTTTAATTCTTAGTAGCAACGATACATACGTGTCGGTTCCCTTTCTGTCACTGGGATCAATCACCGTAAGATCAAACCCACTACAAAGCACCTCTTCCCATTGCAAGATAAATAGATCAAGTTGGCCAAACAAAACCCAAATATTGGAGAAGAACTACGAGGCTATAAGAAATCATGCATATAAGAGATCAAAGAAGACTCAAATAACTTTCATGGATAAAAAGATAGATCTGATCATAAACTCAAAGTTCATCGGATCCCAACAAACACACCGCAAAAGAGTTACATCATATGGATCTCCAAGAGACCACTATATTGATAATCAAAAGAGGGAGAGGAAGCCATCTAGATACTAACTACAGACCCGTACGTCTGCAAGGAACTACTCACGCATCATCAGAGAGGCACCAATGGAAGTGGCGAACCCCTCTGTGATGGTGTCTAGATTGGATCGGGTGAATCTGGACTCTGTGGCGCCTGGAATTGATTTTCGTCGACTCCCCTAGGGTTTTTGGAATATTGGGGTATTTATAGAGCAAAGAGGTGGTCCGGAGGGCACCTGAGGTGGGCACAACCCACCAGGGCGTGCCTGGGCCTCCTGGCGCGCCCTGGTGGTTTGTGCCCCCCTCGGAGCACCCCCAGGTGCTTCTCTATCCCAATGGATGTCTTCTGGTCCAAAACATTCCTCAAAAAGTTTCATTGCGTTCTGCGATGTAAAAAACTTGCACAAAACATCAACTGGCACTTGGCACTATGTCAATAGGTTAGTACCAAAAAATGATATAAAATGACTATAAAATGATTTTAAAACATCCAAGAATGATAATATAACATCATGGAACAATAAAAAATTATAGATACATTGGAGACGGATCAGCATCCCCAAGCTTAATTTCTGCTCGTCCTCGAGTAGGTAAATGATAAAAACAAATTTTTTGATGTGGAATGCTGCCTATCATGTCATATCATATTTTTTCTTTATAGTATGGACATTTGTACTTGTATATGGTTCAAAGCAATAGTCTAGTTTTCACATGAGATTTAAATACTCAAGCATATCAACAAGCAATCATGTCTTTCAAAATATCAATGCTAAAATAAGTTATCCCTAGCCCATCATGCTCAACCATTGATCCATTCATGAAACACACTCGCATATAAGTTACACCCAATGCTCAAGTACGGTCATAGTGCTTCCTAGTTGGTGCTTTATAGGAGAAGATGTAGACTCAAATTCAAAATAAATATTGCATAAAGTAAAAGAAGGCTCCTTCGTACAGGGAAGTAGGGATTTTTAGAGGTGCCAGAGCTCAAAGCTTAAATTGAGAGATAAAATTATTTTGGGTGGCATACTTTTCCCACCATCGGAAACGACTTAAGTTTCCCAACACTTTCCATGCTAGATATATCAGAGGCGGTTCCCAAACATAAAATAAAGTTTATTCCTTTTTTCCACCAAACTTTCACAAGCCATGGCTAGCCGAATCCACAGTTGCCTTCAATACCAAGACTTTCCAAGGAGTTTATTATTTGACAACATAAAGTAAATTTATTTTTCATTTCGGGACTGGGCATCCCTAATACCTTTGCCTTACTCTCGTACAATGACAAGTGAATAAACACTCATCGTGAGAATAACACATCTAGCATGGAAAATATTAGCCACCCCTCACCGCCTCGCGAGCGGTACGAGCACACAAAAGGGAAATTTATTTTGAAAATTAGAGATGGCACATACAAATTTGCTTAGAACGACAAGGGAATACCGCATATAGGTAGGTATTGTGGACACACATGGCAAAACTGGGTTAAAGGAATTTGGATGCACAAGTAGTGATCATACTTAGTGCAAAATGAGGCCTAGCAAAAGATTGGGAAGCGACCAACCATGAAGCAACTATTCTCATAAGCAAACATTAAGCATAATTAACACCCAATAAATGCACCACAAGTAGGATATAATTTCATTACATGACTATTGACTTTCGTGCTTGCATAGGGAATCACAAACCTTAACATCAATATTCTTACTAAATCATAATTTACTCATTAACATAATTCATATATCACATCATCATATATCAAAACTATTACAAGGAACAAATTTTATTTTTTCCAATGATCTTCATGAAAGTTTTTATTATATCCTTTTTGGATGTCTATCACTTTGGAACTAATTTTCATGTGTTGCTTTTGATAAGCTCAAACAAATATAAGCGAAGATCATCAGCATAAATTTTCTTTTCTCTCAAAATAATTTAAGTGAAGCAAGAGAGAATTTCTAAAAAAAATACTAACTCTCAAATAAATCTAAGTGAAGCAAGATCGTATTTCTTCAAAAATATTAAAGCACACCGTGCTAAAAAAGTTATAAGTGAAGCACTAGAGCAAATTCATAGCTCATAAAAATGTAAGTGAAGCATAGAGAGCTATTCTAACAAGTCATGGCATAATTTTGGCTCTCTCTAATAGGTGTGTACAGCAAGGATTCAAGACTAAAAAGCAAAAAAAAAACAAGCAAAGACTCATATCATACAAGACGCTCCAAGCAAAACACATAGTATGTGACGAATAAAAATATAGTTTCGAGTAAAATACCAATGGTTGTTAGAAGAAAGAGGGGATGCCACTCGGGGGCATCCCCAAGCTCAGTTGCTTGCTTCTCTTTGGATAATAGCTTGGGATGCCATGGGCATCCCCAAGCTTAGGCTTTTTTTACTCCTTATTCCTTCATCCATCGTGAGATAACCCAAAACATGAAAACTTCAATCACATAAAACTCAACAAAACTTTCATGAGATCCGTTTGTATTTGAAAACAAATCACTACTATAAGTACTCTAGAAAACCAATTAATATTTTATTCTTGCATTATATCTAATGTATTCCAACTTTTCTATAGCAAAAATTCACTATCGAATCATCAAAACAAGCACACGACGCAAAGAAAACAGAATATGTCAAAAACAGAACAGTCTCTAGCAATATGGAAATTTAGAATACTTCTGTAACTCTAAAATTCTTGAAAAAAATAGGGCCACGTGGGAAATTTGTATACTAACCTTCTGCAAAAAGAATCAACTCAAAATATCTCTTCTATAAAAAATGAGAATTTTTCCCGTGAGCACAAAAGTTTCTGTTTTTTTCAGCAAGATCAAATCTACTAACACCCAACATGATTCTAAGGCTTTGCTTGGAACAAACCTTTATTCAAACCTCAAAACACATCTAAACAGAGGTATTAAAGGGTATTTTATTGAAAACAACAGGGAAATCAAAAAGGAAAAAGATATAAATTGGGTTGCCTCCGAACGAGTGCTATCGTTTTACACCCTTAGCTAAGCATAAGGCAAAAGATCTCAAGTGTTGTCATCCTTGTTGGACGATCCATATGTTGCCCTTATTATAGACTCATAAGGCAATTTGATCTTTGTTCTAGAGAAGTGTTCCATGCCCTTTCTCAAGGGAAATTGGAATTTAACATTCCCTTCTTTCATATCAATCACCGCGCCAATAGTGCACAAAAACTGTCTACCAAGTATAATAGGACAAGACAGATTGCAATCGAAGTCAAGAACAATAAAGTCTATCGGTACATAGTTCCTATTCGCAAGAATAAGAACATCATTGATCCTTCCCAAAGGCTTTTTAAGAGTAGAATCCGCTAAATGCAAATTAAGAGAGCAATCTTCAATATTTGTAAGACCCAGAACATCGCAAAGAGATTTCAGAATCGTGGAAACACTAGCATCCAAATCACATAAAGCAAAACATTCATAATTTTTAATTTTGATTTTTATAGTAGGTTCTCATTCATCATGCAGCTTTCTAGGAATTGACACTTCTAATTCCAACTTATCATCTAAAGCTTTCATCATAGCATCAACAATATGTTTAGTAAAAGCTTTATTTTGTTCATTGGCATGGGGTGAATTAATCATGGATTGCAACAAAGAAATAAAATCAGTCAAAGAACAACTATCATAATTAAAGTCTTTGTAATAAAAAATAGTGGGCACATCACTAGTTAAAGTCTTGACCTCTCCAAACCCACTTTTATCAATTTTCTCAACAAGATTTCCACCCTCCAAAATATTGGGACGCCTTCTAACTAAAGTTGACTCTTCTCCAGTCCCTTTTTCATCAAGTTGAACTTTACTATACAAGGAATCAATAGAATACACACCAATCATTTTAAGATCTTCATCATTTTTATAAAAGCAATCACTAGAAAACGCTTTCTCTAAAAATTCTCTTTTAGCTATAAGCAGAGCGGTTCTATTCTTACTTTCATCCATAGAAACATAAAGAGCTTTAATTGATTCCTCAACTTTAGGCACAAAAAATTTCAACTTAAGATTTTCCACATCATGAGAAATTCTAGCAATACTCCTACACATATCACCAATCTTATTCAATTTTTCTTCTATGGAAGCATTGAAAACCTTTTGAGTATTGATAAATTATTTGATATTGTTCTCTAGATCAGAGGTATTCCTATTATTATTGTAAGAAGAATTACTATTGGAATTACCATAACTATTAGAGGAATTTTCCGGGAAAGGCCAAGGATTAAAATTACCTCTATACTCATTGTTATTGAAATTATTTCTAGAGATAAAATTCACATCTATGGCATCGCTATTTTTCTCAATCAAGGTAGTCAAAGGCATATCATTGAAATCAATAGGAGCACTTTTACTAGTAGCCATTTTCATAAGAGCGTCAACTTTTTCACTCAAATAATCAATCTCCACCAAATTAACTTTTTTGCTAGTAGGCGCCCTTTCGGTATGCCATTGCGGATAATTTGCCATAATATTTTCAAGCAATTTGGTGGCTTCACCCAAAGTAATTTCCATAAAAGTTCCACCCGCAACGGAATCTAAAATATTACGAGAAACAAAATTTAACCCCGCATAATTTTTTTGTATGGCCATCCAAAGATTTAACCCATGAGTTGGGCAATTCCTTAGCATCATTTTCATTATTTTCGAAGATTGCGCAACATGCTCATGTTCAAGTTGCTCGAAATTCATTATCTGGGTTCTAAGGGAAATACCTTTTGCGGGCGGAAAATACTTAGTAATGAAATCATCTTTGCACTTGTTCCAAGAATTGATACAATTGGGAGGCAAATAAGAAAACCAAATTTTTGAAGAATCTCGCAAAGAAAATGGAAATAATTTCATTTTCACAACGTCATTGTCCACATCTTTTCTCTGTTGTATATCACATAATTCCACGAAGGTATTAAGATGGGACGTGGCATCCTCATTAGGAGTACCAGAAAATTGATCTTTCATGACAAGATTCAACAAAGCAGTATAAATATCACAAGACTCCGCACTAGTGGCGGGAGGAGCAATCGGAGTGCCAATAAAATCATTGTTGTTGGTACTAGAAAAATCACACAACTTAGTGTTCTCTTGCGTCATCTTGGAGCAGTTGTAAACAAGAACACAAGTAGGCGATAGATCTGACCAAAAAAGGGCGAGAGCGGGAGTAAAAACGGCAAATTTTTGTGAATGGGGGAGATGAAAACAAGAGGCAAATGGCAAATAATGTAAATTGCGAGGAGATGAGATTTGTGATTAGGAACCTGGTATATGTTGAAGATCCTCTCGGCAACAGCGCCACAAATTCCTTTTGATGTCTGCTAGAACTACGTCGGTATTTCCCCAAAGAGGAAGGTTATCGAACTAGTAGGAGAATCAAGCAACACAATGTAAACAACACCTGCACACAAATAACAAATACTCGCAACCCGACGTGTAAAAGGGGTGGTCAATCCCTTTCGGGTAACAGACGTGATAGAGTTGTAAATATTGATTGATCGAACACCAAATAAGATAAGTTGCAGCAAGGTATTTTTGGGTTTTTGGTTTAATAGATCTGAAAATAAAAGCAAAGGAAAATAGATCTCAAAGAAAAATAATATAAAGGAGAGACCCGGGGGCCATAGATTTCACTAGTGGCTTCTCTCGTGAAAAATAGCAAACAGTGGGATAACAGTTACTGTTGGGCAATTGATAGAACTCCAAATAATCATGACGATATCAAGATAATGATTTTATATAGGCATCACGTCCAAGATTAGTAGACCGAATCCTGCCTGCATCTACTACTATTACTCCACACATCAACCACTATCCAGCATGCATCTAGTGTATTAAGTTCGTGAAAAAATGGAGTAATGCAATAAGAACGATGACATGATATAGACAAGATCTATTTATATAGAAATAGACCTCCATTGTTTTATCCGATACATACGTGTCGGTTCCCTTTCTATCACTGGGATCAAGCATCGTAATACCGAACCCACTACAAAGCACCTCTTCCCATTGCAAGATAAATAGATCAAGTTGGTCAAACAAAACCCAAATATCAGAGAAGAAATACGAGGCTATAAGAAATCATGCATATAAGAGATCAAATAAGACTCAGATAACTTTCATGGATAAAAAGATAGATCTGATCATAAACTCAAAGTTCATCGGATCCCAAATAACACACCGCAAAAGAGTTACATCATATGGATCTCCAAGAGACCATTGTATTGATAATCAAGAGAGAGAGAGAGAGGAAGCCATCTAACTGCTAACTACAGACATGTAGGTCTACAAGTAACTACTCACACATCATTAGAGAGGCACCAATGGAAGTGGTGAACCCCTCCGCGATGGTGTCTAGATTGGATCTGGTGGTTCTAGACTCTGCGGCGGATGGAATTGATTTTTGTAGACTCACCTAGGGTTTCTGGAATATTGGGGTATTTATAGAGCAAAGAGGCGGTCCGGGGGGCACCCGAGGCGGGCACAACCCACCAGGGCGCGCCTGGGCCTCCTGGCGCGCCCTGGTGGGTTGTGCTCCCCTCGGAGCACCCCTAGGTCCTTCTTCATCCTACTGGATGTTTTGTGGTCCAAAAAAATCCTCAAAAAGTTTTGCTGCGTTTGGACTCCGTTTGATATTGATTTTCTGTGATGTAAAAAACATGCAGAAAACGACAATTGGCACTTGGCACTATGTCAGTAGGTTAGTACCAAAAAATGATATAAAATGACTATAAAATGATTGTAAAACATCCAAGAATGATAATATAACAGCATGGAACAATAAAAAATTATAGATATGTTGGAGACGTATCAGAGATCCTTTACAACAGTGATTATATGTTGAGGCACTTGCTTGGTAATAGTCATTTTTTTGATGAAAATCTTAAGAAGGCAGTCCCCGTGCTAGATATAATCCAACAAGTTTTTAATATATTAATCAACAATAGTTTTGGATCGTTGTCGGAAATCAAAGGAGGTATAAAGTTGGGCAACTCGATAATGCTAAGATTTCTATGGACAATGTTTTTCAAGTCATTTTTGCTAAGGCTCATGATGAGAACACGTTCACGGAAATTAAAAACAAGGATGACAACACTTGAGATCTTTGGATTATGCCTAGCTAAGGGCATAAAACGGTAGCGCTCGTTGGGTGGCAACCCAACTTATATCTTTTTGCTTTTTTCAATAAAATACCCAATAATACCTCTGGTTTCATGTGTTTTTGTGGTTTGAATAAATGTTTGTGCCAAGCAAAGCCTTTGGGATGATTGGGTTGATAGTTGATTTGATCGCGTTGGAAAATTCAGAAACTTTTGCGTCTAGAGTTATAATTTCTAACGATTACTAGAGCGTGATAAACACTTGAATATTTTTGGCATTTACGATATACAAAATTTTGCACGTTATCTTTTCAGAATTTTCAGAGCTACAGAAGTATGGTGAAAATTCACATCTTTACAGACTGTTCTGTTTTTGACAGATTCTGTTTTCGTTGCGTTATGTGCTTGTTTTGATGATTCTATGGTTTTCTTTGATGATTTTTTGCCATAGAAAAGTTAGAATACATTAGATATAATATCATTAAAAATAAGAATTGGTTTTCTATAGTACTTAGAGTAAAGATTGTTTTTTTAGACTAACGGATCTCACGAGGTTTTGTTGAGTTTTGTGTGATTGAAGTCTTCAAGTTTTGGGTGAGATGACGATGGATGAAGGGATAAGGATTAGAAAAATGCTAAGCTTGGGGATGCCCGAGGCGCCCCAAGATAATATTCAATAAGTATCAAGCAACTAAGCTTGGGGATGCCCCCGAGTGGCATCCCCTCTTTCTTCTAACGGCCATCGGTATTTTACTTGAAACTATATTTTTATTCATCACATATTATGAGTTTTGCTTGGAGCGTCTTGTATGATATGAGTCTTGCTTTTTTCTTTTTAATTTTCAATAAGTATCCTTGCTGTACACACCTAATTAGGAGAGCCAAATTATGCTATGTTTGCTCCTATGCTTCACTTCAATTTTTTGAGAGCCTTGAAATTGCTCTAGTGCTTCACTTATATTTTTTTAGCACGGTGTGCTTTGTTATCTCTGAAGAAATTCTCTCTTGCTTCACTTAGATTAATTTGAGAGAAAGAAATATGATGCTCATGTTCTTCACTTATATTTTTTGAGCATATCAAAAGCAACATATAAAATTAGTCCCAAAGTGATAGATATCCACGGAGGATATAATAAAAAAATCATGAAGATCATTGGACCAAATAAACTTGATTCCTTGTAATAGTTTTGAGATATGATGATAGTGATATGTGAACAATGTTAATGAGTAATTATGTTTTAGTAAGAATATTGATGTTAAGGTTTGTGATTCCCTATGCAAGAACGAAAGTCAATAGTCATGCAATGAAATTACATCCTACTTGTGTTGCATTATTCGGTGTTAGTTATGTTTAATGTTCTCTTATGATGGTTTTCATTCCTTGGTTGGTCGCTTCTCAACCTATTGCTAGCCTCCACCTTGTACTAAGTAGAAATACTACTTGTGCATCCAAATCCTAAAACCCAAGTTATGCCAAATGAGTCCACCATACCTACCTATATGTGGTATTTCCATGCCGTTATAAGCAAATTTGTATGTGCCAACTCTAAATTCAAAATAAATTTCTCTTTTGTGTGCCCGTACCGCTCATGAAGCGGCGAGGGGTGGCTAATATTTTCATGCTAGATGTGTTATTCTTAAGGTGAGTGTTCATTCACTTGCCATTGCACTAGAGTATGGCGGTAATAGGGATTCGCAGTCCCGAAATGAAAATGAAAGCTTACTTTATGTTGTCAAATAATAAATTCCTTATAAAGTGTTGGTATGGAAGGCAACCATTGATACGGCTAGCCATGGCTTGTGAAAGTTTGGTGGAAAAAGGAATAAACTTTATTTTATGTTTGGGAACCACCTATGATATATCTAGCATGGAAAGTGTTGGGAACTCTAAGTCGTTCTTATTGACAAGAAAAGCATGCCACCCAAAATATTTTTTCCCTCAATTTAAACTTTGAGCTCTCGCACCTCTACAAATCCCTACTTCCCTCTGCAAAGGGCCTATATTTTACTTTATGCAATTTTTATTTTTATTTTGAGTCTCCATCTTCTCTTATAAAGCACCAACTACGGAACACTATTATCGCACTTGAGCATTGGATGTAGCTAATATTTGGATGTGTTGCATGAACGGATCAATGATTGAGCATGATGGGCTAGGGATAACTTGATTTAATATTGATATTTTGAAATACATGGTTGTTTGTTGATATGCTTGAGTATTAAAGTCCTCATGTCAAAACTAGAATATTGCTTTGAACCATATAAAAGTCCAATTGTCCATGCTATAAAGAAAAGAATATGCGATGAACATGATTGGCAGCATTCCACAACGAAAATTCCATTTTTACCATTTACCTACTCGAGGACGAGCAGGAATTAAGCTTGGGGATGCTGATAGTCTCCAACGTTTCTATAATTTTTGATTGTTCCATGTTGTTATATTATCATTCTTGGATGTTTTACAATCATTTACAGTAATTTTATATCTTTTTGGGGACTGACCTATTGACATAGTGCCAAGTGCCAGTTGCTGTTTTCTGCTTGTTTTTTTACATCGCAGAAAAACCATATCAAACAGAGTCCAAATGCAGCGAAACTTTTTGTGAATTTTTTCGACCAGAAGACACTAGATGGTCCAGATAAGCACCTGGTGGGTGCCCCGAGGGGGGCACAACCCACCAGGGTACGCCTGGCCCCCGAGGCGCGCCCAGGTGGGTTGTGCCCACCTCGGTGGCCTCCTGCACTGTAGCGACCAGACCTCAAACAGTCTGATCTCTGTGCATCAGTGTCATCCCTGGATCAGTAATGCTGACACGCACAGTACTTGAAGGATTTATAACAGAGTAGCAATCACACACTTATTACATCGATAGTCCAACGATGACTTTATTACAAATAATATGGCTGAAGGCCATCTAACACGATAACAGCGGAAGGCTTGGAAGATAAGTGAGTCCATCAACTCCAGCGGCATCACTGAGTATAGAACCACGACCTAAAAGGGCATCTTACTCGTCGTCTGAAAAGTCTGCAACATGAAACGTTGCAGCCCGAAAACGGGTCAGCACATGGAATATGCTGGCAAGGTAACACAAGAGAATGCAATGAAAGTAAAGCTATACTATATGCAATATGGCTGGTGGAAAGCTCTATGGTTAAGTTTTTGCGTAAAGCCAATTTTTCCCTACTTCAAAGGAATGCATTTTAATTAACTATCATGGTAGTTGAAACATTGTTGAGAAGATAGACATCCTCTCAACCCCAATTAAAATAATCATTAAACCCAACAATATTAAATTAGAGTAACATGATGAGATGCACATGAAAATCCAAGTACTAGATACTCAAGACGTCCATAACCAGGGACACGGCTAATCATGATCAGTTTGTACACTCTGCAGAGGTTTGTGCACTTTTCCCACAAGACTCGATCGCCTCCGTTTGGTTTCTCGCACTGCATGGTGTTTGAGAAACGGATGACCGAGACATAGTCTTTTAGAAGCGC
Organism: Secale cereale; assembly: GCA_902687465.1. Classification (NCBI taxonomy): domain Eukaryota; kingdom Viridiplantae; phylum Streptophyta; class Magnoliopsida; order Poales; family Poaceae; genus Secale; species Secale cereale. The sequence goes on from LR738712.1 coordinate 578,760,124, forward strand.
TAGCACCTTACGATCGGGCGGACCGTACCAACCTACATCCCCTACATCTTCTAGTCCACCACTGTAAGAGTTCGCACGACTTACTCATATTATGCTAGAGCCCATAATAGCATTGTGGCTGCACACGGAAGTTTCTAGTATGAATAATCTCATGATCCCTTTGAGCCTGGGTGGCGGTCCATAAAAAAAAGGCAATCGCTGGAATACCCAGGTGCCTCAATCCACCCAGATGTGTATTAATGTTGCCACCTTAAGTTGAACCATTAATTAACAAACTCACATCTGTCATGGATTCCACTCACCCAATCCACGTCTACGAGCATAGCATGTCCTAACAGCAAACGTAGAAGTAACTCCCAAAGGTTTGAATGTAATGCAGGTAATAGGTACTACCTCAATCTACTTCCCAATCCCACAAGTTAATTGATCCTACTCATGCAATGTGTGAGAGTTTGACTAATGCAATGAAAATTGGGTAATTAGAAAGCATGATCAAAGTGTTACTTGCCTTGCTGATAATCCGCAAAACCTAGAGACTCAAAGTAGCAAGCGGCGCACTCCGGGTACTCTATCGGAATCAAACAAGCACACAATAAGTACTTAACTAATGCACGGGTAAAACTCAAATAAGAGAGCTAACCAGAAAGTTCAACTTAAGAACTCCGGTTTGCAAAAAGAATCAACTCGAAAGAAGCAACGAAACTCAAACTGCAAAAGAAACGAGCTCCGGTTTACTAGTTGGCCTAAAGTCAACTTTTACAGTAGCCAAAACTTTGTTCAAGTTGATTAAACGTAAAGAGGGCATTGAGACGAAGATCTGAGATTTTGAATCACCTGATTCCGACTCTCGAGCGAAAAGAAAAACGTCAAACAAGATCAGGGCAGAAATCACGATCGGAATAACCGCGGATAAATACCCCGAAAAAGAAAAACGACGAGCAGGCTAACGAACGAACGTTCGCTGTCAGCGGCTAACTAACGAAAACCGTTCGTTAAAATGAGCGTACGGACGAACGTCTGCTAAATAACTAAACCGGCGAAAAAAAAACCGAACCGATCTATTCTAAATAAAAAAACAGATCTAGGTTTTCCTAAAACAAAACCGATCGGTTAAACGGGAAAAACCGAGAACTACCTCGAGCAAGAACTCCGACGAAACTCCGGCGATCCGGCGGGCGAGGCGGCGGGCTCCGGCGGCGGCGGCACGGCACGCGGGCGGTGCGGGGCGGTGCGGCGGGTGGCGACGCGGCGGCGGGGCGGTGCGGCGGGCGGCGGCGAGTGGCGGCGCGGCGGCGCGCAGGCGAGGCTGCGGCGGCGGCGAGTCGCGGCGCGCAGGCGAGGCGACGGCGGCTGGCGAGCAAGGCGGCGACAGCTGGCGAGCGGCTAGGGTTCGGCGCTGGCGGGCTGGGCGTAACGGGCCGGCGGGGCTGGCTTATAAAGCCCAGTCTCCTGGTCCTTCACGAGTCTAAGTCGGTTTCCTATTTTTTTTTCTAAAAGAGTCCCGGCGCAGAAAAACTAACGAAAGAAATACCAAACGGACTTCAAAATTCCTGAAATAAATTTTCTCCGTCCTCTAATAATATTTAGGACAAAGTGAACATTTTTCCTGGGCCTAAATGCAATTTTGAAAAACGCGTATTTTTCCTATGCAAATAAATTCGCAAATAAATCCAGAAAAATACCAAAAGTGATTTTAATATTTTACCTCCAATATTTCTGTTATTTTGGAGAAGTCACATTATCTCCGCTCATATTTTGTATTTAGAAATATTTTTAGGAGAGAAAAATAATTAAAATCACACTGTCCTCGTACCGGTATTCGAGCGAACTCAAATACGAAAACGGTAAAATCCCCAACTCTCTCCGTAGGTCCTTGAGTTGCTTAGAATTTTGAGGAACGCCACAAACAAAAATGCAAAAAGCATGCAATGCAAATATGATCTATGTATAACATTCCAAATTGAAAATTTGGGATGTTACAAACCTACCCCTCTTAGAATGAATCTCGCCCTCGAGATTCGACTTGGCTAGAGAACAGGTGTGGGTGGTCGTTGCGTAGATCATCCTCTCGTTCCCAGGTGGCTTCTTCCTCGGTGTGGTGACTCCACTGAACTTTGCAAAACTTGATAACCTTACTGCGAGTAACTCTGCTCGAAAATTCGAGAATCTTGATAGGCTTCTCCTCGTAGGTCAGATCACTGTCCAACTGAATTGCTTCCAAAGGTACTGTGTCTCTAAGCGGTATATCGGCCATCTCCGCATGGCACTTCTTAAGCTGCGAAACGTGAAACACGTCGTGCACTCCTGACAATCCTTCGGGCAATTCCAACTTGTAGGCAACCTCCCCCATGCGTTCCAAAACACGGTAAGGTCCCACAAATCTCGGGGCTAACTTCCCTTTAACTCCGAATCGTTTAACTCCTCGCAGAGGCGATACTCTCAAGTACGCTCTGTCTCCGATCTCATAGGTTATCTCCTTGCGCTTCGAGTCTGCATAACTCTTCTGCCTGGACTGAGCTACCTTCAGTCTATCTCGGATCAACTTAACCTTCTCCTCAGACTCTTTGATTAAGTTTGGTCCAAAACAACTGTCGGTCTCCAACTTCGTCCCACGACAACGATGTTCGGCATCTCCTTCCATACAATGCCTCGTACGGTGCCATCTTCAAGCTGGCCTGGTAACTTTTGTTGTATGAGAACTCCGCGTAGGGCAAGTTGTCATCCCAACTAGATGCATAACCTAATGCACAGGCTCTCAGCATATCCTCCAAAATCTGATTGACTCTTTCAGTTTGTCCATCTGTCTGCGGGTGAAACGTTGTGCTAAACTCTAGCCTAGTACCCAAAGTTTCATGTAACTGATTCCAGAACTTTGAGGTAAACTGGGTTCCTCTATCTGATACGATGCTCCTCGGAACTCCATGCAGACATACAATTCTGGTCATGTATATATTTGCCAACTTTGCACTGGTATAAGTGGTTTTCACAGGATAAAGTGGGCTACCTTCGTCAATCGGTCTACTACTACCCAGATTGAATCATATCCTGCTTTGGTCCTAGGCAATCCGGTGATAAAATCCATGCCAAGCTTCTCCCACTTCCATTCGGGTATTGGCATAGGTTGTAACAATCCTGCTGGCTTCTAATGTTCTGCCTTCACTCTCTGGCATACATCACAAACTGCTACATACTCCGCAATATCCTTCTTCATACCGGTCCACCAGAAAATATCCTTCAGATCCAAATACATCTTAGTATTTCCTGGGTGTAAAGGCCGTCTTAGGTATATCCTGCTCCCGGATCTTCAATTGATGGTACCCTGATCGTAGATCGATCTTGGAAAATACCTTAACTCCTTGCAATCTATCGAACAGATCATTGATCATCGGCAATGGGTACTTGTTCTTGATCGTTACTTCATTCAATCCTCGGTAATCGACAACCATTCTTAACGATCCATCCTTCTTCTCCACTAGAAGTACTGGCAAACCCCAAGGCGAAGAACTTGGGCGTATGAATCCTTTATCCAGTAACTCCTTAATCTGCTTCTTAATTTCCTCCAAATCCTTTGCGGGCATCCTATATGGTCTCTTAGAAATTGGCCCGGTGCCTGGCAAAAGTTCAATCAAAAACTCTATGTCTCTATCCGGTGGCATGCCAGGTAACTCCTCTGGAAACACATCCGGATAATCCTTCATTACTGGCACTTCCTCCTGAACAACTCCTGACAAGGAATTTAACCTACTCCTCTTTGACTCATGCCGGGATACATACTTGATCCTTCTTCCTTCCGGCGTGGTAAGCAAAATGGTCTTACTGGCACATTCAATATTCCCTTCATACTTAGATAACCAATCCATGCCTAATATCACATCCAGTCCTTGAGATTCCAATACTATTAGGTCCGAAGGGAAATTGTAGTTACCAATCCTTAGGGGCAACTGATCACACTATGACTTAGCCATATACTCCGCTCCTGGTGAGGTTACTAACATGGGCGATCTAAGGGCTTGGGTCGGCAGCTTATACTTATCCACGAATCCCCTTGAAATATATGAATGCGATGCACCAGTATCGAAAAGAACGAGTGCAGTAAAGGACTTAACTAAGAACTTACTTATAACTGCATCTGGTTGCTCCTCTACTTCCTCCACAGTCACGTGGTTCACTTGTCCTTTGTTGAACGGGTTGGGCTTCTTCCCGACGCTTCCATTGCCGTTCGCATTCTTAACTTATGGGCATTCATTGGCATAATGTCCATTCTTCCCGCACTTGTAACAAGTGACATGGCTAAAATCCCTCTTGGTGGGTGTGGACGGTGTAGGGCGGTTCTGGTTTCCATTGGCTCCATTCCCATTTCCATTGCCATTCTTGGTGCCATTGTGGTTGTGCGAGCTACTTCCTCCATGGGTATGCTGAAACTGTCCTATCGCTTTAGGGGTAAAACGGGGCTTCTGCTGAGCTCCAGAATTATACTTTCCTTGCCCATACTTCCTCTTGCGACTCTCAATCTGCTGGTGCTTCCTTTCAATCATTAGGGCACGGTCAACTAACTCCTAGTAGTTATTGAAAGTTGCCACCATCAACTGTACACTCATCTCATCATTCAGCCCTTCCATGAATCTCTCCTGCTTCTTGGCATCTGTGGCCACATCATTTGGGGCATAACGAGATAGGGTACTAAACTCATCCACGTACTGTGCCACAGTACGATTTCGTTGGCACAAGTTGCGAAACTCCTGCTTCTTCATACTCATTGCTCCAGTTGAGACATGGGCGGTACGAAAAGCTTGCTGAAACTGATCCCAAGTCATATTAGCTACGGGGTAAGTGGCTGTGTAATTCTCCCACCATGCTGCGGCTGGTCCAGACAACTGGTGTGCGGCAAATCGCACCTTCTCAGCATCCGAGCAATTGGCGGTGGTCAAATCCCTTCCAATCTTGCGTAGCCAGTCATCAGCCACAATTGGTTCGATGCTGCTAGCAAACACGGGTGGTTGCAACCTTAAGAAATGTGTCAGGTTGTCCACAGGTGGTGGTGGTGGAGGGTTGTTGTTGTTGTTGTGGTTGTTCTGAGTGTTCTGGACAAGAAGTTGCATCAAGGTGTTCTGCTGCTGGATCAACTGGGTGAGCTCAGGGGGAAACTCGAATTCACGTCTTGGAGGCATCTGATGGGTGTAGAGGGAAGAGATTAGAATATAAAAGAGGTCTAAGGGAAAATCACTACCCGTATGCACATGAGACAAACACACAATCATATCACACCAATCAATTTCAAACAAGGTCTTACAAATCTAACGATCGTTACAAAAGTGCTCTAAAACTAATATATGGTAGTAACTACTAGTCACAGGGTGGTCATCTAAAAATATTGGTCGGCAGAGGATTCCATAATATCTGCTCCAGCTTCATCTTCATAGTCTTCGTCCTTGCTATCCTCAGCTTCCGAATCTGTGTCATCTATGATGATATAGTCTTCCGGTGGAATCTCCCTGGGTTCTTCTTCCTCGTCTTCTTCTCCCATGAGTATCCCTAACTTCCGGGTCAAGTCATCATTCTTCTCCACAAGTATCTTCATCTCCTCCTCATATCCGTCGCGTGTAGACTTGAGTTCTTCTTTTAGCTCCAAATTCCTATTTAGGGCCTTCTTCAAATCTATCATCCCAGCACACATCTGGTGCTCCTGGCGACGAATGTGATGGTTCAACTCCTGGATGAATGTTGCAATGGATATACCCTTCCGTGTGCTGATCATATCCCAATTCTCATCTCGGCGTCCACAAATCTTGTAGATAGTGTCCTTTAGCTCCTGCTGGTAGACTTCTCCAATCCTTCCCATACCAATGTGGGCTGCCATACTCCTTCCTAGGCTCCATGTAGGTGCATTAAAGTAAAATGTTATGAGTGAGGTGACGGGTGCAAACGTCCTTCCTGGAACTTGATCTTGAATCAACCAACGCTCCTCCTCAGGTAGAGTGGCATTGTAGGTTCCAGTGAAACTTGGTAATCCAATATTGAGATATCTTGTGACTTCTTTCAGGTGTCGTCGAAAGGGTGTATCATCATCCGGTTGCATGAACTTGTGCTTTGCTTCCACCATCCTAAAGAGTAGAAAAGATGAGAAGTCAAAAAAGAGAAGAGTGAATTGTGTTCTAGGGCTTGTCTTAGTGGTCGTGTCCTACAGTCAGCGTGTGCTCTAATACCATCTTGTAGCGACCAGACCTCAAACAGTCTGATCTTTGTGCATCAGTGTCATCCCTGGATCAGTAATGACACGCACAGTACTTGAAGGATTTATAACAGAGTAGCAATCACAAACTTATTACATCGATAGTCCAACGATGACTTTATTACAAATAATATGGCTGAAGGCCATCTAACACGATAACAGTGGAAGGCTTGGAAGATAAGTGAGTCCATCAACTCCAGCGGCATCACTAAGTATAGAACCACGACCTAAAAGGGCATCTTACTCGTCGTCTGAAAAGTCTGCAACATGAAACGTTGCAGCCTGAAAACGGGTCAGCACATGGAATATACTGGCAAGGTAACACAAGAGAATGCAATGAAAGTAAAGCTATACTATATGCAATATGGCTGGTGGAAAGCTCTATGGTAAGTTTTTGCGTAAAGCTAATTTTTCCCTACTTCAAAGGAATGCATTTTAATTAAGTATCATGGTAGTTGAAACATCGTTGAGATGATAGACATCCTCTCAACCCCAATTAAAATAATCATTAAACCCAACAATATTAAATTAGAGTAACATGATGAGATGCACATGAAAATCCAAGTACTAGATACTCAAGACGTCCATAACCGGGGACATCCTCTCAAGTACATGATCAGTTTGTACACTCTGCAGAGGTTTGTGCACTTTTCCCACAAGACTCGATCGCCTCCGTTTGGTTTCTCGCACTGCATGGTGTTTGAGAAACTGATGACCGAGACATAGTCTTTCAGAAGCGCTAGCACCTTACGATCGGGCGGACCGTACCAACCTACATCCCCTACATCTGCTAGTCCACCATTGTAAGAGTTCGCACAACTTACTCATACTATGCTAGAGCCCATAATAGCATTGTGGCTGCACACGGAAGTTTCTAGTATGAATAATCTCATGATCCCTTTGAGCCTGGGTGGCGGTCCAAAAGAAAAACAGGCAATCACTGGAATACCCAGATGCCTCAATCCACCCAGATGTGTATTAATGTTGCCACCTTAAGTTGAACCATTAATTTAACAAACTCACATCTGTCATGGATTTCGCTCACCCAATCCACGTCTACGAGCATAGCATGTCCTAATAGCAAACGTAGAAGTAACTCCCAAAGGTTTGAATGTAATGCAGGTAATAGGTACTACCTCAATCTACTTCCCGATCCCACAAGTTAATTGATCCTACTCATGCAATGTGTGAGGGTTTGACTAATGCAATGAAAACTGGGTAATTGGAAAGCATGATCAAAGTGTTACTTGCCTTGCTGATGATCCGCAAAACCTAGAGTTTCAAAGTAGCAAGCGGCGCACTCCGGGTACTCTATCGCAATCGAACAAGCACACAATAAGTACTTAACTAATGCACGGGTAAAACTCAAATTAGAGATCTAACCAGAAAGTTCAACTTAAGAACTCCGGTTTGCAAAAAGAATCAACTCGAAAGAAGCAACGAAACTCAAACTGCAAAAGAAACGAGCTCCGGTTTACTAGTTGGCCTAAAGTCAACTTTTACAGTAGCCAAAACTTTGTTCAAGTTGATTAAACGTAAAGAGGGCATCGAGACGAAGATCTAGGATTTTGAATCACCTGATTCTGACTCTCGAGCGAAAAGAAAAACGCGAAACAAGATCAGGGCAGAAATCGCGATAGGAATAACCGCGGATAAATACCCCGAAAAAGAAAAACGACGAACGAACGTTCGCTGTCTGCGGCTAACTAACGAAAACTGTTCGTTAAAACGAACGTACGGACGAACGTCCGCTAAATAACTAAACCGGCGAAAAAAAACCGAACCGATCTATTCTAAATAAAAAAAACAGATCTAGGTTTTCCTAAAACAAAACCGATCGGTTAAACGGGAAAAACCGAGAACTACCTCGAGCAAGAACTTCGGCGAAACTCCGGCGATCCGGCGGGCGAGGCGGCGGGCTCCGGCGGCGGCGGCGCGGCACGCGGGCGGTGCGGCGGGCGGCGGCGCGGCGGTGCGGCGGGCGGCGGCGAGTGGCAGCGCGGCGGCGCGCAGGCGAGGCGGCGGCGGCTGGCGAGCGGCTAGGGTTCGGCGCTGGCGGGCTGGGCATAACGGGCCGGCGGGGTTGGCTTCCTTCACGACTCTAAGTCGGTTTCCTATTTTTTTTTCTAAAAGAGTCCCGACGCAGAAAAACTAACGAAAGAAATACCAAACGGACTTCAAAATTACCGAAATAAATTTTCACCGTCCTCTAATAATATTTAGGACAAAGTGAACATTTTTCCCGGGCCTAAATGCAATTTTTAAAAATGCGTATTTTTCCTATGCAAATAAATTCGCAACTAAATCCAGAAAAATACCAAAGGTGATTTTAATATTTTACCTCCAATATTTCTGTTATTTTGGAGAAGTCACATTATCTCCGCTCATATTTTGTATTTAGAAATATTTTTAGGAGAGAAAAATAATTAAAATCACACTGTCCTCGTACCGGTATTCGAGCGAACTCAAATACGAAAACGGTAAAATCCCCAACTCTCTCCGTAGGTCCTTGAGTTGCTTAGAATTTCGAGGAACGCCACAAACAAAAATGCAAAGAGCAATGCAATGCAAATATGATCTATGTATAACATTCCAAATTGAAAATTTGGGATGTTACATGCACCGCCTCTTCTCTCTATAAATACCTCCTACCTCCAGAAACCCTAGGGGAGTCGACGACATTCTGTTCCAGCCACCGCAAGTTGCAGAACCACGAGATCCAATCTATAGCCCTTTTCCGGCACTCCGCCAAAGGGGAACACGATCACGGACGGGTTCATCATCCTCCTTGGTGCCTCTCCGATGATGCGTGAGTACTTTACCACAGACCTACGGGTCCATAGGCAGTAGCTAGATGGCTTCTTCTCTCTTTGTATCTCAATACAACGGTCTCTCGGGGATCTATTTGATGTAATGAATTTTTGCGGTGTGTTTGTTGGGATCCGATGAATTATGAGTTTACGATCATATCTGCCTTGGTTTTATATTCAATTTGGATTATTATAGCCTCGTATTTCTTCTCTGATATTTGGGATTTGTTTGCCCAACTTGATCTATTTCTCACACAGTGTGAAGAGGTGCTTTGTAATGGGTTTTTGTGGTGTCCTTTCCCAGTGACAGAAGGGGCAGCAAGGCACGCATATATCGTTGCTATTAAGGATAAAAAAATGGGGTCTATTCCTACATGAATAGATCTTGTCTACATCATGTCATCATTCTTATTGCATTACTCTGTATTTCCATGAACTTAATACACTAGATGCATGCTGGATAGCGGTTGATGTGTGGAGTAATGGTACTAGATGCTGGCAGGAGTCGGTCTAGTAATCTTGGACGTGATGCCTATATACATGATTATTGTCTTGGATATCACCATAATTATTTGCTTTTCTATCAATTGCCCAACATTAATTTGTCTACCCACCGCATGCTATTTTCTTGAGAGAAGCCACTAGTGAAATCTACGGCCCCCGGGTCTATTTTCCTACCATATACTTTCAGATCCATATTGCCGTTTGCCTTTTTTATTTTATTTGCTTCTTTTTTTCCAGATCTATATTATAAAAAACCCAAAAATACCTTGATGTGTTTTATTTGCTTTTATTTGCATCTATCAATCTACTACAGTTTTATCCTATCCTCATGTCACTTTTTGGCATCGCTACTCGAAAGGGATTGACAACCCCTTTAACGCGTCGAGTTGCAAGTGGTTGTTATTTGTGTGCAGGTACTGTTTACGTAGTGTTGCTTGGTTCTCCTACTGGTTTGATAACCTTGGTCTCATCACTGAGGGAAATACCTTACCATTGTTGTGCTGCATCCTCCCTTATTCCTTGGGGAAACACCGACGCATCTAAGCGACATCAACATGTTAACTCCCCTTCTCCAAAATATTGCCACTCCCCTACTCCTCCCCTCCGGATTCCAAGCAGACATGTTAGCGAGCCGCCGAGCCATAACTTCCACCTGAAGCTCTCCAGCTCCTTCTCACTCAGTCGTGTTTCTGACAGAAATAGCACATCAGATTCCTCCACTCTTCCCAGCTCGAGAAGAGAATGAACTGCCGAGCCATTCCCGAGTCCCCATCAATTCCAACTAATAATTTTCATTGCTCCCGGCAGGGCTGCTCCTATAGCCCGGCCGATGTGCTTTCATTTGTCAGTACATCACCTTGTCCTACAACTGTTTCTACTGTAGTACCCTCTCCATCAACATTCCCCTTCTTCCTCTTCTTCCCTGTTATCATCAACTCAATGCCACCTAAGCTCCTCTTCTGACCCAACAACTCCTCCCTCTTGAGGTCACCTTGCTTCGCTCCTCCCTTCTCCTCCACAATCTTTTTATATCTCTTTTGTTCCTTGGTCTGCTTGTTCTCCTCCCCCTCAGCATCAGTGTTACACTTCTTCGCCTGTGAACTACCTCCATCCAGCTCTTCACCTAGGAATGGAATGACCAGATTTTTTCTGTTTCGATGCTGGTATTAACCACCTTCCCTGTTTCCCTCATCGCTTATGGATCCTTCCCATTCAGCACAGGCTTCATTGTTGCCATGTCCTCTTTGTTCAATGCCTCCAACAACAACTTTTTGAGCTGTGCTTAGCGTAAAAGTTTCTTTTGCAGCTTTTTTGGGTTAGTCTTCTCTTCACCCTTTTTTGTCGCACCTCCCTTTCCACCGCTACCTTGAGGTGCTTCCTTCTGCTAAGATAGATTATCACTGCCACTACCGGACCTCCCACTAGAATAGCTAAAACCATATGATTGGGGTCCTCCTCCTCCTCCTCCTCTACCTTTCCCTTCCAGCTCAAGTCATCTACAACGCTCGAGCTCCTCTGTAGCGACCACGATCCGAATGGACCGAAGTCTCTGTGTTCTGTGTCATCCCTGGATCGGTATGCTGACACACACAGTACTCGAGGATTTATAACAGAGGTAAATCACATGTATTAAGTAACGTAAATACTATTACCTCAATCGATCATAGCGGAAGCAACAAGGTTGTGGATTCCCATCAACACCAACGGCAAAGTTGAGTGTAGAAATCGTAACCCTTGACGTAACACTTACTCGTCGTAAGATAAACCTGCAACAAGAGACGTTGCAGCCACAGAGGGTCAGTACATTGAATGTACTGGCAAATTCACATTGTAATGAGAATGATGAACAAAGCCTACAACTACATGCATATTTGGCTGGTGGAGGCTGTAAGGTTAAAGTTTTTGCGTAAAGCCAATTTTTCCCTACTTCAAAGGAATAGATTTTAATTAACTATCATGGTAGTTGAAACATTGTTGAGAAGATAGACATCCTCTCAACCCCAATTAAAAGTTCATCATTAAACCCAACAATATTAAATTAGAGTAACATGATGAGATTCACATGAAAATCCAAGAACTAGATATTCAAGACGTCCATAACTAGGGACACGGCTAATTATGATCAGTTTGTACACTCTGCAGAGGTTTCTGCACTTTTCCCACAAGACTCGATCGCCTCCGTTTGGTTTCTCGCACTGCATGGTGTTTGAGAAACGGATGACCGAGACATAGTCTTTCAGAAGCGCTAGCACCTTACGATCGGGCGGACCGTACCAACCTACATCCCCTACATCTGCTAGTCCACCACTGTAAGAGTTCGCACAACTTACTCATACTATGCTAGAGCCCATAATAGCATTGTGGCTGCACACAGAAGTTTCTAGTATGAATAATCACATGATCCCTTTGAGCCTGGGTGGCGGTCCAAAAGAAAAACAGGCAATCACTGGAATACCCAGATGCCTCAATCCACCCAGATGTGTATTAATGTTGCCACCTTAAGTTGAACCATTAATTTAACAAACTCACATCTGTCATGGATTTCGCTCACCCAATCCACGTCTATGAGCATAGTCCTAACAGCAAACGTAGAAGTAACTCCCAAAGGTTTGAATGTAATGCAGGTAATAGGTACTACCTCAATCTACTTCCCAATCCCACAAGTTAATTGATCCTACTCATCCAATGTGTGAGGGTTTGACTAATGCAATGAAAACTGGGTAATTGGAAAGCATGATCAAAGTGTGAACTTGCCTGCAATGTTGATGAAGACGATTCGCACTCAAAACTCTTGATAGATCTACTCGTCACACTTCGGTCAATCTATCGTAAGCAAGCAATAGTAACCACACATAAGCAATCACTCAGAAAGATCAGACAGAGCGAATAAACACTTCGGAAAACTTTCGAAACACACGAATGACTCTTGAAACACAAAACAATTTCCAACATTACCAAAATTATGTGAATTTGGCCTTATGAGAAAGTTTAGGTCAAGAGCTTCGATTTGCAAAAAGAATCAACTAAAACGGAGTTACGAAACTCAAGTTATGATCAAACGAAGTTCAAATCTAAAACTAGTTAATTCAAATTTTAAAATTTTCAAAAACATGTTGAAGTTGTATTACGGGAAAGAGGGCTTCGTAACAAAGACGTGGGCGTTGGTTTCGTTGGATTTGGACCAAAGGTAAAAAGATATGGCCGTTTGAAGTTTAGGGGCTAATCTGTAAAAATAATAATTACAGACAGGTCCCTGGCTGAAACTAAACACAAAAGAAAAAACTAAAGAGCGAACGTTCGTTTTCTAGTCCTAACGGGTGAACGTTCACCGTATAACTACCCTAAAAAAAATCTAGATCTAGGGTTTTGAAAATAAACCGATCTGGTTTTTAGAAGAAAACCTAACTAAAAGAAACAAAAAAAACCGTGCGGGTTTACCGTGGCGGTTCGGGCTTCGGGTCCGATCGCACCGGCGGGTCGGAGTTGGAGCGGACTTCGGCCGGCGGCGTGGCTCCGGCGATCCTCCGGCTCGGCGGAGTGGAGGGGCAGGGCGACGGCAACTTAGCGGCGGCGCGGTGCGGTGCGGCTGCGGGGCGCGGCGCGTGCGGTGGCGAGGAGCAGCGGCGGCGGGAGCTAGCAGCGGCGGCGGCGGTTGTTGGCAGCGGCGGCGGCGGCTGTTGTGCGCGGCGGCGGCGCGATGCGAGGGGAGCAGCGGCGGCGGGGCTTGGCCTTAAATAGGCGGAGAGGGGCGGGAGTGCCTTGAGGAAGGGGGCAAGGGAGGCGGTGGACTCCGGGAGGCGTGCGCGGCGCGAACGCCGAGGTGGCGGCGGTGTTCGTCGTCCGCACGGGGACGGAGACGGTGGCGAGCTGGGCTGGGCCCGGCTGGAGCTGGGCCGGCCCAGTCGGCGAGGGAGCATTTTTTTTAAACATTTTTTTAAGAGACAGAAATACTAAAGAACAAAATGAAATAAATAAACTATAGGCATATAATATATCAAAAGTTGCAGAAAAATAAGCCCTACAACATGAACATTTTACTACTATCAAATAAAATGTCCACAAAATCTAATAAATAAAAAGGTCCTACTGCTGCAAATAAAATCCAATAAAAATCACTTTAAAATACCAAAAGAATTCAAATTCATTTATCTCCAATTTTCTGCTGTAGGGAATCATGTTACCCTATTTTCCATGTAATTTATTTTTGGAGAAAAATAATTTGAATAAAAACCAAATAACTCAATATTTGAAATTGAGTTGCAAAAAGTTTCAGAAAAACCTCCAACTCATATTTCCTATAATTTGAAGAAGTCATTTTATCTTCTCTCGGGAAAATCATTGAGTTGCTTAAAGTCTCTGAATTCGAGAATATTTCGAGGATGAAATTCCAAAATCCTTTCAAGCCCTTTATCATTTAAAATAAATGGAAGAAGTCATATTATCTTCACTCTAGGGTTTTGTGTTGAAAAGAATTTTGAATTCCCTCGGAGATCAAAATGCAAAGTTAAAGTTTTGGGAAAGTCATTTTATTCCCTCTCATTTAACTTTCAAAAGTTTCAAATTTCACTCAATTTCACTCAGCACATCAAACAGCAATCAAATCTATCTATTTATTATAACATTCCAAAATTTAGAATTTTGGGATGTTACAAACCTACCACACTTAAAATGAATCTCGTCCTCGAGATTCGGAGAGGCTAGCAAGAAATAGGTTAGGGTTTGGGGGTCTTCTAACAAATCCACTGATTGGTGTGGCCTAGTGTGCTTCCACACTTAGGAACATGGATACGGTTCCATCAAAACTCAGGTACTCCATCCTTCGGGTTGACGGCGTCGGTCTTCTTAAATCTTCAAGGTATTTCCTTCTCTGGCTCTTTCGGAAGTGGCATAATTGCCATCCTCAATTTCTTATATCCTTTCATCTTGATACGGTTCTTTCGAGACGGGTTCTTCTTAACTGACGAGTCTGGCGCCAATACTAAACAAATATCGATATCTCATGGTGGTCATGAATCAAATTAATTGGGTCCCTGCAGAAAACGGGTCTGGGCTTCATCCTCACCGTATATCCTACGGTTGGCAACAGCATGCCGTGTACAAGGGGAAAATTTCTATACCATTCTAAGGTTTAAACAAAGTTTTGACATCGTCGTCTCTCTACTATAGGTAAGTCATTCAGATTTACCATCCCGTATAACAGAGGCGAACAATAAGAGTAAGTCGGTATGGTGATCAATCCATCCCGCACCCAAATCATTACCCTGTATATGGTTTAGTGAATCTCGCATTCTAACACTCGGTCATCCTCACAAGCATTGCAGAATTTCATCTTTGTCGACGAACTGAGTTCGGATATATCCATTGATTCTGCAAGCCAAACAAAACATCTAGAGTTTCACAACCCTCGGGTTTAACGTAACCACCTATAAGATTGTCTATTGACAAAGGTCGTAACTTCTACCAGGGGTTTTTCCTTTAGCAAGAGTGTGCTTTCATATCTTGACAGGTCCTGGGGCCTGTGGGTTATGGCTCATCTCATCACTAGCAACACTTGGTCTCATCATCGGGTCGTAACTGATCATACTTCCAACATCCAACTTCCTTGGCTTTCTTAAATCCATCCAATTATACATTACTTCTCTGTGGGTAAAACTACGATGTAATTACTCAGACTCATCCTTGGGCAATCCACTCCAAGTCTGACGTAACTAACCACTAGCTAGCGTATTCGGGTAACGGTGTTGGATTCTACCACACATAAAATGAATAACACTAGTTTCTTCAAAATCTCCTTCCATGCATCATGTCTTCACTCATCACTATAGAGTAACAACTCATAAAATCCAAAATCAATACCAGACTGCTAACTTCATTGATTCTCAACTTACTACGGTCTACTGCATTTCCATTGCAGGCTTCAACTCCAATACTTAGCACAAAACTCCTTCTTCTTGGTACAATCTACAACAAAATGCACTGCTTTACCACAACAGAAACTTATTACTACTGACAAGTCTCGTGGTTCCCTTATGTTTACGTAGCCTCCTTAGGTCCTCGGCTAAGGGTCCACATCAGAACTTGTATATCCATAACTCAATCTTTGGGGTTACTGTAGTTCCATACTCCAGCATTACACCCTCGTAAAATCCAATCATACTTCTTTCCTTCATACTCTTGGGGTAAGCTTCATATCAAAATAAACTCCAACTTATTTGTGCAAACTCCACTAATTGGGGCAACACATTCCTTCCTATGGGTCCAGGGTTCACACAGTGAGGTACCACTAAACAAAATGCACTGGTTCATCCATAATCTGTATTCTCCTCATATCAAATCTTTTATTACTTCTTGAACCAGTATTCAATAGTCCAATTTCCAAGGGTGCATCACTACAATTTCTACTATCCAGATAGTCTGGTATGGTCAAGAATTTCTTCCATCTATATCCATTTGTCCTAGCTAAGGATGCTTCAGTCCTACCAGAATTGTGCAACGTGATTCTTAAAATCATCAATCTTTTGCTTCATCCTATTGGTCGTGTGCTTCATCTCCACCATCTCTGCATGCATCATACTCATGCATCCCTGAGTAAAACGAAGTCTTGCTTCAAGTATTTCTCCAATCTGACATATGGCCTCCATAGCAGCTTCACGAACAGAATCAAAGAATGTTGTTCGCGGTACTCGGGAGATGAAAAAGTATTGAGCCATAGTCTTTGGGCAAACTCCTTTCACACAGTGGAGGTGTACCTCCACGTACCAAAGTTCAACTCCATTCTCCATGAAGGGATAACCCTTGTAAACTGCATCTCCTTCCAGGTGAATATGCTTCATCATGTCCTTCAGGATCTTTGGGTAATCATGGTCGCTAGTCAGGGTCATGACGGTTTCCGGGCCTTTGAGAAAAGACTCGTAAAGGGTTGTCATCTGTAGGTATAAGATAAAAGGGGTTCTTAGGAAAACATACGGACATCCTTGGGTAAAATGGGGTCTTTGTCCGAGAAAGGTTTGGGTCAGCTTCTCCATGGGTTCTAGGTCTAGGTCTGGGTGAGATAGCAAAAGAGGCACTCACAATCATCCAACAACTCAATGCATCTCCTTCTTAGACTCCAAAAATATCAACTTCTATTGCTCCACGAACTATTACAATGTTCTTTCCATAACTCAACTCAACATTGTAAAAAGGGTGTATTCCATGTTTTAGCTACATGCTTCATTCTAATTTCCAGATCTCAACTACTCTGATCATCCTTCCTGCGGTCTGAAACTTCTCTTGGCAAAATGCTCTACTTCCTTGTAGTGTAAACTAATGTCATAAGACAAATCTAAGGACTTCATGGCGACTATTGGGTCCTTCGCTTCCTGGTTGGGTAATTGCTAGCATAATGACCTAAATCCTTGCACCGATAACATGTGATGTGACTTAGGTCCTTTTCCACAGAAATTGGGTCTTTCTGGGGACACATGTTCTTTCTTTTCCTCGACTTCTTCGTTCCTAGCAATTCTTCTATCTTTTGTGGATCAAACTCCACTTCTTCTGTCGGGAAGTCTCCCAGATACTCTTGACTTTCCCTCGTGCATTGTTGTGAAAGATGACCTTTCTCTCCACATGAGTAGCAAGCACGGGAGTAATATCTGTTTAGGCCTTCTCCATCAGGGTCGTCAATATCTTCCTCCATCGCGGATTCCTTTAGGGTTTCCTCGAGGACTTCTTTCATTACTTCTTTCTTCTGCTGGATTGTTCGTTGCACCATGGGGAAAATGTGGCACTGAGCAGGGTAGTGGGTAGCCCCTTCACACAAGAAACAAATAATCTGCCTAGTTGGGCATTTTTCAGCTAGGTGTTTTCCTTCACAATTAGGGCATTCATCATTGTGCTCCTCCTGGGTGTGTCCTATTTCTCCACAAATCTTGCAGGCACAAGGTTTCTTCTTCGGGTTGTTTCCACGCTCTCGGATGAGACGGGATCCTAACAGAGTCTTCTTGAATTCCTTCCAATTTTCTGCTCTATTACATCCTTGTATGGCTTGATGCATCTTCCACCATGTTGCATCACTTTTTGTAAAGTACTGAAGAACGTATTGAACTTCATACTTCCTTTCAACTAAATTTTCCCTGAAGTGGTCCTCCATGTTTTGTATCCATAACTCTGCCTCCGGATGGGTCATTGGTCCAGAGACTTCAAGTCTATCTTCATTCATCCTCTATTGGGTCCAAAAGTTTTGGGATGAGATTCAGAAGAGATAGAGAGGGACACTCAATACAACCAATGATTTTGAAAAGACGGGTTTTATGTTGTGGCTGTCGGAAAAAAATCAAACAATTGACAGCTCACAATCGTCGCAACTAACGTAAGTACAAAGCAGGGGTTTGGTCTTCTAAAGGTCAGAATCTCTTCAAAGTCGTCAACTCTTCAAATCTTCGGAGTATCCATGTTGTAGCTTCAACACTTCCAATGCATAGTGAAATACTCTTTACTCCGGAGTGGTCCAAAGGGTAAAGGGTATTGACTAACTATTTAAGGTCAAAGGGACAGTTTGACAAAGCTCAGAAAAGAAGAGAGATAAGAATCTTTCTGAAAAGATAGTTTTGGAGAAATCCTTTCCTATGGTCTGGCTAGTTTCTAGGGTCACGTCCTACAGTCAACATGTGCTATGATACCATCTTGTAGCGACCACGATCCGAATGGACTGAAGTCTCTGTGTTCTGTGTCATCCCTAGATCGGTATGCTGACACACACAGTACTCGAGGATTTATAACAGAGGTAAATCACATGTATTAAGTAACGTAAATACTATTACCTCAATCAATCATAGCGGAAGCAACAAGGTTGTGGATTCCCATCAACACCAATGGCAAAGTTGAGTGTAGAAATCGTAACCCCTAACGTAACACTTACTCGTCGTAAGATAAACCTGCAACATGAGATGTTGCAGCCACAGAGGGTCGGTACATTGAATGTACTGGCAAACTCACACTGTAATGAGAATGATGAACAAAGCCTACAACTATATGCATATTTGGCTGGTGGAGGCTGTAAGGTTAAAGTTTTTGCGTAAAGCCAATTTTTCCCTACTTCAAAGGAATAGATTTTAATTAACTATCATGGTAGTTGAAACATTGTTGAGAAGATAGACATCCTCTCAACCCCAATTAAAAGTTCATCATTGAACCCGACAATATTAAATTAGAGTAACATGATGAGATTCACATGAAAATTCAAGTACTAGATACTCAAGACGTCCATAACCGGGGACACGGCTAATCATGATCAGTTTGTACACTCTGCAGAGGTTTGTGCACTTTTCCCACAAGACTCGATCGCCTCCGTTTGGTTTCTCGCACTGCATGGTGTTTGAGAAATGGATGACCGAGACATAGTCTTTCAGAAGCGCTAGCACCTTACGATCGGGCGGACCGTACCAACCTACATCCCCTACATCTGCTAGTCCACCACTGTAAGAGTTCGCACAACTTACTCATACTATGCTAGAGCCCATAATAGCATTGTGGCTGCACACGGAAGTTTCTAGTATGAATAATCTCATGATCTGTAATGCCCAGGATGGGACTATACCTCCTACGTGTCGAGGCACGACTTAAAGGTATAAGCCCATTCTGGAATGATCTCAAGTTTGGTATCTTTGCACGACTCATGTAAAAGAGGGATTAAATTGCAAAAGGAGATAGTTGGCTTACACTCGCCACTTCACACAATACATTACATAAGCAAAACATCATTCAAAACATCACAACCCGACTACGGGCGAAGATCCAAAAGAAAGATACCAAAACAACATAAAGCCACAGGTCAAGATCGAATCCTAGTAGAAACCACTACTGATCGTCCAAACGTCTCAAGCATACGGCCACACTCATCATCGAACTCCCCGCAAAGCTCTGAACCAGCTCCTGCTTCATACTCGGCTGAACCTGCATCTGGTGTTGTAGTATCTGTGAGCCACGAGGACTCAGCAATCCCATAACCATGGGTATCAAGACTAGCGAAGCTTTGTGGGTAGGAAGAGGTAAAGTGGTGAGGTTGCAGCAGTGGCTAAGCATAATATGGTGGCTAACTTACGGGTACAAGAATAAGATGAGCATCTACGCAAACGGTCGCAAAAGTAGTGATCGCTAAAGATCCTGAACTACATACGAGTCAAACATAACCCCACCGTGTTCTCTTCTCAAAGTGAAAAGAGACAGTCACGGTTACTCACACAGTTGTGTGTTTTACTTCGGATCATCTGTCAAGTTTTCTACAACCGGACATTAACAAATTCCAATCTGCCACATAACCGCGGGCACGGCTTTCGAAAGATCATAACCCTGCAGGGGTGTCCCAACTTAGCCCAACACAAGCTCTCACGATTAGCTGAAGTGATAAATTTAATATCATCACCCCTTATCTTAGGGAAATCCGATCAGGCTCGGCTTCCCGGTGCAGAAGACATTTCGACAATGGTAAAACAAGTCCAGCAAGACCTCTCGGTGTGTCGACACCCTGATAGTAGCCGCGCGTATCTCGTCTCAGGCCACGACCGGATGGGTGAAGCTCCGGGAGCCAAACCTCGAGTTTCCCCGTGGTGGCCCCGCAGGCTCCCCGTTTGGGACCAACACCATCAGCACTGGCCCCCCTGCTATGTAGAAAGAATCCTCGGGTAGCGCTAACTCCCTATGCAAGTTAATTAATTAATTAAGTTGTTATTATGAGCAAATTAAAACCAATGTTGGGCCTTGCTGGAGGAGTTTTATTCAAAGTCGAACTGTCAAGGGGTCCCCATCCACCCATCGTGTAAGGAACGCAAAATCAAGGAACATATTGCCGGTTTATCAGCGCCTAAGGTGGCATGAGTGGAACAAAACACCGAGCAAAAGGCCAAGCCTTCCACCCATGCCCAGTATATAGGTGTGTTAATAATAATTATAGATATTGTGATATAACAACAACAAGTTACCTCCTGGAACAAACTTCATCTTCACCTGCAACTAGCAACGCTATAAGAGGGGCTGAGCAAGCAGGTAACATAGCCAAACAGTGGTTTTGCTAGGAAGGTTTCAAAGGTTAGAGGTTTCATGGCAACAAGGAGAGGCTGACATAAAAGATGGGTAGCGCGACATGTAACGATAGCATCGAGACACTAAGCATGGCAATGGTAGTAAAGGTATCCAAGGGTATGATCATCTTGCCTGGGATTCCGCAAGGGAGAAGAACGGATCCATGAAGTAGACGGAGCAACATAGTCGAGCGAATCCTCACAACTCCGGAACGAATCCGAAGCTAACAAGAGAAGCAACCGGAAAGAAGCAAACAACACGGTAAACACTCAATCATAAGCATGGCATACGATGCACAAACAAGTATGATGCATGTCCGGTTTAAATATGCATGTCATGACAAAGTGCACAAACAAGTACTACAAGTTAAGTGGAGCTCAATATGCAATGAGTTGAATATTGACAAAACACCACACTTTAATTATTTAATTGACTCTCGTTTATTTACAAGACAAGATTAAATGTTTGTTAGCATGGCAAGAGGTGAAGCAACAATAAACTACCTATCTAGTCATTTTTAAATGAGGCCGGAAGATAGCAACAACAAATCCGGAAAATCCCCATGAGCATGTTTAGTAATTATAAGCAAACAACAATTCACACATTTTTAATGTTGTTAACATGATGCGGATGACATGATCAAGTTTATACAATTTTTATTAAAAGTTAACATGAAAAATGATAAGGAGTATTTGTCACCGTGGTGGAAAGAAAGGGTACCACAGCAACGATCCGAAAATGATGCAACGGCAACATCTCGGTTCCGGTAACTCGTTGAGAGACCGGTGCAAAAGAAAAGGTGGCGGAGAGCGAGCGGAACAAGAAGAAAGGTGGGGTGATCCCGTTGCCGGGTTCCCATGAGTCGGTGTCGAGGCAACCGAGGAGCATGACAAAAGATGACACGTCCACGATGCACACAAGGGCAAACATCTCATACAACACATGCATTCGTCCACGGGGTCGTCTCGGTATACCTTCGTAGCGTGCGTTTTCGGGGCGGTTCGAGATCGTAGTGGAAGTAGTGGTACACGTTCGTAGAGGGAAGTAGTCGTTCCGTTATCGTGTCGTGGTACTTGTCGCGGCATCGGGCGCCTTCGGGGCGACGGTAGTGGAAGTAGTGGTTCACGGTCATCGTGGTCGTCGTTGACGTAGGGGTACACGTTCGTAGAGGTACTTGTGGTCTCGGCGACGGTAGTTGTACTCGTTCGGGCGTCGAGTTCGTAGATGTTCGGGTTTTTCGTAGATGTACTTGAGGCAACACCGGGTGTAGTCGTACACGGGTATTGTGTAGAGGTACTCGACGCGTCGATGAACTTGACGAGAAAATCTGCTGGACCAAAACAAAAATACGAGGTCGACGAAGAAGCACAGCAGCAGCAGGCTTAGCACGCCGGTGGCCGGAGCAGAGCCATGGAGGAGGCGCACGAAGGTTGGTGCGCTGGAGGTGGAGGCGCGACAGGGGAACGAGGCCCCGACCGGATGGTGCTGCGGCTCGGCACTGGTCGAAGGGAGGAAGTGCGGGGCGCTGCTGGTCGCTGTTGTGAGACGAGGACGGGCTTGGCGAGGAGATCGACCGGAGGGGCGGCCTGGACGACGCAGGGCCATGGCGCGAGAGGCGAAGGGCCTGCGCGGGGAGGGAGGCCGGCGCAGGGAGTCGTGTAGGAGCTCGGGGCGGACGGGGAGGAAGCCATGGCGCGTCCTCGATCCGGCAGCGGTGGCCGCGCTGGACGGCCGCGGAGGAGACTCTGGCGCGGTCCGGCGCTGGAGAGAAGGACGGCGTGGACGAAGGGGCTCGAGGGCGCTGCTGCTGCGTCGAGGGCCCGACCTTAGGCGCCTGAGACGCTCGAGAGGAGGGCAGCATGGGGAAATCGGGCGCTGGGGTGAGCGATTTAGCGAGGGAATCGGGGGCTCGGGGCGCTCGAGGGGAGAGCGAGGGGTCGAGAGGGAATCGGGGGCAGAGGCGATGGGGTTCGGGCATCGAAGGGAGGAAGCGGTGGAGTGCGGGATGAGAGGGGGAGCGAGGGAGCCTGGGGTCGGCCTAGGGTTAGGGGAGAGATGGGCCTTGGGCCAGCTGGAGGGAGTTGGGCCAGAGGCCAGATGGGGTGGGCCGGCTCGGGCCAGAAGGTGCGGCTGGGCTTCCAAGGGAGGCCTGGCCTAGGAGGAGAGGGAGGCCGGGCTGGGCTCTTTTCCTTTTTATCTCTTAAATAGAAATAATTAGAGAGGGTGCAAAAATAATTAAGAAAAGAGGCCAGAACAGAAAATAAAGGATGGAACATTTTTGTAAGGCTTTAAGGAATATTACCAAGCCAACAAAAATGGTTCCAACAAAATAGGGAAAAGCAAACTAAAATAATTAGCTTGCCTTAAGGAGTTTGAAAGGAGTCTATACTTTAGGAGGAGCCTCGATACAACGGAAAAATTAAAGACAAGGTTTGGAGGCAAGGAATAAGAAAGAGAAGGCATGGGGAAAATATGCAAGTGTGTTGGGTTATTTCGAAGCAATGGAATATTATTATAATAGCTCCCTAAAATATTGGGAGTATATGTTATAAAGAGAAGTCACACTTCCCTCGATTTAAATGGACCGAAGGTCCACACAATTTATTTAGGTTGAGATGCAAAAATTAATGACATGATGGCATGATGACATGATGCAATGCAAAAATAAATAACACAACACAAAAGAAACACACGGGAGACTTAGAACATCTGGAATCTTCTGGAATCTCCTGGGACGTCGGTCTTCGGGCGTCACAACTCTCCCACACTAACAGAGGATCTCGACCCGAGATCCTAGAGATGGCACCGGGTAAAAACGGAAGAGGAAGAGGTAAAACAAAGTTGCTTCTTTGACAGACGAGTGAAACCAAAGAACCTTGAGAGGTTGAACAAATTGAAGGAAAGAATAAAACAGAGAAGAACGAAGATGAAAACACTCCGTTAGAAAAGAGTAACAAGGAGCATTATGAGAACCTTGTAGGTTGAAAGACATGAAACAAGAGCTCACGGATGACAAAAGAATTCCAAAACCACTCCGGTTAACCAAGATTGAGAACGAATAAGAACGAAATAATTTGTACAGCACTCCGTCTGAAAATGGAAGGAATTAACATGAGCTAGCCAAGTTGGGAAGATACTTGATGAAAACAACAACACACAGCCTCCGGAACAATTGAAAGAATGGCACAAGGTTTAAGAAGGATTCATACAGCACTCCGGTTGAAAAGAGAGGCAAAACATGAAAAGATGAGAGAACTAGAATGTAGGTGACAACATTCCAGTTAAAAAGACAAGCAAGGGAGAATATGATCTTGACAAAACGAGATTATGGAACAAAGAGGGCAATATCACAATGCCTCTGGAATGAAAGAATAGCATATAAATCAACGAAAGAATGAATGGAGAATAAAATGACAACTTCTCCCACAAATGAAATGAAAAACATCCTTACGAAGAAGGGTTGAATGGAGTTGTTGGAAAAATCAACAACGAAAACGAATAAGCTTGATGTGGGCTTATGGAAAACATCTCAAAATTAAGAGGTGACAACCAGCCACTGACGGAAACATTTAATTGGATTGAGATCAACAAGGAGATGAAAACCTTAATTCACCGGAATGATAAATTAAGAACTTGGGTCATTTATGAGCACCTTAATTAGCAACAATCCTTAGGGAAAGATTTTAGATGAAATACAATCCAAGATAACTCCAACGAATAATTGAGAGGTTGGAAAGATCTCCTGAACAAAGAAAATGATGGGTTTAAATATCTCATTCTTGATAACTCGTGAATCATGAAACATGGAGGAAAATTATCAAGAATGACATAACACCACCTGAAAAGATAAGGTAGAAAGAATAGCACTTCAAAATGCAAGAAGAAGGAATATTTGAGCTCCTCCAACAGGAATCTTGATGAAGACTTCGAGGATGAATTAAAACATGATGGACCACCATGAAAACTCCGGTAATGAAAGTATGAGAAGTGAAAGATGAAAAGAATAAGATTCAAGGCATGTGATGAATTAGATGGAGCTTTGAAATGATATAATTGAAATAACTTGGAGCTCCGGAAAACAAGATGAAGAACTTAGAACCGAGAATATGATATGATGAACAAGCTCCAGACAAAAGAATTGAATCACCTTGAAGGAATAAGAATAAGAATTATGTCATGCATCTCCTTCACCAATTAAATTGATGACAACCAAAGGATTTGGCATACTACTTATTCTCGTTGGAAATAATTAAGAGAGATCTCGCACAAGCTTGGATAAATCTTCAACAAACCACCAGTAGGATTGCGAAAAGAACAAATGAATTAAAATGATAACAACGGAAGGGTAAACTTGAAAGAACCACCGTAAAAAATATGGAGACGAACGAAGAGACATCAATGAAGAATATTTGGAGGATGAAGTTGAAAACTGAGAACAAAGAAATATTCTAAAATGATGGCCTTCGGAGGATCACAAAGAAAAGAATTCATGAAATGCTTCGGATGGGTATGAAAAGAATTCCTCACAATCTGAACAATAATGAGGATGGCATGATGCTAGAACCACGAATCTTGGAAGAACGGATAAGGATTCAAGAGGAACTCGTCTTCGGGTCTTCAAATGTTGAGAGTGAAGACGAGAAATGCCATGAAGAATTATGAGATACTCCGGACGAATGACAAGAGGAAGGTGGAGCAAAAGATGGAAATAATTGAAAACAAGCTTGGAGAAGGCATGTGACTGATGGAAATCATTCTTATGTCACACTTGAAAGGAATTCTCCGGAAAACGAAGAGTCAGGTAAGATCCTGGAAAAGACCTGTGGGTTAGGGCCCACTCAAGGAAACCACCGTTGAAAAAATTTCTTAAGAGATATTACACCGGTTGAATTAAATGGCTTGAATGAGATAACAATCTCAAAATAGCTCGAAATGATTAAGAATGGAAACACGAATCTTCAGCACTCCGGATATGAATAGCAAGAGGAGAATGATTAATTGGAGCACCGGAATAAGAAAGCATTGTGAAATGAGGAAAAGGATAAGATCAACACCGAAATCTTGAATTAAATCCACCGGCAGAATTTGAGAACAAAAGAATGATGAACTTCGAGTTCTCGAGCATCTTCACGATAAATCACCGGATACGGACATTGTAGGAAAAGAATGAAGAAATATCACATGAATAAAATGGATACTTCATTTAAGAATTTCTGGCTCCGAGAGGAAGAAGGGTGGGAGGGCGGGGAAACAAAGACAACTTGAGATGAATGAAACAGACAAATCGTCAGATTTCTCAACGGCGTCCATACGGAATAACTTGAAGAGAAGGCACACCGATTGAAAAAGGATTTAACATGACCATCTTGATGATCAAGAAGGATTAGCACTCCCATAGAAATATGAGAACACCGATAAGGAAAGGTATGGAATCAACATTTGACATCGAAGCAACTCGAATACCAGAATCAAAACAAAAACAAGGATAGATATGTTTATGAAGAAGATTATGTTGCAACATATCTATCCGAACAGAGAATTGAACGAATCAATTCCGCAGGTACATCAACTTGTCGAGAAGCCACTTGGGAGAACAAAAGGTAAATAAAAGCAACAAGGAACAGATAGAACAAATACAAGATAGAAGCTTCGTTCGACATATTCGTGCTGAAAGCTCATGGAACGTGTTACAAAAGGGTTTTGCAATCCCCGGATCAGCATAGCCAAGGACCCTTTAAGATGCAACTCCCGATCGGAACAAGCCCATAAAACCACTTCACTCAATGTAGAACCCCGAACTTCATATCGTGCACTCGTTGGAAGAATGCCTAGAACTACTAGATGAACCCACCTATTAATTTCCGAAAGTTTCCAGTTATGCAATCAGGTGTTGGGGATACAGGGGAAGCACCGCGCACTCAACTCTAATCCTACATCCAGCTGTATCCATCCTTCAACACATAACCAGTTGTTCTCGGAAACCGTTTACCTCGGACCTTCAAAACGCATCCACTATACAAGCTATGGCAATACTCCCGAACTACCTCCCCAGTACTGGGTGATGTCGGGGTTATCTTGCCACTAACCGCATAGGAGAGTTTTCGATGTCGGCCGTCTTAAGTATTCTAGAACTGATGCGATATATTTGTGACGACAACACCTCGGAGCTCAACTCCCCGGGACACTGCCACAACCCCTAATGACAGGAGGCATCGAGAACAATGTTCTCGTCACAAAGACATCGGAACAATCCAAACAATACTCGCGAGATCCTAAAAAAAATTGTGCAATTTTTGAGAGTAGAAGAGACAAAAGTAATCGTCAGGAGTCCTCACCAGAGTGAAAAGAGATGAGGAGCAAAAGAAATCCTACTCTCCGATATACATATATAGGACTCAAAACATTTTAAGTGTGTGCCTAGACTCAACCGTCAACGATTCGATCAATCATTGGGGGCTTCTAGGTCGGAGAAGGCTCTGAATACCAACTTGTAATGCCCAGGATGGGACTATACCTCCTACGTGTCGAGGCATGACTTAAAGGTATAAGCCCATTCTGGAATGATCTCAAGTTTGGTATCTTTGCACGACTCATGTAAAAGAGGGATTAAATTGCAAAAGGAGATAGTTGGCTTACACTCGCCACTTCACACAATACATTACATAAGCAAAACATCATTCAAAACATCACAACCCGACTACGGGCGAAGATCCAAAAGAAAGATACCAAAACAACATAAAGCCACAGGTCAAGATCGAATCCTAGTAGAAACCACTACTGATCGTCGAAACGTCTCAAGCATACGGCCACACTCATCATCGAGCTCCCAGCGAAGCTCTGAACCAGCTCCTGCTTCATACTCGGCTGAACCTGCATCTGGTGTTGTAGTATCTGTGAGCCACGAGGACTCAGCAATCCCATAACCATGGGTATCAAGACTAGCAAAGCTTTGTGGGTAGGAAGAGGTAAAGTGGTGAGGTTGCAGCAGCGGCTAAGCATAATATGGTGGCTAACTTACGAGTACAAGAATAGGATGAGCATCTACGCAAACGGTCGCAAAAGTAGTGATCGCTAAAGATCCTGAACTACATACGAGTCAAACATAACCCCACCGTGTTCTCTTCTCAAAGTGAAAAGAGACAGTCACGGTTACTCACACAGTTGTGTGTTTTACTTCGGATCATCTGTCATGTTTTCTACAACCGGACATTAACAAATTCCAATATGCCACATAACCACGGGCACGGCTTTCGAAAGATCATAACCCTGCAGGGGTGTCCCAACTTAGCCCATCACAAGATCTCACGATTAGCTGAAGTGATAAATTTAATATCATCACCCCTTGTCTTAGGGAAATCTGATCAGGCTCGGCTTCCCGGTGCAGAAGACATTTCGACAATGGTAAAACAAGTCCAGCAAGACCTCCCGGTGTGTCGACACCCTGATAGTAGCCGCGCGTATCTCATCTCAGGCCACGACCGGATGGGTGAAGCTACGGGAGCCAAACCTCGATTTTCCCCGTGGTGGCCCCGCAGGCTCCCCGTTTGGGACCAACACCATCAGCACTGGCCCCCCTGCTATGTAGAAAGAATCCTCGGGTAGCGCTAACTCCCTATGCAATTTAATTAATTAATTAAGTTGTTATTATGAGCAAATTAAAACCAATGTTGGGCCTTGCTGGAGGAGTTTTATTCAAAGTCGAACTGTCAAGGGGTCCCCATCCACCCATCGTGTAAGGAATGCAAAATCAAGGAACATAATGCCGGTTTATCGGCGCCTAAGGTGGCATGAGTGGAACAAAACACCGAGCAAAAGGCCAAGCCTTCCACCCATGCCCAGTATATAGGTGTGTTAATAATAATTATAGATATTGTGATATAACAACAACAAGTTCCCTCCTGGAACAAACTTCATCTTCACCTGCAACTAGCAACGCTATAAGAGGGGCTGAGCAAGCGGGTAACATAGCCAAACAGTGGTTTTGCTAGGAAGGTTTCAAAGGTTAGAGGTTTCATGGCAACAAGGAGAGGCTGACATAAAATATGGGTAGCGCGACATGTAACGATAACATCGAGACACTAAGCATGGCAATGGTAGTAAAGGTATCCAAGGGTATGATCATCTTGCCTGGGATTCCGCAAGGGAGAAGAACGGATCCATGAAGTAGACGGAGCAACATAGTCGAGCGAATCCTCACAACTCCCGAACGAATCCGAAGCTAACAAGAGAAGCAACCGGAAAGAAGCAAACAACACGGTAAACACTCAATCATAAGCATGGCATACGATGCACAAACAAGTATGATGCATGTCCGGTTTAAATATGCATGTCATGACAAAGTGCACAAACAAGTACTATAAGTTAACTGGAGCTCAATATGCAACGAGTTGCATATTGACGAAACACCACATTTTAATTATTTAATTGACTCTCGTTTATTTACAAGACAAGATTAAATGTTTGTTAGCATGGCAAGAGGTGAAGCAACAATAAACTACCTATCTAGTCATTTTTAAATGAGGCCGAAAGATAGCAACAACAAATCCGGAAAATCCCCATGAGCATGTTTAGTAATTATAAGCAAACAACAATTCACACATTTTTAATGTTGTTAACATGATGCGGATGACATGATCAAGTTTATGCAATTTTTATTAAAAGTTAACATGAAAAATGATAAGGAGTATTTGTCACCGTGGTGGAAAGAAAGGGTGCCACGGCAACGATCCGAAAATGATGCAACGGCAACATCTCGGTTCCGGTAACTCGTTGAGAGACCGTGCAAAAGAAAAGGTGGCGGAGAGCGAGCGGAACAAGAAGAAAGGTGGGGTGATCCCGTTGCCGGGTTCCCACGAGTCGGTGTCGAGGCAACCGAGGAGCATGACAAAAGATGACACGGCCACGATGCACACAAGGGCAAACATCTCATACAACACATGCATTCGTCCACGGGGTCGTCTCGGTATACCTTCGAAGCGTGCGTTTTCAGGGCGGCTCGAGATCGTAGTGGAAGTAGTGATACACGTTCGTAGAGGGAAGTAGTCGTTCCGTTATCGTGTCATGGTACTTGTCGCGGCATCGGGCGCCTTCGGGGCGACGGTAGTGGAAGTAGTGGTTCACGGTCATCGTGGTCGTCGTTGACGTAGGGGTACACGTTCGTAGAGGTACTTGCGGTCTCGGCGACGGTAGTTGTACTCGTTCGGGCGTCGAGTTCGTAGATGTTCGGGTTTTTCGTAGATGTACTTGAGGCAACACCGGGTGTAGTCGTACACGGGTATTGTGTAGAGGTACTCGACGCGTCGATGAACTTGACGAGAAAATCTGCTGGACCAAAACAATAATACGAGGCCGACGAAGAAGCACAGCAGCAGCAGGCTTAGCGCACCGGTGGCCGGAGCAGAGCCATGGAGGAGGCGCACGGAGGTTGGTGCGCTGGAGGTGGAGGCGCGACAGGGGAATGAGGCCCCGACCGGATGGTGCTGCGGCTCGGCGCTGGTCGAAGGGAGGAAGTGCGGGGCGCTGCTGGTCGCTATTGTGAGACGAGGACGGGCTTGGCGAGGAGATCGACCGGAGGGGCGGCCTGGACGACGCAGGGCCATGGCGCGAGAGGCGAAGGGCCTGCGCGGGGAGGGAGGCCAGCGCGGGGAGTCGTGTAGGAGCTCGGGGCGGACGGGGAGGAAGCCATGGCGCGTCCTCGATCCGGCAGCGGTGGCCGCGCTGGACGGCCGCGGAGGAGACTCTTGCGCGGTCCGACGCTGGAGAGAAGGACGGCGCGGACGAAGTGGCTCGAGGGCACTGCTGCTGCGTCGGGGGGCCGACCTTAGGCGCCTGAGACGCTCGAGAGGAGGGCAGCACGGGGAAATCGGGCGCTGGGGCGAGCGATTTAGCGAGGGAATCTGGGGCTCGGGGCGCTCGAGGGGAGAGCGAGGGGTTGAGAGGGAATCGGGGGCAGAGGCGATGGGGTTCGGGCATCGAAGGGAGGAAGCGGCGGAGTGCGGGATGAGAGGGGGAGCGAGGGAGCCTGGGGTCGGCCTAGGGTTAGGGGAGAGATGGGCCTTGGGCCAGCTGGAGGGAGTTGGGCCGGAGGCCAGATGGGGTGGGCCGGCTCGGGCCAGAAGGTGCGGCTGGGCTTCCAAGGGAGGCCTGGCCTAGGAGGAGAGGGAGGCCGGGCTGGGCTCTCTTCCTTTTTATCTCTTAAACAGAAATAATTAGAGAGAGTGCAAAAATAATTAAGAAAAGAGGCCAAAACAGAAAATAAAGGATGGAACATTTTTGTAAGGCTTTAAGGAATATTACCAAGCCAACAAAAATGGTTCCAACAAACTAGGGAAAAGCAAACTAAAATAATTAGCTTGCCTTAAGGAATTTGAAAGGAGTCTAGACTTTAGGAGGAGCCTCGATACAACGGAAAAATTAAAGACAAGGTTTGGAGGCAAGGAATAAGAAAGAGAAGGCATGGGGAAAATATGCAAGTGTGTTGGGTTATTCCGAAGCAATGGAATATTATTATAATAGATCCCTAAAATATTGGGAGTATATGTTATAAAGAGAAGTCACACTTCCCTCGATTTAAATGGACCGAAGGTCCACACAATTTATTTAGGTTGAGATGCAAAAATTAATGACATGATGGCATGATGACATGATGCAATGCAAAAATAAATAACACAGCACAAAAGAAACACACGGGAGACTCGGAACATCTGGAATCTTCTGGAATCTCCTGGGACGTCGGTCTTCGGGCGTCACATGATCCCTTTGAGCCTGGGTGGCGGTCCAAAAGAAAAACAGGCAATCACTGGAATACCCAGATGCCTCAATCCACCCAGATGTGTATTAATGTTGCCACCTTAAGTTGAACCATTAATTTAACAAACTCACATTTGTCACGGATTTCGCTCACCCAATCCACGTCTACGAGCATAGCATGCCCTAACAGCAAACGTAGAAGTAACTCCCAAAGGTTTGAATGTAATGCAGGTAATAGGTACTACCTCAATCTACTTCCCAATCCCACAAGTTAATTGATCCTACTCATGCAATGTGTGAGGGTTTGACTAATGCAATGAAAACTGGGTAATTGGAAAGCATGATCAAAGTGTGAACTTGCCTGCAATGTTGATGAAGACGATTCGCACTCAAAACTCTTGATAGATCTACTCGTCACACTCTGGTCAATCTATCGTAAGCAAGCAATAGTAACCACACATAAGCAATCACTCAGAAAGATCAGATAGAGCGAATAAACACTTTGGAAAACTTTCGAAACACACGAATGACTCTTGAAACACAAAACAATTTCCAACAGTACCAAAATTATGTGAATTTGGCCTTATCAGAAAGTTTAGGTCAAGAGCTTCGATTTGCAAAAAGAATCAACTAAAACGGAGTTACGAAACTCAAGTTATGATCAAACGAAGTTCAAATCTAAAACTAGTTGAATTCAAATTTTAAAATTTTCAAAAACATGTTGAAGTTCTATTACTGGAAAGAGGGCTTCGTAACGAAGACGTGGGCGTTGGTTTCGTTGGATTTGGACCAACAGGTAAAAAGATATGGCCGTTTGAAGTTTAGGTGCTAATCTGTAAAAAAAAATTACACACAGGTCCCTGGCCGAAACTAAACAGAAAAAGAAAAAACTAAAGAGCGAACGTTCGTTTTCTAGTCCTAACGGGTGAACGTTCACTATATAACTACCCTAAAAAAAATCTAGATCTAGGGTTTTGAAAATAAACCGATCTGGTTTTTAGAAGAAAACCTAACTAAAAGAAACAAAAAAACCGTGCGGGTTTACCGTGGCGGTTCGGGCTTCGGGTCCGATCGGACCAGCGGGTCGGAGTTGGAGCGGACTCCGGCCGGCGGCGTGGCTCCGGCGATCCTCCGGCTCGGCGGAGTGGAGGGGCAGGGCGACGGAGGCTTAGCGGCGGCGCGGTGCGGTGCAGCTGCGGGGCGCGGCGCGTGCGGTGGCGAGGAGCAGCGGCGGCGGCGGTTGTTGGCAGCGGCGGCGGCGGCTGTTGTGCGCGGCGGCGGCGCGATGCAAGGGGAGCAGCGGTGGCGGGGCTTGGCCTTAAATAGGCGGAGAGGGGCGGGAGTGCCTTGTGGAAGGGGGCAAGGGAGGCGGTGGACTCCGGGAGGCGTGCGCGGCGCGGACGCCGAGGTGGCGGCGGTGTTCGTCGTCCGCACGGGGACGGAGATGGTGGCGAGCTGGGCTGGGCCCGGCTGGAGCTGGGCCGGCCCAGTCGGCGAGGGAGCATTTTTTTTAAACATTTTTTTAACAAACAGAAATACTAAAGAACAAAATAAAATAAATAAACTATAGGCATATAATATATCAAAAGTTGCAGAAATATAAGCCCTACAACATGAACATTTTACTACTGTCAAATAAAATGTCCACAAAATCTAATAAATAAAAAGGTCCTACTGCTGCAAATAAAATCCAATAAAAATCACTTTAAAATACCAAAAGAATTCAAATTCATTTATCTCCAATTTTCTGCTGTAGGGAATCATGTTACCCTATTTTCCATGTAATTTATTTTTGGAGAAAAATAATTTGAATAAAAACCAAATAACTCAATATTTGAAATTGAGTTGCAAAAAGTTTCAGAAAAACCTCCAACTCATGTTTCCTATAATTTGAAGAAGTCATTTTATCTTCTCTCGGGAAAATCATTGAGTTGCTTAAAGTCTCTGAATTCGAGAATATTTCGAGGATGAAATTCCAAAATCCTTTCAAGCCCTTTATCATTTAAAATAAATGGAAGAAGTCATATTATCTTCACTCTAGGGTTTTGTGTTGAAAAGAATTTTGAATTCCCTCGGAGATCAAAATGCAAAGTGAAAGTTTTGGGAAAGTCATTTTATTCCCTCTCATTTAACTTTCAAAAGTTTCAAATTTCACTCAATTTCACTCAGCACATCAAACAGCAATCAAATCTATCTATTTATTATAACATTCCAAAATTTAGAATTTTGGGATGTTACATCCTCTTCCACATGTCGGCCCTGAGCCAGTTTCCAAATTGAGTCCTGACTCCCTTTCCTAACTTGATGGAACAATCCTTCTGCCCATGGCCCATAATCCCGCATGTGTAACAAAAATTGGGCAGGTACTCATATTCGAACCGACACCACAATCTTTCTTCTTCCTCCTAGATACGTTGGAGACGTATCAACATCCCCAAGCTTAACTCCTACTCGTCCTGGAGTAGGTAAGTGACAAAACCAGAATTTTTGATGTGGAGTGATGTTTATCAAGTCATATCATATTCTTTTCTTTATAGCATGGACATTTGGACTTTGATATGGTTCAAAGCAATAGTATAGTTTTGACATAATAATTTAGATACTCAAGCATATCAACAATCAAGTATGTCTTTCAAAATATCAATGCTAAAATAATTTATCCCTAGCTCATTATGCTCTATCATTGATCCATTCATGAAACACACTCGCATATTAGTTACATCCAATGCTCAAGTACGATCATAATGTTTCCTAGTTGGTGCTTGTAAGAGAAGATGGAGACTCAAATTCAAAAATAAAAATTGTATAAGTAAAAGAAAGGCCCTTCGCAGAGGGAAGTAGGGATTTGTAGAGGTGCCAGAGCTCAAAGCTTAAATTGAGAGATAATTTTTTTGGGAGGTATACTTTTCCCACCAACGCCAACGACTTGAGGTTCCCAACACTTTCAATGCTAGATATATCATAAGCGGTTCCCAAACAGAAAATAAAGTTTATTCCTTTTCCACCAAACTTTCACAAGCCATGGCTAGCCGAATCCACGGTTGCCTTCCATACCAATACTTTCCAAGGAATTTATTATTTGACAACATAAAATATATTTTTTTCATTTCGGGACTGGGCATCCCTAATACCTTTGATGTACTCTCGTGCAATGACAAGTGAATAAACACTCATTGTGAGAATAACACATCCAGCATGGAAAGTATTAGCCACCCCTCACCGCCTCGCGAGCAGTACAGGCACACAAAAGGGAAATTTATTTTGAAAATTAGAGATGGCACATACAAATTTGCTTAGAACGAGAAGTAGATACTACATATAGGTAGATATGGTGGACTCATATGGCAAAACCGAGATAAAGGATTTTGGATGCACAAGTAGAGATCATACTTAGTGCAAAATGAAGGCTAGCAAAAGACTGGGAAGCGACCAACCATGAAACAAATAATCTTGTAAGCGAACATTGAGCATAAATAACGCCGAATAATGCACCAACAAGTAGGATATAATTTCATTGCATAATTATTGACTTTTGTGCTTGCATAGGAAATCACAAACTTTAACACTAGTATTCTTACTAAAGCACAATTACTCATCAACATAACTCACATATCATATCATCATGTCTCGAAAATATTGCAAGGAATCAAGTTATTTTGTCCAATGATCTTCATGACATTCTCTTGCTTTATACTTCTTGGATATCTATCACTTTGGGACTAATTTTCATGTGTTGCTTTTCATAAGCTCAAACAAATATAAGTGAAGATCATAAGCATAACAATTTTATTACTTCTCTCAAAATAATATAAGTGAAGCAAGAGAGTAGTTCTTTAAATTTTTAGTAACTCTCAAAAAAATCTAAGTGAATCAAGAGATTATTTCTTCAAAAATACTAAGCACACCATGCCCAAAAAGATATAAGTGAAGCACTAGAGCAAGTCCTAGCTCATAAAATTTTAAGTGAAGCATAGAGAGCTATTCTAGCAAGTCATGGCATAATTTTGGCTCTCTCAAATCGGTGTGTACAGCAAGGATTGATGACTTACAAATCAAAGCAAAACAAGCAAAGACTCATATCATACAAGACGCTCCAAGCAAAACACATAACATGTGATGAATAAAAATATAGTTTCGAGTGAAATACCGATAGTTGTTGGAAGAAAGCGGGGATGCCACTCGGGGGGCATCCCCAAGCTTAGTTGGTTGCTAATCATTGGATTGATATCTTGGGATGCCGAGGAATCCCCAAGATTAGGCTCTTACATCCTTCCTTCATCCATGGTAAGATAACCCAAAACTTGAAAAGTTCAATCACACAAAACTTCAACAAAACCTTCGTGAGATCCGTTAGTGTAAGAAAGCAAAGCACTATTATAAGTACTGTGTCAAACCAATTCATATTTTGTTTTTGTATTATATCTATTGTATTCCAACTTTTCTATGGCAAAAACTCATCAAAGAAAACCATAGAGCCATCAAAATAAGCACACAACAGGGAGAAAACAAAATCTGTCAAAACAGAACAGTCTGTAGTAATCTGGAAGTTTTGAAAACTTCTGGACCTCTAAAAATCTTGAAAAACATAGTGCCATGTGAGAAATTTGTATATTAATCTTCTTCAAAAAGAATCAACTAAAAATCACTTTTCTGTTAAAAATGAGATTTTTTTTCTCGTGAGCGCAAAGATTCTTTTCCAGCAAGATGAAACAACTATCACCCAAGAAGATCCTATCGGTTCTACTTGGCACAAACACTAATTAAAACACAAAAATACCAGTAGCATAATTGTGTAAATACTCAAGAACAGCAAGCAAAAAGCAAAAATAAATTTTATTCATTGGGTTGCCTCCCAACAAGCGCTATTGTTTTACGCCCTTAGCTAGGCATAATACCAAGATTTCAAGTATTGTCATCCTTGTTGGATGTTCCATAAGTTGCCCTCATTATAGATTCATAAGGAAATTTGATCTTGGTTATAGGGAAGTATTCTATGCCCTTTCTCAAGGGAAATTGAAATTTAATATTCCCTTCTTTCATGACAATCACCACGCCAATAGTGCGCAAAAATGGTCTACCAAATATAATTGGGCAAGACGGATTGCAATCGATATCAAGAACAATAAAGTCTATAGGTACATAGTTACTATTTGAAAGAACAAGAACATCATTGATCCTTCCCAAAGGCTTTTCAATAGTAGAATCCGCCAAATGCAAATTAAGAGAGCAATCTTCAATATTGGTAAGACCAAGAACATCGCAAAGAGATTTCAGATTAGTGGAAACACTAGCACCCAAATCACACAAAGCAAAACACTCATAATTTATAATTTTGATTTTGATGGTAGGCTCCCATTCATCATGCAACTTTCTCGGAATTGAAACTTCTAATTCCAACTTTTGTTCAAAAGATTTTATCATAGCATCAACAATATGTTTAGTAAAAGCTTTATTTTGTTCATAAGCATGGGGTGAATTAATCATGGATTGTGACAAAGAAATACAATCAATCAAGGACAAACCATCATAATTAAAGTCTTTGTAATCCAAAATAGTGGGTGCATCACTAGTTAAAGTCTTGACCTCTCCAAAACCACTTTTGTGAAAAATTTCAACAAGATTTTCACCCTCCGAAATATTGGGATACCTTCTACCTAAAGTTGACTCTTCTTCAGTCCCTTTATCATCAGGTTGAACTTTACTAAACAAAGAATCAATGGAAGAAACACCAATCATTTTATTGTCTTCATCATTTTTGTGAAAGCAATCACTAGAAAATGCCTTTTCTAAAAATTCTCGTTTAGCTCTAAGCATGGCGATTCTTTTTTTACTTTCATCCATAGAAACATAAAGAGCTTTAATTGATTCTTCAACTTTAGGCACACACAAATTTTCAACTTGAGATTTCCCACATCATGAGAAATCCTATCAATACTCCTAGACATATCATCGATCTTATTCAATTTTTCTTCTATGGAAGCATTGAAAACCTTTTGAGTATTGATAAATTCTTAATATTAATCTCTAGATTAGAGGTATTCCTATTATTATTTCCAAAGGAATTACCATAATTATTAGAGGAATTACTAGGAAAAGGCCTAGGATTAAAATTACCTCTATAAGCATTGTTATTAAAATTATTTCTAGAGATAAAGTTCACATATATAGCATCACTAGTTTTCTCAATCAAGGTAGACAAAGGCATATGATTAGGATCAATAAGAGCACTTTTACTAGCAACCATTTTCAAAAGAGCATCAACTTTTTCATTCAAAGAATCAATCTCAACCACATTAATCTTTTTGCTTGTCGGCACCCTTTCGGTATGCCATTGCGAATAATTCGCCATAATATTATCAAGCAATTTGGTGGCTTCACCCAAAGTAATTTTCATAAAAGTGCCACCAGCGGAGGAATCCAAAAGATTTCGAGAGACAAAATTCAATCCTGCGTAAAAAATTGTATGATCATCCAAAGATTTAACCCATGAGTTGGGCAATTCCTCAGCATCATTTTCATCCTTTCCCAAGATTATGCAACATGCTCATGTTCAAGTTGCTTGAAATTCATGATTTGGGTTCTAAGGGATATAATTTTTGCGGGCGGAAAGTATTTAGTGATAAAAGCATTTGCATTTGTTCCAAGAATCAATGCTATTGCGAGGTAAAGAAGAAAACCAAATTTTTGCGTGATCTCGCAAAGAAAACAGAAACAATTTCAATTTCACAATATCATTGTCCACATCTCTTTTATTTTGCATATCGCATAATTCCACAAAGGTACTGAGATGGGACGCGACATCCTCATTAGGAGTGCCGGAAAATTGATGTTTCATGATAAGATTCAACAAAGCAGTATTAATATCACAAGTCTCCGCACTAGTGACGGGAGGAGCAATCGGAGTGCCAATAAAATCATTGTTGTTGGTATTGGAAAAATCACACAACTTAGTGTTCTCTTGCGTCATTTTTGAGCAATTGTAAACAAGAACACAAGTGGTGATAGATCCGACCGGAAAAATGGCAAACGGAAAAGGAGGGCAAATAAAATGGCAAATATTTGTGAAGTGGGGGAGAGGAAAATGAGAGGAAAATGGCAAATAATGTAAATTTCAAGGAGATGAGATTTGTGATTAGGAACCTGGTATATGTTGAAGATCCTCCCTAGTAACGGCACCAGAAATTCCTTTCGATGTCGCTTAAAGCTACGGCGGTTTTCCCCGAAGAGGAAGGGATGATGCAGCACAACGGCGGTAGGTATTTCCCTCAGATGTGAAACCAAGGTTATCGAACCAATAGGAGAACCAAGCTACACAACGTAAACAACACATGCACACAAATAACAACACCTCACAACCCGACGTGTTAAAGGGGTTGTCAATCCCTTTCGGGTTACAAACATGAGAGAGATATAAATATTGGTAGATTGGTTAATAAATAAGATAAATTGCAGGAAGGTATTTTTGGGTTTCTGGTTTAGTAGATCTGAAAATAAAATCAAAGGCAAATAGATTGCAAAGGCAAATATGTGAGAAAGAAGACCCGGGGGCCGTAGGTTTCACCAGTGGCTTCTCTCGAGAAAAATAGCAACGGTGGGTGAAAAAATTACTGTTGGGCAATTGATAGAACTTCAAATAATCATGACGATATCCAGGCAATGATCATTACATAGGCATCACGTCCAAGATTAGTAGACCGACTCCTGCCTGCATCTACTACTATTACTCCACACATCGACCGCTATCCAGCATGCATATAGTGTATTAAGTTCATGGGAAAACGGAGTAATGCATTAAGAATGATGACATGATGTAGACAAGATCCGTATATCTATGGCGTTAGTTATGAATCTCGTCGTTTTATCTTTAGTAGCAATGATACATACGTGTCGGTTCCCCTTCTGTAACTGGGATCAAGCACCGTAAGATCGAACCCACTACTGGGCACCTCTTCCCATTGCAACATAAATAGATCAAGTTGGCCAAACAAAACCCAATATCAGAGAAGAAGTACGAGGCTATAAGGAATCATGCATGTAAGAGATCAAAGAACTCAAATAACTTTCATGGATATAGAAAGATAGATCTGATCATAAACTCAAAGTTCATCAGATCCCAACAAACGCACCACAAAAAGAGTTACATCATATGGATCTCCAAGAGACCATTTTATTGAGAATCAAAAGAGAGAGAGGAAGCCATCTAGCTACTAACTATGGACCCGAAGGTCTACAAGGAACTACTCACGCATCATCGGAGAGGCACCAATGGAAGTGGTGAACCCCTCCGTGATGGTGTCTAGATTGGATCTGGTGTTTCTGGACTCTGCGGCAGCTGGATGAATATTTCGTCGACTCTCCTAGGGTTTCTGAAATATTTGGTATTTATAGAGCAAATAGGCGGTCCGGGGGCACCCGAGGTGGGCACGCCTGGGCCTCGTGGCATGCCCTGGTGGGTTGTCCCCTCCTCGGGACTCCCCTAGGTGCCACCAGGGCCCAATGTCTTCCTTCTGGCCCGGAAAAAATCACAAAAATAGTTTCGCGGTGTTTGGGCTCCGTTTGTTATTGATTTCCTGCGATGTCAAAAACATGCAGAAAACAACAACTTGCACTTGGTAGTATGTCAATAGGTTAGTACCAAAAAATGATATAAAATGACTAGTTGTAAAATATCCAAGAATGATAATATAACAACATTGAACAATCAAAAATTATAGATACATTGGAGACGTATCACCGTCAATGTTCATCTTCTTCATTTGCTTCTGTATCTTCTGATCCTCCTCATAATCTAGGCTAAACCCCCTCATAATACTCTTATGTATATTCATCCCTATTTTAACTCTCAGGAATTTTCCTATCGCCCTTCCATCCACCCCTACGCCCGCCTCGACAAATTTGCCAATGATGTTACCTGATGGTCTCCAAGTGCAGGGAATCATCGTAGCAATTCCCAATGGTGGAAGTGATAAGTATGGAGTGTCGAACCCACAAGGAGCTAAATGGAAGATCAATATTCTCTCAAGTCCTATCTGCCACTGATACGACTCTATGTACACCGAACGTTTGCTTCCAACTAGAAACAAGAAATAAAACTACGTTGTGGGTATGAAGAGGATAACTTTGCATGATATCGGAGAGCTAAAATATAAAAGTAGGTGATGTTATCATAAAGTCGGAATTTATTACTAAATATTATAAATAGCGGGTGTGGAATAATGATGGATCGGTGTGCGGAATTGTCCTAGGCAATTGTTAACAAGACCGGTAGTCGTCATTGCAATTTCATATGAGGGAGAGGCATAAGCTAACATAGTTTCTCTTCTTGGATCATATGCACTTATGATTGGAACTCTAGCAAGCATCCGCAACTACTAAAGATCATTAAGGTAAAACCCAACCATAGCATTAAAGCATCAAGTCCCCTTTATCCCATACGCAACAACCCCCTTACTCGGGTTTATGCTTCTGTCACTCAAGCAACCCACTATAAGTGAATCATGAACGTATTGCAACACCCTACAGCGGGAATCCCTCGCGCTTGCACAACACGGAGGGCACCATAGGACAGCACCAAAATAAAACATACAACTCGTACCAATCTAGATCATCAATCAACCCAAAGACAAAGGATATGTACTCAAAACATCATAGGATGGCAACACATTATTGGATCATAATATGTGGCATAAAGCACCATGTTCAAGTAGGGATTACAGCGGGGTGCGGGAGAGTGGACCACGTAAAAGAGATGAGGATGGTGATGATGATAGTGATGTTGATGAAGACGATCACCGCGGCGATGATTCCCCTCCCGATGGCACTCCGGCGCCACCGAGAGAGAGGAGGAGAGGTTATCAACCTTGTGCTTCCTCCTCCATGGCCTCCCCCCTACATGGGGAGAGGTTCTCCCTCTGGTCCTTGGCCTTCATGGCGAAGATGGCCCCTCCGGGATCCTCCTCCATGGCCTCCGGTGATGATGGCCCCCTCCGGCAGGGTGCCAGAGAGGGCCTAGATTGATTTCTCGTGGTTATAGAGGCTTGCGGTGGCGGAACTTCAAATCTAGGTTATTTTCTGGAGGTTTCTGTATTTATAGGAATTTTTGGCGTCGGTCTCATGTCCGGGGGGTCTCCGAGTCGTCCACGAGATAGGAGGGCGAGCCCGGGGGGTAGGGCGCGCCCCCCACCCTCGTGGACAGCCCGGGACTCTTCTGGCCCAACTCTTTTACTCCAGGGGCTTCTTTTGGTCCATAAAAAATCATCAAAAATTGACACATCAATTGGACTCCGTTTGGTATTCCTTTTCTATAAACTAAAAAACAAGGAAAAAACAGAAACTAGCGTTGGGTGCTAGGTTAATAGGTTAGTCCCAAAAATCATATAAAATAGCATATAAATGTATATAAACCATCTAAGATGGATAATATAATAGCATGAATACTTTATAAATTATAGATACGTTGGAGACGTATCAGCATACCCAAGCTTAATTCCTGCTCGTCCTTGAGTAGGTAAATGATAAAAGAAATAATTTATGAAGTGTGAATGCTAGCAGGTGCACAAGTTTGATCAATGATAATTTCAATCAGCTTTTCTTAGCATCATTATATGTCATAACAGTAGCTCATCTCATAAAACTTTTCATGATCAAGTAACAAGCTATTGACATGTTAAAGTATAGATCATAAACTTTCTTGAAAACTAACAAATAGTGCTCTTAGTCATCAAACAATTGCAATTCATCTTATTTTTGGGAAGGGTTTATGTAAGAGCTTTGATTCAGCAAACTCCACATACTCAACTATCATTTAATATTTCACAATTGCTAACACTCATGTGATATTTGTGGGTTCAAAGTTTTAATCGGACACAGAGAAAGAAAGGGGCTTATAGTTTCGCCTCCCAACCTGATCACCATGACTCTTGTATAAGGGTAGAAGATAAAAGTAAAAGATAGGCCCTTCGCAGAGGGAAGCAGAGGTTGTCATGTGCTTTTATGGTTGGATGCACAAATTCTTAATGCAAAATAATGTCACTTTATATTGCCGCTTGTGATAAAGACCTTTATTATGCAGTCCATCACTTTTATTTCTTCCCTATCACAAGTTCGTATAAAGCTTATTTTCTTCGCACTAATAGATCATACATATTTAGAAAGCAATTTTTATTGCATGCACCAATGAGAACTTACTTGAAGGATCTTACTCAATCCTTACGTAGGTATGATGGACTCTCATGGCAAAACTGGTTTAAGGGATGTTTGGAAGCACAAGTAGTATTTCTACTTGGTGCAAAGAATTTGGCTAGCATGAGAGGGAAAGGCAAGCCCAACATGTTGGATGATCCAAGACAATATAACGTTTCGGATATAGGAAACCATAACCCATTAAGTTGTCTTCCTTGTCCAACATCAAACTTTTAGCATGTCATATTTTAATGAGTGCTCACAATTACAAAAGATGTCCAAGATAGTACATTTATATGTAAAATCTCTCTTCCTTCAATATTCTTTCATGAATTGTTCAAGTGACCAATTCTGCGTTTGCTAACTTTCAATAAGTTTA
This sequence comes from Secale cereale, assembly GCA_902687465.1. Classification (NCBI taxonomy): domain Eukaryota; kingdom Viridiplantae; phylum Streptophyta; class Magnoliopsida; order Poales; family Poaceae; genus Secale; species Secale cereale. Next base: position 578,803,034 of record LR738712.1, read on the forward strand.
CTACCTATACTTATTCTGTGTGAAGTCATTACTCCCCATGGTATAAGCATATAAAACATATATAAATTCAAATTTATGATATTCAATTCATTCAACTATTTACTCATAGGATGTACGTGAAGCACGTGAGTAAATGACAAACTACTCCAAAAGATATAAGTGAAGGACACTGAGTAGTCAAATAATTAACTAGCCATGGGAGGATTCTTTTTCATTCAAGATTTCAGATCCAATGATTTTATTCAAACAACAAGTAAAATTGAAAATACGCTCCAAGCAAAACACATACCATGTGATGAATAAAAATATAGCTCCGAGTAAGGTATACCGATATTTTTGAAGACGAAAGAGGGGATGCCTTCCGGGGCATCCCCAAGCTTAGGCGCTTGTGTCTTCCTTGAATAATACCTTGGGGTGCCTTGGGAATCCCCAAGCTTAGGGTCTTTCCACTCCTTATTCTCCTCATATCGATATCTCACCCAAATCTTGAAAACTTCAACCACACAAAACTTGACGTAACTTCGTGAGATAGGTTAGTATGATAAAGAGTAAACCATTCACTTTGGTACTGTAAAAGACAAGGTTCATAATTGTTCTCACACAATGCCTACTGTACCATATCATTTCTACAATTTATATTGAGAAATATAAGCCATAGAAACTAGAAAGCAAGCAAACTATGCAGTGAAAACAGAATCTGTCATAAACAGAACAGTCTGTAATGATCTGAACAACAACCATACTTCTGCTACTCTAAAAATTATGAAATAAATTGGTGGACGTGAGGAATTTGTCTATTAATCATCTTCAAAAAGAATCAACTCAAAAGCACTCTTCTTTAAAAAAAATGGCAGTTAATCCCGTGAGTGCAAAGTTTCTATTTTTTATAGCAAGATCATATTAACTTTCATCCAAGTCTTCCCAAAGGTCTTACTTGGCACTTTACTGAAACAAAAGCTATAAAACATGATTGCTACAGTAGCTTAATCATGTAAACACACAAAAACAGTAAGGGTAAATATTGGGTTGTCTCCCAACAAGCGCTTTTCTTTAATGCCTTTTAGCTAGGCATGATGATTTCAATGATGCTCACATAAAAGATAAGAATTGAAACATAAAGAGAGCATCATGAAGAATATGACTAGCATATTTAAATCTAACCCACTTCCTATGCCTAGGGATTTTGTGAGCACATAATTTATAGGAACAAGAATCAACTAGCATAGGAAGGCAAGACAAGTATAACTTCAAAACTTTAAGCACATAGAGAGGAAACTTGATATTATTGCAACTTCTACAAGCATGTATTACCCCCTCATAAAAAAATTCAGTAGCATCATGAATGGGTTCAACAATATAACCATCGCATAAAGAATTATTTTCATGATCTACAAGCATAGAAATTTTACTACTCTCCACACAAGCAAAATTCTTCTCATTCGGAATAGTGGGAGCAAACTCGAAATAGTGGAATCATTACTAACTAAAGTTGACACTCTTCCAAATCCAGTTTAGATGATAGTATTATTCATACTCCAAAAGATATAAGTGAAGTTCATGGAGTATTCTAGGATTAATATCGACTAGCAAATATCCAAGCTCAAAATATACAAGTGAAGCACACTAAGCATTCTATAAAACCGTACTCAAAAGATTTAAGTGAAGCACAAAGATCATTCTATAAGATCATACTCAAAAGATATAAGTGAAGCACATGAAGAATTATATAAATCAAGGAAGGGCTATCTCATACTAGATTGGTTCTTAAAGAAAAAAAAAGGAAAAACCCAAGGGACACAAATCATGTGAACAAAACAAACACCGAGGTATACCGATAATTGTTGAAGAAGAAAGATGGGATGCCAACCGGGGCATCCCCAAGCTTAGATGCTTAAGTATCCTTGAGATATTTACTTGGGGTGCCTTGGGAATCCCCAATCTTGAACTCTTGCCTCTCTTTATTCTTCTCATATTGATAGCTCCTCGATCTTCGAACACTTCATCCACCCAAAACTTTAACAAAAACTTAGTGAGATCCGTTAGTATAATAAAGCAAATCACTATCTTTAGGTACTGTTGAAAACATATTCCAATTTCATATTAGCACTTTATATACTGTATTCCAACTTCACCATGGTTCATAACCCCCGATACTACCCATAGATTCATCAAAATAAACGATCAACACAAAGAAAACAGAATCTGTCAAAAACAGGACAATCTGTAGTACTCTGGAAGTTTAGTAAACTTATGTAACTCTAAAAAATTCTAAAAAATATGACAACTTGAACAATTTGTACATAAGTAATGTGCAAAAAGTTTCAGACCCATTTGGCCTTCCAGCAAAAAATGTAAAATCTCGCGCTACAGCCGAAGTTTCTATTTTTTGTTCTGCACATAGAAAACAAGCAATCTAATCATCCTAAAACCAAAGCTTGGCACATTATTTTTATAATACAATGGATATATACAAGGGGATAATTATTTATAGAGAAACTTCCATGAAAAATTCTACATTGTTTCCTGAGCATGAACACAAGTGCTCAAGGTCGACCCTCACTTCTTCAATGCATAACTTTCCAATCACTTCTCTTTTTGAAAAACTTTTTAGGCATAAGAGGCAAGTAATTTTTTTTGTATTTTCATTCTTTTTTTTTTGTACGTTTCACCCAGAACTAAACAGAAACAAAAAGGAAAAACAAAATCTACTTAGTGAAGAAAGCAAACAAGCACACACGAGAATATCAACCCCACGCTATTGCTCCCCGGCAACGGCGCCAGAAAAGAGCTTGATGGTCCCCAAGTGCAGGGAATCATCGTAGCAATTCCCAATGGTGGAAGTGATAAGTATGGAGTGTCGAACCCACAAGGAGCTAAAGGTAAGACCAATATTCTCTCAAGTCCTATCTGCCACTGATACGACTGTACGCACACCAAACGTTTGCTTCCAACTAGAAATGAAAAATAAAACTACATTGTGGGTATGAAGAGGATATCTTTGCATGATATCGGAGAGCTAAAATATAAAAGTAGGTGTTGTTATCATAAAGTTAGAATATATTACTAAATATTATAAATAGCGAGTGTGGAATAATGATGGATCGGTGTGCGGAATTGTCCTAGGCAATTGTTAACAAGATCGGTAGTCATCATTGCAATTTCATATGAGGGAGAGGCATAAGTTAACATACTTTCTTTTCTTAGATCATATGCACTTATGATTGGAACTCTAACAAGCATCGGCAACTACTATGGATCATTAAGGTAAAACCCAACCATAGCATTAAAGCATCAAGTCCCCTTTATCCCATACGCAACAACCCCCTTACTCGGGTTTATGCTTCTGTCACTCAAGCAACCCACTATAAGTGAATCATGAACGTATTGCAACACCCTACAGCGGGAATCCCTCACACTTGCGCGACACGGAGGGCACCATAGGACAGCACCAAAATAAAACATACAACTCGTACCAATCTACATCATCAATCAACCCAAAGACAAAGGATATGTACTCAAAACATCATAGGATGCAAACACATTATTGGATCATAATATGTGGCATAAAGCACCACGTTCAAGTAGGGATTACAGCGGGGTGCGGGAGAGTGGACCGCGTAAAAGAGATGAGGATGGTGTTGTTGATGAAGACGATCACCGCGGCGATGATTCCCCTCCCGATGGCACTCCGGCACCACCGAGAGAGAGGAGGAGAGGTTATCCCCCTTGTGCTTCCTCCTCCATGGCCTCCCCCTACATGGGGAGAGGTTCTCCCTTGGCCCCTCCGGGATCCTCCTCCATGGCCTCCGGTGATGATGGCCCCCTCCGGCAGGGTGCCAGAGAGGGCCTAGATTGATTTCTCGTGGTTATAGAGGCTTGCGGTGGCGAAACTTCCGATCTAGGTTATTTTCTGGAGGTTTCTGTATTTATAGGAATTTTTGGCATCGGTCTCACGTCCAGGGGGTCTCCGAGTCGTCCCCGAGATAGGAGGGCGAGCCCGGGGGGGTAGGGCGTGCCCCCACCCTCGTGGACAGCCCGGGACTCTTCTGGCCCAACTCTTTTACTCCAGGGGCTTCTTTTAACAATCATCAAAAATTGGCACGTCAATTGGACTCCGTTTGGTATTCCTTTTCTATAAAACTCAAAAACAAGGAAAAAACAGAAACTGGCACTGGGCTCTAGGTTAATAGGTTAGTCCCAAAAATCATATAAAATAGCATATAAATGTATATAAACCATCTAAGATGGATAATATAATAGCATGAATACTTTATAAATTATAGATACGTTGGAGACGCATCATTACCTCTTTCTTCCGCTGACTCTTCATCATCCCAAGCGGAAAATTGAAGATGCACACCCAGATTGGTATTTCATTGAACTCTTAATCCTCCATATGCTTACTTGGATCATATTCCTCCACTACCACAAGATCCTTATCAAACATCCAGGTACCGTCATCCAATGCCTTCCTTTTCCCTAATTCCTACTTAAACGTGAACACAAACTGATTATCTCCTGCCTTCCTGCAGTCGATTTCTTTAATCATGTAGTGCACCCAAGTGACAAGCAGATCGCATCCGGATGGGATGACCCCTCCGACATCACCTTCCCCATCGCCTGGACCTCAGTGTTCTTCCCTGTCTACCTCGCCAGAACCCTAATTTTGACTCCCTTCCTCTGCTCCTCAGACAACTTCGAACTTCGCATCATCCCTGCTACCCTCCATCTTCCTTCTGCCTTCCTGAACTGCCGTTGTGTAGGGTTTTAAGTGTATTACGACTGTGCACCCCAGGAACACATAGAAGTATTGAGAATTGGAATGTTTGGGGATGAGACTCGCCGCGCTGATCTGATCAAACGCACGCAAGACCAGATAGGAGGACGGAGGAAGCGACCGATCGTGGTGGGAAGGACGGGAACGAGGAGCTAGAACCCCAATCGCCTCTGTAATCAATGCAGCGGAATACGAATCGTCACCGCGTGGGACGTACCATCGAAATCCCGGTGATCAATTATCTTTTCAGCATAGGCATTCGAGCGCCAGCTGAGGTTGCTAGCACCGCATGCGTCGTATAGGAGGTCCCCACCTTTACCACCCAGAAAGAAACATCAGACAGCCTACAAAAGGGACAAAAGGCCAACCAAATCAAACCCACACTTCCCACAAATGAAAGCACACTACGGGCATGTTTCGTTGCCTTCGGCTACAGTACCTGCGTTGCATACCCTTCTCCTCTCAGTCTGGCTCTGGAAAAACAGCGTCATATGCGACATCTGCAAGTTGTTTGGTTGCCTGCATATGGACTCCCTGCATTAGGGGATCAACTTTGGCACGTTGTTTGGTTGCCTGCATTGTCTCGGCGTATACAAATACACGCTATTTGGTTGCTCGCATGGGGGTATGATTAAGAGCTAGCACTTGCACTTAGCACACAGGGTTAAGAGCTAGCAGAGGAAGGGGGAGAAGAAATGCAGTGTGCGCCGGACCATGGCGACTGCGGTGGACAGTGAACGTGGCATCGTGTCCGGCATGATGAGCACGAAGTCATGGGCATGCGACCCCGTCGGCGAACTAGTTGGAGTGCTCGCGCAAAGACAATGGACAGAGGAGGAGAAATGCAGTGCTCACGTCATGGCATCATCGATGTAGTAGGACGAGAGAGAGGAGCTGAGATGATAGACGCCGAAAATGACTCTAGTGTAGTAGGACGAGAAAGAGGAGGCCGGGAGGAGGCCAAGATGATCGACCCGTCGGTGGCACAGAACAGAGGAGAAGAACCCCGTTTGTGTGCGCGCCATGGCGGCTTAACTGCAGTAGGACCATGGAGAGAAGGCCGAGATGAACGACGGTGACGATGATGCTACCACAACAAGACGCGAGAGAGGAGATCGAGAGAGACCACGTCGGCTAGAGGAATAATTAAGCAATGTCTTAAATCACAACACACATATCCATATGTACACCCATAAGAAATATGTAGATCTTCTCGTCTACGATCGTTGAAACAGGGAACTTGCAACACGAATGTTGTGTAGAGCTGCGAGATTAGGCTACTGGTCAAAGGAAATTTTAAACAATCGATCGTGCGCGGCGAATCTGTCAAAATTCATCCAAAACAACTCCAAATGGGAACAAGAAATTGAGCATGTACGGTCGACGAAACTAAAATCCGATTGCCTGAATGGAACCGTAGCATCGATGTGCACCTTTTTTGTGTAGAGCTTATCTCAAATAGAAGTACAGTTGTATAGATTAGAGGGACATGGAAGAGAGGAGATTAGAGAGGATCTTATTGGAGCTTGAAGAATACACCACGTAAACACTTCGCATTCCTCCCATCTCCACTCATGCAAGGGCCCGCTCGCTTGCGCTCGCCTCGGCCTGGCTCGCAAGAAACCACCGATCTGAGCATTTCCAACGGGCCAGGCCCAGATGTGCTTTAAGTTTCGTGCTATGCAGGCCCAACTGTGTATGCGGGCTACCAAATAGGCTGGATCCTTCCCGCGCGAGCCTGGTCGAGGTGTATAGAGGCAACCAAACATATCCTACGTGAGCAAGGAGCCCGGTTTCTCAAAAAAAATCCTGAGCAAGGAGGCCTATGATTTTCCAGTTGGCAACCCGTTGCAGGATTGACTTTGACAGATTTAAAAGTAATATCAATTAAAGATTTTTACTGTTTATGAATTTCTAAAAAGGTCAAAAATTATAAATCTTTATGAATTTCTAAAAAGGTAAAAATTTAAAAATCTTTGACATTTTCAGAAAATAAATCTTGAGTTTTTTAAAATATATGTATACAACAAATTGTTCACTAATTAATTTTAAAAATAATCTTGAATTTAGAAAATCCTCATGAATTTAAAAAATCCATGAAATTGATAAAAAGTCTTACTCTAAAAATGGCAGATTTTTTTTTAAATCCATACATTTCATAATGTTCATGAATTTTAAAAGGTAGAAATGAAAAATGAAAACAGAAACCAAAAGATAAAGGTAAAACAGAAAAAAGAGAATGAAAAAACTAAAAGGAATAGTTTTTGGAAAACCAATGGAAGACAAAAAAACATAAATAAAACCGGCACAAAAACCTAGTAACAACTAGTACTTGGCCTCCCCGAAAATAAAACCCTACCAAACAAAACCATGTGTAGATACCTCCTATTGTTCCGGGGCATTCTGTGATTCGTCAACAACTTGACGCAGTAGACGTCAAATTGAACTAAAGGTGTCAACCATCAGATCTCCTCCCCCTTTCTTCCTCGATGCCTAACACCCCCCCCCCTCGCGTCCGCGCAGCATCAACAGAGAGTGTCACCCTAGCTTGTCTGGTCCCTTGCACGTCACTGCCACCTCCCCTTCTTTCGCAGCTCCGTCATCGTCAGATCCCTGTCCCAGCTCGGGCATGCGTGGCACGAAGCCTCTGCCAGCAGCGATTGCAGCATCTGGTGCTCCACCTATTGGAAATATGCCCTAGAGGCAATAATAAAGAGTATTATTATTATATTTCCTTGTTCATGATAATCGTCTGTTATTCATGCTTGAATTGTATTGTACGGAAACAGCGATACATGTGTGAATATATAGACCACAATGAGTCCCTGGTAGGCCTCTAGTTACCAACTCGTTGATCAACGGATGGTCACGGTTTCCTGACCATGGACATAGGATGTCAGTGATAACGGGATCACATCATTAGGAGAATGATGTGATGGACAAGACCGAATCCTGAGCATAGCACGAGATCGTATAGTTCGTAATGCATAAGCTTTTCGGTGTCAAGTATTTATTCCTTAGACCATGAGGTTGTGCAACTCCCGGATGCCGTAGGAATACTTTGGGTGTGCCAAACGTCACAACGTAACTGGCTGGCTATAAAGGTACGCATCGGGTATCTCCGAAAGTGTCTGTTGAGTTGGTACGAACCGAGACTGGGATGTTGTCACTCCGTATGACGGAGAGGTACCGCTGGGCCCACTCGGTAAGACATCATCATAATGAGCTCAAGGTGACTAAGGAGTTAGTCACGGGATGATGGATTACGGATCAAGTAAAGAGACTTGCCATGACGAGATTGAACAAGGTATCGGGAATACCGACGATCGAATCTCGGGCAAGTACCGTACCGATGGACAAAGGGAATAACTACGGGATTGAGTGAATCCTTGACATGGTGGTTCATCCGATGAAGATCATCGAGGAACACGTGGGAACCAACATGGGTATCCAGATCCCGCTGTTGGTTATTGACCGGAGAGTGGTCTCGGTCATGTCTACGTGTCTCCCGAACCCGTAGGGTCTACACACTTAAGGTTCGGTGACGCTAGGGTCGTAGAGATACATCCACGTGGAAACCCGAAAGTTGTTCCGAGTCCCGGATGAGATCCCGGACGTGACGAGGAGTTCCGGAATGGTCCGGAGGTAAAGAATGATATATAGGAAGTCCAGTTTCGGCCATCGGGTGATCTCCGGGGGTCACCGGGAGTGTCCCGGGACCACCGGAGGAGTCCCGGGGGTCCACCGGGTGGGGCCACCCATCCCGGTGGGGCCCCTAGGCCACAAGGGGAAGGGGGCCAGCCCCTGGTGGGCTGGCGCACCCAACTGGGCCCTCCCTCCATGCGCCTAGGGTTGAAACCCTAGGGGAGGGAGGCGCCCCTTATGCCTTGGGGGGCAAGTCTCCCCCAAGGCCCCCCCCTTGCAGATTGGATCTGCGGGGGCTGGCGCACCCCCTGGCCCCCTATATATATGTGGGGGGAGAGGGCAGCCGCACCCAATCCTCTGGCGCCTCTCCCCATCCCGTCACACCTTCCTCCTCCTCCGCAGGGCGCCGGCGAAGCCCTGCAGGATTTCCCGCTGCATCCACCACCACGCCGCCGTGCTGCTGGATCTCCGACGACCTCTCCTCCCCCCTTGCTGGATCAAGAAGGAGGTGACGTTGATGTACCGGACATGTGTTGAACGCGGAGGTGCCGTCCGTTCGGCACTAGATCATCGGTGACGAAGAACGTGAAGAGTACGACTACTTCATCCACGCTTCTTCGAAAGCTTCCGCTCGCGATCTACAAAAGGGTATGTAGATGCACTCTAATATGCTCGTTGCTAGATGTCTCCTTAGATGGATCTTGGTGAAAGCGTAGAAATTTTTTGAATTCTGCTACGTTCCCCAACAGTGGCATCTGAGCTAGGTCTTTTGCGTAGCATCTTGCACGAGTAGAACACAAAGTAGTTGTGGGCGTTTGAGTTTGCTCAATCTTCTTGTCGTTACTAGTCTAATCTTGATTCGGCGGTATTGTGGGATGAAGCGGCCCGGACCGACTTTACACGTACGCTTACGTGAGACTGGTTCCACCGACAGACATGCACTAGATGCATAAGGTGGCTGGCGGGTGTCTGTCTCTCCTACTTTAGTCGGATCGGATTCGATGAACAGGGTCCTTATGAAGGGTAAATAGAAATTGACAAATCACGTTGTGGTTTTGGCGTAGGTAAGAAACGTTCTTGCTAGAAAACCTATAGAAGCCACGTAAAAACTTGCAACAACAATTAGAGGTCGTCTAACTTGTTCTTGCATCATGTGCTATGTGATATGGTATGGCCAAGAAGATGTGATGAATGATATATGTGATGTATGAGATTGATCATGTTCTTGTAATAGGGAATCACGACTTGCATGTCGATGAACTTGACAACCGGCAGGAGCCATAGGAGTTGCCTTTATTATTGTATGACCTACTTGTCACTGAATAACGCCATGTAATTACTTTACTTTATTGCTAATCGTTAGCCATAGTAGTGGAAGTAATAGTTGGCGTGACGACTTCTTCAAGACATGATGATGGAGATCATGATGATGGAGATCATGGTGTCGATGTTGGAAATATGCCCTAGAGGCAATAATAAAAGTATTATTATTATATTTCCTTGTTCATGATAATCGTCTGTTATTCATGCTTGAATTGTATTGTACGGAAACAGCTATACATGTGTGAATATATAGACCACAATGAGTCCCTGGTAGGCCTCTAGTAACCAGCTCGTTGATCAACAGATGGTCACGGTTTCCTGACCATGGACATAGGATGTCAGTGATAATGGGATCACATCATTAGGAGAATGATGTGATGGACAAGACCCAATCCTGAGCATAGCACGAGATCGTATAGTTCGTAATGCATAAGCTTTTCGGTGTCAAGTATTTATTCCTTAGACCATGAGGTTGTACAACTCCCGGATGCCGTAGGAATACTTTGGGTGTGCTAAACGTGACAACGTAACTGGGTGGCTATAAAGGTACGCATCGGGTATCTCCGAAAGTGTCTGTTGGGTTGGTACGAACCGAGACTGGGATATTGTCACTCCGCATGACGGAGAGGTACCTCTGGGCCCACTCGGTAAGACATCATCAAAATGAACTCAAAGTGACTAAGGAGTTAGTCACGGGATGATGGATTACGGAACGAGTAAAGAGACTTGCCATGACGAGATTGAACAAGGTATCGGGAATACCGACGATCGAATCTCGGGCAAGTACCGTACCGATGGACAAAGGGAATAACATACGGGATTGAGTGAATCTTTGACACGGTGGTTCATCCGATGAAGATCATCGAGGAACACGTGGGAACCAACATGGGTATCCAGATTCCGCTGTTGGTTATTGACCGGAGAGTCGTCTCGGTCATGTCGACGTGTCTCCCGAACCCGTAGGGTCTACACACTTAAGGTTCGGTAACGCTAGGGTCGTAGAGATACATGCACGTGGAAACCCAAAAGTTGTTCGGAGTCCCGGATGAGATCCCGGACGTCACGTGGAGTTCCGGAATGGTCCGGAGGTAAAGAATGATATATAGGAAGTCCAGTTTCGGCCATCGGGTGATCTCCGGGGGTCACCGGAAGTGTCCCGGGACCACCGGAGGGGTCCCGGGGGTCCACCGGGTGGGGACACCCATCCCGGTGGGGCCCCTAGGTTGCGTGGGGAAGTGGCCAGCCCTTGGTGGGCTGGCGCACCACATGGGCCCCCCTCCCCATGCGCCTAGGGTTGAAACCCTAGGGGGAGGGGGCGCCTCCCTTGCCTTGGGGGGCAAGACTCCCCCCCAGGCCGCCCCCCCCCCCTGCAGATGCCATCTGCAGGGCATGGCGCACCCCCCTGGCCCCCTATATATATGTGGGGGGGAGAGGGCAGCCTCACCCTTGCCCTGGCGCCTCCCCCCCTCCCGTCACACCTCCGTCTCCTTAACGCAGGGCGCCCGGCGAAGCCCTACAGGAATCTCCACTGCATCCACCACCACGCCGTTGTGCTGCTGGATCTCCGACGACTTCTCCTCCCCCCTTGCTGGATCAAGAAGGAGGTGACGTTGCTGCACCGGACGTGTGTCGAACGCGGAGGTGCCGTCCGTTCGGCGCTAGATCATCGGTGACGAAGAACACGAAGAGTACGACTACTTCATCCACGCTTCTTCGAAAGCTTCCGCTCGTGATCTACATAACGGTATGTAGATGCACTCTTACTTGCTCGCTGCTAGATGTCTCCTTAGTTGGATCTAGGTGAAAGCATAGAATTTTTTTGAATTCTGCTACGTTCCCCAACAGTGGCATCTGAGCTAGGTCTTATGCGTAGCATCTTGCACGAGTAGAACACAAAGCAGTTGTGGGCGTTTGAGTTTGTTCAACTTTCTTGCCGTTACTAGTCAATCTTGATTCGGCGGTATTGTGGGATGAAGCGGCCCGGACCGACTTTACACGTACGCTTACGTGGGACTGGTTCCACCGACAGACATGCACTAGATGCATAAGGTGGCTGGCGGGTGTCTGTCTCTCCTACTTTAGTCGGATCGGATTCGATGAAAAGGGTCCTTATGAAGGGTAAATAGAAATTGACAAATCACGTTGTGGTTTTGGCGTAGGTAAGAAACGTTCTTGCTAGAAAACCTATAGAAGCCACATAAAACTTGCAACAACAATTAGAGGACGTCTAACTTGTTTTTGCAGCATGTGCTATGTGACGTGGTATGGCCAAAACGAAGATGTGATGAATGATATATGTGATGTATGAGATTGATCATGTTCTTGTAATAGGGAATCACGACTTGCATGTCGATGAACTTGACAACCGGCAGGAGCCATAGGAGTTGTCTTAATTATTGTATGACATGCGTGTCACTGAATAACGCCATGTAATTACTTTACTTTATTGCTAAACGTTAGCTATAGTAGTAGAAGTAATAGTTGGCGTGACGACTTCTTCAAGACACGATGATGGAGATCATGATGATGAATATCATGGTGTCGAGCCGGTGACAAGATGATCATGGTGCCCCGAAGATGGAGATCCAAGGAGCAAGATGATATTGGCCATATCATGTCACTTTAATTGATTGCATGTGATGTTTATCATGTTTATGCATCTTGTTTACTTAGAACGACGGTAGTAAATAAGATGATCTCTCACTAAAATTTCAAGAATTGTGTTTCCCCTAACTGTGCACTGTTGCTAAAGTTCGTTGCTCCGAAGCACCACGTGATGATCGGGTGTGATAGGTTCTAACGTTCGCATACAACGGGTGTAAGCCAGATTTACACACGCGATACACTTAGGGTTCACTTGACGAGCCTAGCATGTACAGACATGGCCTCGGAACATGGAAGACCGAAAGGTCGAACACTAGTCGTATAGAAGATACGATCAACATGAAGATGTTCACCGTTGATGACTAGTCCGTCTCACGTGATGATCGGACACGGGCTAGTCGATTCGGATCGTGTATCACTTAGATGACTAGAGAGATGTCATTCTGAGTGGGAGTTCATTAAAATTTGATTAAGATGAACTTAATTATCATGAACTTAGTCTAAATTCTTTACAATATCTCTTGTAGATCAAATGGCCCACGCTCCAGTTTCCCTCAACTTCAACGCGTTCCTAGAGAAAACCAAGCTGAAAGACGATGGTAGCAACTATACGGATTGGGTCCGTAACCTGAGGATTATCCTCATAGCTGCCAAGAGATCATATGTCCTTGAAGCACCGCTAGGTGATGCACCTGCTCCCGATGCGGCCCAAGACGTTTTGAACGTCTGGCAGTCGCGTAGTGATGATTACTCCCTGGTTCAGTGCGGCATGCTTTACAGCTTAGAGTCGGGGCTCCAAAAACGTTTTGAGCACCACGGAGCATATGAGATGTTCGAAGAGATGAAAATGGTTTTCCAAGCTCATGCCCGAGTCGAGAGATATGATGTCTCCGACGCATTCTACACCTGTAAGATGGAGGAGAACAGTTTTGTCAGTGAGCACATCCTCAAGATTTCTGGATTGCACAACCGCTTGTCTCAGCTGGGAGTGAATCTCCCAGATGAAGCGGTCGTTGACAGAATCCTCCGGTCGCTCCCACCAAGCTTCAAAAGCTTCGTGTTGAACTTCAATATGCAGGGGATGGAGAAGTCCATTCCCGAGGTGTATTCGATGCTGAAATCAGCGGAGGTGGACATCAAGAAAGAACATCAAGTGTTGATGGTCAATAAAACCACTAAGTTCAAGAAAGGCAAGGGTAAGAAGAACTTCAAGAAGGACGGCAAGGGAGTTGTTGCGCCCGGCAAGCCTGTTGCCGGGAAGAAGCCAAAGTATGGACCCAAGCCTGAGACAGAGTGCTTTTATTGCAAGGGAACGGGTCACTGGAAGCGGAACTGCCCCAAAGACTTAGCAAACAAGAAGGCCGGCAACGTCAAAGGTATATGTGATATACTTGTTATTGATGTGTACCTTACCAGCGCTCGTAGTAGCTCCTGGGTATTTGATACCGGTGCAGTTGCTCACATTTGTAACTCAAAACAGGAGCTGCGGAATAAGCGGAGACTGGCGAAGGATGAGGTGACGATGCGCGTCGGGAATGGTTCCAAGGTCGATGTGATCGCCGTCGGTACGCTACCTCTACATCTACCCTCGGGATTAGTTTTAAACCTTAATAATTGTTATTTAGTACCAGCTTTGAGCATGAACATTGTATCTGGATCTCGTCTTATGCGAGATGGCTACTCTTTCAAATCGGAGAATAATGGTTGTTCTATTTGAGAGATATGTTTTATGGTCATGCCCCACTGGTCAATGGTTTATTTTTGATGAATCTCGAACGTGATGATACACATATTCATAGTGTAGATGCCAAAAGATGTAAAGTTGATAATGATAGTCCCACATACTTGTGGCATTGCCGCCTTGGTCATATTGGTGTCAAACGTATGAAGAAGCTCCATTCAGATGGACTTCTAGAGTCTCTTGATTATGAATCATTTGACACGTGCGAACCATGCCTATTGGGCAAGATGACCAAGACTCCGTTCTCCGGAACAATGGAGCGAGCAACCAACTTATTGGAAATCATACATACCGATGTGTGCGGTCCAATGAGTGTTGAGGCTCGCGGAGGCTATCGTTATGTTCTCACCCTCACAGATGACTTGAGTAGATATGGGTATATCTATTTGATGAAACACAAGTCTGAGACCTTTGAAAAGTTCAAGGAATTTCAGAATGAGGTTGAGAATCAACGTGACAGAAAAAATAAAGTTCTTACGATCAGATCGTGGGGGTGAATATTTAAGTCATGAATTTGGCACGCACCTAAGGAAATGTGGAATTGTTTCACAATTGACACCGCCCGGAACACCTCAACGCAACGGTGTGTCCGAACGTTGAAATCGTACTCTGTTAGACATGGTGCGATCTATGATGTCCCTCACCGATTTACCGCTATCTTTTTGGGGTTATGCTTTAGAGACTGCCGCATTCACTTTAAATAGGGCTCCGTCGAAATCCGTTGAGACGACTCCATATGAACTTTGGTTTGGCAAGAAACCGAAGCTGTCGTTTCTAAAAGTTTGGGGTTGCGATGCTTATGTCAAGAAACTTCAACCTGAAAAGCTCGAACCCAAATCGGAAAAATGCGTCTTCATAGGATACCCAAAGGATTGGGTACACCTTCTACCACAGATCCGAAGGCAAAGTCTTTGTTGCCAAGAATGGATGCTTTCTGGAGAAAGAGTTTCTCTCGAAAGAAGTGAGTGGGAGGAAAGTAGAACTTGATGAGGTGACAGTCACCCCTCCTGAACCGGAAAGTAGCGCAGCGCAGGAAACTGTTCCTGAGGTGCCTGCACCGACAAGGGAAGAAGCTAATGATGATGATCATGAAGAAACAGATCAAGTTACTACTGAACTTCGAAGGTCCACAAGGGCACGTTCTGCACCAGAGTGGTACGGCAACCCTGTCCTGGAAATCATGTTGTTAGACAACGGTGAACCTTCGAACTATGAGGAAGCGATGGCGGGCCCGGATTCCAATAAATGGCTTGGAGCCATGAAATCCGAGATAGAATCCACGTATGAAAACAAAGTATGGACTTTGGTGGACTTGCCTGATGACAGGCACGCCATAGAAAACAAATGGATATTTAAGAAGAAGACAGACGCGGATGGTAATGTGACCATCTATAAGGCTCGGCTTGTCGCTAAGGGTTATCGACAAGTTCAAGGGATTTACTACGACGAGACTTTCTCTCCCGTAGCGATGCTGAAGTCAGTCAGAATCATGTTAGCTATTGCTGCATTCTATGATTATGAAATATGGCAAATGGACGTCAAAACAGCATTCCTTAATGGCTTCCTCAAGGAAGAGTTGTATATGATGCAACCGGAAGGTTTTGTTGATCCAGAGAACGCTAACAAGGTATGCAAGCTCCAGCGCTCGATTTATGGGCTGGTGCAAGCGTCTCGGAGTTGGAATATTCGCTTTAATGATGTGATCAAAGCGTTTGGATTTATACAGACTTATGGAGAAGCCTGTATTTACAAGAAAGTGAGTGGGAGCTCTGTGGCATTTCTCATATTATATGTAGATGACATATTGCTGACGGGAAATGATATAGAATTCTTGGAAAATGTAAAGGCCTACTTGAATAAAAGTTTTTCAATGAAGGACCTTGGAGAAGCTGCTTACATATTAGGCATCAAAATCTATAGAGATAGATCAAGACGCCTCATTGGTCTTTCACAAAGTACATACCTTGACAAGATATTGAAAAAGTTCAATATGGATCAGTCCAAGAAGGGATTATTGCCTGTTTTGCAAGGTATGAGATTGAGCAAGGCTCAGTCGCCGACCACGGCAGAAGATAGAGAAAAGATGAATGTCATTCCCTATGCCTCGGCCATAGGTTCTATCATGTATGCCATGCTGTGTACCAGACCTGATGTGAACCTTGCCATTAGTTTGGTAGGGAGGTACCAAAGTGATCCCGGTATGGAACACTGGACAGCGGTCAAGAACATCCTGAAGTACCTGAAAAGAACTAAGGATGTGTTTCTCGTTTATGGAGGTGACGAAGAGCTCGTCGTAAAAGGTTACGTCGATGCTAGCTTCGACACAGATCTGGATGACTCTATGTCTCAAACCGGATACGTGTATATTTTGAACGGAGGGGCAGTCAGCTGGTGCAGTTGCAAGCAAAGCATCATGGCAGCATCTACATGTGAAGCGGAGTACATAGCTGCTTCCGAAGCAGCACATGAAGGAGTCTGGATGAAGGAGTTCATCACCGACCTAGGAGTCATTCCAAGCGCGTCAAGCCCGATGACTCTCTTCTGTGACAACACTGGTGCTATTGCTATTACCAAGGAGCCCAGGTTTCACAAGAAGACCAAGCACATCAAGCGCCGTTTCAACTCCATCCGGAATTATGTTCAGGATGGAGATATAGATATTTGTAAAGTGCATATGGATCTGAATGTCGCAGACCCGTTGACTAAACCTCTTCCACGGGCAAAACATGATCAACACCAGAACTCTATGGGTGTTCGATTCATCACAATGTAACTAGATTATTGACTCTAGTGCAAGTGGGAGACTGTTGGAAATATGCCCTAGAGGCAATAATAAAAGTATTATTATTATATTTCCTTGTTCATGATAATCGTCTGTTATTCATGCTTGAATTGTATTGTACGGAAACAGCTATACATGTGTGAATATATAGACCACAATGAGTCCCTGGTAGGCCTCTAGTTACCAGCTCGTTGATCAACAGATGGTCACGGTTTCCTGACCATCGACATAGGATGTCAGTGATAACGGGATCACATCATTAGGAGAATGATGTGATGGACAAGACCCAATCCTGAGCATAGCACGAGATCGTATAGTTCGTAATGCATAAACTTTTCGGTGTCAAGTATTTATTCCTTAGACCATGAGGTTGTACAACTCCCGGATGCCGTAGGAATACTTTGGGTGTGCCAAACGTCACAACGTAACTGGGTGGCTATAAAGGTACGCATCGGGTATCTCCGAAAGTGTATGTTGGGTTGGTACGAACCGAGACTGGGATATTGTCACTCCGCATGACGGAGAGGTACCTCTGGGCCCACTCGGTAAGACATCATCATAATGAGCTCAAAGTGACTAAGGAGTTAGTCACGGGATGATGGATTACGGAACGAGTAAAGAGACTTGCCATGACGAGATTAAACAAGGTATCGGGAATACCGACGATCGAATCTCGGGCAAGTACCGTACCGATGGACAAAGGGAATAACATACGGGATTGAGTGAATCTTTGACACGGCGGTTCATTCGATGAAGATCATCGAGGAACACATGGGAACCAACATGGGTATCCAGATTCCGCTGTTGGTTATTGACCGGAGAGTCGTCTCGGTCATGTCTACGTGTCTCCCGAACCCGTAGGGTCTACACACTTAAGGTTCGGTAACGCTAGGGTCGTAGAGATACATGCACGTGGAAACCCGAAAGTTGTTCGGAGTCCCGGATGAGATCCCGGACGTCATGAGGAGTTCTGGAATGGTCCGGAGGTAAAGAATGATATATAGGAAGTCCAGTTTCGGCCATCGGGTGATCTCCGGGGGTCATCGGGAGTGTCCCGGGACCACCGGAGGGGTCCCGGGGGTCCACCGGGTGGGGCCACCCATCCCGGTGGGCCCCCTAGGCTGCGTGCGGAAGTGGCCAGCCCCTGGTGGGCTGGCGCACCACATGGGCCCCCCTCCCCATGCGCCTAGGGTTGAAACCCTAGGGGGAGGGGGCGCCCCCTTGCCTTGGGGGGCAAGACTCCCCCCCAGGCCGCCGCCCCCCTGCAGATGCCATCTGCAGGGCATGGCGCACCCCCTTGGCCCCCTATATATATGTGGTGGGAGAGGGCAGCCGCACCCTTGCCCTGGCGCCTCTCCCCCTCCCGTCACACCTCCGTCTCCTTAACGCAGGGCGCCCGGCGAAGCCCTGCAGGAATCTCCACTGCATCCACCACCACGCCGTTGTGCTGCTGGATCTCCGACGACTTCTCCTCCCCCCTTGCTGGATCAAGAAGGAGGTGACGTTGCTGCACCGGACGTGTGTTGAACGCGGAGGTGTCGTCCGTTCGGCGCTAGATCATCGGTGACGAAGAACGCGAAGAGTACGACTACTTCATCCACGCTTCTTCGAAAGCTTCCGCTCGCGATCTACATAACGGTATGTAGATGCACTGTTACTTGCTCGTTGCTAGATGTCTCCTTAGTTGGATCTTGGTGAAAGCGTAGAATTTTTTTGAATTCTGCTACGTTCCCCAACAGTCGAGCCGGTGACAAAGATGATCATGGTGCCTCGAAGATGGATATCCAAGGAGCAAGATGATATTGGCCATATCATGTCACTTTAATTGATTGCATGTGATGTTTATCATGTTTTATGCATCTTGTTTACTTAGAACGACGGTAGTAAATAAGATGATCTCTCACTAAAATTTCAAGAATTGTGTTCCCCCTAACTGTGCACCGTTGCTAAGGTTCGTTGTTCCGAAGCACCACGTGATGATCGGGTGTGATAGGTTCTAACGTTCGCATACAACGGGTGTAAGCCAGATTTACACACGCGATACACTTAGGGTTGACTTGACGAGCCTAGCATGTACAGACATGGCCTCGGAACACGGAAGACCGAAAGGTCGAACATGAGTCGTATAGAAGATACGATCAACATGAAGATGTTCACCATTGATGACTAGTCCGTCTCACGTGATGATCGGACACGGCCTAGTCGATTCGGATCATGTATCACTTAGATGACTAGAGAGATGTCTATCTGAGTGGGAGTTCATTAGATGAACTTAGTTGTCATGAACAATAGTCTAAGTTGTCTTCGCAAATTATGTAGTAGACAAATAGCTTGCGTTGTAGCTCCCTGTTTAATACGATCCTAGAGAAAGACCAAGTTGAAAGATATTGTAAGCAATGATACGGACTGGGTCCGTATCCGAGGAGAGTCCTCACTGCTACACAGAAAGCTTACGTCTTTGATGCACCGCTCGATGTGCAAACCCCTACAACGTTGTCTGTGGATGTTGTGAACACTTGACAGGCACGTCCTGATGACTACTTGATAGTTTAGTGCACCATACTTTACGGCTTATAATCGGGATTCTATTGACGTTTTGAACGTCATAGAACATATGAGATGTTCTGAGAGCTGAAATTGGGATTTCAGGCTCATGCCCGTGTTGAGAGGTATGAGACCTCTGACAAGTTCTTTTGCCAAAAAGATGGAGGAGAATAGCTCAACTAGTGAGCATGTGCTCAGAATGTCTGGATGCTAAAATCACTTGAACCAAGTGGGAGTTAATCTTCCAGGTAAGATAGTGATTGACGGAATTATCTAGACACTATCACCAAGCTACTAGAACTTCGTGATGAACTATGACATGCAAAGGATGGAAATGATCCCGGAGCTGTTAGCGGTTCTTAAGACTGCAAAAGTAGAAATCAAGAAGGAGCATCAAGTGTTGATGGTTTCAAGACCACTGGTTTCAAAAGGGCAAGGGCTAAAAGGGAAACTTCATGAATGTCAAACCAGTTGTCGCTCTGATGAAGTAACCCATGGTTGAACCCAAACCTCGAGACTAAGTGCTTCTATTATAAGGGGAATGGTCACATGGTAGCGGAACTACCCCAAATACATGGTAGATAAGAAAAGCTGGAAACTTCAACAAAGTATATTTGATATACGTGTTATTGATGTGTACCTTACTAGTACTCCTTGTAGCACATGGGTATTGGATACCGATTCAGTTGCTATTATTAGTGACTTAAAGCAAAAGCTACGGACTGAACGGAGACTAGCTAAGGGCGAGGTGACGATGTGTGTTGGAAGTGTTTCCAAGGTTGATAAGATCACCATCGCACGCTCCCTCTATTTTCGAGATTAGTGTTGAACCAAGATAAATGTTATCAGGTGTCTACGTTGAGCATGAATATGATTAGATCATGTTCATTGCAATACGGTTATTCATTTAAGTCAGAGAATAATGGTTATTCGGTTTACATGAATAATACCTTTATGGTCATGCACCCAATGGTTTGTTGAATCTCGATCATAGTAATACACATGATGATAATGCCAAAAGATGTAGAGTTAATAATGATAGTACCACTTTCTTGTGGCACTACCGCTTAGGTCATTTTGGCATAAAATGCATGAAGAAACTCCATGCTGATGGATGTTTGGAGTCACTTGATTTTGAATCGCTTCACACATGCGAGCCATGCCTCATGGGCAGGATGACTAAGATCCCGTTTTCAGGTACAATAAAACGGGCAAGTGACTTGTTGGAAATCATACATGCTGATGTGTGTGATCCAATGAGAATTAAGGCGTGTGGTGGATATCTTTATTTTCTCATCTTCACTGACGATTTGAGTAGATATGGGTATATTTACTTAATGAAGCAAAAGTCTGAAACGTTTGAAAGGTTCAAGCAATTTCAGAGTGAAGTTAAGAATCATCATAACAAGAAGATCATGTTCCGACGATCTGATCAAGGGAAGATTTTCTGAGTTGTGAGTTTGGCAATCACTTAAGACATTGTGGAATTGTTTCGCAGTTGAAGCCACCTAGAACACCACAGCGAAATGGTGTGTCTGGACGTCATAATCGAACCTTATGAGATATGGTACGATCTATGATGTCTTTTACCGTTCTACTGTTGTTATTTTGAGGTTGTGCATTAGAGACAGCTGCATTCACTTTAGATAGGGCACCATCTAAGTCCGTTGAGACGACGCCGTATGAACTGTGGTTTGGCAAGAAACCATAGTTGTCTTTTCTCAATGTTTGGGGCTGCGATGCTTATGGCTTCAGCCAGGAAAAGCTCGAACCCAAAGCGGACAAATACATCTTCATAGGATACCCAAAGGTAACAGTTGGGTATACCTCCTATCTCAGATCCAAGGGCAAAAATGTTTGTCGCTAAGAACGGGTCCTTTCTCGAGAAGGAGTTTCTCTCGAAAGAATTGAGTGGGAGGAAGATAGAACTTGATGAGGTTGTCGAACCCTCACTTCAACCAGAGAGTAGTGCAACACAGAAAGATGTTTCTGTGGAACCTACGACTGTTGAAGAGGAAACTGATGATAGTGATCATGAAGCTCCAGATCAAGTTGCTATCGAACCTCGTAGGTCAACAAGGATATGTACTACTCCTGAGCGGTACGGTGATCATGTCTTAGAGGTCATGTTGTTGGACAACAATGAACCTACGAACTATGGAGAAGCGATGGTGGGCCCGTATTCCGACAAATGGTTAGAAATCCGAGAAAGGATCCATGTATCAAAACGAAGTATGGACTTTGGTGGACTTGCCCGATGATTGGCAAGCCATTGAGATAAATGGATTTTTAAGAAGAAGACGGACGTGGACGGTAATGGTCACCGTCTATGAAGCTCGACTTGTGGCAAAGAGTTTTTCACAAGTTCAAGGAGTTGACTACGATGAGATTTTCTCACCCGTAGCGATGCTTAAGTCCGTCGGAATCATGTTAGCATTAGCTGCATTTATGAAATCTGGCAGATGGATGACAAAAACAAGTATCCTCACCAGTTTTCGTAAGGAAAGGTTGTATATGATACAATCAGAAAGGTTTTGTCGATCCTAAGGATGCTGAAAGGTATGCTAGCTCCAGCGATCCTTCCATGGACTAGAGCAAGCATCTCGGTGTCGGAATATATGCTTTGATGGAGTGATCAAGGTTTTTGGGTATACAAAGTTTTAGAAACTTGTATTTACATTAAAGTGAGTGGGAGCACTACAACATTTCTGATAAGTATATGTGAATGACATATCGTTGATCCGAAATGATGTAGAATTTCTGGAAAGCATAAAGGGTTGTTTGAAAGAAGTTTTTCAAAGGAAGACCTGGATAAAGCTTCTTACATATTGGGCATCGAGATCTATAGAGATAGATCAAGACGCCTGATGATACTTTCAAAAGAACACACACCTTGACATGATGTTGAAGGATTTCAAAATAGATTAGTCAAAGAAGGAGTTCTTACCTGAGTTGTAAGGTGTGATGTTGAGTAGGACTCAAAGCTTGACCGCGGCAGAAGGAAGAGGAAGGACGAAGGTCGTCCCCTATGCTTTTGTCATAGGCTCTATACGGTATGCCATGCTGAGTACCGCACCTGATGTGTGCCTTGCCACATGTCTGGCAAGAGGGTACAAAGGTGATCCAGGAGTGAATCACTAGATAGTGGTCAAAAATTATCCTTAGAGGAATAAGGAAATGTTTCTCGGTTATGGAGGTGATAAAGAGTTCGACGTAAAGAGTTACGTCGATGCAAGCTTAACACCTATCCGGATAACTCTGGGTAGAGATACCGGATATGTATAATGGAGCAACAGTTTGGAATAGCTCCAAGAGGAACGTGGTAGTAGCATCTACGATATGACATAAAGTTTTGCGAAGTACATAGGGATCTGAATGTTGCAGTCCCGTTGACTACAACCTCTCTCACTATCATAACATGATCAAACCCAGAACTCATTGAGTGTTAATCACATATTGATGTGAACTAGATTACTAACTCTAGTAAACTCTTTGGATGTTGGTCACATGGCGATGTGACCTATGAGTGTTAATCACATGGCGATGTGAACTAGATTATTGACTCTAGTGCAAGTGGGAGACTGTTGGAAATATGCCCTAGAGGCAATAATAAAGAGTATTATTATTATATTTCCTTGTTCATGATAATCGTCTGTTATTCATGCTTGAATTGTATTGTACGGAAACAGCGATACATGTGTGAATATATAGACCACAATGAGTCCCTGGTAGGCCTCTAGTTACCAGCTCGTTGATCAACGGATGGTCACGGTTTCCTGACCATGGACATATGATGTTAGTGATAACGGGATCACATCATTAGGAGAATGATGTGATGGACAAGACCCAATCCTGAGCATAGCACGAGATCGTATAGTTCGTAATGCATAAGCTTTTCGGTGTCAAGTATTTATTCCTTAGACCATGAGGTTGTGCAACTCCCGGATGCCGTAGGAATACTTTGGGTGTGCCAAACGTCACAACGTAACTGGGTGGCTATAAAGGTACGCATCGGGTATCTCCAAAAGTGTCTGTTGAGTTGGTACGAACCGAGACTGGGATGTTGTCACTCCGTATGACGGAGAGGTACCTCTGGGCCCACTCGATAAGACATCATCATAATGAGCTCAAGGTGACTAAGGAGTTAGTCACGGGATGATGGATTACGGATCGAGTAAAGAGACTTGCCATGACGAGATTGAACAAGGTATCGGGAATACCGACGATCGAATCTCGGGCAAGTACCGTACCGATGGACAAAGGGAATAACTACGGGATTGAGTGAATCCTTGACACGGTGGTTCATCCGATGAAGATCATCGAGGAAAACATGGGAACCAACATGGGTATCCAGATCCCGCTGTTGGTTATTGACCGGAGAGTGGTCTCGGTCATGTCTACGTGTCTCCCGAACCCGTAGGGTCTACACACTTAAGGTTCGGTGACGCTAGGGTCGTAGAGATACATGCACGTGGAAACCCGAAAGTTGTTCGGAGTCCCGGATGAGATCCCGGACGTGACGAGGAGTTCCGGAATGGTCCGGAGGTAAAGAATGATATATAGGATGTCCAGTTTCGGCCATCGGGTGATCTCCGGGGGTCACCGGGAGTGTCCCGGGACCACCGGAGGAGTCCCGGGGGTGCACCGGGTGGGGCCACCCATCCCGGTGGGGCCCCTAGGCCGCAAGGGGAAGGGGGCCAGCCCCTGGTGGGCTGGCGCACCCAACTGGGCCCTCCCTCCATGCGCCTAGGGTTGAAACCCTAGGAGAGGGAGGCGCCCCCTATGCCTTGGGGGGCAAGTCTCCCCCTAGGCCGCCGCCCCCCCCCCCCCCCCTTGCCGATTGGATCTGCAGGGGCTCGCGCACCCCCTAGCCCCCTATATATATGTGGGGGGAGAGGGCAGCCGCACTCAATCCTCTGGCGTCTCTCCCCCTCCCGTCACACCTTCCTCCTCCTCCGCAGGGCGCCGGCGAAGCCCTGCAGGATTTCCCGCTGCATCCACCACCACGTCGTCGTGCTGCTGGATCTCCGACGACCTCTCCTTCCCCCTTGCTGGATCAAGAAAGGAGGTGACGTTGCTGTACCGGACGTGTGTTGAACGCGGAGGTGCCGTCCGTTCGGCGCTACATCATCGGTGACGAAGAACGTGAAGAGTACGGCTACTTCATCCATGCTTCTTCGAAAGCTTCCGCTCGCGATCTACAAAAGGGTATGTAGATGCACTCTAATATGCTCGTTGCTAGATGTCTCCTTAGATGGATCTTGGTGAAAGCGTAGAAATTTTTTGAATTCTGCTACGTTCCCCAACACCACCCCCTTCGTATTTGTCACTGACACTCGCCAGAGGGTGCATGTTGCACATGTCACCGTCTTCTGCTTCCCTGGGTAGCTCAATTCAATGTGTCACCATTGTAGCAAAACAACTCGGCGTTTGTAGCTTTTCAATTCCCCGAATGCAGAAAAAAAACTAGCGCCACCACGATTGCCCAGTACCACTCCCTTACATGTATCACAAAATCCACATGTTCCGGCTCATATAGATGCTGATTCCAGTAATTTCGATTGCCGGTAGTAACTGTTGTGCTCTGGCTTCCAGCAAAAACGACGCAACCCGCTCTTGACTGTCACAAGGCTGGTTCCAGCTAATTGCGCCACTGGTTCCTGCTTTTTGCACTGCCGGTGACGGTAGTAGCACCACCCCCTGTGTCGGTTTCAATGTGCTGGCTGTCGGATGTAGCACCATCCCGTGCCGATTAAAGCTTTTGTGCATGTTGGTTCTAGTATAGACGACGATAGCGGTTGCAGCTTGCCGCCCGTCAGTTGTAGCACCGCCTCGTGCCGGGTGCAGCTCCCTGGCCGTTGAGTTGTAGCACCGCCCGCCGGTTTGCAGCTCACTAACTCACCAACGCACCAAGGGTGCAACAAGCAGCGGCAGAGACGGGGGAGGGGGACAGCAGGAGCCCTGCCCCCTCTAACAGAAGAGATGTAGTGCTAATTTGCTGATGAATAGTGCTCCTCGGAACAAAAGATTGAGATAGAAAAAGGGATCGAGCGAGCCGCCGGCCGAAAGATTGGCCGGTCGGCCGGTGTTAATCGTTTCCCGAAGAAAGAAAATGTCAACACCTCAGTTCCACTCGAGCTCCACCTCAGTTCCCAATTCCCCTGTTCGGTCTCTGGATCGATCTGCCAGTCAACACCAGAGTCTTCCGGTCTAGGTCTGGCAACACCGCAGGCAGCAGAGCGCCGCTTCTGCATGGGCGCCGCGGCAGGGAAGGCCGTCGAAGACCTGGCATCTGCTGCTGATGGGACAACAACGCGAGCGGAGGACCGACTCGCCGTCGCTGAGCGCGTCATCCTCGAGTTCGAGCGCCGCCGCTCATCCTGCGACGGCTCCGACGTCGGCATATGGGACGCGCAGGCGACCTGCACCAACGAGGGCCTCCTCGCCGCGGTCGACGAGATAGTCTTCCTCAAGGAGATGCACGCGTTCCCCATGGCCTCCGCCGCCGGCCGCCGCATGGACGGCGCCCTCCGTGCCGCCATGTCGTGCCTCATGGAGGAGTTCCTCAGCCTCAGGGTGTGGGACGGTTCTCTGCTCGAAGGCAAGAGGGGCCTTCGGTTCGCCGTCGACAAGCTCTCCGTTTCCGTGGCAGCGGCCCGTGGCGCGTCGTCTTCTTTCGCCTTCCTAACCGGCGGCAGCACGGCCAGCACGGTGGGAACCAGCACGGCCGAGTTGAGCTCCGGCACCGTCGATGAGCTGTACGCGTCCGGGAGCCAGTCGGCCGGGCCTGATGTCTTCTCGGACGGGGAGTTTCCGGATGAGCTCGACCTGATCTGCCCGGCGAGCTTGTCCATCCTCCACGAGATCTCACTGCGTGTCATCCGTGCCGGCTACACGAAGGAGCTTCTCCACACGTTCGCCGACGCTCCCTGCGAAGTTTTGGACAGGTGTGCTAGCTGGCTTCTTTGATTCTGCAAATGCTCTGTAATCCCCCATATTTAGATCTGAATTTGGCATTTGGACCCCTTTCTCTCGGAGTTGATGAACTGGAATATTGTGACCATGGATTGGAGCAGGTTCTTGTCGATTCTCCAAATCCAAGTGGGATGCTCTCGGGAGGCCGAGGCCGACGAGTCGATCAGTTATGAGAACGCCGAGTGGTGGACAGCGGAGGACATGATCCGGCGGTGGATCCTGACGACCAAGCTGGTGGGGAAGGCCCTCGTCGCTATGCAAACGCAGCTCCACGCGCAGAGCAACGGCGCCTTCGACAGGTTCAAGAACGACTACCTCATGGCCATGGCGAAGCGGAGATCTTATATCCTGCTTAGATTCGCGGACGGGTTCACCAGCACGCGCTCGCCGGAGAAGCTCATGTACGTCCTGGAAATGTACGAGGTCCTTCACAGCGCTTCCCCGGGGCTCGTTCTGGTGCTCACCGGGCAGCACAAGGAGCTCTTCTCCCGGCAAGTTGAGGTGGTTCTCGCCAAGCTGGCGCGCGCGCTGAGGGTCATGATCAGCGGTGCCGTCACCAAGGTCCGAGCCGGCGTCAACTCTGGGACGCAGAGCGAGACGCGCGGGGTCGGCGCCGGCGTCCATCTGCTGACGCGGTACGCCGTGTCCTGCATCGAGTCGCTGGCACCGCACCGCGGCGCGCTGGATCTGATCCTGGCGAGCACGGGCGGCATCCTCGAGGGCGTGAACTCGTTCGGCGATCTCTTCTCGGAGCTAGTCGCGTCCCTGGAGCCCAAGCTGGAGGAGATATCCACCGTCTGCGGTGCGGAAGGAGGCGGCCTGCGGCACCTCTTCCTGGCCAACAACACCAGCTTCGTGCTGAAACGCGCGGGCGCGCTCGGGGGAGACGACGAGTGGGCCGCGTGCCGCCGGAGCCGAGTCGAGCAGCACGTCGCGGGCTACGCCGAGGCTTCCTGGGCGCCGGTCGTGGCCTACCTCGAGGCCGGCAAGCCCGCCACCAAGGCGCTGGCCAAGTTCGACGCCGCGCTCGAGAAAGCGTACAGCGGCCACGTACGCTACGAGGTCTATGATCCCGAGCTCAGGGCGGCGCTGCGGAATGCCGTGTCGGAGAAGGTCGTCGGTGCTTATGGCGCGTATCTGCTGGAGCACCCCAAGCTTGCCAAGTCTGCCAGGTACACGTCCGATAGCCTGGCCGGGTTGGTGTCCGACTTGTTTGAAGGAGAGGACGCGGCGGGCAGTCATTCCTAGCACTACTCGGATACGCGGCCGGCTCGGATTCTGCGGAGGTTTCTTTCTTGGGTCTACAAATAGATCATGAATCTGTAGATCAGGTCAGACCTCAATGACGAATCATCGGATAATTAATTCGGAGGAGCAGACCTTGGGAGGAGGGATGTCCAACCCCAAGCGGCGGCAGGGGCCGGCAAGCCACCGCGACCTGGCCGGCAAAAGATCGCGGCCAATACACAAGCAGCAGAAGCACCTCTATCTTGTTCTAGACGACTGGACCAAGGGCTTCACCATCCGCAAGATCGACGTTGACGCATTGGACAGCGGCCCCGACCTGGAGCTGGAGCCCCCGGTCGTCCGGCTAGTGTCACCTGCACCGGTTTATCCCGTGAATTTCACTGCCGTGGGCAGCAACATCTTCATCGCGAGCAACAATCACCGCGGCACCATGGTGTACGACACGGAGACGGCCGGCCTGGCCATCGGCCCTCTCCTCCCGGACACCCTGCTCGGCGGCACCCGCATCTTCGCGGCCACCGCCGACACGCAGCAGCTGTACGCGCTGAAGTACAGAATCTGTGACATGCAGCGGGCCTTCGAGGTCATGTCCACGGCCTGCATCGAGGACTGGTATCCCAACTCTTTTCCAAACCCAAGCCAGGACTGGTCCTGGGCAAGCGTTCCGTCATCACCGCCATTCCCTAAGGATTGCTTGATCACCGCCTACGCCATGCACCCGGACGGACGCACTCTCTTCGTGTCTTGTAGAAACAGCCGCGAGACGCGCCGCCACACCTACTCCTTCGACACCAAGAACCATAAGTGGAGGTTTCATGGCGATTGGGTGTTGCCTTTCCAAGGACAGGGCTACTTCGACGGCGAGCTGGACGCGTGGGTCGGCCTTCGCGAGGACGGCTACGTCTGCTCCTGCCGGGTCCCTTCCCGCACCAGAACGCTCTCCGGGCAGCCGGACTGGAAGGTGGCCGACGACGAGCTTTTCCTCGAGCACCCAGGGAGCCTGGGTGCCACCCTCACGTACATGGGGAACGCCAGGTTTTGCCTTGTGGAGACGGAAGAGCTGGAGTTTGATGGCTTCATGCTCTATATCACCATTTTTGGTCTCAAGTACAGCCGTGAGGGAGAGCTGCAGCCCACCGCCCGTCGCACCACCAAATCATGTCGAGTGCCTAGGAATCTCATGCAGTTTTCTCCTGTGGCGTTCTGGTTGTAGCTAGGAATTAGCTGTTTGGCTTGGTTGCCATGCAATGCATCTTTGTCATTCTTAGGGATCTGAATTACGACTTGTCCCAATGAAACTTGCTTCTCTTGGTAATTTTTGTGGAACCTGCTGAGCTATCTTTACGATTTGCCAAAAGAGCATGTATCTTGCAATGGAAGCATACATATTCTATGGTTTAATATCAGTTCTCAATATTCATGTACATCAAGTGCCATTGTGGATTTCTTTTTACGGCTAAGTTACTCTTTCGGTCTTTCCTCCATGGGAAATGCTTGCCTTCATCCAGCGGATCGAACGCGGCCGATCGGCCGCCTTTGCGTCTCTCTTTGTCCAACATCATGTGTGTTATAAAATTGCCTTCCACAATAACACTCATGTTGCAAAAAATAAAGACGAAAAAAATATAAATATTTCCTGCAACATTGTCTGTGTTGCAAAATAAAATCGCAACAACACCCATGTTGCAGAAATAGTGAAGAAAAATATCTACAATATCACCTATTGAGCAAAAGATTTCTGCAAGAATAAGCTTTGTTGCGAAATATTCTGCAACACTATCCATATTACAATGATGTGAATAACGTTAGACGCAGGATAACTATAAATCCGACAGTTGACGAGGCGGCGGATATTTTAGAAAGATCTGTCGGCCGATGCATAGCGCAGCCCATCCTCCATCCCACCTCTCTCTCTATCTCTCTCTCGCCATTTTCCGATGATTCTCTAAAGCAATGGCAGATGTGCAGGGTGGCCAGCCCCTGGAATTTGAGACAGCCTATATACCTATGCATTCTAACTGGGCCACAAAAAACGGCCCAGTGAAAACACCCACGAGGGACAAACACAGCCGCCCACGCACGCCCAGTCACCACTAAAAAAAACACACACACAGTCCTCGTCCCGACGCCCTCGCGCTGCCCAACCCCGACGCCCAGCCGGTAACCGCCTCGCTGCCGGTCGCGCCCCTGTCGTCGCCCAGGAAGCTCCCGCTTCTCCTCCCGCCTGCCAGCCCGGCCATCCGGTCCAATCGCGTCTCCCTGCGGCCTGCGTGCGCCCCTGCCCCCTGCCCCAGCGCGCGGCTGCGCCCCTGCCGCCAGCCAGCTGTCGGGCGCCCCTGCCCTCGCGGCCAGCTCATTCACCAATCTTCAGGAAAAAAAAAGAATACCTCAATTTAAGGTACTAAAATACCCCAAATTTCTGATTTAGGGTTTGATTTTTTTGCACTATGCTATCCACTACTCCCTTTGTTCCCAAATATTTGTCTTTCTAGATATTTCAACAAGTGACTACATACGAAGTAAAATGAGTGAATCTACATATATTTATATGCATCCGTATATTGTAGCCCATTTGAAATGTCTAGAAAGACAAATATTTGGAAACGGAGGGAGTACAAGAACACATACATAATTTAGCACATCATTTTGGCCTCAATTAGATTTATTGATAGAAAGAACCACTCCGTCTCATAATGTATAAGACAGAGGGAGTAGTTTTCTTGCAAATTTGTTGAAAAATGAAGAACCCCTTGGAAATTAGTTATATTAAAAAATGAAGCGGACCACCCTATTGTCAAAACCTAGCTCCGCCACTGCTCTAACGTGGTTCATGTTGCCTGCTGGGGTTCCTAACTAAGGCACCCGATGTTCCTTGTCGTGGATGGATACTGAAGGATGGACATTGTTGTTCGTACACGAACACGTCAGCGTGTACCCTCGACGCCGGGGGTGATGCACCGCAGCTCACGTCGAAGGAGACCCGACCGGATGTGCGGTACACAAGCAATCCAGCGCGCACTTTTGTAGACCCGAAACCCCATGAGCCGGGAGGGACCCCGTCAGGGCGCGCGGCAGCTATGGGCTGCCCTAGGTCGACCTGATCGCCCCTAGAGCCTTGAGGTTCGCCGCCCTGCAACAAGAAGAACGAACGAAGAACGAGGAAGATAGATAAAGGTAAAGGTAAAAAGTGGTAGATGGACTGATCGATTGTGTGTTGTTCAATCGGCCGTCACCCCTTAGGTATGTAAGAGGTGGCGGGATTTTCCGTTCAAGGAAAAGGCTTGGATTCACGTCCAAAACTCTAGTCAAATTCGGATTGGTTTTGTCCGAACTTTCCAAAACTGTTTGGTTTAAAACTAGCTGCATCTTGCGGGTCTTTTTGTGGCAGTAAACGAGCTCCAATGAGAATGCACCCAAAATAATATTTACTCGTTTTGACGAGACAAACAACTTTCATGTTGAACATTTTAGATTTGAAGCCATCTTGAGGGCCGCATCTCTCATGCAAAACAGCTGATTGATGATGCTACCCATCAGACATGTGTCTGGTGAGGTGCGCCATATTTTGCCTCCTGACAGAGCTGCATTCCGATGACTTTAACTTTTGCATAGGATCTTGGATTGAGACGATTTGTATATCAAAATCGATCGTTTCGACGAGACGAAGACAATTTTTGTAGGTCAGTTTTCCATATGTGGCTATCCTGGGGGTGTAATCAGCCAAACAGTGTTCTGGATACAAAATTGCAGTACTTCAAACACAATTTCGGCCTTAGAGATGTAATCGGATGGCTATGGACCAAATATCAAAGTTTTTCCTTTTGACAATATGGAACTTTCTCACTTTGAGCACTTTTTCATTTGAGTCTTTCTTCATTATGTTTTTGACCAAGCCAAAATCTGATGTCAACACATGCCCCGCTATTTTTCGGCAAAACTTATGTGCCGAAAAATAACTTGCACGGAGTTTGTTCTAAGCATGATGTCAACACTCCATCGGCCATTTTATACATGCTTAGGACGATAAGTATATATCGGTCATTTTATTTCTTAGGGCGATAATCGTGTATCGGCCATTTAGATTAGCAACAAAAGTGAAACTAATCAAACATATGATGATTTGGTAATACCCTTTCATGATGTAAGAAATTATATTGCATCCATGGATTAAAATAAGCCCATTGAGGGTAGCCAATCATACCCGATGACCAATTCCATGGCATAGACATTAATGGCATAGTTGAAGAATATGGATAATGTGGACCGAAGATGTTGAAACCTTCGGCTTGGTCCTTCAAAGTTTTCACTCTTTTCCTTCTTCACCTTTGACGCACTTCTTGTAATGGAAGCTTGCAGATAATTCTTATTTTGAGTACCTCCTTTGGGAGTACATGCCATATTGTTTTTTTTTCAAGGTCTCGTGCACTAACTTTTTGTAATTTCTTCTTTTGCCAATATGATAAGCCGAGTTGGCACC
This sequence comes from Secale cereale, assembly GCA_902687465.1. Taxonomy (NCBI): domain Eukaryota; kingdom Viridiplantae; phylum Streptophyta; class Magnoliopsida; order Poales; family Poaceae; genus Secale; species Secale cereale. Next base: position 578,835,150 of record LR738712.1, read on the forward strand.
TCGGATGTGATTTTGTTTCGACCAATGACAATTCTTTTTTGGCCTTGTGCACCCTCAAATTATTTTCTTCAGACTTGGCACTTTGACTCTTAATAATTGATTGCTTCACTTATTTGCCTTTCGTAGCCAATGTGAGCTCCTTAATTGGATCTTTATCTTTTAAGATCAAATCTGAATTGGTACTCTTGCGACCACCTTTTTTAAATCAACATACTTGTTTGACAACCTCGTTCTTCTTCCTTGAGCTTTGAACCGATTCTTTATGATTGAAACGGTCTTTGACATGTAATTGTTGAAATATTGATCTTCTCGGAGCTGCACAATATTGATGAGATAGTCTAAAATAAGATGGAGAATGTGCCCTTATATCATACATGTCCCATGATGGATATGGATCTACATGATCATAGGGAGGCATCCACGGCATTGTCATTGGCAGTCCAAAACAAGGATATGAATATGTTGCATTGAAGTTCTCACTTTGCCAATATCGATCCTCATATTTGTGCCTAAGGGGTGATCTTGATGCTTTTGAATTACTTGGCCGATAAGCACTTTTCTCTTCACTTCTCTTTTGATATATTTTTCCAATAGCTGTGTGAAAGTGACTTTCGTATTTTTCACCTTTGTGCTTACCTCGCCCTTTGCTTTCTTTGATTGTGCTTGCACTGATCTTTGGATTTTCTTGTTGCCCCCAGTACTTGGCGTTTGTTGTGCAACCTTGATGGAATTCCCTCCTTCAAGAATATTTTCATTGTGCTCTTGAACAACTTCTTTACTTGAAAACTTGATCTCATCATCCATAGTTTTTACCTTCTCACGTTTAAATGGATCGCTTGAAGCAGCCGATGAAAAAATCGTTTGCTATCAGGACCAATCAGAATAGACTGGTCATCTCTTGGTGTCTCAACAAATTTCAATCGTCCTTTATCAATGGCCAATTTAACTATTTGACAAAACATGTGGCAATCCTCAAAATTATGTTTGAACGAATGATGCAATCTAAAATACATTCGTCTTTGAATTGATGGCTTGACATGGTGATCAAGAATTCCTATGTAATTACTTTTCAGCAACAAATCAAATATTTGATTACGCATGCTTGAATTGAAGGTAAACCTTCTATTTTCTAGCCAATCTTGCTATGAGAATGGCTTTGGAGTAAGCAACTGAATGGTCCGGATTTTACACCACCCCACTCGGCTATGCATTGTGTTTGGCACTCTATCTCCAATGTATTTGAAATACAAATTATACTATCATCGGTTTTCTCAACAGACTATAACATTGTCTTTAAATTTGTAAAATGAAAATAGTTAGAACATACATGTCTCAATAGAAAACATGCATAAGCCAAGTATGAAGCAAGCAAAGCTACCCAATTAGATAAGAACTTTAAATAAAGCAATGGGAAAAGCTTTGGCTGCAATAATAATTCACTATCGGTCTCTTTGATTGGTACAATGTATTGACCGATATGCTTTGTAACAATTTCATTGCTAACAAGTAAATTTCCCTTCATCATTGGTCTTTCAAAATTACTTATAAGATTTTTTTCTAATAGATGCATCAACAATAAAGTTGTGACCAAATCTGAAAATAGGTAATTCACTTGCTAGACATACCTCTTTGAATATGTTGGGAGAGCATGACGATGGTGTAATTTGAATGATACGTTGTTCCGCTTTCAGTTGGCTCCCCGACGCCTTGGCATCCTCTTTTTCTTCAATAGATTCGGCACACTTAATATTTGATTCGGCTTTTTCAATAACCGAATTTTCTTTGTTACCTAAATCTATACTTTTATCTTTTTGAATTTGCAAGGCTTCTCACTCTTGTCTGATTTTAGCCCACATCTCAACTTGGCGAACTTTAAACTTTTTCATCTCAATTTACATCCACTCCTCGTGAGATTGCTCCCCAATGCGTTGAGACTCTTTCGATAATGAGTTGCCAAAACTTTTTAATTGTTTAGGGCCTACACTTAATGCTATAGTACTAGGTGAATGCATCATTTGCACAACTCTAGCTTTTACAACAGCAAAATCATGAGGCTCCCCACCATCTATTAGTTCCCGGCGAATAGGGTTGCACAAATCCCAAGAGAATGTAAGCTTTTTTTGAATTACCCAATCTAGATATGGTTGCCCCCCGATGCTTTTAGACTCTTTCGGCAATGAGATGTTGCCGAAATTCTGTGATTGTGTTGGGGGGACATGATATGCCACGGTAGTAGGTGAAGCCATTTGTGCTCCTGCAGAAGTTTCACTTATTCGGCCATGGACGTGAAGGTGCGGAGCCGAATTATGGACATCAACAATTGCGTATGGTGCCAAAAAATTAGTAGCATGAGGTGTAGCATATGATGTTTGAGAGTAATTGGCCGAATAACTTATGCTAACATGGCCAATTCCCCTATACACCGGCATGTTTGGATTAACATACTTCAAGTTATTTGCCGATGAATATAAAGTTGAAACACTTTGTTGCATACTAGTGAAAGTTCCTACATGGGGTGTCTCAACTTGATTAACCGAACTCATCATGTTGTTCATCAACATATGGGGTTGCCGATGCATGGGAGTTCGGTTACATATGTTGCATGTTGCTAAAATTATATGAAGTTGAAGCATGAAAATCTTATTGCATTGGCTCTTGCACATAAATAGATGCATGATTGATAAACATAGGGCTAGCCGATACATTATGCTCATTAAACGATCTAGCAACAACATATGCATTATTTGCATCTACATGAGTGAATTGGGTATTCATATTACCTTTGTAGATTGCAAATCCTAGATGACGATCTCTTCGTAGCAAGAACGGGCTGGAGACCGTTCAAAGCTTCGTCCCGAGCGGAGTCACCAAAAAGTGTGTTCGCACATGAACACGTCACCGTGTACCCTCGACGCCGGGGGTGGTACACCGCAGCTCACGTCAAAGGAGACCTAATCGGAAGCGCGATACGCAAGTAATCCGGCGGGCGCTTTTGTAGACCCGAAACCCCACGCGCCCGGGAGGGACCCATCAGGGTGCGCGGCAGCTATGGTTTTCGTCATACTTTCTCCGATCGAAATCTTGGGGCACTCTTTGAAGTTCTTTGTGTTGAATTGAATATTATGAATCTGAAGTTGTTTGATGCATATCGTATAATCAACTCACGGATACTTGTGGTGACATTGGAGTATCTAGGTGACATTAGAGTTGGTTGGTGTGTATCATATGGTGTTGTTTTAGTACGAACTCTTGGACTGTTTGTGACACTTATAGGAATAGCTCAATAAGTAGATCGAAAATAATAACTTTAAGGTGGTTCCGTGCCCTACAAACAATTTCATCTTATGTTCTCCGCTTTATAAGAACTTTGGAGTGACTATTTGTCGTACGTTGAGGGATTGTTATATGACTCAGTTATGTTAGCACTCTTGAGAGATTGCACTAGTGAAAGTATGAATCCTAGGCCTTGTTTCTAAGCATTTCAATAACGTTTGTGCTCACTTTTATCGTTTGCTACCTTGATGTTTTTATTTATTCATATTATAAAAATATATTTCTACCATCCATACTAAACTTTTATCACCATCTCTTCTCCGAACTAATGCACCTATACAATTTGTCATTGTATTGGATGTGTTGGGGAAACAAGAGATTGCTTGCATTCGATTGCATGTTTCTTTGAGAGGGACCATATTCATCCTACGTCTCCCATGGATTGATAAATCTTAGGTCATCCACTTGAGGAAAAATTGCTACTATCCTACAAAACTTTGCGCTTGGAGCCCCAACGCGAGTCTACAAGAATAAAGTTGCATAGTATACGTCAAGCTCTTTTCTGGCGCCATTGCAGGGGAGGTGAGTGCTTGAATGTATATCTTTAGATCTTGTAAACGAATCTTTTAGTTTCTTGTTTTATCACTAGTTTGGTTTATAAAACAAAACTACAAGAAATGGAATTGAGGTTGCCTCATATTATTCGTCTTTATAATGTCTTTCGTGAAAATGATGGAACGGAAAATTATGCTCAAGTGATAGAAGAAGAATTCCATAAAATGTTAGGCATAAAATCTTTGAATTATGAGCATGATTGCAATGTTGTTAGTATGAATTCTTTGAATATCCATGATGCTAATGATATGCAAAGCCATAAGCTTGGAGATGCTATGTTTGATGAATATGATATTTTTATTCCCCCAAGTTTTGATGTGCAAATTTGTTATAATGGTAGAATGCCTCCTATTTATGATGATTACAATGATGAATGTGGGTTTGGAAGAGTGACAACTCTAGGTAATGATCCCACTATTTCTGGGGGTGTTGAATCTTTCTACAATATTGATAAAAATGGATTCGGAGAGGTCATGAGTTTATTTAATGATGATTCCACTATTTTGAAAGAGGTTCTAATTGATTATGATGAGGGGAAAATTGCTATATATTATGATTATTGTGATGACACTTATGATATAAAAAATAATGATAACCATGGAACTTGTCATCGTAATTTTCATTCTCAATATGATTATGCCAATCAAGTATCACGTGATAGTTATTTTGTTGAGATTGCTCCCACTGTCATTGATGAGAATAAATTTGCATATGTGGAGAGTAATAAAATTTCTATGCTTGAGAATCATGAAAATGATGCTTTATGTGATAGCTATATTGTTGAATTCATTCATGATGTTACCGAAAATTACTATGGGAGAGGAACATTTGCTTTTACATATTTTAATAATATCAAGTTTCCTCTCTTTGTGTTGAAAGTTTTGAAGTATTACTTGTTTTGTCTTCCTATGCTAGTCGATTCTTGTTCCCATAAATTGTTTGCTCACAAAATAACTATGCATAGTAAGTGCGTTAGGCTTAAATGTGCTAGTCATATGCTTCATGATGCTCCCATTATGTTTCAATTCTTTATTTTTATGTGAGCATCATTGAAATCATCATGCCTAGCTAAAAAGGCATTAAAGACAAGCGCTTGTTGGGAGATAAACCAATACTTCTACCTATTGTTTGTGTGTGTTCACATGATTAAGCTACTGTAGTAACCATGTTTTATAACTTTTAGTTTAATAAAGTGCCAAGTAAAGCCTTTGGGATAGTATGGATGATAATTGACTTGATTTTGTGCAAAAAACAGAAAGTTTTGCGTCTAGTGCAGAAAATTCTAGAAATCACTCGAACGTGTTAGTTTTCTGGAATTTTTACACATGATTGATATAAAATTGCCCGCGTTTTCCTAATTTTTCAAAAAAAAATAGAGGTGCATAAGTATGGTCATTGTCCAGATCATTACACACTGTTCTGTTTTTGACAGATTCTATTTTCAATGCATATATAGTTTACTTGTTTTAGTCTTTCCATAGCTTATATTAAGTGATATAAATTGTGGAAATGAAAGGTATATTAGGAATTGTGTGAGAATAATTATGAATCTTGTCTTTGACAGTAACAAAGTGAATGATTTGCTTTATTATACTAGACAATACCCCGCGCGTTGCAGCGGGATGGTAGTGTAATAAACAGTTTGAAAGAGAGGGGTACAGTGTAAGGAGAAAAGAGTATGAAAATAAAAATAAGAAATGTTTTGCAGCAGAAGATGACTTGGATTTGATATGTAACTCTGAAATAAGTAGTGAGGATGACTCTCTCCCCGCGCGTTGTTGCGATAACTTTGTTAAAAATGCGTAAGTAGTTGACAAAAATAACTAAAGCTAATGAAAAGAAAGTATAAGCTTGAAAATCAATAAAAGAAAGTGTTAAAATTGAATAAAAATTTATGAATTATAGTTAAAAATGTCATTTCAAACAAAAATGTGAAGGATGACCAACATTAATATATGATGTGGTAGCGTACATGCATAGACTAATGCAAAATAATTGTAATTTATAAGTTAAATGAATGACTCGCTTATGTGGCAGATTTTGCATGGCTTAGTGGGAGAGAAGACTTAAATGCATTGCTTAATGGGACGTTGAGGTGGACACTTTGCACGTTAAGAGAATTGGGACCAACTTTTTAAGAATGTAAGATTAGCGCATCTCACAAAGTTCCGTTAACTTTTATGTGATTGAAGTTTTCAGCTTTTGGGTTAGATATCGATATGAGGAGAATAAGGAGTGGCAAGACCCTAAGATTGGGAATGCCCAAGGTACCCCAAGGTAACATTAAAGGAAGATCCATGCAACTAAGCTTGGGAATTCCACGGAAGGCATCCCCTCGTTTATCTTCAACATTATCGGTAATCTTACTTGGAGCTATATTTTTATTAGTCACATGATATGTGTTTTGCTTGGAGCTTTATTTTATTTTGTTTAGATTTGATTGCTGTTATTTAAAATAAGGTTTTGTATTTTTTTATTTCAATAAAAATGTCAAGTATAGCCTTCACCATTCTCAATTTGCAAGTATATGAGTTGTTGTTTCAAAATAGAAAGTTTATGGCTATTGAAAACATTCCCTAGAAAATTCAGAATGTGATAAAAGCTTGAATTTTGACACAATATGCAATGATAAATTCTATACAGTGTGGTAAATTTTCAGAATTTTATTAATTAAATAAGTATGGATCTTCCTTAATCTTTTACAGATTGTCATGTTCAGATAGATTGTTGTTATGTTTGCATTGTTTGCAGATGTTGGCTTGTTTAATGTTTCTATTTGAGGATGCGAGTATTAAATATACAAATGAATTTAGTATTAAATGTCAAATTATAATTTTAGTGATTTTCTACAGGAGATAATGAAAGGTTTTGCATTTATTTATACTAACTTATCTCATGAGTTCTTGTTGAGTTTTTTGTGGATGGAGTTTTTTAGATTTAGGAAAACCATTATATGAGAGGAATTATGGAGACACAATTACTATCATCAACTCCTTAGTTAATATTTCAAGAAGTCTCAAGCATCTAAACTTGGGGATGCCTCGGTAGGCATCACACCTTTCTTCTTCAACAACTATCGGTTAGTATCGGCTGACCCTAAGTTTTTGCTTCTTCACATGAGATGTGCTATTCTTGGAATGTTATTTTAATTTGTTTTATTTTCTGTCTGGATAAAATAATTAATATCTCAAATTTTAAATGAGAGAGAGTCTTCACATAGCTACATATTTACTTAACTACTCATTTGACCTTCACTTGTATATTTTTAGAGTAGTTTGTCGAACACTCTTATGCTTCACTTATATTATTTTGAGAGTTGATGATAGTAATGTTAATTTGCACAAGATATAAGTTTGGTCCCAGTAGGATGAATGTTCAAGAAGGTTATAATAAAAACTTTCATGTAGATCCCTAGATATGATAAGTTTGATTCCTTGCAATAGTTTTGCGATATAGAGATGATAACATGTGAGTGATGCTAGTGAGTAATTGTCGTTTAGTAAGAATATCGGTGTTAAGGTTTGTGATTTCCTATGCATGCACGCAAAGTCAATAGTTATACAAGGAAGTTATATCCTACTTATGGTTCATTATTCAGTGTTAGTTATGTTCAATGCATGTTTATGACCGTCTTCATTTTCTGGTTGATTGCTTCTCAATTTATTTGCTAGCCTTCATTTGTACTAAGCAGAAATACTGCTTGTGCATCCAACTCCTTAAACTCAAAGTTATGCCAAATGAGTCCACCTTGGATCTGGGTTGCTATTGTGCTTATAGGCTTGCACTGTCATATAATCACTAGCTCATATTAGCTAGGGTGGCCGACACAAAAAACTTTGTTTGCTGGAGGTCTTGTGAACGATCCTCGATGATGCTCCATTTTTTGTGAATTTAGAGTCGATACACTGGTCACTAGCTCATCCCACTCGTTCGCTAGTGGGCCAGCCCAGTTGGGGACACGTGTGCGTTTGCCCGACAATCTGGTGCAATAAGCGGCAGATAGGAGCTTCCCCGCTTCCCCTAACTGACACAAAAGGCGCTGGTTAGAAGGTCTCCCAAAAGGTTCTAAAATAGGTCTCCCAAAAATAGCATCCCGGGCTTATATGTCGGGCGCATATGAGATGATTCGGATGGGGCCTCCTATATGGCGCGTGCGGCGCTGGAAGGAGCGGTAACGCGCACCCCTCGCTCTCCCAGCGCGCCCGTATTGGCCAGCCCACGTCCTAGCGCTCTATTTTTTTTTTTTTGGTTTTTGTGTTTTCTATTTAAATGGTTTGCAATTACAAAAAAGTTTCAGTTTTTTAAAAAATGTACATTTTTGAACATATCAACAAATCATAAAAATATTCACGAATTCAGAAATGTTCATGAATTCAAAATTGTTCACGATTTCAAAAACATGTTCACAAATTCAATAATCTGGACGAATTTAAAAATTGTTCATCAAATAGAAAATGTTCATGTTTTCAAAAAAAACTTTGCAAATTCCAAAAATGTTCCCGGTCGAAGATAAAGTTCAGGAATTTAAAAAATGTTCAATATTTAAATAAACATGAATTTTAAAAACTGTTCAAGCTTTCAAAAAAGGTGTATGAAATTGTAAAAAATATTTTCACTATTTCAAAAAATGTCCGTGTATTTAAAAAATATTCAAAATTTCGAAACATGTTCACAGTTTTGAAATATGTTCACGAATTTAAAGGATTTTCGCAAATTAAAACAGAAAAATAAAAATGGAAATGGAAAAATAGAAAACAAAGCAAAAAGGAAACAGAAAACAGAAAATAGAAAAAGAGGTCTCCCAAAAATAACATCCCCGACTTATATGTCAGGCGGATATAAGATGATTCGGTGGGGCCTCCTATATGGCGCGTAGGGCGCTGGGAGGAGCAGTAACGCGCACCCCTAGCTCCAACAGCACGCCCGTATGGGCCAGCCCACGTCCTAGCGCTCTATTTTTTTTGGCGGCTGCTACAAATAATCCGGATGATTTTCTGAAAAATCATCCGGCTAGCTAGCCGTTTGATCTGGCGCAGGTGACCGTACGATCTCACCAAGCAGCTCGCGTCTTCTCACCTTTAATCATGTTCAGTTCACCGCTCTGTGAAGTCCTCCGCTGCGGTAAGAAGGCTGTGCTGCTAGCCGTCAACTCCAGCGGCCGCCATTGACGTTGCTGGGTTGCAACACTACTAGTCTCGAGTAGATGCCATGGTAGTCCCATGAAGCAGCACCATGGCAGCATCGATGCCCCCGGCGGCGCTCCATTGCAGCGCCGGAGAAGCTTCGACGCCCCCGCGACGCTTGATTGAAACTCGGACGCGCTTCGTTACAACTCCGGCGATGCTTCAATGCAGCTCAGGCAACGATTCTTGCAACCACGTGTTGGGGAACGTAGTATTTTAAAATTTTCCTACGATCACGCAAGATCTATCTACCAGATGCATAACAACGAGAGGGAAGAGTGTGTCTACGTACCCTCGTAGACCGGAAGCGGAAGCGTCAAGTGACGCGGTTGATGTAGTCGAACTTCTTCGCGATCCAACCGATCAAGCACCGAACGTACGGCACATCCGCGTTCAGCACACGTTCAGCTTGATGACGTCCCACGAGCTCTTGATCCAGCTGAGCTTCACGGAAGAGTTTCGTCAGCACGACGGCGTGGTGACGGATATGATGTATCTACCGGCGCAGGGCTTCGCCTAAGCACTGCGACGGTATGACCGAGGTGTGTTTCTGTGGAGGGGGCACCGCACACGGCTAGAACAATTCAACTTGTGTGTCTTTGGGTGCCCCCCTGCCCCCGTATATAAAGGAGCAAGGGGGGAGGCCGGCCGGCCCTCCTATGGTGCGGCTAGGGTGCAATCCTACTAGGAATAGGATTGCAATCCTTTTCCTAGTAGGAACTACCAAAGAAGGAAGAAGGGGGAAGGAAAGAAAGGGAGAGGGAGAGGGAAAGAGGGGCCGCGCCCCCCTCCCCTTGTCCTATTCGGACTCCTCCTAGGGAGGGGGCGCGCGACCTCCTGGCTGCTGCCCTCTCTCTCCCCTATGGCCCACTAGGCCCCACCATTCCCCCGGGGGGTTCCGGTAACCCCTCCGGCACTCCGGTAAATTCCGAAACTTTCCAGAACACTTCCGGTGTCCGAATATAGTCGTCCAATATATCAATCTTTATGTCTCGGACATTCCGAGACTCCTCGTCATGTCCGTGATCTCATCCGGGACTCCGAACTACCTTCGGTACATCAAAACTCATAACCTCATAATACCGATCGTCATCAAACGTTAAGCGTGCGGACCCTACGGGTTCGAGAACTATGCAGACATGACCGAGACTCATCTCCGGTCAATAACCAATAGCGGAACCTGGATGATCATATTGGCTCCTACATATTCTACGAAGATCTTTATCGGTCAAACCGCATAACAACATACGTTGTTCCTTTTGTCATCGGTATGTTACTTGCCCGAGATTCGATCGTCGGTATCTCTATACCAAGTTCAATCTCGTTACCGGCAAGTCTCTTTACTCATTCCGTAACACATCATCTCGTGACTAACTCATTAGTCTTTTGTTTGCAAGGCTTATTATGATGTGTGTTACCGAGAGGGCCCAGAGATACCTCTCCGACACTTGGAGTGACAAATCCTAATCTTGATCTATGCCAACACCACGAATACTTTCGGATACACCTGTAGAGCATCTTTATGATCACCCAGTTACGTTGTGATGTTTGATAGCACACAAGGTGTTCCTACGGAATTCGGGAGTTGCATAATCTCATAGTCATAGGAACATGTATAAGTCATGAAGAAAGCAATAGCAGTAAAACTAAACGATCATAGTGCTATGCTAACGGATGGGTCTAGTCCATCACATCATTCTTCTAATGATGTGATCCCGTTGATCAAATGACAACTCATGTTTATGGCTAGGAAACATAACCATCTTTGATCAATGAGCTAGTCTAGTAGAGGCATACTAGGGACGCTATGTTTTGTCTATGTATTCACACATGTACTAAGTTTCCGGTTAATACAATTCTAGCATGAATAATAAACATTTATCATGATATAAGGAAATATAAATAACAACTTTATTATTGCCTCTAGGGCATATTTCCTTCAGTCTCCCACTTGCACTAGAGTCAATAATCTAGCTCACATTGCCATGTGATTTAATACCGATAGTTCACATCGTTATGTGAATAACACCCATAGTTCACATCGCCATGTGACCAACACCCAAAGGGTTTACTAGAGTCAATAATCTAGTTCACATCGCTTATGTGATTAATACCCAAGAGTAATAAGGTGTGATCATGTTTTGTTTGTGAGAGAAGTTTAGTCAACGGGTCTGTTACATTCAGATCCGTATGTATTTTGCAAATTTCTATGTCTACAATGCTCTGCATAGAGCTACTCTAGCTAATTGCTCCCACTTTCAATACACATCCAGATTGATACTTAGAGTCATCTGGATTTAGTGTCAAAGCTTGCATCGGCGTAACCCTTTACGACGAACTCTTTATCACCTCCATAATCGAGAAACATTTCCTTAGTCATCCAGTTACTAAGGATAATTTTGACCGCTGTACAGTGATCTACTCCTGGATCACTATTGTACCCCCTTGACAAACTCATGGCAAGGCACACAACATGTTTGGTACACAGCATGGCATACTTTATAGAACCTATGGCTGAGGCATAGGGAATGACTTTCATTCTCTCTATATTTTTCTGCTGTGGTCTGGCTTTGAGTCTTACTCAACTTCACACCTTACAAGTCAGGCAAGAACTCCTTCTTTGACTGATCCATTTTGAACTACTTCAAAATCTTATCAAGGTATGTACTCATCGAAAGTCTTATCAAGCGTCTTGATCTATCTCTATAGATCTTGATGCCCAATATGTAAGCAGCTTCACCAAGGTCTTTATTTGAAAAACTCCTTTCAAACACTCCTTTATGTTTTCCAGAAAATTCTACATCATTTCCGATCGACAATATGTCATTCACATATACTTATCAGAAAGGTTGTAGTGCTCCCACTCACTTCTTATAAATACAGGCTTCACCGCAAGTCTGTATAAATCTATATGCTTTGATCACTTCATCAAAGCGTATATTCCAACTCCGAGATGCTTGCACCAGTCCATAGATGGATCGCTGGAGCTTGCATACTTTGTTAGCACCTTTTGGATCGACAAAACCTTCTGGTTGCATCATATACAACTCTTCTTTGAGATATCCATTTAGGAATGCAGTTTTGACATCCATTTGCCAGATTTCATAATCATAAAATGCGGCAATTGCTAACATGATTCGGACAGACTTAAGCATCGCTACAGGTGAGAAAGTCTCATCGTAGTCAACTCCTTGAACTTGTCGAAACCCTTTCGCAACAAGTCGAGCTTTGTAAACAGTAAAATTACCGTCTGCGTCGGTCTTCCTCTTGAAGATCCATTTATTTTCGATGGCCTGCCGATCATCGGGCAAGTCAACCAAAGTCCATACTTTGTTCTCATACATGGATCCCATCTCAGATTTCATGGCCTCAAGCCATTTTGCGGAATCTGGGCTCATTATCGCTTCCTCATAGTTCGTAGGTTCATCATGGTCTAGTAACATGATTTCCAGAACTGGGTTGCCGTACCACTCTGGTGCGGAACGTACTCTGGTTGATCTACGACGTTCAGCAGAAACTTGATCTGAAGTTTCATGATCATCATCATTAACTTCCTCACTGATTGGTGTAGGAATCACTGGAACAATTTTCTGTGATGTACTACTTTCCAATTCAGGAGAAGGTACAATTACCTCATCAAGTTCTACTTTCCTCCCACTCACTTCTTTCGAGAGAAACTCCTTCTCTAGAAAGGATCCATTCTTAGCAACAAAGACCTTGCCTTCGGATCTGTGATAGAAGGTGTACCCAACAGTTTCTTTTGGGTATCCTATGAAGATTTACTTCTCCGATTTGGGTTCGAGCTTATCATGTTGAAACTTTTTCACATAAGCATCGCAGTCCCAAACTTAAAAAAATGACAGCTTAGGTTTCTCGTCAAACCACAGTTTATACGGTGTCATCTCCACGGATTTAGATGGTGCCCTATTTAACGTGAATGTAGCTGTCTCTAATGCATAACCCCAAAAGCAATAGTGGTAGATCGGTAAGAGACATCATCGATCGCACCATATTTAATAAAGTACGGTGATGACATTCGGACACACCATTACACTGTGGTGTTCCAGGTGGCGTGAGTAGTGAAACTATTTCACATTGTTTTTACTGAAGGCCAAACTCGCTAACTCAAATATTTTACCTCTACGATCATATCGTAGAAACTCTTATTTTCTTGTTACGATGATTCTCCACTTCACTCTGAAATTCTTTGAACTTTTCAAATGTTTCAGACTTGTGCTTCATTAAGTAGATATACCCATATCTACTCAAATCATCAGTGAAGGTCAGAAAATAACTATTCCCGCCGTGAGCTTCAACACTCATTGGTCTGCATACATCAGTATGTATGATTTCCAACAACTCTGTTGCTCGCTCCACAGTTCCGGAGAACGGAGTTTTAGTCATCTTGCCCATGAGGCATGGTTCGCAAGCACCAAGTGATTCATAATTAAGTGATTCCAAAAAGTCCATCACTATGGAGTTTCTTCATGCGCTTTACACCAATATGACCTAAACGGCAGTGCCACAAATAAGTTGCACTATCATTATTAACCTTGCATCTTTTGGCTTCAATATTATGAATATGTGTATCACACGATCGAGATCCAACAAACTATTTTCATTGGGTGTATGACCATAGAAGGTTTTATTCATGTAAACAGAACAACAATTATTCTCTAACTTACATGAATAACTGTATTGCAATAAACATGATCAAATCATATTCATGCTCAACACAAACACCAAATAACACTTATTTAGGTTCAACACTAATCCCGAAAGTATAGGGAGTGTGCGATGATGATCATATCAATCTTGGAACTGCTTCCAATACACATTGTCACTTCATCCTTTAACTAGTTTCTGTTCATTATGCAACTCCCATTTCGAGTTACTACTCTTTAGCAACTGAACCAGTATCAAATACCGAGGGGTTGCTATGAACACTAGTAAAATACACATCAATAATATGTATATCAAATATACCTTTGTTCACTTTGCCATCCTTCTTATCCGCCAAGTATCTAGGGCAGTTCCACTTCCGGTGACCATTTCCTTTGCAGTAGAAGCACTTAGTTTCAGGCTTGAGTTTAGCTTTGGGTTTCTTCATGGGAGTGACAACTTGCTTGTCATTCTTCTTGAAGTTCCCCTTCTATCCCTTTGCCCTTTACTTGAAACAAGTGGTCTTATTAACCATCAACACTTGATGTTCTTTCTTGATTTCTACCTTCGCCGATTTCAGCATTGCGAAGAGCTCGGGAATTACCTTCGTCATCCCTTGCATATTATAGTTCATCATGAAGTTCTACTAACTTGGTGATAGTGACTAGAGAACTTTGTCAATTACTATCTTATCTGGAAGATTAACTCCCACTTGATTCAAGTAATTGTAGTACCCAGACAATCTGAGCACATGCTCACTGGTTGAGCTATTCTCCTCCATCTTGTAGGCAAAGTACTGTCAGAAGTCTTATACCTCTCGACACGGGCATGAGTATGAAATACTAATTTCAACTCTTGGAACATCTCATATGCTCCGTGGCGTTCAAAACGTTTTTGAAGTCCCGGTTATAAGCCGTAAAGCATGGTGCACTAAACTATCAAGTAATCATCATACCGAGCTTTTGTCAAAACGTTCATAACGTCTACATCTGCTCCTGCAATAGGTCTGTCACCTAGCGGTGCATCAAGGACATATTTCTCTGTGCAGCAATGAGGATAATCCTCAGATCACGGAACAATTCCGCATCATTGCTACTAACATCTTTCAACTTAGTTTTCTCTAGGAACATATAAAAAATAAACGGGGAGCAACATCGTGAGCTATTGAACTACAACATAGATATGCTAATACTACGAGGACTAAGTTCATGATAAATTAAATTTCAATTTAATCATAATACTTAAGAACTCCCACTTAGATAGACATCCCTCTAGTCATCTAAATGATCACGTGATCCAAATCAACTAAACCATGTCCGATCATCACGTGAGATGGAGTAGTTTCAATGGTGAACATCTTATGTTGATCATATCTACTATATGATTCACGCTCGACCTTTCGGTCTCCAGTGTTCCGAGGCCATATCTGCATATGCTAGGCTCGTCAAGTTTAACCCGAGTATTCCGCGTGTGCAAAACTGGCTTACACCCGTTGTATTTGAACGTAGAGCTTATCACACCCGATCATCACGTGGTGTCTCGGCATGACGAACTTTCGCAACGGTGCATACTCAGGGAGAACACTTATACCTTGAAATTTAGTGAGGGATAATCTTATAATGCTACCGTCGTTCTAAGCAAAATAAGAAGCATAATAAGATAAACATCACATGCAATCAAAATATGTGACATGATATGGCCATCATCATCTTGTGCTTTTGATCTCCATCTCCAAAGCACCGTCATGATCACCTTCGTCACCGGCGCGACACCTTGATCTCCATCGTAGCATCATTGTCGTCTCGCCAACTATTGCTTCTACGACTATCGCTACCGCTTAGTGATAAAGTAAAGCAATTACATGGTGATACGTTCAAAACGTATCTATAATTTCTGCTTGCTCCATGCCACTTTTGGGTGATATTGCTATGATGTTCATACACTTCCATACACTTTTGATCATATTTGGACTAACTTACTAATCCAGTGCACCCCAGTGCCAGTTTCTGTTTTCAGCTGTTTTTGTATTTCAGGTTTTCACGTTTCGAGAACTGCCCAGAAAAATCCAGAAAAATTATATAAAAAATCAGCGTTCCGGAAACAACACTGCGTCCGAAGGGCAGCCTGGGGGGGCCACCAGGGCTCCAGGCGCCCTGGCGGCGCCCCCCCTGGGCCGCGCCGGGGGGGGCGCCTGGGCCCCCCGAAGCTCCCCCGATGCCCTACTTTGGCATATATTTAAAGGGTCCTCTGTAACCCTCAGAAGAAGAACTCTTTTCGCGATCCCATCTCTGTTCCGCCGCCGCCGCCGCTTCCAAGATCGGGAGCACCAGGAGAACTCTTCCCGGCACCCTGCCGGAGGGGAGGATCACCACCGGGAGCTTCTCCACCACCATGGACGCCTCCCGGATGACTCGTGAGTAGTCTCCCTTGGACCATGACTCCATGACCAGTAGCTATGTGATGTTCTCCTCCCGTTCTTGTGCTTCACTAATTAGTCCTCGTGAGCTGCCCTACATGATCGAGGCACCTATGTAATCCTTATGTTGTTGCTATGTTGAGTTTGCTGGGATCCGATGGATTATGAGATTATGTTCAGATTGATCTTGAGTAATATATTTGATTCACCTCTTTTATATTTTTGTTCATAAGTAATTCTTGCATGTTCTCCGTTGTTATTTATTGCTTTGGCCGAGTAATAGGTAGTGACTCCAAGAGGGAACGTTATGCTCGATTGTGGGTTCATGCCCCTCGAAGACTAGCTTGAGTGACAGAAACATGAGTCTAGGGGATGTGCTGTTGCCACAAGGGGGAAAACAACGGTGCTTGTGCCCGCGGGTGCAAGGATTGTTTACTTTACGCAAAGTTCTTTTAATGCAGTTGTCTGTTGCATTGAGTTTACACTATGGGTGGGACTCGCAACTTAATACCAGCGAGATGTTCTGGATAGATATCTCAAGGTGGATGATTAGTAGTAGATATTGATGGATTTCGGTCTACTTACTTTGGCGTACGCCCATGCTTTGAACCTCAACCTTTCTTGCAATGTAGTCAGCATTGGTTTGCGTTCGTGGTCCTGTCAATTGCCCAGCTGTAATTTGTTTACCTCACATAGCTGTTTTATCGTCTTTTGGGAGAGAGACATCACTAGTGAACATCATGAGACTACGGTCCATATTACCATCATTGATCACACCCTCTATTTACTTTTCGTTATTTACTTACTATTGCAAAAACTATCTATCACTACTATCATTGCTTTTAACCCTTTGTGAACTACAAGGCCGGAGGGATTGACAACCTCTCTGTACTCGTTGGGAGCAAAGTTATTTGTATCTGTGTGCAGGTCCACGTTGATTGCTACTAATCTGGCGCCGTAGCAATTGACACCTACTTGTTGAACCTAGGAGTCTCTGGGGATTCGATCCTTGGTATCTTTGCTAAGGGAAAACACTTCTACTTACTGCATCTTACACCTTCCACTTGGGGTAACCAACGAGGGGTTCGAGGCCCATCAAGGAGTATTTTCTGGCGCCGTTTCCGGGGACTCCACTCTTCAGGATAGGGGAGTTGCATGCTATCTTTTACCTTTGCTTTTTAGTCTTGTTAGTTTACCTTTCAGTTTTTGCTTTAGTTCCTTTTATCGAAAATCACAAAAATAGTTATCTTGCTTGCTTGCTACTATGGGTTCCACCGAGAACACCAAGTTGTGTGACTTCACTAGTCACAACAACGATGACTTTATCAGCACACCTATCACTACACCTGCCACTTCAGCACCTTCATATGAAATTAAACCTGCTTTACTGAACTTAGTTATGAGAGAACAATTCTCCGGTGCTGGAGATGATGCTGCTTTACACTTGAACAACTTTGTTGAACTTTGTGATATGCAAAAGTACCAAGAAATAGATGGTAATATTGTTAAGCTTAAGCTTTTTCCTTTCTCCTTGAGAGGAGGAGCTAAAATTTGGTTTTAGTCTTTGCCTAGAAATAGCATAGATTCATGGGACAAGTGCAAAGATGCTTTTATTGGAAAATACTATCCACCTGCTAAAATTATCCAACTTAGAAGTAACATAATGAATTTTAAACAATTGGATAATGAACACGTTGCCCAAGCTTGGGAACGTATGAAATCTCTTATCAAGAACTGCCCTACTCATGGTTTGACTACTTGGATGGTTATCCAAACTTTTTATGCAGGCTTGAACTTTACCTCGTGGAACTTGTTAGATTCGGCCGCGGGAGGAACTTTTATGTCAACTACACTTGGTGCTGCCACGAAGCTTCTCGATGAGATGATGACCAACTATTCCCAATGGCACACCGAACGCGCTCCAACAGGTAGGAAGGTAAACTCTGTCGAGGAGATTTCCTCCTTAAATGAAAAAGTTGACTTGATCATGTCTCTACTTTCGAAGCAATCTACTGTTGATCCTCGTGATGTTCCTTTAAATTCTTTGATTGCTCAAGAACAAGTAGATGTTAACTTTATCTCTAGAAACAATTTTAACAACAATGCTTATAGGAGTAATTTTGGTAGCAATCCTAGACCGTTCCCCTCTAACTCTTATGGGAACAACAATGCTTATCCTAGTACCAAGAACTCCAATACTGAACTAGAGACCATGCTTAGAGATTTCATCACTACCCAAAAAGCCTTTAATAAGAATGTAGAAGAGAAACTACATAAACTAGATGATCTTTCTTTTAAGGTAGACCACTTAGCCAATGAGGTAAAATTGCTAAAAATTAAAACTTCTCCTCTTAAGGAGAGGGAAGTCATCCCTATTAATGCTACTCAAGTGCAAATTAATGAAAACATTAGGATGATGGCTAAGCTTAAAGAAAGATGGGCTAGAGAAAGGGAGGAAGAGGAAAGAATTAAGAGCCTTCCTACCCACCACACTGTTGCTACTATCCAAGTTATTGAGGATGTTCACACTCTTAGCACCCAATGTACTCCTGGTCCCAATGGACCTATTAATGGTGATGCTATGACTATAGAAGCTACCAAACAAGTGAACCTTAAGGACACCACTACACTTTACTTGATGCTCGTGACCTTGATTTTGATAATTGCACCCTTACCAAAGTTATTGATTTCCTTCACAAGATGTCTAGAGATCCCCGCACTAGCACGCTTAACCTTGCCTTCACAGAGCATATCACTAATGCTCTCATCAAAGCTAGGGAGGAGAAACTTAGA
This sequence comes from Secale cereale, assembly GCA_902687465.1. NCBI lineage: Eukaryota > Viridiplantae > Streptophyta > Magnoliopsida > Poales > Poaceae > Secale > Secale cereale. The sequence continues at coordinate 578,854,092 of LR738712.1, forward strand.
GTAGAAGCCTCCATACCTAGAAAGCTAGAAGATGGTTGGGATCCTATGATAAAAATTAATTTGAATGACTTCTCTTGTTATGCATTATGTGATGTTGGTGCTAGTACCTCTGTTATGCCCAAAAGGATATATGATATGCTTAAATTGAAACCTTATGATTCTTGTTCTTTTGGTGTTCGTCTCGTTGATTCTTCCATAAAGAAACCTTTGGGGAGGATCGACGATGTTCTTATTGTTGTCAATGATAATTATGTGCCCGTTGATTTCACTATTATGGATATTGAATGTGATCCTTCATGTCCAATTATTTTGGGACGTCCCTTTTTACGCACCGTTGGTGCTGTCATTGACATGAAAGAGGGTAATATAAAATTTCAGTTTCCTCTCAAGAAAGGGATGGAACACTTCTCTCGAAAGAAGATCAAGTTACCTTTTGAGTCCGTTGTACGGGCTAGTTATTCTTTTACTCTTGATAAAACTTGATCTATGCATTATGCCTAGCTTAAAGGCATAAAAGAAAGCGCTTTTGGGAGGCAGCCCACATGAATAAAATTTTTGCTTTTATTGTGTCTTGATGTTGTTTACTGCTGTATAATCATCATTGTATCTTTGCTTTTCATAATTGTGCCAAGTATAGCCTCTGATTGCTAGAAAGTTCAAAAGTTGTGAGGTGCTGTCCAGGAAACAGATTCTGTCCTTGGATAGAAAAAATCGTATAAAATCACCAGATCATCTTTTTGGTCTGAATTTATTCGACAGCGTTCTCTATATAATTGTCTTTCGTGCGTATGTTCTGAGTTTTTTGATTTGAGTTGCAGAAGTATCCCGAACAGATCAATTACTGCCTGCTGTTCTGTTTTTCACAGATTCTGTCCTGTTTTGCCTTTCCTTCACTTTGCAAATCAAGAGCTTGCTTTTTCTTTGCAAAAACCTTTTGGCAATCTTGAGAAACAGTAGAACTTCAAGAATATCCTTATTTCCAGCAAGGTATAATTATTTTATTAAGGGTACTAACCTCGCTAATCAGATTATGATGAGTTATGTATGAAAGGAGTTTTCAAGTGTGCGAGGGAAGATGATAAAAAGATTCAGGAGTGTCAAGCGCTCAAGCTTGGGGATGCCCCCGTGCACCCCCAAGAAATATTCAAGGAGACTCAAGCGTCTAAGCTTGGGGATGCCCCCGTGCATCCCCTTCTCCATCAACATTATCAGTTCGTCTTTCGTTCCGCTATATTTTTATCACTTCATGTGTTATGTGCTATGCTTGGAGCGTCTTGCTTTTAGTTTTCTTTTTAGTTTTTCATAACGAGTCGGAACCCAGCATTCCTTTATGTGGGAGAGAAACACGCTCCACTTCTACCTAGAACATAACATAGAATTTTCATGTCTATCTATGCTGTGTGTGTTCTTTGTCTTTTAATAGCTACTATCGTGCTCTGCTCTTAGTATTCATGCTTATCTTTTCAAGAGCTTTTATTTAGTTGGTTGCTTGAACTCTCTTTAATTATCATGCTCACCTTATTAAGAGAGTTTGCTTCCGTTGCACTGGTTAATGTGTCTATGATAAAGATGCTACTTGCATGATGGTGCTTAGTAGTTCAGGTTTTCTTATGGTTAATCTCAAATAGCTGGGGGGTTCCCAATGTGTTATTGGAGTACCAACATGGTTTGTTTGCCTATGATGTGGTATGGTTTAGTAATATCTTCCTTCGAGAATTTATTTTGATTGACTTGGCGTATGCTCACGCATATTTAAGACTGTAAAGAAAGTCTGTCAAGCCTTGATGATCTTTTATTTCTGAGTAGCGATATAACTTCCATGTCTGATTCAATATTGCTTTGTCGCTCTGCATGATTATGACCATCATTGCTCTCTTAGTTGGTCGCTCCCAGTCTTTTGCTAACCTCCACCTGTACTAAGCAAACTAACCATGCAATACATAGCTCATGGGAAAGTAGCCTAAAAACTATTGTGGTAAAGAATATGTTGCTTATGTATCCTATTTCTTATAAGTTGCTTGCTGAGCGGTAACCATGTTTCTGGGGACGCCATCAACTGTCACACTTTCGTTGAATATCATGTGAGTTGCTATGCATGTTCGTCTTGTCTGAAGTAAGGGTGATTTGCCGTGGGTTGAATTAATATGCATATTGTTAGAGAAGAACATTGGGCCGCCAACCAAAGCCATGCATCCTGGTGGAAGTTTTAGCTTGGACCTTAATCCTCAACCTCTCATGAGAATATGCTTATGCATTAAAGAGGAGTCCATCATCTATTTTCTATGTTGTCCCGGTATGGATGTCCTCAAGTTGAGATCTATCAAAAACGAGAAATCAAATGCGATTTATCTCCTTGGACCTTTGTACAGGTGGCATAGAGGTACCCCTTTGTGACACTTGGTTGAAACATATGCAATGCAATGATAACCCATGGGAATCCGAGCTAATTAGGACAAGGAGCGAGCACTATTGGTATACGATGCATGAGGCTTGCAACTTATAGGATGTCTTATACATGACACATATGAAGTACTACTACCGTTGACACAATTGCTTCCATGTTTTCAAAATAAAAAGCTCTAGCACTTAACCTTTCTTTTACTTTTATGTTGAAGCACCAACTACTGAGAGCATGATTGTCATTCTGAGTGTAATGTGCATTGTCCCAAAGTAGCATTGTCTTTTGCATGATTGTGATATCATTTATTCTGAAATAATTGTATCTAGTCATCACTTAAACCTTGAAGGTGCCCCTGCATTTATGTTTTGCATCACTAAAGGGGGCAAGCTAGATATCACTTTATCATATTTGCACATCATGTTCATTGCAAATCTTTTTGATGTTTCAGTTTCATATTGTAAAACTTTCAGTCATTTGTGATTTTCTCATGAGGCAACTTAATTACTTTAGAATCATTGTCTCAGTAAGCTTTTGTCATATGACTATGAAAAAGTCCTATATGGTTAATAGCATGTCACCACAGAAATTATTCTTGTTATCATTTACCTACTCGAGGACGAGCAGGAATTAAGCTTGGGGATGTTGATACGTCCAAAACGTATCTATAATTTATGCTTGCTCCATGCCACTTTTGGGTGATATTGCTATGATATTCATACACTTCCATACACTTTTGATCATATTTGGACTAACTTACTAATCCAGTGCACCCCAGTGCCAGTTCCTGTTTTCGGCTGTTTTTGTATTTCAGGTTTTCACGTTTCGAGAACTGCCCAGAAAAATTCAGAAAAATTATATAAAAAATCTGCGTGCCGAAAACAACACTGCGTCCGAAGGGCAGCCTGGGGGGGCCACCAGGGCTCCAGGCGCCCTGGCGGTGCCCCCCCCCCCTGGGCCGCGTCGGGGGGGCGCCTGGGCCCCCCGAAGCTCCCCCGATGCCCTACTTTGGCATATATTTAAAGGGTCCTCCATAACCCTCAGAAGAAGAACTTTTTTCGCGATCCCATCTCTGTTCCGCCGCCGCCGCCGCTTCCAAGATCGGGAGCACCAGGAGAACTCTTCCCGGCACCCTGCCGGAGGGGAGGATCACCACCGGGAGCTTCTCCACCACCATGGACGCCTCCTGGATGACTCGTGAGTAGTCTCCCTTGGACCATGAGTCCATGACCAGTAGCTATGTGATGTTCTCCTCCCGTTCTTGTGCTTCACTAATTAGTCCTCGTGAGATGCCCTACATGATCGAGGCACCTATGTAATCCTTATGATGTTGCTATGTTGAGTTTGCTGGGATCCGATGGATTATGAGATTATGTTCAGATTGATCTTGAGTAATATATTTGATTCACCTCTTTTATATTTTTGTTCATAAGTAATTCTTGCATGTTCTCCGTTGTTATTTATTGCTTTGGCCGAGTAATAGGTAGTGACTCCAAGATGGAACGTTATGCTGGATTGTGGGTTCATGCCCCTCGATGACTAGCTTGAGTAACAGAAACATGAGTCTAGGGGATGTGCTGTTGCCACAAGGGGGAAAACAACGGTGCTTGTGCCCGCGGGTGCAAGGATTGTTTACTTTACGCAAAGTTCTTTTAATGCAGTTGTCTGTTGCATTGAGTTTACACTATGGGTGGGACTCGCAACTTAATACCAGCGAGATGTTCTGGATAGATATCTCAAGGTGGATGATTAGTAGTAGATATTGATGGATTTCGGTCTACTTACTTTGGCGTACCGCCCATGCTTTGAACCTCAACCTTTCTTGCAATGTAGTCAGCATTGGTTTGCGTTCGTGGTCCTGTCAATTGCCCAGATGTAATTTGTTTACCTCACATAGCTGTTTTATCGTCTTTTGGGAGAGAGACATCACTAGTGAACATCATGAGACTACGGTCCATATTACCATCATTGATCACACCCGCTATTTACTTTTCGCTATTTACTTACTATTGCAAAAACTATCTATCACCACTATCATTGCTTTTAACCCTTTGTGAACTACAAGGCCGGAGGGATTGATAACCTCTCTGTACTCGTTGGGAGCAAAGTTATTTGTATCTGTGTGCAGGTCCACGTTGATTGCTACTAATCTGGCGTCGTAGCAATTGACACCTACTTGTTGAACCTAGGAGTCTCTGGGGATTCGATTCTTGGTATCTTTGCTAAGGGAAAACACTTCTACTTACTGCATCTTACACCTTCCACTTGGGGTAACCAACGAGGGGTTCGAGGCCCATCACATGGCGATTGCATTTCATACAATAAAGCGACAACCACATGGCTCCTGCCAGTTGCCGATAACATTACAAAACATGATCATCTCATACAAAACCGTATAACTCATCATGTCTTGACCATATCACATCACAACATGCCCTGCAAAAACAAGTTAGACGTCCTCTACTTTGTTGTTGCAAGTTTTACGTGGCTGCTACGGGCTTAGCAAGAACCGTTCTTACCTACGCATACAAAACCACAACGATGTTTCGTCAAGTATGTGCTGTTTTAACCTTCACAAGGACCGGGCGTAGCCACACTTGATTCAGCTAAAGTGAGAGAGACAGACACCCGCCAGTCACCTTTAAGCAACGAGTGCTCATAACGGTGAAACCAGTCTCGCGTAAGCGTACGCGTAATGTCGGTCCGGGCCGCTTCATCTCACAATACCGCCGAAGAAAAGTACGACATGTTGGTAAGCAGTATGACTAGTATCGCCCACAACTCATTGTGTTCTACTCGTGCATATCATCTACGCATAGACCTGGCTCTGATACCACTGTTGGGGAACGTAGTATTTTAAAAAAATTCTACGATCACGCAAGATCTATCTACCAGATGCATAGCAACGAGAGGGAAGAGTGTGTCTACGTACCCTTGTAGACCGGAAGCGGAAGCGTCAAGTGACGCGGTTGATGTAGTCGAACTTCTTCGCGATCCAACCGATCAAGCACCGAACGTACGGCACCTCCGCGTTCAGCACACGTTCAGCTTGATGACGTCCCACGAGCTCTTGATCCAGCTGAGCTTCACGGAAGAGTTTCGTCAGCACGACGGCGTGGTGACGGATATGATGTATCTACCGGCGCAGGGCTTCGCCTAAGCACTGCGACGGTATGACCGAGGTGTGTTTCTGTGGAGGGGGACACCGCACACGGCTAGAACAATTCAACTTGTGTGTCTTTGGGTGCCCCTCTGCCCCCGTATATAAAGGAGCAAGGGGGGAGGCCGGCCGGCCCTCCTATGGTGCGGCTAGGGTGCAATCCTACTAGGAATAGGATTGCAATCCTATTCCTAGTAGGAACTACCAAAGAAGGAAGAAGGGGGAAGGAAAGAAAGGGAGAGGGAGAGGGAAAGAGGGGTCGCGCCCCCCTCCCCTTGTCCTATTCGGACTCCTCCTAGGGAGGGGGCGCGCCACCTCCTGGCTGCTGCCCTCTCTCTCCCCTATGGCCCACTAGGGCCCACCATTCCCCCGGGGGGTTCCGGTAACCCCTCCGGCACTCCGGTAAATTCCGAAACTTTCCAGAACACTTCCGGTGTCCGAATATAGTCGTCCAATATATCAATCTTTATGTCTCAGACATTCCGAGACTCCTCGTCATGTCCGTGATCTCATCCGGGACTCCGAACTACCTTCGGTACATCAAAACTCATAAACTCATAATACCGATCGTCATCAAACGTTAAGCGTGCGGACCCTACGGGTTCGAGAACTATGCAGACATGACCGAGACTCATCTCCGGTCAATAACCAATAGCGGAACCTGGATGCTCATATTGGCTCCTACATATTCTACGAAGATCTTTATCGGTCAAACCGCATAACTACAGACGTTGTTCCTTTTGTCATCGGTATGTTACTTGCCCGAGATTCGATCGTCGGTATCTCTATACCAAGTTCAATCTCGTTACCGGCAAGTCTCTTTACTCGTTCCGTAACACATCATCTCGTGACTAACTCATTAGTCTTTTGCTTGCAAGGCTTATTATGATGTTTGTTACCGAGAGGGCCCAGAGATACCTCTCCGACACTTGGAGTGACAAATCCTAATCTTGATCTATGCCAACACCACGAATACTTTCGGATACACCTGTAGAGCATCTTTATGATCACCCAGTTACGTTGTGACGTTTGATGGCACACAAGGTGTTCCTACGGAATTCGGGAGTTGCGTAATCTCATAGTCATAGGAACATGTATAAGTCATGAAGAAAGCAATAGCAGTAAAACTAAACGATCATAGTGCTATGCTAACGGATGGGTCTAGTCCATCACATCATTCTTCTAATGATGTGATCCCGTTGATCAAATGACAACTCATGTTTATGGCTAGGAAACATAACCATCTTTGATCAATGAGCTAGTCTAGTAGAGGCATACTAGGGACACTATGTTTTGTCTATGTATTCACACATGTACTAAGTTTCCGGTTAATACAATTCTAGCATGAATAATAAACATTTTGCATGATATAAGGAAATATAAATAACAACTTTATTATTGCCTCTAGGGCATATTTCCTTCACCACGCGCGCTTCATTACAACTCCGACGGCCTCGCCGATGCTTCATCGCAACTCCGGCGAGCCACCTCTCCTTCATTGGCTGTTGCAGCCCGTCGGCCAGCCTTCAGCACCTCACCCTTGCATCACCAGTGGAGCGCCGACGTCCCGATGCGACGCCGACGGAGCTCCGGTGGCCCTATGCAGCACCGACATAGCTCAACGCCCCCGACGGCGATGCTACAATAGGTGGTCAGTTGCAATGGCAAGCCTCGGACGGCGGTGCTGCACTGCGGTGCGAAAAACAACTCCGATGCAGCACCGTCAACGTCGCCGCTTGAAGATCCATTGCAGCCGCGACGGAGCTCCAACGACTCCGGCGGCGCTCCATTGCAGCCCCGGGCGTGCTCCATTGCAGCCGCGTCGGAGCTCCGACGACATGGCAGCGCTCCATTGCAGCCGCGGTGGAGCACCAACGACTCCCCGACGGCGCTTCATTGCAGCGCCTGCGACGCAGCGCGCGGCGACGAGCAAAAACGCTGACGCTGCAAGACCGGTGGCGAGCTGCGCGATGCGAGTCATTAACTACCACTAGCAAAAGGATTGAAGAGCTCCTTCGAGCAGGGTTGCAAACGCGGGGTTGCAGCAGCAGCGCGTGACGCTAGTGGTCGGTGGAGCTGGCACGGAGAGGCGAGAGAAGGAGAGGTAGGAGGAGCTGGTCGCAGCCTTGTGTCGCAGTGGCATGAGGAGCTGAGCGAAGAGGTGAGAGAAGGACAGAGGTAGGATACGGGAGGAGTCAAAAAGAAGAAGATAAGGATAAGAAACGAGTGGCTAGAGCGAAAAGAGCAGGTCCGTTGTTTGTGGTCCACCGCGACGCCTGGCGTCCAGACGACGCGGATGATTTCCGTAAGAAATCATCCGGTTGTTTTAAAACGTTTTCAATTTTTCTAGGGGTACGCTCTTTCTTTTTGGTTTTTGTGTTTTCTATTTAAATGATTTGCGGGTACAAAAAAGTCCGGTTTTTTAAAAAATGTGCATTCTGAACAAAATATCAACAAATCACTAAAATGTTCATGAATTCAAAACTGTTCACGATTTCAAAAACATGTTCACAAATTCAATAATGCTCACGAATTTAAAAATTGTTCATCAAATTTTAAAAATGAGGTTTCAAAAAAAATCATGATCTAAAAAAAACTTTGCAAATTCAAAAAATGTTCATGGTTGAAGAGAAAGTTCACGTATTTTAATAAATGTGCACCATTTTGAAAGAAAAAAATCATTTATTTCAAAAATATCATGTTTTCAAAAAAGGTGCATGAATTTGTAAAAAATATTTTCACTATTTAAAAAAATATTAATTTTAAAAATATTCAAGATTTCGAAAGATGTTCACAGTGTTGAAACATGTTCACGAATTTGAAAGATATTCGCAAATTAAACATAAAAATAAAAATAGAAAAGAAACAGAAAACAGAAAACGAAAAAAACTTAAAATTAAAAGAACAAATAATGGGGGACCTCGCGCCCCACATGGGCCGGCTCAGAAGGCCCCGCACATGAGCTGGGGGAGGGGGGTTGCTACGGCGCTAGGTGGCGCCTTACGTGTCATATAGGGTCTGCTGGTCTAGACGTGTCCGGATGTGGTGGCCATGTCGGACTGGCCAGCGTTGGCCCACCCTGGCGCCACAAAATTGTTTGTGTCAAATTCTTCTGTTTTTTTTTTTTGAGGGAAAGGAACTTTCTTTAATCAAACTGAGTGATTACAATCAGATATTACAATGCTAGCTATCTCAACAGGTGCGTTACGAAGCCAACATGCAGTTCGCTGTTGCGAACGATCCATACATGCAAGGGTGTGGCTGGCCGCATTTGCATGTCGACTAATCTTAGCTAGACTTATGTCCCTTTCATGAGTCAGCATCCTTCTGATCTCACTAATACGATGTGTATACCTGGATTTATCGATGCCACTCGCACAGATCGTCTGCATCATTTCATCACAGTCTGTCTCCACAATCACAGAAGCTCCGTCCAGTAAAGAGCAAGTTGCAAGCCTTCCTGCATTGCCGCCAACTCAGCTTCAAGGGCGTCACTGCAGAAGAACAACACACGGGTTGCAGCAAAGATGACCACCCCCTCCTGATCGCTTAGAATCATGTCGGCCCCGGCCGTGCCATCATCCTTGACAAAGGCCCCATCAACATTCAGCTTCGCATATCCACTAGCAGGGGCTTCCCACAGTGGTTTTGCTATGTTTTCATGTGATTATGAAAGTTTGTGCCCAGAAAGATCAAAAACCCTGTTTGCCTTTCACCAAGTCTACTTCTGGATATTGCTTGATTGCGATGAGAGAATTAATATAGCTGGTCAAAAACCGGCGCGACGTTTCAATCAGAACTAGAGGTTTATGCTGTGTAATCTCATTCCGCGCGTACCAAATCCTCCGCATAATCATCAATGAGACCGCGTCATGTTTTTCTTTTTATAGTCATACACCATTTATTTGTGTGTGTGCGCGCGTGTGTGGTATACGCTATACTTGGGTCCTAGTGCCACATACGGTGTGCATAGAACGTTGCAAATCTTACGTGCACACAAACATGTACATACGTCTTGTCAGGTGTCGTGCCGTGCTCGTTCAGACAATAGCATCCCCGGCTTATATGTGTGGTGGACATGAGACGATCCAGGTGTGGCGGCTGTTGAGATTAATTAACCCATGTGTTAATTATGGAGAATCTCCACTATCCCTAACCGCCATGTACGAGGGACACGACTGTGCGTTCATGTCTCTCCGGACCATCGCGTCTGTTGGATGTATCCCTTCGGGGCTATATATACTTGTACTCAATCATCAATAAAGACGACCTTTCACTTTACATTCCTGTCTACTCTCTCTCGTTTTACTTTCCAACACGTTATCAGCACGTATCTCTCCGCTGAGAGAGAAGGCCGGAGGCGCCCGACGAGGGACCACGGCGTCTGGCCTGACGCATGGCAGAAACCATGGCCTTTGGCCTGGTCCTTGCCGAGCAGAGGCCACGATCGGCGCCGTACCGGCGCACGAAGCAACATCGCATTCGTCCACGGCATGGATGCATCTATACAGAAGAAAAATCGATCAGGATTCAGGACTTCAAGAGAACGTCCACTTGGTTTTACCTTCTTCCGATCAATCACGGATGAATACAGGAGATGAACGAGAGAGCCGGGCGAGTCTCCCGATCCCCTCTTCCAGTGAAATTTTTCACAGGTAATAGAAGAGACGACAAGGGAAGAACAAGCAAAGATAGAGAAGGAAATCTCCATCGATTTACAAAAGGACAAAGGTACCATGAATTCTTCAATTTGCTCTGCCCTGGATCAAGCGGCAACTGCCACTACCCTTTGTCAACATCGCCAACGGCGTCCGCCGAAACGACGGCCCGGTTGCGCCTTGAATCCGCCGCGGCAACAGCCACGCGCACATCCGAGCCTGTCGCAGCCCCCGATCTTGCATCAGTGGCGGCGCCGCAGCGCTCGTGACCATGCGGCGTGTGCACGACGGCGCAGGCCACCTGCTTGCGCGTGGTCACGCGGCCACGACCTCCCTGCACGCTGGCAGCCTCCCGCACCAGCCAGAGGCTGCGTCGATACGGGCCGAGGCCGTAACCGTCGCTCGCTCCGTGTCACCGCGCGCCAGCCGGCTGGAGGAAGGAGCGTCGCGCCGGGGGTCACCATTGCTGTAGCCGGGCGGTAGGAACCCCATCCTCGTCATCTGCGCGATGGGCCTCACCGCTGGGATGCGTCACCGCGCCACGGCTGTGGCCAAGGGCCACGCCAGGACTGTAACCGCCTCGGGCTGGCCGCACCCGTGGCCGCGTGCCGCACCTCACGCACGGCTGCCCGGCCTCCGCGCCGCACCCCACGCACGGTTGCCGGCCTCCGCGCCGCGCTCGCCCGTCGTCACCGCAAGGCCGCGCCGGCCGTGCCCGTGGCTGCGCTCTGCCTAGCCGCCGGGTCGTACGACGGCCTCTGCTGGCTACGTGCCCCGCGTCACTTCCGCTCGGCCGTGCATCGCGCTGCGCCCGCGCCCGGCCGTCCGGCCTCCGCCAAGCTGTGCCCGTGGCCGGCGAGCCCGAGGAGCGATGGCGGTTGCAGTAACCTCACCGAAGAAGACATGGAAATCTTATCCCTTCTCCATTTTGCACTAAGATCCTCACATATGCAGGAAATGGCAAAATAGGCTAAAACAGGGGTGAAATCGGTCCTAATAAAAGTACTATTTACTAGTATTTACCTGTTTCAGACCCGTTGTTTCAAACATTTTTCTGTTGAGTATAATGCTCCAGAAATTTAAGATATAAATAATTTCCACGCCTACAAAGGTTGACATTATTTATATTTCTTATTTGCAATTGAGATTTTGAATATCTTGCAAAGATAAATTCAGTGCCTCTAGAGTACTGATTTGCGATTGAGAATTTTCTTCTCTCGCAAAACAATCTCATTGCGATTGAGATTAATTTTCTCTCGCAAAATATTAATTCACTTTGCTGAATTATCGTGCAACTTGATACACCATCATCTCATTTGATTTGAGGTCTATACAATTCAAGTTTTTCACTTGAACATCAAGTTTGCAACATCATTACTATTCATTACAATAGTAGTGTATTTCCGTTGAGTACAAGGTATTCTGGAATATTTCTATGATGTATTTATCTCCATGTTAAACACATGTTGAGATTAATACATCTATTTGCAATTGAGATTTTCAATTTCTTGCAAATACATATGCAAAATTCCATGTGTCATCTTTATCAATTTGAGATTCACACTAATGATTTCGAGCCATCTTCTTGAAATCTATTAATTTTGCAACATTAAGATGTATTTATATTACGCAATCTGTAATATAAATAAATTACTGGTTTTTCACCGGAAATGATATGTTCTATGTGTTTACCACATTGCCATTCTTCATGAACATGTCACAGCGGTCGAGATTGATTTCTCCCGCACAACAAAGTTGTAAAATTTTGACAATAACATCTCCCTCATTATATTTGGAAAACACAAGGTAATGAGTTGGATCTACTGCCCATGTGCAGACAATCTCTATTACTGTAAGATCTGTATGATCTTCAATGTGTTATCTTCCCATAATTGAGGTTGAGCATTTTCAAGTTATACACTTGAGTCAAATTTTTGCATTCTTATTACCAAACCATGATGGTTTTTAATTTACTTCTTGTAAGTTAATTATCTCTGGCTTGCCCCTGTAAGTAATCGATGGCTAACAATTTGAGGCTTTTGCTCTCAATGACCACAACTTACTTAAGCGGGGCATGGACATCAAGATCAGTCTTGCATCCCATGGGATAGCATGTGCAATCCAAGCCACACCACCGGGACGCAAAAGACCTCAAGGGTAATGGTTTGAAACTCACTTCAAACCCTCAACTTGACACCATCAAGCTGTCACAAGACCCTATGAGCATGGAGAGCATGGTGGTTGAATATGCATCAACCGACATGTTTGGAGACTACATTTAGTCCCTCAATCTCCTTAGTGATCAATTTGCTTATGTCCATTTCTGATGTTCTAATATGAACATGATTATTGTTGTCATCATATATTGTATATCACAATATATTGTATCAGCTCTTTGGTACAAATTCATTTGTATGTATTCTATATATCAGACAATGATTTTCTTGAGAATGTTCATGTCTATATATAGATTTCTACAAGGGTCAATCTGATGAAAGATGATATTTGCAACGTGGACAAATGCACCACGAACTCTATACTCAGGGAGGTGAAATGTTTCCACTCTCGTTGAGAGAAAAGAGATATTTTAAAATCGCTAGACGCGATGAGGTATTTGTTGGCTCAACTCGAGTCATATTTACTGTCCCTGTGGGTACTCGAGTAACGTCAGGATGCTTTATTGCTTCCGGGTTTAACTCGTGCCCTACTAAACTATAGAAGTATCCGTCAAAATAGTTTCCATAGTGAAACTTATGATGGCAACAAAGAGGAATATCTTCTCTTGACCATATGCAACGGATATGTCAAGCACATTCTCTTTGTATCATCATGGTTGTACTACATATACTACAAAACCCGTAGCACATGTTGCGTACGAGATAGTTTTCCAGAGTGTCTTTTGCATGACAAACTTGGCATTTCAGCCTTGGTCATCATTGACATTGGGTTGAAACCGAAACTATCCGCGATTCCAATGTTTTATGATTATTATGATGCTAAATTCTAACAATATTTGGATTTTGTGTGCACTACATGTGACATAGGGAGGCAAATTTTAAGGCTTGTGCACCTTAAAGTTTACGCTGGACCACTCAGACTCCTTGAATGCATCAAGTCGAGGTAAGTGGCTCTTCCCAACCATTGAGTGGACTATTCAGGTACCCCATGGTTCTAAAAGACATCTATATGATGGTCTTAACTGTGTGATTTATTCACACGAAACCATTGGCTCATTATCCTGACATCGATTTCAAGCAAATCGAATGGACAACATTGCAGAATTCTCCTTGAGTGCCTTTTCTATGGCCCCTGGATTGAGTTTAGCAATTTGTCTGAAGGTCTAGACTCAAAATGGTTTGGTAGAATCCTATCCAAAGAGTTAAGCTCATTGCATTATCTTTACTTTGGAATTGCAACTTGCCAACTTTACGTTGGAGTCATGCAGTTTTACACGCTCATGACAGAACTGCATAATATTATTCCCCTCTATCTTTGATATGTGGATATCTACCAAGTATTTCCTATCTGCGGTAATTCGGTTGCATACCGATATCACCACCCAGCATATATCATTGGCCCCTCAACATATAGTTGGGATCTAT
>LR738712.1:578867919-578886213 GCA_902687465.1 Secale cereale
GGGAAACCTCCACCAACCCAGGTCATAGTGCACACAATGACCGGGACATCGGAATACCCGACTCAACCGCATTGGGAAATCGTGGATAGTCACCATGGGTAACGATATTTCCATCAACTGTATATATACATATATAGATTCTGGAGAATCATATAACCGAAAGTCTACAATTGTCGACATACATTTCTCAACTAGATTGCAAAAACCTTTCATATGATTCAGATCCAAAGACCATGGCCATGGCAAAGTGTGAACAACACTCGGACTGAACTCAAGCAAAGGGTATAATCTAGGTAGAAATGATATTGCTCAATAATGGGAAGGTATTCATAAGCAATACCTTGACCAATTTTCTTCTGGTAACAGAATTGAGGACAACGAAGTGGTGAAACAAAGAGCAAGTATTGTAGCACAAGGGTTCACGCAGATATCCAACTATTCTCTAGAGGTGGAATCTCTTTCCGATAACTTATATCATCGGCAGTTCAAAATCATCCATCTCTGCAGTTGATAGATGTAGTGATCACATATCCATGTAGATCACTAGATTCAGACATATATGGTTGATTCCCGATAGAATCTCACTTCTGAATCGAAATGCAATACGCAACATACATTGTGTAAAATCAATAAGTCACCATATGACTTATTATTATTGTCGGTACATTTGGTACAACCGACGTAGTGAGTTCCTTATTCACAAGGATTAATCCTACAATGATGATTATCCATGTTTGTGTGTCTGCAATGACGACACATGTAATCATCTAAATGACGGAGTTTAAAATGAAGGATTTGGGTAAACCAAAATACCGCTCGTTACTACAACTTGAGCACCTTCATTCATACATTATGGTATACTATGTTGTCTATATCTAAAATATATTGGAGAAATTCATTGTGGACAAATCTTATCTATCCATAACTCTCATGGTAGTTCATTCTCTAGACGTAGAGAAAGATCTATTAGACCAATAGATGATGGAAATTAGATATTGGGACTCAACGTTCCATAATGCCATTGGATCCACCAAACACAATTGGTTGGTACTCAAGAATATCTTTCGATATCTCCAAGGCATGAAACATCTTGTCCTCGTTTTTCAGTTTCAGAGAAATCTGAACACCAATATCATTGGATACATCGATCAGATCCCCACTATCAGATCGTAGACAAGTTTAGTGTTCCTACTAGGTGTGGTAGCCCTCTCATAAAGATTCTTCAAATAAGATCTCATGGCTACATTCACCAACCATTATCTCAACGATAATGTTTCTTGTGTTGCCCGGATGCAAACAGGTTACATAATAGGCAATATCACTATATTGCATATCTTGCAAGTCAAATCATGCGACTGATTTGTTCAGCGGGTCTCTACCAACTTCTATGTTTTGGTAGGTGACGACTTCGAATTTTGCAAGAATCAGGGGGAGTATCTTCCTGAATTGTTCCTGTTCAATGCATCATATTATACTCTTTTTCCCTTCATGAGTTTACTTTACAGGTTCTCATAAAGGTTTTTAATGAGGTAATATCAACATGAGATCATATGTCATACTTTCTGTTTTCCCCACCGGGGTTTTTGGGAAAGTATATATGACATATTTATTGTGCTCTAAACTATATGAGTTTTCTCGTATTGAGTTAAAAGAGACAATGACCATTATATGTTGTACCATTTTCTCCTTATTTTTCCCATTGGGTTTGAAGGAGTTTTAGCAATATATTAAACACTATACTCCTCACATTTTTCCCACAGGGTTTTTGAGGAGCTTTTATTTAATATGATGATGTCTACAAGGATAGCGTAGATTAGGGGGAGTGTTGAGATTAATTAACCCATGTGTTAATTATGGAGAATCTCCACTATCCCTAACCGCCATGTACGAGGGACACGACTGTGCGTTCATGTCTCTCCGGACCATCGCGTCTGTTGGATGTATCCCTTCGGGGCTATATATACTTGTACTCAATCATCAATAAAGACGACCTTTCACTTTACATTCCTGTCTACTCTCTCTCGTTTTACTTTCCAACAGCGGCCACGTCTGATTGGCCAGCATTGGCCCACCCTGACGCCACAAAATTATTTGTGCCAAACTCTTTTCTTTTCCTTTTTTCTGCGAGAACTTTTCTTTTCCTTTTAGAAAATACACCAAATTTTGTGTGCTGCATGTGGTATACGCTACACTTGGATCCTGGTGCCACATACGGTATGCATAGAACGTTGCAAATCCGACACACGCACACGCGCGCATACACACAAATAAATGGTGTATGACTATAAAAAGAATACCGTATGTGGCACCAGGATCCAAGTGTAGCGTATACCACACAGCCCACAAAATTTGGTGTATGGTTCTTAAAGGAAAAGAAAAGTTGTCGCAAAAAAAGGAAAAGAAAAGAGTTTGGGACAAATATTTTTGTGGCATCAGGGTGGGCCAACGCTGGCCAATCCGAACGTGGCCGCCACATCCAGATCGTCTCATATCTGTAGTACACACGAACATGTACGTACATCTTGTCAGGTGCCGTGCCGCGCGCGTTCAAGGCTTCAAGCAATGCTACACTTACATACGCGTCATTGTACGGGATTTACGTAGGGTTTTAAAGAAGGAAGGTTTCCTAATGATTACTCCCTCCGTCCGGAAATACTTGTCATCAAAATGAATAAAAGAGGATGTATCTAGATGTATTTTAGTTCTAGATACATCCCTTTTCGTCCATTTTGCTGATAAGTATTTTGGGACGGAGGGAGTACGTTCCCTGCAAAAATAATAATAACTAGCAAAAGAGCCCGTGCGTTGCAACGGGAAAGAAAACATAACACACGATCTTAACCCAACAACCATCACTCAAGACCACAATAGGTTCATCTCTTTTATTTTTGCGAGGCATCATATTTGTGTTGCCGCTTATCCTCCTTCTCACCCTCGCCGGCGATGGCCTCAATGTTCACACAAAACAAACCAAAAAACGCGTTTAAATATGGTTAATTCTAAGGCGTCCCTCTCTCTCTCTCTCGCTTTCTCTCACTCTCGCGATGAAAAATCTGTTGTTTTCCCCTGCGACATTTTCAGAGGTATGCATGTGTAGTTATTGATGTTTTCTTTTCCCTATATGGTTATAGTGGAGTGCTTATTTGCAATCCGGATCGCCATCGGTACGAAAGAAAAATCGGATCTTGCGCTATAAATTATAAGTTTGCTTCCAAAACAATATTTTTAAAATATTTAACAGGTAAAATTAACATCATATTTGGATTCTACACATTTTTTTAATAAAATTTCATATACAATATGTTAAAATTAAAGTTACGGTTTAAAAGATACGTATATTTTAGAAAAGCATTTGGTTGACTTAAATATATTCCAAAATAATATTTAAAAATACTTAACAGGTAAATTAAACTCATATTCATATTCTACATATTTTTCTAATCAAATTTCAAATATAACATGTTCAAATCGGAGTTACGGTTTAAAAGATATGGATGATTTAAAAAAAACATGTATTTGACTTAAATATGATCCGCGGATAAATTACCTAAAACATCAGGGGGGGTTTCGAAAATTGTACAATAACGGTTCGGGTATGACTTAAATCCGGACTGCGGGTTGATTTCAAGAAAATACAGGGTCTTTTGTGTAAAATACGAAAAAACGATTCGTTTTGACTTAAAATAGGACTGCGGGTTGATTTCTCTGAAGTGGAGGGACTTTTCTGAAAAATGCCATGACGGACGGGCTGAAACCCAATTTTCTTTATTATTAGGTAAAGATAAAGATAAAGATAATAATAATGATTACGTAAACGGACGACCGTAAGTGTAGTATTTTTGTGCGGGGTAGTGCTACACACACGACACTACTTGCACGACTGCTGCACGATCCTACACATCTAGCCATGAAATTGTTGAATGAAGTGCAGCACAGCCATTTGATCATAAATCGTCCATGAATCGTCCATTTAGCATCGGCCGTGAAGTAGTTTCGTTTTGTGTGCGTTCTGTTATGATCCTACCTAATCAAGTAATGCTCCCGTGCCGAAGACACAACCAACTCTTTTTGGGAAAGTTTGACGAGAGAACACACAATCCGCTTACGAGAGTTAGACCTGGCCAAACCTCGGGCCAGGCCGGGCTTCGGGCCAGGCCTACCAAAGCCCGGTGCAAAAAACCCAGGCCCGAGCCCGGCCCGGTCGTCGGGCCTGTTTTTTGGGCCCGAGCCCGGCCCGAACACATAAAAGCCCAACGGTCTTCGGGCCTCGGGCCGGGCCTCTTCAGAAAAACGTAATTTTGATGGGCCCGGGCCCGGTCAACGGGCTGAATATCTAGGCCCGAGCCCGGCCCCGGAGTAGCGTCGGGCCAGGCCGGGTCGGGCTTTTTCGGACTGGGTTGCCCATGGCCAGGTCTACGAGAGTCCATCGAGATCCATGGCGGGCGTCGAAGGGCTCCCAGTGGACCTCCTCGCGGCGATCTACCGCCGGTGCGCCTCGACGTACGACCGCGCTCGCTTCGCCGCCGTCTGCACCTCGTGGCGTGCCGTCACGTTGTGGCACCCGAAGCTACCGGCTATGCCGCTGTCGCTTCCGTCGACCGGCAATGGCCGGCGCGACCAGATGACGCGGTCGTACAGCCCGGATGCCCCGCTGCCCGGGGTCCCCAAGTGCAGGCAGATCATGGGGTCCCAAGACGGTGGCTGGGTCGCCGCCGCCACCGGCTCCCGCGTCGTGGTTGCGAACCTCTTCGCGCGCGGCCGGGTGCTGCTCTCTCGGGACTTTACATGTACATGCCCTTTGCCAGACAAGCCAACACTCGCAAGATCTCCATTCAGAAAATCATCTTCTCGGAGGATCCCGTCTCAAAAGGTTGTATTCTTGCCGCGATAACCACAGGGTGCAAGATAGGTCTTTGTAGGCGTGGCAGCCCAGACGACGGCGCGGACGGTGGGTGGATCACACGAGGGTGCGACCACCAATTCCCTACACTCACAGACATCGCCTTCTGCAACGGCGAGCTGTACGGTCTTTCGTGTACTAAGCTGATATACATGTTCATCATCGGTCAGAACAAATCCGGCGCACCGGTGATCACCTCGGTCGACCAGCTAACCGTGGGACGACCCTTCGGCCACGGGGATGCTAAATACTACATCGTCGAGCTACGCGGGAAGCTTGCAAAGTTGCAATAGTATTGGAGGTCCCGAACCACTGCAAGGGTACAACATTTACGGTGTTGGAACTCGCCGTCAACCCTAACAAAACAACAGGATGGTCCTCATCATACGTATGGGTAGAGGTAGTGAACCTGGGAGATCATGCCCTGTTCCTGGGGGCAGGATGCTGCAAGGCGGTGCACGTGTCGACCGCGGACAAGCGCAGCATAGTGGAAGCAAACTGTATCTACTCCTCCTCTGACAACCAGTATCCAAGCGACTTGGTGAGGTTGGACCTCGGCAGCTGTTTTGTGCATTGCTCGGAAAACGATGACTTGCACCGCTCACGAAGGATCGTGTCACGGGGATACCATTGCTACCCGAAGGATACCCGTAGCGGTAACTATAGTTGTACGTGGGTTTTGCCTCCACAATTCTAGTTCCTCTGCCAATGCATCAGTATTATCTTATGTAGGAGTAAATTTCATATTTCATATATGTACGAGGAACTTCTATATTCTACCTGCAAAAGGGAATTGCAATATTATCATTGAAAGTATATGCCAGTGATGTATGTACGTTACATAGCTGAAGTGACCATAGACTACTTGAAACTATTATGATGATGCATTAATTGTTTGTTATATTTAATACTCCGTCCGTTCCATAATGTTCCATAATATAAGAGCAAAACACACCAACGTAGTCATGGGACAGAGAGAGTAATATGCTAATGCGTGCGTGCGTGCATTATGTGATATTGAAGAGGAAATTCATTTGTGAACCAGCATGTGGTTGAATGGTTAGGAAAACGGTGATATCCCCAAACCCACCAGAGTTCAAGACGGTGATATCCCCAAACCCACCAGAGTTCAAGTCCTAGACTTGACATCGGTGCTCGCATTTTCCTAGATTTAATTCGCTGGGAGAAGATGTTCAAAAAAGAGAATTAATTTCCCGTTGATATTAGAAAATGATATCAATTACTCCATTAACCTGCAATTCCCGACCAAGTACCTGGGATTACCGATTAACCTCGGGAGGTACTCTTTCATATCATTTTGGATCGCATTCGAGCTCGCCTTGCGGGTTGGAAGGGACGGCTGATGTCCATCGCAGGAAGAAGAATTCTGGTCCGAAGCAACTTGTCTGCAATCCCAACTTTTGCACTCTCTGTTCTTCGACCGCCCAAGCTCCTATTTAAAGAAATCGACAAAGCTCGCCGAAAGTTTCTCTGGGCACAAGACGAGGAGCTCAACGGAGGCAAATGCAAGGTGGCCTGAAAGACCATATGTGCCCCGACTGAAAATGTGGGGCTCGGCATCCACGACCTGCAAAAAGTCTCCAGCGCTTTGCGCCAGAGATGGCTCTAGCTCTCCTGGCAAAGTGAAGAAAGACCATGGAAGGGATCTGAACTTCCACGTGACAAATCTGACAAAGCACTTTTTGATAGTGCTACCACAATCACCCTTGGCGATGGAAAACTTGCTTCGTTCTGACTGTCACCATGGATCACCTCTCCAAACCTTGCCACTCTATTCCCGAAGTTGTTCAAGCGATCAATGGGAAAGAACAGGTGGCGCTCGCAAACAATACTTGGGTGCAGGACATCAGACAGCGCACAAATGAAGATTTAACCCACAGTTTCCTCATCCTCTGGAGGGCTCTGCGGGCAGCAAATCCAACACTACAGCCACAGGTCGATGAGATATCATGGCACATCCAGGGAAACGTATACAGCGCAAAATCAGCATACAAGGCACAGTTCAATGACCATCCGAAGACGGAGGACAAGAAACTCATGTGGAAAACTTGGGCACCTAGAAACATCAAAGTCTTCTTCTGGCTACTGCTTCGCAATCGCCTCCGATGCAATGACAGGCTTCAGCGCAGAGGTTGGGAAAACGGATATTTCTGTGCTCTATGCACAAGGAATTTAGACACCTCGGTTCACCTATTCTGGGACTGTCCAGTCACCAAAGCTATTTGGCGACGGATTACAACTTGGAATGGCTGTGAAAAGCTCACGCTCCTCACTGCCACCATGGCTCAAAAAATGCGCAACCTCATCCAACAATCCAGACCAAGGCTCAAAGAGAGGCTCAAGACGATGGTTTTTCTTGTTACATGGCACATCTGGAAGGAAAGAAACAACCGCATTTTCAGACACCAATCAAACCAAATCTGCAATGTGATTGCTACAATCAAAAGAGATGCGGAAGGATGGAAGCTGGCCGGGGCAAAGTGCCTAGAGACACCACTGGGAGACCCAGGCTAAATTTCTCCTCTTTTTCAGTGAGTCTTTGGGTTTTTCCCACACCCAAGTCTTGTAATCCACCATGATCACTTGATCATGAACATATTTCCCGCCATCTTCCTGCTTAATATATGAATGCCGGTGATGCACCGGATCTTTCAAAAAAATACTAAGGGAAAAAAAATATTTCATAACCTTACTAAGAGAAAAGAAAATGGTAGCATCTTCTTCACATGATGCATCAAATGTAGGTTCTGGTAGACACATAATTGTTCTTTCCATGGATACAACCATTGGAAATTAGGATGCACTCTTGTATCCTTAATCCACTAGTACCCTTCTAAGTTCCAAAATATCCGATCAAGTTTTACGACTGGAAACGACTTCTGAAAATAACATTGAATGCTTGCTTTTAGTTAAAAGCAACGGATATGATTAACTAACACTTGAAAATTATACCTCATTACCATTTGGATCACATTATATATATTAAACCTCTACTAACATTGCAAATAAATGTTTTTCAGAAAAGAAAATTATAAATCCATCTTACCTCAAAATTAAGAATACGTCCCCCAATTTCCTTGAACACATTTAAGAACACATATGTGGTACAATTCAACCATTTAGGCATTTCCTGGTGATCATTGATGCATGCAGTAGACGGTCACTAGTGTGTTTATTATCCTCGTGGAATTATAAAATTATGAGCAAATCGAACATAGGATAAAAACAATACAAATGGATAGCTTGCCTGAATTCACTTCAAGTGCATTTAATTACTATATTACACATACAAATTTGATGCAAATCAGACCAACTGCTTCCAGTTGCAACTAGTACAACAATCAGCCAAGTATTTCCCATCCACGAAAATATGGCAGTGCATTATATGTAGGATATCATCACCGCAACGTGCATGCATGCCCTCCCACTTAAAGTTAGGTTTCTATGTGGACCGTTAAGGGGGACTTGTTCATAGCCCGATATGTTGATTCTATTTTGATGAGGATAGTTTCCCAGCATCAGTGAGAGAATCAGACCACAAAGAATATAAAGAGATAGATTCGAATGTTACATGTACTCCCTCCATCTCGAATTACTTGTCGCAAAAATGGATGTATCTAAAACTAAGCATACATCTAGATACATCCATTCCTGCGACAAGAAATTCCGTACGGAGGGAGTATCTAGTAGTACCTAGATCCACTTAATAAAAATCTGGGTTTGGAGAATCATAAATTTCCGTCACTGTGAATAAGCTACCAGGGCGTTTAGTGGCCATAAAGGGCAACTAAATCTACATCCCTCACTAGAACAAGTGGAGGACCAAATAAAATCACTAATCTTCCAAATGCAAATAATAAGGGTAGAAATCTTGACAAAACGAATATGAGTTCACAAAAGCCTTCAGAAAACAAAGGAAATCAAATATAATCCTGATAAACTCAAATCAACTCAAGTTGATAGAGACCAATTGGATATTGAAGGACCCCCTTCGTCTTCCCCAAGGAGAGCACTAACCAAGTCTACTGCTCCCACCATTGTTAACCACTTTCAGCTTCCATTCCTCCCTCTACAGACAACCATTCTTTGATTTGAGTGAGGAAAAAAGTGCCTAAATTTGTGATTCTGCTGAGCCAATCTTGAATCTCCTTTAGTTCTTCGTGATACTTGTTTCTCCTGGGTTTGTAGAAAAACCTAGACAGTTGGAATCACCTGGAAGCCCCGAAGCTTATGATTAGCTCCGGAAGTTTGGACCTCAAGATCTACCCTTAGTGGCTGAGCTCGGGCTTTGTTTGAAGCTCAAGGATAATAAGGCCAGACTTTCATTGTCGCTGGGTAGATTTATAACCCCAGGTCTTTCCAACGAAGATTATAGTCCCAGAGCACTTTAACTTGGGATACATCACCTCATCCATGTGCCTTATGGCTATATTATTTTTAGCTTTATTACTTGCTTAGGGCCTTACTAGCTTTTATATCTTGTGTTATCTTGTTGCTAATTGTATTTCGTCATAGGTTAATTCACCTAGTTGCATTTTAGTGAATCTCTAATTCTGCACTTCCCTAAAATCAAATAATTTCCCTATCTAGTCGACATCCTTGACCCTTCAGAAGTGCACCTTAATTACATCAGTGGACAGAAAATATTTTAGAAGATTCCTAGTATGTACTAATGTGTCCATTGTCCAATATCACCTATACATACAACACATACGGAAGAAAACTACTAATGGACTATGGTTATTTTGTGTTCACCTTATTTACAAAACAGGAAGGTCTAGATAGAATGTCGAAAAATTTGATGCTGGCAGGAATTGGTAGTTTAGTGTTGTAGTACTTGTGTTTTACGACAGCTTCAATGGTTTCCTTTGGCAGATGTCTTCTGAATGATTAAGCATAAATGCAAATGTAGTACACAACATGTTATAATGTTACAAATAAACCAGCGACACCCAAGTCTTCAAGAGAGAATTCCTTATTTAACACCGTCTTAAATTTTGTTTCCCTATTTGATACTGAAAAACTTTTTCTTCGGTATCTAACACCAAGTCTAAATTTTGTGCCTTTAATGACACTTCCGTCCATTTTCACATCTAACGTTGTTAAGTTGCATGTGAAAAGACACTTTTGCCCCTCGTGTAATATGAACCGAACGTCTGGCCCAAGTCGCTCGCTCCTCGATCCATACCCACAGGTCCCCATCTTCTCCTCTCCCCATCCTTGGTGTGGGATCTCGCTCGGTAGCTGCTTGGGTTGCATGCGGGGGTCCCAGGATCAAGTGCCCATGACCTCAGTGACCCGGGCTATGGCGAGGACAGCTGGGGCTACGGCGAGGGCAGCTGCGGCTCGCACATCAGGTGCAGCGGGAGCGCGGAACTCTTGCGTATCACGGCATGGCACGCAGCGGGGTCGGGCAAGCTAGGCATGTCTCTTTTACTATTTACATCTATTAAAATTTTGGTCACATTACATGAGGGGCAAAAGTGCCTTTCACATGCAATTTAACGGAGTTAGATGGGAAAATGGACGTACGTGTCATAAAGGGCACAAAATTTTGAGTTGGTGTTGGATAGGTAAAAATGTTCACTGTCAAATAGGAAACAAAATTTAAGAGTGTTAAATAAGGAATTCTCTCGATTTTATATTTGACGGTGAGCCAAACAAAAGACAATTGTTAGTGGCAAAAAAAAAAATGGCTGACATTTTGTGGCTAACCAGGTGCTATGATAAGTTGCTTTACCAAAATTTGGATTCAGTAGTCAGTAACAAATCAAATCCAACTTGTTTTGCCACATTATTTGCATTACACTATCTTGATGAGTTAACCTTGGTGTTAAATCAAACAAACAGTAACTGGGGACAAAATTATATGGACAACGCCGAAAATTGGTAAAAACAAATTCTATCAAACCAAAGAGTGGTTAGTAAACTGTGGGAGTAGAAGGCCAGATTCAGAAGACGCTGCTTGCTTTAGGAAGTTATATACATCTAAGAGTGGTTAATAAACTGTGGCGGTAGAAGACCAGAACCAAAGAGCTAAACATGATGTTGTACTTACAAGAGTGAATAGTTTAGAGTCGAATGTCTCCTCAAACTTATTTATATGATCATTCGTTCGCTAAAATTGGAGTAGGTTTAACCAAAATCATAATAGAAAGGATTAAAAAGGGACCTCTGCATATGAAAATCGATTTACTGGTCAAGAGAAAGAACCTGACTAAATTGCAAGAAAGAACATGATGTTCATGATGTTCATGTAGTTACCTATTTCACATTACGGTCTGGCAAACAGAGGCAGCAAGCTTGAGACAGCAACTGCACAACTTGCAAGAAAGTCACGATGATGACCCATATATTCTGCAAAGAGTCAAATGGCATATTAGTGTAAAGCAAATGGTTTTCAAAGTTGCCTATTTATTTGGATATCACAACAAAATCACATAAGCACTATCTCAAACAAAACTGAAAAACTGCAACCAGGCCAGAGACAAAACGTTTTCATTTCAAATGACAAAGTGTGTTCAGCATCGGAAAGCAAAGCAGTTTTCCTTACAGAATCAATCAGTGGTCTCTAGATAGGATGGTACAATGGTTTTTTTAACAAGCTTGGAATGCTTCGTCAAATAAATTTATCCCAAGGAATAACTATGTTCTACGCTTACAGGCAACTGATGGTAGAAAAAAATATGGCCTAAGTGTAAGTGATCTCCAAACTTTAGTGAACCAACTTCAAATGGGCCTCAATGGTTTCATAATGAAGGTTGTAGCTCATAGGTTCCTGCAACTTTATTTTCAAGAGTGACCTTTCTATCCTAGGGGGTAGCTTCCCCCGATGATCCAACGCCTACTAGTACATACGGATCTGCGTGAACTGCCACCACACGGCATCATTATATGTGCTGATTAGTATCATTGATTCATCATTAGCTCATATGTGGATAGGAACTTCTCAAGATACATTGTGCTGCAGACAGTCGATGGTATCCTGGCTACAGATGTTTGCAGGCATGCCATATCTTCCAGTACAAACCAAAACAAAAGACTATGATATTTTAGCTGCGGATACTTACATGCATTTCCTACCTTCTATTACAGAATAAAAAGACAAAACAAACAACCCTCGGTTTCTTAGATAGAGATGCACACCCAACGTAGGTATCTTGTTTGCTGGATATTATGTGAGCTTTCGATGTTTGACTATACTTAAGAAACTTTATTAACTCTATAGTTTACTATACACCTAAATGATGCTGAACAATGCTGGCACGTATCCCCAAGCAATCAATCCTACAGGGGATTAGAGGGGTAGCTATCCCCAGGGTCAGTTCAAGATGCCATGGAGGACTAACTTTCGACACAAGAAATTGAGTACCTAAAGTAGAAGGTTCAACCTGCTGTTGATGTACTTCGATACATGGTGATCATACATAAAAAATGCTGCTATCTTTATATGTCAATTCCTTACCAAGAAATCGTATTCACAAGGGAAATATGGAAGTCAGGGGAAAAATAAACAGCATGCTGAAGAAGACATATGATTACACAACAGGGTATTATGTTGCGACTGACTTCCAAACTTCCAGAACAATTCGCATGATATCAGAAAAGTAGTTGATTGACATTTTTTGAAAGCTAGAGATCTGTGGATCAAGAGGTACCACTGATTTTAATGTGATAGGGCCCTACAGTTTCGTGCCAAATATCCTCATTAGTCTTTAACTTAGCCCACCACATCAAAAGGATGGAATGCAGAGCAGCACAAGAGGTCCAGAACTGGGGCATACCTTCTTTTCCGTGCCTACTGTGCAGTAAAGAACTAAAAAAACTAACTGCTCCAAATATAAATACAGCCAAATGATTCGCTCTCTAAAGACAATTTGAACCTTAAAATTATGTACAGACAAAAAGAAAAAAATGCAAATAGAAGGCAATATATGTACAGCGAGATCCAATTTAACAAGAGATTTAAACACCATTTCTCTCAAACACTTAGTGCTTCAGCTGTTCAGAGGAACTAAATATGCAAGAATACAAGGATGTATGATGAATTAATTATCCTACCATGTTAAGGAAAGTGATACGTATCTTATCATATTAGGTGCAATGTTTAAAAGGGCTTCTGTAGAATCTTGATTGCCATGCTCTCTTCAGAGGAGGTTAAGAGGACCATACAGCAATTATAATTGTTGGCTCCTACTCCCTCCGTATAAGGTGTAAGCAATTGGAGTGTTCGACAGGATTTGACACTAGGGAACTGTTCAGATCTAGATTCTTGTATAGGGAAAGGATCTAAGAGTTCTTGCAGATTCTAGAGTTCTTAATGATCCCTTAGTGTATTCTGGTTGTACTTAAGGAATTTATGGTCAGGTTTCACTACTTCGTTCTTGATTCAGTTTCGCAATATTTGACACAGAACTATGATGTCCAACCCACATATTCTCCAGCGAGATTTTCACCTTATATAACATTTGGGAATACAGTAGCCAATAATCAATTGTCCAGAAAATCATCTAGTAAACCACAAATATGAACTAGAATAAAGAACATTCTCATCATGTACAATATAACAGCATGTATTTCTTACTTGTAACTTCCTTGCAAGTAATGCAGTTGTCGCCTCATGCTTGGTGCCACCACATGCAATAACTGCGTAAAAATATTACAAAGATCAAAATATTTCACAATGATCAAAAGATGCAAATCAAGTGTAGCTATAAGGCATCTCGATAATTTAACACCCTGTTTTTGCTGACCAAGAAATATCTTTTCTCAACACAAATTAGCGAATAAAATAATAAGCATCACACAAATCGACGGCAGCTTCTGACCTTTGTTTGCATATAACAAGCTATTGACACAAACCAGGCTCTATTTGGAACAAATAATTCTCACCAGAAAAGGGCACCATCACCTTCTTCTGATTGGCAGAACTTGCATCTAGAAAAGCGTACCACAACGATGTACACAATGTATAAACCGAATGCTCCCTAGGCGTCTCTGCACTATCCAGGGGTACCTTAGGGCTCCCTCTGAAGGAGCCACCACCACATCCTCTCACCCGTCCGCCAACATTGGTGTGGCCTACGATATGCTCCCGACGTTGACAAGGCTTCTCCTCTCCCACCTTGGTCTGGTTCAATGTCTTCTCCTCGCGTCACAACGCGTTAAGAAAAAATCATGGTGGTTTTGGTGGATATTAATCAATTGGATACGACGTTGTGTTTTTGCCTTTTTGGTGCTTCAAATGCCGATCCATGATTTTTCTGGGTTGAAACCCATGATCAGACCGTCACTGGTCGGATCCAACAACGATGAACACACGCCATCTTCTTTGCTTAAGGCATCTTCTTCAAGGTTGATAGTTTGGTCTTCATTGGTTAGACTCGAGAAGAATGGTATGTGCACTCAGGTTGACGAGTTTCGGCAGACCATACGCTCCACTTTAGGCATGTCCTCTGCATGTGGCGGTGCTTCCTCATTCATGCGGCCTAAGGTTACGGCAACGAGTTCATCCAACATGGCAGAACAGGGTGTATCTGAACACGCGATTAGTTTTTGCAGTGCACCTTCGAGGATGAAAATCCTTGATCTTGTCTTCATTTCATTGGCTGGATCAGGCAACGTCCTCGCATTGCATGTGTCATTTCATTCTTGAAGGATCGCTTTGGAAGATGATGAAGATGTTAACTTGCTTCCAAGGTGTTTTGAGTGTTTTTTGTTCTGGCCTTACTGGTTTGGTTTGACTAATTATCGTTCGTAGGCATTTCGAGTCACTTTTTTCTCATATAGTCATGGACTCATGGTTGCTTCCGCCAATGGTCGTCCAGTACTCAAAATGCAACTAAATATTTTTTTTTGAGGGAACACATGTAATAAATTATGGTTGCGTGAACCACCTGGATGCATAACAAAATCCTTCCTCTCCAAAAAATAACAATGTGCGGTCTATAGTTATCCATGGAATTAATGTTGGCCGATGTCTCTACTTTGTATCCCACGAAAACACAGATCCATGACGAGCGATTAACGGATGTGCAAACACGAGCGAGATCTGCTAGATACAGGAAAATCCCCACGAAAATAAGCGGTAAATTCCAGGATCTTCCACTCACCTCAAACCCTCGGCGCAGGCGGCCAGACGCGCCCAAGACAAAGCACTCCCGGCTGCGGGAGGCGAGGCGGTCCAAAAAGGCGGCTGGTGAAGGATCTACAGGCGGCCGCGGATTCCATGGAGGCGGCTGGAACCCTAGCGGGAGCAATACTATAATGAAAATTGGAGGTTGCCTGCTGCTGGAGCCTAGGATTGGTTTTTCGGCGAGGGAAAAGTCGGAGCGAAGGCGAAGGCGAAAGGGGAGGGAAAGAGTAGGCTGGGTACGGAACAGCAGATTTGTTTACTCTCGGTTAATTGGGGATTTGGGGAGGGTTTGTGGCTGCCAAGGCGGCACGTCACAGGGCAGCTGGGCAGGGCATTTCAGAAGAAACAGCTGTCGGCAAGAGCAAAGGGAGTGGGATCCAATTTTATAAATAAACAATAGTCTACTTCAATTTGCCTCGTTAAGAGCATGGTTAATAATACAATCAATGGTCGGCTATAAAGAGTTGCCATGTCATCTAGAGCCAACCTTATAGTTGGCATGTACAATAGTAATTTTAAATGTGTACTCCCTCCGTCTAGGTGAGTAAGTCATCTTAGGTTGTGCACCGTGACCAAGGCAGCGTGAAAAACAAGAGAAGTTAATGTTCATTTGCTAATTAATAGCATTGCATGCAATGAACTGACCACTGCATGTCGTGTTTGGTAGCCTCAAGTCATTAAAAGCAGACACACCCCATATCTCTTATTGGTTGATTCCTTTGTTTATGCCAAGAAACAAAAAACGAGGTGAGAGTTAATGTACCGCGCCTAAGTGTTTTGGGATTATTTGGTTTTCGTAAGATGACTTACTCACCTAGACGGAGGGAGTACTACTTTACTAATAGTTGGCTCACCTTACATACTCGCAAAGCGTCTTGGGTCTTGTGTTGCAGCCGGCTACTCATGAAGAGCCCGCTTCTCTTCTCTCTCCTCTTCTCTCTCTTCCAACTAAGTAAAGATATAATATTTTATTCCTTATAGCCTGCTTATGTCACCTTATTGTACTTGCTCTAATCTTGTTAAGCATATGGAGAACGGTACACATTTTTTAATAATAGTCTGAATTTATATTAAAAACTTTCAACGATACAAGACATTAAAAAATACAACCAGGTTCTCCGAAAGCCAAACAAACTCAATCTCCATCATGAGCTGTAGGCGGCGCCGATGTCGCTTTGTCATCAAAGATAGCCTAACATTTTATCAAGGGTCGTAAGTCGTCGTGCTAAGGTTCGACTAGACCAACGCCTCCGAGAAAAAGTTACCATCGTAGAAGCCTTGTGAAGATTGGAAACCCTAAAATCAAACCATCTCCTAAATAAAAATTTCATCAGCTTCACAACAACAACATGAAGGGAGCACGAACCAACCAAAAAGCGGTATTCTCGCATCTGGGAGACACCCCAAGGAGGAAACGAAGGCTACAACCTCTTTGTTGCGCAAAAATATTCAAGGAAATAGCACCCTGATCCCCAACATTGGCCTTCCGCCGAGGAAGCTGGTGGCTGCCAACAACACCACCACCGCAAAAAAAAGAGCATGAAGAGTAAGACCATTACCCGCCGCAAAAAAATAGCATGAAGAGTAAGACCATTACCTTGATACCATCACAAAGACACACAAAACACTTGTCCGGGTCCAAAGGACCCGAGATGACATAGACATCGACACATTGTCTCCTAGATCCAAAACCGATAATTGAGAGAACCACTCCCTGGTGAGAGATCTGGAGGAAACTTATTCGACATCTCGCCATCGCTAGCCATTGTCGGAGCGAAAACCATGGACAAGCAAATATCTACCTAAGGCCAACTCTAGTCAATCCCCTATAAAATAGAGGATGATCCGGCCGAGTAAAGCTTAGTGGTTACGTTTACTCCACTAACTTTTGGCCAGATATGGCCGATCCCCTAAATATAACAGAGTATAAATTATTTTTTCTAACTTATGCAATTTTAGTTTACATTGCAACTACATATTAGCACACATATAGAAATTAAACATAAATATGAAGGCTCAAACACAACTGAAATTCAAAGTTTTACAACTCGAATTATTCAAACTTGAACACACCGAATGGTTCCAATGTAGCAAATGGTAACATGTAAAAGCACAACTAGGAACTGCTATGAAGTTGCCAGTGATGCTCAGTAAGATCTTGCGGCTGAGCAAGAACTTGTCGGTTCTCGATTTTTCGATGCCCTTCAAGGAATGCATGGGTCCTATTTGGATCACTCTCTGGCATATCTCTCTCATCTTTAATGATCATGCTATGCAATATGATGCAACAAGTCATGATCTGCCATAGAACCTTGGAGCTCCAGTACTCAGCAAGGCCACGAACAGTTGCAAAGTGTTTCCAAATCACACCGAAGGCTCTCTCCACATCTTTCCTAACCATTTCTTTTTTTAAAATGGAGGATGTACCCAGACCCCTGCATCTGGGCAATGCATGCAGCCATTTTATTAATTATTCATAAAGTTCTTACAAGGTAATATATCAGTAAGCCTGAAGCCACCATCTTGGCAACACCCGTCGCTACTCCTTGTTGGAAATATGCCCTAGAGGCAATAATAAATTGGTTATTATTATATTTCCTTGTTCATGATAATCGTTTATTATCCATGCTAGAATTGTATTGATAGGAAACTAAGATACATGTGTGGATACATAGACAACACCGTGTCCCTAGTGAGCCTCTACTAGACTAGCTCGTTGATCAAAGATGGCTACGGTTTCCTGGCCATAGACATGAGTTGTCATTTGATAACGGGATCACATCATTAGGAGAATGATGTGATGGACAAGACCCAAACGATAAACGTAGCATATGATCATGTCAGTTTATTGCTATTGTTTTCTGCATGTCAAGTATATGTTCCTACGACCATGAGATCATGCAACTCACTGACACCGGAAGAGTACCTTGTGTGTACCCAACATCACAACGTAACTGGGTGACTATAAAGGTGCTCTACAGGTATCTCCGAGGGTGTCTGTTTAGTTGGCATGGATCAAGACTGGGATTTGTCACTCCGTATGACGGAGAGGTATCTCAGGGCCCACTCGGTAATACAACATCACAATGAGCTTGCAAGCAATGTGACCAATGAGTTGATCACGGGATCTTGTATTACGGAACGAGTAAAGAGACTTGCCGGTAACGAGATTGAACTAGGTATAGAGATACCGACGATTGAATCTCGGGCAAGTAACATACCGACAGACAAAGGGAAC
>LR738712.1:578886394-579059950 GCA_902687465.1 Secale cereale
CAATCGATAAGATCTTCGTAGAATATGTGGGAACCAATATGGGCATCCAGGTCCCGCTATTGGTTATTGACCGTAGAGGTGTCTCGGTCATGTCTGCATAGTTCTTGAACCCGCAGGGTCTACACACTTAACGTTTGGTGATGATATAAGTATAGTCGAGTCGTTATGTTGGTAACCGAAGGTTGTTCGGAGTCCCGGATGAGATCCCGGACGTGACGAGGAACTCCGGAATGGTCCGGGGATGAAGATTGATATATTGGATGATGGGAATCGGAGTCCGGAAGTGTTCCGGGGAGCACCGGGGAGTCGTCGGATGACCGAAAGGAGTTTCGGGGGGTCCCGGCAAGTGTTGCGGGCCTCATGGGCCAAAAGGGGGGAGGCACATCAGCCCACACAGGGGTTGTGCGCCCCCCCACAGGCCTCCCACGCAGCTAGGAGGGTGGGGGCGCCCCTAGGGCAGCCGGCCCCCTCTGGCTTGGGGGGCAAGGCGCCTAGGGGGGGCCACCCAAACCCTAGCCGCCCCCCCTCTCCCTTGTGGCCGCCACCCCCTAGGGGAAACCCTAGGGGCGCCTCCACTTCTCCCCTCCCCCTATATATAGAGAGGGAGAGAGAGGGCAGCCACACCCCTACGTGCCTTGGCGCTGCCTCTCCTCTCCCTCGTAGCATATCTTCTTCTCCGCAGTGCTTGGCGAAGCCCTGCTGAGTTTTCTGCACCACCACCTCCACCACGCCGTCGTGCTGCCGGAGGACTCAAGTTGCTACTTCACCATCGCTCGCTGGATCGAGGAGGTGAAGGCGTCATCAAGCCGTACGTGTGTTGAACGCGGAGGCGCCGTCCGTTCGGCGCTAGATCGGATCTTCCGCGATTTGAATCGCCGCGAGTACGACTCCATCAACCGCGTTCTAGCAACGCTTCCGCTTAGCGATCTACAAGGGTATGTGGATCCGACACTTACCTCGTAGATGCATCTCCTAGATTGATTTTGGTGAGCGTAGGAAAATTTTTGTTTCCCATGCAACGTTCCCCAACAGTGGCATCATGAGCTAGGTCTTTGCGTAGATGCAATCACGAGTAGAACACAAAGGAGTTTGTGGGCGTTGATGTTTAGATTGCTTCCCTCCTTGGTTTTTTCTTGATTCAGCGGTATTGTGGGATGAAGCGGCTCGGACCAACCTTACATGTCCTCGTACATGAGACCGGTTCCATCGACAGACATGTGACTTTTGTTGCATAAGATGGCTAGCGGGTGTCTGTCTCTCCCACCTTAGTTGAATCGGATTCGACAAAGGCGGTCCTTGTAGAAGGTTAAATAGCAACTTAAATATCACCGTTGTGGCTTTGCGTAGGTAAGAAGCGTTCTTGCTAGATACCCATAGCAGCCACGTAAAACATGCAACAACAAATTAGAGGACGTCTAACTTGTTTTTGCAGGGTATGTTTGTGATATGATATGGCCAATGACATGATGAGATATATTTGATGTATGAGATGATCATGTTGTAATAGTTAATATCGACTTGCATGTCGACGAACACGGCAACCGGCAGGAGCCATAGGGTTGCATTTAATTTTTGTATGACCTGCGTGTCAATCATTAAGCGCTATGTAATGCTTTACTTTATCGCTAAACGGTAGCAATAGTAGTAGAAGCATGGTGGGCGCGACAACCCCGATGGCGACACGATGATGGAGATCATGATGATGGGGATCATGGTGTTGTGCCCGTGACGATGGAGATCATGCCGATGCTTTGAAGATGGAGATCAAAAGCACGAGTTGATGGCCATATCATGTCACTTATGATTTGCATGTGATGTTAATCCTTTTATGCATCTTATTTTGCTTAGGACGGCGGTAGCATTATAAGATGATCCTTCACTAAAATTTCAAGATGAAATTGTGTTCCCCCCGAGTGTGCGCCGTTGCGAAGGTTCGTCGTTTCGAAGCACCACGTGATGATCGGGTGTGATAGACTCTACGTTCGCATACAACGGGTGCAAGCCAGTTTTGCACATGGAGAACACTCGGGTTAGACTTGACGAGCCTAGCATGTACAGACATGGCCTCGGAACACGGAAGACCGAAAGGTCGAGCATGAGTCATATAGTAGATATGATCAACATGAAGATGTTCACCATTGACACCACCTCATCTCACGTGATGATCGGACTTGGGTTGGTGGATTTGGATCATGTCACGCTCGGATGACCAGAGGGATGTCAATTTGAGTGGGAGTTATAAGTAATTTGATTAGTTAAACTCACTTATCATGAACAATAGTCTAAGTTGCCTTTGCAAAATATGTTGTAGATCAATAGCTTGCGTTGTAGCTCCCTGTTTAATACGATCCTAGAGAAAGACTAAGTTGAAAGATATTGTAAGCAAGGATGCGGACTGGGTCCGTAGTCCGAGGAGTGTCCTCACTGCTGCACAGAAAGCTTACGTCTTTGATGCACCGCTCAATGTGCAAACTCCTACAACGTTGTCTGTGGATGTTGTGAACACCTGAGAGACACGTCCTGATGACTACTTGATAGTTTAGTGCACCATACTTTACGGCTTAGAATCGGGATTCCAATGACGTTTTGAACGCTATGGAACATATGAGATGTTCTAAGAGCTGAAATTGGGATTTCAGGCTCATGCCCGTGTTGAGAGGTATGAGACCTCTGATAAGTTCCTTTGCCAAAAAAAGATGGAGGAGAATAGCTCAACTAGTGAGCATGTGCTCATAATGTCTGGGTGCTAAAATCACTTGAACCAAGTGGGAGTTAATCTTCCAGGTGAGATAGTGGTTGACAGAATTCTCTAGACACTATCACCAAGCTACTAGAACTTCGTGATGAACTATGACATGCAAAGGATGGAGATGATCCCGGAGCTATTAGCGGTTCTTAGTACCGCAAAAGTAGAAATCAAGAAGGAGCATCAAGTGTTGATGGTTTAGCAAGACCACTGGTTTCAAAAGGGGTAAGGGCTAGAAGGGAAACTTCATGAATGGCAAACCTGTTGTCGCTCTGATGAAGGAACCCATGGTTGAACCCAAACCTCGAGACTAAGTGCTTCTATTGTAAGGGGAACGGTCACATGGTAGCGGAACCACCCCAAATACATGGTAGATATGATAGCTGGCAACTTCAACAAAGTATATTTGATATACGTGTTATTGATGTGTACCTTAGTAGTACTCCTTGTAGCACCTAGGTATTGGATACCGGTTCAGTTGCTATTATTAGTGACTTGAAGCAAAAGCTACGGACTGAACGGAGACTAGCTAAGGGCGAGGTGACGATGTGTGTTGGAAGTGTTTCCAAGGTTGATAAGATCACCATCGCACACTTCCTCTATTTTCGAGATTAGTGTTGAACCTAGATAAATGTTATCGGGTGTCTACGTTGAGCATGAATATGATTAGATCATGTTCATTACAATACGGTTATTCATTTAAGTCAGAGAATAATGGTTATTCTGTTTACATGAATAATACCTTTATGGTCATGCACCCAATGGTTTGTTGAATCTCGATCATAGTAATACACATGATGATAATATTAATGCCAAAAGATGTAGAGTTAATAATGATAGTACCACTTTCTTGTGGCACTGCCGCTTAGGTCATTTTGGCATAATATGCATGAAGAAACTCCATGCTGATGGACGTTTGGAGTCACTTGATTTTGAATCGCTTGACACATGCGAGCCATGCCTCTTGGGCAGGATGACTAAGATCCCGTGTTCAGGTACAATGAAACGGGAAAGTGACTTGTTGGAAATCATACATGCTGATGTGTGTGATCCAATGAGAATTAAGGCGTGTAGTGGATATCGTTATTTTCTCATCTTCACTAACGATTTGAGTAGATATGGGCATATTCACTTAATGAAGCAAAAGTCTGAAATGTTTGAAAAGTTCAAGCAATTTCAGAGTGAAGATTAAGAATCATCATAACAAGAAGATCATGTTCCTACGATCTGATCAAGGGGAGATCTTCTGAATTATGAGTTTGGCAATCACTTAAGACACTGTGGAAATGTTTCACAGTTGAAGCCACCTGGAACACCACAGCGTAATGGTGTGTCCGGACATCGTAATCGAACCTTATGAGATATGGTGCGATCTATGGTGTATCTTACCGATCTACCGCTATCATTTTGAGGTTATGCATTAGAGACAGTTGCATTCACTTTATATAGGGCACCATCTAAGTCCGTTGAGACGACGTCGTATGGTTTGCCAAGAAACCAAAGTTGTCGTTTTCTTAATGTTTGGGGCTGCGATGCTTATGGCTTCAGCCGGGAAAAGCTCGAACCCAAAGCGGACAAATACATCTTCATGGAATACCCACTGGTAACGGTTGGGTATACCTTCTATCTCAGATCCAAGGACAAAAATGTTTGTCGCTTAGAATGGGTCCTTTCTCGAGAAGGAGTTTCTCTCGAAAGATTTGAGTGGGAGGAAGATAGAACTTGATGAGGTTGTCGAACCCTCACTTCAACCGGAGAGTAGTGCAACACAGAAAGATGTTTCTGTGGAACCTACGACTGTTGAAGAGGAAACTAATGATAGTGATCATGAAGCTTCGGATCAAGTTGCTATCGAACCTCGTAGGTCGACAAGGATATGTACTACTCCTTAGTGGTACGGTGATCCTGTCTTAGAGGTCATGTTGTTGGACAACGATGAACCTACGAACTATGGAGAAGCGATGGTGGGCCCATATTCCGACAAATGGTTAGAAACCGAGAAATCCGAGATAGGATCCATGTATCAAAACAAAGTATGGACTTTGGTGGACTTGCCCGATGACTGGCAAGCCATTGAGATAAATGGATCTTTAGGAAGGAAGACGGACGTGGACGGTAATGTCACCGTCTATGAAGCTCGACTTGTGGCGAAGAGTTTTCCACAAGTTCAAGGAGTTGACTACGATGAGATTTTCTCACCCGTAGCGATGCTTGAGTCCGTCGGAATCATGTTAGCATTAGCTGCATTTATGAAATCTGGCAGATGGATGACAAAACAAGTTTCCTTACCAGTTTTCGTAAGGAAAGGTTGTATGTGATACAATCAGAAAGGTTTTGTCGATCCTAAGGATGCTAAAAGGTATGCTAGCTCCAGCGATCCTTCCATAGACTGGAGCAAGCATCTCGGTGTCGGAATATATGCTTTGATGGAGTGATCAAAGTTCTTGAGTATACAAAGTTTGTTAGAAACTTGTATTTACAATAAAGTGAGTGGGAGCATCACAACATTTCTGATAAGTATATGTGAATGACATATTGTTGATCCGAAATGATGTAGAATTTCTGGAAAGCATAAAGGGTTGTTTGAAATGAGTTTTTCAAAGGAAGACCTGCATAAAGCTGCTTACATATTGGGCATCAAGATCTATACAGATAGATCAAGACGCCTGATGATACTTTCAAAAGAACACACACCTTTGACATGATTTTGAAGGAGTTCAAAATAGATCAGTCAAAGAAGGAGTTCTTACCTGAGTTGTAAGGTGTGAAGTTGAGTAAGACTCAAAACTTGACCACGGCAGAAGGAAGAGGAAGGACGAAGGTCGTCCCCTATGCTTTTGTCATAGGCTCTATACGGTATGCCATGATGAGTACCGCACCTGATGTGTGCCCTGCCACGAGTCTGGCAAGGGGGTACAAGTGTGATCCAGGAGTGGATCACTGGACAGCGGTCAAAATTATCCTTAGAGGAATAAGGAAATGTTTCTCGGTTGTGGAGGTTATAAAGAGTTCAACGTAAAGAGTTACGTCGATGCAAGCTTTAACACCTATCCGGATAACTCTGAGTAGAAAAACCGGATACGTATAGTGGAGCAACCATTTGGCATAGCACCAAGTGGAGCGAAGTAGCAGCATCTACAATATGACATAGATTTTTGCGAAGTACGTGTGGATCTGCATGTTGCAGACCCATTGACTACAACCTCTCCCACAAGCATAACATGATAAAACCCCAGAACTCATTGAGTGTTGATCACATGGTGATGTGGACTAGATTATTGACTCTAGTAAACTCTTTGGGTATTAGTCACATGGCGATGTGAACTATGAGTGTTAATCACATAGCGATGTGAACTAGATTATTGACTCTAGTGCAAGTGGGAGACTGTTGGAAATATGCCCTAGAGGCAATAATAAATTGGTTATTATTATATTTCCTTGTTCATGATAATCGTTTATTATCCATGCTAGAATTGTATTGATAGGAAACTAAGATACATGTGTGGATACATAGACAACACCGTGTCCCTAGTGAGCCTCTACTAGACTAGCTCGTTGATCAAAGATGGCTACGGTTTCCTGGCCATAGACATGAGTTGTCATTTGATAACGGGATCACATCATTAGGAGAATGATGTGATGGACAAGACCCAAACGATAAACGTAGCATATGATCGTGTCAGTTTATTGCTATTGTTTTCTGCATGTCAAGTATATGTTCCTACGACCATGAGATCATGCAACTCACTGACACCGGAAGAGTACCTTGTGTGTACCCAACATCACAACGTAACTGGGTGACTATAAAGGTGCTCTACAGGTATCTCCGAGGGTGTCTGTTTAGTTGGCATGGATCAAGACTGGGATTTGTCACTCCGTATGACGGAGAGGTATCTCAGGGCCCACTCGGTAATACAACATCACAATGAGCTTGCAAGCAATGTGACCAATGAGTTGATCACGGGATCTTGTATTACGGAACGAGTAAAGAGACTTGCCGGTAATGAGATTGAACTAGGTATAGAGATACCGACGATCGAATCTCGGGCAAGTAACATACCGACAGACAAAGGGAACTATATACGGGATTGTCTGAATCCTTGACATCGAGGTTCAATCGATAAGATCTTCGTAGAATATGTGGGAACCAATATGGGCATCCAGGTCCCGCTATTGGTTATTGACCGTAGAGGTGTCTCGGTCATGTCTGCATAGTTCTCGAACCCGCAGGGTCTACACACTTAACGTTTGGTGATGATATAAGTATAGTCGAGTCGTTATGTTGGTAACCGAAGGTTGTTCGGAGTCCCGGATGAGATCCCGGACGTGACGAGGAACTCCGGAATGGTCCGGGGATGAAGATTGATATATTGGATGATGGGAATCGGAGTCCGGAAGTGTTCTGGGGAGCACCGGGGAGTCGTCGGATGACCGAAAGGAGTTTCGGGGGGTCCCGGCAAGTGTTGCGGGCCTCATGGGCCAAAAGGGGGGAGGCACATCAGCCCACACAGGGGCTGTGCGCCCCCCACAGGCCTCCCACGCAGCTAGGAGGGTGGGGGCGCCCCTAGGGCAGCCGGCCCCCTCTGGCTTGGGGGGCAAGGCGCCTAGGGGGGGCCACCCAAACCCTAGCCGCCCCCCCTCTCCCTTGTGGCCGCCACCCCCTAGGGGAAACCCTAGGGGCGCCTCCACTTCTCCCCTCCCCCTATATATAGAGAGGGAGAGAGAGGGCAGCCACACCCCTACGTGCCTTGGCGCTGCCTCTCCTCTCCCTCGTAGCATATCTTCTTCTCCGCAGTGCTTGGCGAAGCCCTGCTGAGTTTTCTGCACCACCACCTCCACCACGCCGTCGTGCTGCCGAAGGACTCAAGTTGCTACTTCACCATCGCTCGCTGGATCGAGGAGGTGAAGGCGTCAGCAAGCCGTACGTGTGTTGAACGCGGAGGCGCCGTCCGTTCGGCGCTAGATCGGATCTTCCGCGATTTGAATCGCCGCGAGTACGACTCCATCAACCGCGTTCTAGCAACGCTTCCGCTTAGCGATCTACAAGGGTATGTGGATCCGACTCTTCCCTCGTAGATGCATCTCCTAGATTGATCTTGGTGAGCGTAGGAAAATTTTTGTTTCCCATGCAACGTTCCCCAACACTCCTATCTGTGTGATGAAGAGGCGTTGAATGTTCGAGCCTAATACCAAACAGACATCGCACCAACACCTAACATATAATGTCTGATGCCCCATCCAAGCAATAATACTAGGACTGGGTTACAAACAGGTCCGGATCCCAAGTAATGAATCCATTAAGCTAGCCTAATACCAAACAGACAGCGCTTTCTTTAGAGCCATTAAGCTAGGCATATAGTGCTCAGGTAATGAATCCACCCGGATCCCAAGGTATATCAAAGCCAATTTTAAGTAGCAATGATTTGGCATTTAGTAGTGAGCACAAAGCAACATATATCATGCAATGACTAAGTCTAACTATCTTCCTATGCATCGGCATGTCATACAAGAACAATTCATGCACATCAAGTAAAGGCTAATGCATAGTATAAGCAGTTTCTTGCAATTTTGTTGTGTTGGAAACATAGAGAGGCGAAGATGTAGTTCATATCTCATAATAATTGCAAGTAGGAGCAGCAAGCACATGCATATTATACTCATCAAAATTATCATGTGCAACGGTAAAAGGCAACCCATCAATGTAATCATTAATAAGTGCAAACTTTTCCGATATAGTGTAGTCGGGAGAATTCAAAAAGATAATTGGACTATCATGTGTGGGTGCAATAGCAATAATTTCAACATAAAGAACTATAGCAAGTTCATCTCCATAAGCATAATTCATATTGGCATCTTGGCCACAAGCATAGCAAGCATCATCAAAAAGGGATATTTCAAACGAATCAACTAGATCATAGCAATCATCACAGCATTCATCCTTCAGTAAACTAGAAAGGAAATTAAACAATGTATGGGATAAAGAGTTACTCTCATCAAAAGGTGGGCACGGGTAGCTAACCCGTTCTTCCTCCTTTTGTTCTTCGCTCTCCTCCTCATTTTTTCATCCAATGAGCTCGCAATGTCATTAATTTCTTCTTCCATAGACTCATGTAAAATATTGGTCTCTTCTTGGACAGAAGATAAGTGCTCAATATATGGTTTAATATAAGCATTGGAAGCATAGTTATCATAGCAATATTTAAGTATGTCAAATTTTTCAGATTTGTAAAGAGTAGCATCATACTTTTCAATCAAAGAACCAATTTCATAAGCACCATTAAAAGCAACAAATTCTTCAATTTGTTGAACATCAAAGTAATTATAAACACCCTTGGCATAAGAAGATACAATTCCATTATCCTTAAACTCACATTGGTAGGGAAGGTGTTTCTTAGGGTCCTCAGAACAATAAGTAAAATCATATATTCCACATAAATTCCAAGCATAGCACTGCAAACGATGAATTTGATCCAGTAAAAGTTTCCCTTTTTTAGATAAGCGGTGTCACACATAACAAGCATGCTCATCTAAAGATTTGCCCTCAACTAAGCTAGTTGGGGTTTCAGCACGAGCACATAGGGATCGAAGATGATCCAAGTAAAAAGCTTCAGTAGTGTGATAGATTTTGGGTGGTTCTTCAACCATTGGTTCAGTAGGAACCACTAATTTTTGGTATTTTGCGTTTCCTACCCATAACTAAAGATAGAAAACAAGAACAAAATAAAAACTACTTAGTGAGAAAGCAAACAAGCACACACGAGAATATTCACCCCACGCTATTGCTCCCCGGCAACGGCGCCAGAAAATGGTCTTGATAACCCACAAGTGTAGGGGATCATTTGTAGCCTTTTTCCATAAGTAAGAGTGTCGATTCCAACGAGGAGCTAAAGGTAGAACAAATATTTCCTCAAGTTCTATCGACCACTGATACAACTCTACGTACACTTAACACTTGCTTTACCTAAAACAAGTATGAAACTAGGAGTACTTTGCGAGAATTAAACTACGAAAAATTTGCAAGGTAATAAAAATGGATAGCTTTTGTCAACAAGAAAGTCATTTGTCACTAGGCAATCGATAACGAGTACCGGTAATCATTCTTGCAATTTTATATGAGGGAGAGGCATGAGGTAACATACTTTCTCTACTTGGATCATATGCACTTATGATTGGACCCCTAGCAAGCATCCGCAACTACTAAAGATCATTAAGGTTGTGAAACCCAACCATAGCATTAAGTATCAAGTCCTCTTTACTCCCATACGCCATACCCCACTTACTCGGGTTTAAGCTCTTGTCACTCTCGCAACCCACCATAAGCAAACCATGGGCATATTGCAACACCTTACAGCAGGGACCCCTCTCGTTTGCGCGAGAATGGAGAGAATCGTAGGACAACACCAAAATAAAATATATAATCATACCAATCAAGATGGCGATTATGCCATAAGACACAACAGATCTACTCAAACATCATAGGATAACCACATATCATTGGATAATAATATGTAGTGTTGAGCACCAGGTTTAAGTAGAGAATTATAGCGGGAATAGAGAGGTTACCCCGCTGCATAGAAGGGGAGAAAGTTGGTGTTGACGGTAGCAAGATTGTTGATGTAGATCGCCGTCATGATCCTAGCCTCGACGGCACTCCGGCGCCACAGGGAGAGAGAGCCCCTCCTTCTTATTCTTCCTTGGCCTCCCCCCTAGATGGGAGGAGGGTTCCTCCTCTGGTCCATGGCCTCCATGGCGACGGAGGGGCAGGAGCCCCTCCGAGATTGGATATGTCTCTCTGTCCTCTTCTGTTTCGCGTTCCCTAGATCTGGCCCTTCATCGTTTCTTAAATTCCCGGAGATGCGTAACTCCGATTGCGTTAAAATTTTAACACGAACTTTTTTCATAAATTATCTTTCTTGCACCAGAAGAAGGGCCCCAACCGATGTTCGAGGAGCGCACAAGATACCAGGGCACGTTTGGGCCCTGATGGCGCACCCTGGTGGGTTGTGGGCACTATGGGCCCCTATTTGCCTTGATTCCGCCTCCTAAAAATCACATATATTACAAAATAATTCTCCGTAAATTTTTATCGTGTTTGGACTTCGTTTGATATGGATTTTTTGCGAAACAAAAACATGCAACAAACAGGAACTGGCACTGGGCACTGGATTAGTAAGTTAGTCCAAATAAATCATATAAATTGTTGCCAAAAGTATGTAAAAGTTGAATAATATTTGCATGAAACAATAAAAAATTATAGATACGATGGAGACGTATCAAGCTTGCGTTGATTTTTCCCTTGAAGAGGAAAGGTTGATGCAGCAAAGTAGAGATAAGTATTTCGCTTAGTTGAGAACCAAGGTA
This sequence comes from Secale cereale, assembly GCA_902687465.1. Classification (NCBI taxonomy): domain Eukaryota; kingdom Viridiplantae; phylum Streptophyta; class Magnoliopsida; order Poales; family Poaceae; genus Secale; species Secale cereale. The sequence goes on from LR738712.1 coordinate 578,897,502, forward strand.
TCAATCCAGTAGGAGGTACAAGCAAGTCTCAAATATATGCACCTGCACAAACTAACAAACACTTGCACACAACACGGAAAAGAGGTTGTCAATCCCTTCAATGTCACGAACAAGAGTGAGATCTGATAGAGATAGATTTAAAACTAAAGTAAAAAAGATAACTAAAGTAAACACAAAATAATTGCAGCAAGGTATTTTTGGGTTTTTGGTTTTATAGATCTGAAAATAATAGATGTAAACTACACCCGGGGGTCATAGGTTTCACTAGAGGCTTCTTTCTTGAATAGCATACGATGGGTAAACAAATTACTGTCGAGCAATTGATAGAAAAGTGCAAAGTTATGATGATATCTAAGGCAATGATCATGAATATAGGCATCACATCCGTGACAAGTAGACCGGAATGATTCTGCATCTACTACTATTACTCCACACATCGACCGCTATCCAGCATGCATCTAGAGTATTAAGTTCATAAGAACAGAGTAACGACTTAAGCAAGATGACATGATGTAGAGGGATAAACTCAAGCAATATGATATAAACCCCATATTTTGTCCTTGATGGCAACAATACAATACGTGCCTCGCTACCCCTTCTGTCACTCGGTGAGGACACCGCAAGATTGAACTCAAAACTAAGCACCTCTCCTATTGCAAGAACTACCAATCTAGTTGGCCAAACCAAATCAATAATTCGAAGAGAAATACAAAGATATCAAACCATGCATATAAGAATTCAGAGAAGATTCAAATAATATTCATAGATAATCTGATCATAAATCCACAATTCATCGGATCTTGACAAACACACCGCAAACGAAGATTACATCGAATAGATCTCCAAGAACATCGAGGAGAACATTGTATTGAAGATCAAAGAGAGAGAATAATCCATCTAGCTACTAGGCTACTAGCTATGGACCCGTAGGTCTGTGGTAAACTACTCACGCATCATCGGAAGGGCGGCAAGGTTGATGTAGAAGTCCTTCGTGATCGAATCCCCCTCCAGCAGAGTACCGAAAAATGCCTCCAGATGGGATCTCACGAGATCAGAAACCTCCGGCGGTGAAAAGTATTTTCATGGATGCTTCTAGGGTTTTGGGAATACTTCTGAATTTATAGGCCAAGGTAGGGGTCAGGGGGTCTCCGAGGGGGCACAAGCCCTAGGGGCGCCCCCTGGCTTGTCGTCACCTCGGGGACTCTCTGACTTGGACTCCAAGTCCTACGTGTGTCTTCTGGTCCAAGAAAAATCATCGCGAAAGTTTTATTCCGTTTGATATTCCTTTTCTGCGAAACTCAAAAACAAGGAAAAAACATAAACTGACACTAGGCTCTAGGTTAATAAGTTAGTCCCAAAAATAATATAAAATAGCATATTAATGCATACAAAATATCCAAAGTTGATAATATAATAACATGGAACAATAAAAAAAATTAGATACATTCGAGATGTATCAGCGAGTCAATCGCTTCGTCCACCCATCAAACAACGAGTCTCCACCGCGCCACGCCGTCGAGATCCGCCGCCATCGATGTGTAGGATGAAGCACCGCTCCACCAGCTACCGACGCCCAACCACCAAGCCATCCACATGCCCCTCCAGTCGATGAATGTCTCCAAAGATGATGCCCTCATGGGGGTGACGATGAAGATGTCGCCATCATTCGATCCAGGAGGCACCTCAACGCCTCAAACGAAGGCTACGACGCCCACGGTCGCCGCCATTAATGGTAGCCTCCTCCAAATCTAAGGTTTTCCCCTGGAAACAATGGAGCGAGGGACGCCCCACCATCACCTCCAACAAGGAAAACGACACCCACGGGCGCTGCCGACGATGGTGGTATCCTCACCCACTTCAGCAGCTAGGCCACCATCTCCTCCTCCAGTTGATCTGCCACTGGGAAGCGACCGCGAAGAAACACCCACCGACCAGATCCCTTTGGACTGACGATGAATACAACCAAAGGTAGAGGAGGTCACATCGCTGCGTGACCGACGCCATGGCCACACACACACACATTGTCGTGAGGCGTCCGCTCAAGATCCACTGTCACAGCCACGCCTCTAAGCCACAATGGAGGGACGCCCCACCGCCGCCATCATCCCCCCACGGGCTTTACTGAGCTAGGATCCGACGGCGGCGGGAGGAGATGCAGAGGGGAGGGGAGGGGAGGCGGGCGGGATCCATGGGGGGTATTTTTGTTACCTTTTGGATGCATAATTGTTTTGACTAATGCGACCCATGGGGGATATATGCCACCCGCAAGGTAGTAACCAGTTGAGTAGTTGTGCCAAATTGACTGAATAGTTGCACGCGGGTGCATCTCCTGTAATAAGCATAGCTAACAGTGGTGATCTCTATAGCACATACAAGTCATTGTGAGAGCCAAGCAAACCAAAGAATAAATGCCATATCCAAATATCACGCATTGCAATCGCCTCAAGAATGATTGTTGGATTATTGCAATGTCCTTTGTACTGACCCTTCCACCCTGCAGGGCAATTCTTCCACGCCCGATGCATACAGTCAAGTGATCCAAGTATCCATGATCATCCTCTTGCTTCACTCTCTGCCACTAGCCTCTGAATGTCGTCCTCGTTGTGTGCCCTCAAGTACTACAGTCCAAAAACGTCGATCACTACATTAGTGAACCTTCGAATGGCCTCCAAGATCGTGTCTTCTCCAATGCGAACATAGTCCTCAATTGCATTTGCCGAACACCCATATGTCAAAACTCGAACAAACGCAATGCACTTCTTTAGAGGGCTTGTACTTATCTCCATGCATGAATTTCCTCGAATCTTGAACCATTCATCATACTTCTCAACGACTTTTGCAATTATCGGAAAAATAGTCTTGTGTGCATTCGAAAGCGCTAACGAAAGAACTTCTTCAGATATGTTGGGTTTGGATCAAAGTAGTCTCTCACGATCTTAGTATGGCCCTCCGCACTATCACAGTTGAGTTGTATGCGGACAAACTCTGATCCTCTCCTCGGCCGCCGAATATCATCATGGAAAATCATACCAAGAACGGTTTCAAAGTCTTCATCGTCTTCTTCCTCTTCGAATGACGACGAGTCATTGAAGACCATCTCTCTCAACCTATTCATCTTCAATTCAAACGGCTCGTTTCAATTTGATTGTACAAAAAATTAAAAAAAATCACCTAGGCAAACCGTTGAACACTTGCAATACGGTGGTGGTGCACCAGCCGGACGATGTTGTTTAGGCCAAACCAGCGCGCAACGAAGCGTGGGGATTGTCGGTGTCAAAACTGGCAGATCTCGGGTAGGGGTCTCGAACTGTGCGTCTAAGGATCGAAGGTAACAGGAGGCAGGGGACACTTTGTTTACCCAGGTTCGGGCCCTCTTGATGGAGGTAATACCCTACTTCCTGCTAGATTGACTTTGATGAGTATAGGGGTTACAAAAGTTGATCTACCTAGAGATCAAGATGACTAAACCCTAGACGTATAGTCAGTATGATTATGAATGCCTCTACGGACTAAACCCTCTGGTTTATATAGACACCGGAGGTGTTGGGGAACGTAGTATTTCAAAAAAAAAATCCTATGAACACGCATGATCTATCTAGGAGAAGCATAGCAACGAGCGGGAGAGTGTGTCTACGTACCCTCGTAGACCGAAAGCGGAAGTGTTTAGCAACGCGTTTGATGTAGTCGAACATCTTCACGATCTAACCGATCCAAGTACCGAACGTATGGCACCTCCACGATCTGCACACGTTTAGCTCAGTGATGTCCCTCGAACTCTTGATCCAGTTGAGGCCGAAGGAGAGTTTCGTCAGCACGACGGTGTGGTGACGGTGCTGATGAAGTTACCAACGCAGGGCTTCGCCTAAACATCGCGACAATATGAACGAGGTGTGTAACAGTGAAGGAGGGCACCACACACGGCTAAGAAATCAACTTGTGTGTCTATGGGGTGCCCCTAGCCACGTATATAAAGGAGTGGAGGGGGGGGGGGGGCGGCCGGCCTCCTATGGCGCGCCCCAAGGGGGGATTCCTACTCCTACTAGGAGTAGGTTTTCCCCCTTTCCTAGTCCAACTAGGAGGGGGAAGGAAGGGGAAGAGGAGAAGAAGGAAAGGGGGTCGGCCCCCCTCCCAATTCGGATTGGGCTTGGGGGGCCCACCTCTTGGCCTCCTCCTCTCTCTTCCACTAAAGCCCATGTAGGACCATTAAGCCCCCGGGGGGTTCCAATAACTCCCTGGCACTCCGGTATATATCCGGTGACCCCTGAAACCCTTCCGGTGTCCGAATATAACCTTCTAGTATATCAATCTTTATGTCTCGACCATTTCGAGACTCCTCATCATGTCTGTGATCTCATCCGAGACTCCGAACAACCTTCGGTACATCAAAACACATAAACTCATAATACCGATCGTCATCGAAAGTTAAGTGTGCGGACCTTACGGGTCGAGAACTATGTAGACATGACCAAGGCTCATCTCCGGTCAATAACCAATAGTGGAACCTGGATGCTCATATTGGTTCCTACATATTCTACGAAGATCTTTATCGGTCAAACCGCATAACAACATATGTTGTTCCCTTTGTCATCGGTATGTTACTTGCCCGAGATTCGATCGTCGGTATCATCATACCTAGTTCAATATCGTTACCGGCAAGTCTCTTTACTTATTCCGTAATGCATCATCTCGTGACTAACTCATTAGTCGTTTGCTTGCAAGGCTTGTTACGATGTGTATTACGGAGAGGGCCTAGAGATACCTCTCCAACACTCGGAGTGACAAATCCTATTCTCGATCTATGCCAACACCACAAACACCTTCGGAGACACCTGTAGAGCATATTTATAATCACCCAATTACGTTGTGACGTTTGATAGCACACAAGGTGTTCCTCCGATATTCGGGAGTTGCATAACCTCATACTCATAGGAACATGTATAAGTCATGAAGAAAGAAATAGCAATAAAACAAAACGATCATAGTGCTAAGCTAACGGATGAGTCTTGTCCATCACATCATTCTCCTAATGATGTGATCCCGTTCATCAAATGACAACACATGTCTATGGTTAGGAAACTTAACCATATTTGATTAACGAGCTAGTTTAGTAGAGTGTAATGCCCAGTATGAGATTATACCTCCTATGTGTCGAGGCACGACTTAAAGGTATAAGCTCATACTAGAATGATCTCAAGTATGGTATCTTTGCATGACTCATGTAAAAGAGGGATGAAATTGCAAAAGAGTAGTTGGCTTACACTCGCCACGTCACACAATACATAACATAAGCAATCATCATCCAAATAACATCACAGTCCGACTACGGACTAAGATCCAAATGAAAGATACCAAATAAATATAGCGACAAGGTCCGAATCGCCCCTAGTAGAAGCCACTACTGATCATCGGGATAGTACACGTAGTATCACCCACGTTCTTCATCGAACTCCCAGTACAGCTCGGTGCCGTCACCTATGTAGTTCACCATAGTACCTGCATCTGGTGTTGTGTAGAATCTGTGAGCCACGGAGGACTCAGCAATCCCGTTCCCGGGTAGCAAAACTATCTAAGCCTTGCGTGTGGAACAAGGCTGAAGAATAAAGGTTGCAGTTGCACTAGCACTAGCTTACGTGTTGAGGGCGAGAAGAGAAGTGCCACGAGCGTCAAAGTGAACACGAAGTGATCCTATCTAAGCACGTCAAACATAACCCCACCGTGTTCACTTCCTGAACCCCTTTCGGAAAATGATCGTCACGGTTACTCACGCTGGTAGTGTATTATGAACATGGTGTCAAGTTTTTACAACCGTATATTAACAAATTCCCATCTACCACATAACCGTGGGCACGGCTTTCGAAAGATCAAACCCCGCAGGGGTGTCCCAACTTAGTCCGTCACAAGCTCACGATCTGCGGAGTCGCAACTCCAAGGTGGGAAGACCCGAGTATTCTCGGAATCCCGTGCTCAAGATATTCCGACTAAGGTAAAACTAATCCAGCAAGACCTCCCGGCGTGCCGACACCCTGACAGTAGCCGCGCGTATCTAGTCTCAGGCCACGACCGGATGAGACAGCCTAAAGGAAAATACCAAATACCTCGGGTTTCCCCAAGGCGGCCCAGCAGTCTGCTCGATTGGACCAACACTCATGTGGAGCACTGGACCGGGGGTTGTTAATTAAGATCACGGGATAGCTAGTCCCTATGCAAGTTTTTAGTTGTTAGCCAAATGGAGTACCAATGTCGGGCCTTGCTGGAAAAGCTTTAGCGCTAAGCGGGTTATCCAGGGGGGCCCATAAACCCCAACCATGTTAGGGACGCAAAATCAAGGAACATAACACCGGTTTAAACGGTTTCTAGGGTGGCATGAGTGGAACAAAACACCAAGCAAGAGGCTTAGCTTTCCACCCATTGCCAATATATAGATGATTTAGTTGACATTTTATATAGTGTGATATCCCAACATTAACTTCAACATGAAGCAAGAATCTTCAAATCTTCTCCTGCAACTAGCAATGCTATAAGAGGGCCTGAGCGAAGCTTACGTAGCCAAACAAAGGTTTGCTAGGTTGGGTGGTTAGAGAGATTCATGGATACAATAGGAGGCTGACAAACAAACATGGGCATCGAGGCAATAAGATAAAGAGCGAGACATCTAGCAATAGGCAAAGCTAGTAATGATATCTGGGTCAGGTCATCTTGCCTGGCGAGTCGTCGATGGGATCGTAAGACGGCTCCTCGTACTCAACCTCGGTAGGACCCTCGTACTCGGTCTCGGCTCCCGGCTCTACTCAACACAAGAACACAACATGGCACAAAATCAAACAAGGTGCAATGCACAATCAACATGATGCAAGTATGATGCATTTCATGGCAAGGGATGAAGCACACAAGAACAACACGAAACAACAAGTTTAAATGAGGCCGGAATCAACATATAGCAAATCCGGTAAGTCCTCATATGCATATTTTGAATTGGTTCAGATCTGAACAAACCTTAGGTTAAAGTTGTTAAACATCAAGTTAACATGCACCATGATGATCTACATGAAATTGTAGTCAAGTTTCATATAAAGTTTTTTTAATTCGGAGCTACGGTCTAGAAGATATGAGCAAAACAAGACAAGCATGCCAACGGTGCAAGATGCACCCAAACATCAAGCAAACACCTCCAAACATGTAAACAACATGATATTATGAATCTACATGCAAAATCACACAAGTTTCATATAGGGCACGCTCAAAACGGAGCAACGGTTCAACACATATACACGAAACAAGATACAATGCAAAGCTGAAATTAACAGCCACATAGCAACTTGGAGCAAGAGATATATACTCTACAACACCCAAACATGATGACAATAAGCATGGACATGAAGTAGACATGTTCTACAGCAAACAACTCCATTGGAGCTGCTCCATACGAGGCATGGATCAATAGCGACAAGCTACACCAAATTGATCATGCTGTTAAAAACCTGACATATATAATTTATAGCAACTTGAGAGCAAGAAATAAATAAGCTACATCAATCCATATGTGCAAGTGATGGCATGTATGGATAGACAAAAACATGGACAACAAGGAATGATCATTGGCCACTCCAAAACAAGCATGGATTTGACTAGGGCATCATGCAAACATAGCACCAGGTTAACAAGTAACATCAGTTTATATCAAGTAGCACTCTTGTCACGAAGATTAGGACATCTAGATGATCTCAAACAAGCATGACACAATGGAACAAAATGTAGAGCACATCACCACGATCATTTTGATATATCATATGCACAATTTGGACAAGCACACTAAAAGTTACAGCCATCACAACATGCAACATAATAACAGTTCTCAGGGACTTAGCCATATTTTCACAGAAGACAATGAGCGCAAAATAACAATAACAGGCTCAGGCGAGGGATTGGGGCTGCTCAACCTAGCGGGCTCGGCCCAGGTCGCGGAGGAGTAGGAAGAGGCAGGCCCGGCTGGTAGGTGGGCCGAAGCGAGGGAGGAAGTTGGGCTATGGCGCTGGGCCGCGGCTGGGCCCGAGGGCGTCGAGGCCCACCAGGAGGGTGAGGGCTACGTCCCACCCTGGCGACCGAGGAGGCTCCCGACTGGATCGGCGATGGGTGGCGGCGGCGCCTCGCTAAGACTCCGGTGAGGGAGCTCGCAGCGACGACAGAGGGGCCTTCCCCGGCCGGATCCGGCCCGGAGCAAGGTCGGCGGCGTCCAGGCGGCGGGGTCGGAGGTGCGGCGGTGGGGTTGCTAGCGGCGGCCTGATCCGCGGCGGCGGCGAGGTGGCGCGCGGCGGGGCGGCGGAGGCGCCGGCGGGCAGGTGGCGACGAGCGGCAGCCGGCGGCGGGGAAGAAAGGCACGGGGGGCGCGCGGGGCTCGGGCCGGGAAGCGGCGGCGGAGGGCCGGAGACGGGCCTCGCGGCCCGCGGCGGCGCGGTTGCTGGTGGGCGGCGGATACGCCACGTGGTTGTTGGGGAACGTAGTATTTTAAAATTTTCCTACGATCACGCAAGATCTATCTACCAGATGCATAGCAACGAGAGGGAAGAGTGTGTCTACGTACCCTCGTAGACCGGAAGCGGAAGCGTCAAGTGACGCGGTTGATGTAGTCGAACTTCTTCGCGGTTCAACCGATCAAGCACCGAACGTACGGCACCTCCGCGTTCAGCACACGTTCAGCTTGATGACGTCCCACGAGCTCTTGATCCAGTTGAGCTTCACGAGAGAGTTTCGTCAGCACGACGGCGTGGTGACAGATATGATGTATTCACCGACGCAGGGCTTCGCCTAAGCACCGCGACGGTATGACCGAGGTGTGTTTCTGTGGAGGGGGGCACCGCACACGGCTGGAACAATTCAACTTGTGTGTCTTTGGGTGCCCCCCTGCCCCGTATATAAAGGAGCAAGAGGGGAGGGCCGGCCGGCCTCCTATGGTGTGGCTAGGGCAATCCTACTAGGAATAGGATTGCAATCCTATTCCTAGTAGGAGTCCACCAAGAAGGAAGAGAGGGAAAGGAAAAGAGGGAGAGGTGGCGCCCCCCCAATCCTAGTCCAACTAGGATCCCTAGGTGGGGCGCCGGCCAGCCTCTATGGGCTGCCTCTCTCCTTTCCTTAAGGCCCACTATGGACCATCCCCCCTCGTAGGGGGTTCCGGTAACCCCCTCCGGCAATCCCGTTAAATCCGAAACTTTTCCGGAACACTTCCGGTGTCCGAATATAGTCGTCCAATATATAAATCTTTATGTCTCGGACATTCCGAGACTCCTCGTCATGTCTGTGATCTCATCCGGGACTCCGAACTACCTTCGGTACATCAAAACTCATAAACTCATAATACCGATCGTCATCAAACGTTAAGCGTGCGGACCCTACGGGTTCGAGAACTATGTACACATGACCGAGACTCATCGCCGGTCAATAACCAATAGCGGAACCTGGATGTTCATATTGGCTCCTACATATTCTACGAAGATCTTTTATCGGTCAAAACGGCATAACAACATACGTTGTTCCTTTTGTCATCGGTATGTTACTTGCCCGAGATTCGATCGTCGGTATCTCTATACCTAGTTCAATCTCGTTACCGGCAAGTCTCTTTACTCGTTCCATAACACATCATCTCGTGACTAACTCATTAGTCTTTTTCTTGCAAGGCTTATTATGATGTGTGTTACCGAGAGGGCCCAAAGATACCTCTCCGACACTCGGAGTGACAAATCCTAATCTTGATCTATGCCAACACCACGAATACTTTCGGAGACACCTGTAGAGCATCTTTATAATCACCCAGTTACGTTGTGACGTTTGATAGCACACAAGGTGTTCCTACGGTATTCGGGAGTTGCATAATCTCATAGTCATAGGAACATGTATAAGTCATGAAGAAAGCAATAGCAGTAAAACTAAACGATCATAGTGCTATGCTAACGGATGGGTCTTGTCCATCACATCATTCTCCTAATGATGTGATCCCGTTGATCAAATGACAACTCATGTCTATGGTTAGGAAACATAACCATCTTTGATCAATGAGCTAGTCTAGTAGAGGCATACTAGGGACATACTGTTTTGTCTATGTATCCACACATGTACTAAGTTTCCGGTTAATACAATTCTAGCATGAATAATAAACATTTATCATGATATAAGGAAATATAAATAACAACTTTATTATTGCCTCTAGGGCATATTTCCTTCAGTGGTAGGCGGCGGTTGGCTGGGCGCGTCCGGGCGGACGTGTCCGGCGGCGCGAGGAGGGAAGAGCTAGGGTTTCATCTGCGAAATTTTGGGGGTGGACACATATTTATAGGTAGAGGGAGCTAGGAGAGTCCAAATGGGGTGCGGTTTTCGGCCACGCGATCACGATCCGACGACCGAAAGGATGGGAGTGGTTGTGCTAGGTTTCTGGGCTGTTATGGAGGGGGTCTTGGGCCTTAAAGAAGAGGTACTTTTAGCCCACTAGGTTAACTGTCGTGGAATTAACACGGCAGATGTCCGGTTTAATGGACTTGTTAATGGAAGCATCGCACGGGTTAGCTTGAAGGGGTTAAAAGCACACAAAGGACATAGAGGGTTTATACTAGTTCGGCCCCTTCGATGAAGGTAAAAGCCTACGTCTAGTTTGGTTTGGTATTGCTTGGGCGTCGATGAACAGGGAGCGGGTCGCTTGCCTGTGTTTCGACGGATTGTTTCTTGCTTGTCCCTGAACCGTCGCCGGGTCGCCCTTTATATAGAGGTGACGCCCGGTCCGGTTTACAGAGTCCCGAGGCCGGCTCATACTTGTGTCTGCCTCGGTCTCTGCCTTTTCTTCCTTATCTCTCAAGTTACATGATCAGGCGGTTTACCAACCATAACTCTATACATGGGCCCTAAGATCTCATGGGCCGTAGCCTCTATTAAGTATTTACAATGATACAACGATATTATCATAATCCGGTTTACACTAGCCGGTTCATACCTGCTAGTAATATCCCTGACATTAGGCCCCAGAATGATTTGAACTTGTTCACATCAATCTTCCCAGTCTTGCATAATCTTCCTTCTTGTGTCTTCTCATTTTTGTAAACCGGCCATGACGTCATCCTTGAAAGTCACTTAATTTAACTATGACATCACTTCCGCATTTAACGCACCCAGCTGTCTATCGGCTTTGTTTAAGGGCCATCCCGAGAATCGAGGCGACAGAAAATCTTTATCCAATCTTCGGCCTCCTCAAATCTCGCGCCTGTCGTTTCAACTCTGCCCTTCTATAAATACCGCTGCCTCTGTTCTTTATCTCCTTCCATTCGTTCTTCTTCCTCCGTTGCCCAAGCTCAAGACTCCGTCGTCGCCCGTCGAGCTCAAGTCTCCGCCGTCGTCCGTCAAGCTCAAGTCTTTGCCGGCCGCTGCATCGACCTGAGCGTGACCAGAGAAACTCCGCCGCCGCTTCTTGCTGTTCCAGGCATGTCATCTTCCTCGCTGTAGATCCATAGCTCTAGGGTTCTTTCTCTCATCTCCGCCATTAAACCTCACTGGTAGCTTCGTTTGTTCTTCGTAGGCGCCAAGTTCGCAGAAATTTCAGCCTTTAAATCTTACCCTTAAACTTGCTTCTGTTCCGCCGATGTATGCATTAGATCTCGTTTTTTAGATTCATCTGCTTCGTATAAGATTCTTGCGGTTCTTCCTGTAATAGTCTTGTATTTACTTTTCCTTTTCCTGGGTGCTCAGATCTGTTTTACTTTAGCTGTCTGCGGAAACTTGTTTCTTCACCTTTGTAGATCTGTAAAGTATGCTCTGGTTTAAACAGTCATATGCTGCTTCTGTAAAAATTCCATGATGAACGCGATGGTTTAGCTCTTTCTCTTTTGTTGTCATGAACCGGTAGTAATACAGTTTCCTGTTTATTGCCGGGTTAGCCATATCATTAGTCCCTTGTCTAAACCATTGCGTGATCTTAGCATATATCTTCCGGTTTATGCCTCTGTACTCGAATAATCCGGGTTTACACTTTATCCTTTCAGCACTTGTTCTTCTGTTGCTATGGCCAAGCAGTTTGTCTCTTGCAACTGGGTTCCTTCTGTTATCACGGAAGAAGATTTAGCTAAAGCGGTTGTAGTTGGTACCCTGGGCCCTCAGTCCGTTTTAAAATGGCGGGCTCCAGGAGATGAATGCCCTCCTACTCCCAAAGAGGGGGAAATTATTGTTTTCTTCGACCACATTGCTCGAGGTTTCACTCCCCCCGGTTCAAAGTTCTTCCGGGATGTACTTGCCGCTTTCCAGCTTCACCCTCAGGACATAGGGCCCAATTCTGTTTCCAACATCTGCGATTTTCAAGTTTTCTCAGAGGTGTATTTGCAAGAAGAGCCATCTGTCGACCTGTTCCGGGACTTCTTCCACCTGAACCGGCGAACTGAGTTTACCAGTGGACCTCATCAAGAACTGGGTGGAGTCAGTATTCAGAAAAGAAAAGATGCAGTCTTTCCTCATGCCGCTCTCCACACACACCCCAAGGACTGGAATAAGTCTTGGTTTTATTGTATTGACACTTCACCTGAAGGGGAAAACCCATTGTTGGGTTATCGCGAGCACCGTCTTCCGGAGGATCACCCCCTGCCACAGCGCCTCAGCTCTAAAGAGCGGCCCCGGTTTGCTTCTCAACTTGCCAGGCTAAAGGCCTTTATGGCCAATGGCTTGACCGGGGTAGATTTTATGCGCTGCTGGCTCTCTTGGAGTATCCTTCCTCTGAGCCCACGCCCAAGCTTGATGTATAAATATTCTGGTAAACCGGATGACCCTCAATGTTTTCTAAGGACAAGCTTTCTGAATCGGAAGTTACTGAGTCTGCTAAGAATATGCTTAATATCTCCTTAGAAGAATGCAGCCAAACCGGATTGGCTCCGTATTACAAGAAAAACAAGCTGCCTGCAGTAAGTTTTGCTTTCTTTCGTATGTCTGTAATCCGTTCCATTAAACCGTTCTTTCAACTATCTTTTACCTTTTGAACAGGCTGATGATCCCTTCTGGAAGAGGAAGCCACAAGAGAAGGCCAGAAAACAGCCACGCCGGAAAGCTTTCGCTATCAAGAAAAGAAAGGCGGCTGCTGGCTCCGGTTCACATGCCGAAGATGATGATCCGGACTCCGAGGTATGGGTTAATCCGGTTCTGACTTACTCACTTTTATCCATACTTGTATTTAACGGTAACTTTTCACAGGAGTTGGCTGAAGGAGATAAACCGGCCGAAATTGAGGTAACTATCCTTTCTTCCGATTCAGAATCACTTCCACAAAAAATTCGTCGGACAGTCCGGAAATATCAGTTTTCTCACCCTTATGCTCAATTGGATCCCAATTTTCTTTTAAAGAAACAGCAACATGAAGCCCTTCGCCGGACTACCCGCCATAGCGGCCTTGCAGTTGAATCATCTGGAATCTCTCTTACTCCAGCTCGGAGGCGCCGCTCTGAGGTTATACTCTCTCCAACTCTTCTTCATCCCAAGGCCGGGCTTATACGCAAACCGCTTAAACCGTCTGACCCTGATTATCAGGATACTCCCTTATCTTCTTCCGACGAATCAACTGCCACACAACTCCCACCCTTGAAAACTGTCCTAGGGTAAGTCTTTTAATTTATCCGGTTTATGATTGCACTTTGCTTTATAGTTCTGACTTCTTTTTCCAATTCCTTTCAGCAAGCCTAAACCCAGCAAAAAGGCAAAAGCCAACAAACCAACTGCTGAGGCTGCTATTGATGATCCGGCGGTTGATCCAGATACAACCGTCCCTCCAGAAGGTGAGCCCACAATGCCGCTTGAAGATCCTGCTCCTATGGATCATACCACTGCGCCTGAGAATCCCAATACTGAGGATGTTCGTGAACCAGCAAGTCCTGCCCGGGCCAATTCTCCTCAGACCAATCCGGCTCTTGCCAGTCCGGTTCACACTGCGACCCCACCACCAACGACTGCTTCTCCGGAAGTCCAAGTAATCGGCACAGCTTACACCGCTCCCACTGAGCCCACTGTCCTAGCCAAACATACGGCTAAAGCGGAGAAGTTGCATCAAGAAAAGGGCAAATGGAGTACAAAACTGTCTAGCCTTGCCGATATGAGTGCTCAGGAGCTTTATTCCGGGTACTTGAACCGTCTTCATAGCAGTCGAGATTATGAAGCGGGCTTGGTTAACCTGATGAAGGACAAGTATGAGGTAATCCTTTGCTTTTGATTTTTGCTTTTGATGTGCTTCTATCTATATCATAGTAGCCCCGAAGTTCCGGTTTAGCTGCGCGTAGAAGGTGAACCGGTACTTATAACTTGGACAACTGATCTTACATTAGCCCCCAAGTATCAAGTAGATAACTTGGTTATGTGCTTGAGACTTGTATGAATTTTCCTTTGATACTTCAACTATCCATTAGCCCCCAAGTGTCAAGTAGACAACTTGCTTGTGTGCTTGAGACTTGTCTTTAAATTGCTATCATTTGACACTTCAACTGCCCATTAGCCCCCAAGTGTCAAGTAGACAACTTGCTTGTGTGCTTGAGACTTGTCTTACTTTTGCTTTTGTTCCATTTGATTTTCCTTGCAGGCTGATTTGAACCGGAGAGCTGAAGAGATCGCTGAACTCCGGAACAGACTTACTGAAACAGAGTCTGCTGCTTCTAAGGCCAAGAAAGATTTGGCGCTGAGCTTAAAAACGGCTGAACAGCTGAAGAAATTCTTTGAAGAGGAGCGGACCGCCTTTGAGGTTCAGAAAAAGGATTTGGAAAAAAGGGCAAAGGACGCTGAGGAGTCTCTTAATCCGGTGACTGAAGAGTTAACCGGTCTAAAGCGGCAAATAGAGTTGATGACTTCTGCTGTCTTCGGTAAGTACACAATCTGTATTCCTGTTTTCATTCTTGCCATCTTCACTCCGTTCCGGTTTAATTGTGATAATTATATGCAGGGCGCCGTGTCACCCATCTTGGGGATGACTTACGGAAAAAACTCAAGGCATCTTATACTCTGGTCGAGCAGCTGTATTCCGGCGCTCAAAGGGTCATAAGCGCAATGTCTTTCAATAAACCGGCCCCCACTACCATCCAAGGCACATTAGAAAAGTTGTCTGTTTTGCCAGTGCGTTTGGAGGAAGTTAAGAAGTCTGCTGCTCGAGCCGGTTCCCCCATGGCGCTTACCAGAGCGAAAGCGTGGGTTCCGGACTTTGATCCGGAAGAAGCTTTGAATGGGTATCCAAATACTAAAGAAGACGGATCAGCTTTTACTGCAAAGGATCTCCATGCCTTGACGAAGGAGATGCGTCCTCTCGCCAGCAAACTGGCGGGCGAATCAGATTTATCCAGGTATCATCCGAGGTATGATTTACAGAACGAGCGGGTGGAGCGGCCGGTTTATGATACCGTCAATCTAATCCCACCAGTGCGCCCTCATACCTTCGCCCCAGATATCAATCCGTCTGAACTCATCAATGAAGAGATGTACTTTCGTGCCTTAACGAAAATCGAGTGGTGCGTCCCTGACTTCCAGCCGCTTCAAGAAGAGGAGGAGACTCCGGACCAAGTTGATACCCAGCCGTCGCAGCAGGAGGAAGCGTAGATCATAGTATGTCTTTGTAGTTGCAGTCTCATGTTGCCGTACCATCTTTAATCCGTTCAGGCCTGCTATGCCTTGTAATAGGATAGCATAAAACATTATTCATCTTGATCCGGATATTCCAACTTCTTGTTTTGACGTTGCCAATTTAAGTCTGATCTTATATGGTTTGTTCTGCATATTATATGTTCCTGCATAGATAACACTGAAAATATGTCCTAGCGGTTTACTGCTGGACAAATTAAATTGTTCTCAGAATATATCAAACAAGTGTATACTTATATCAGAAATAACCTTATACCTGAGATCAAGTATGCTTGATACTCTTAATCCGGTAGAATTTTAAAATTTTCTGAAGGAACCTTTGATAGACCCAATAATAATCCCGGGTTTGATAAAAACACCGGTTTAGATCACGCTCGAACTTCGTCCAGACATTTGCACATATACTTGGCTTTTGCCTGATGGCTGATCCGGATTATAATGAACACCGGTTTAACTCATGCTGGTATTCATGACCCAGACTTTTAACTCATGCTGGTCTTCATGACCCAGACTTTTTTGAACTTATGCTGGTGTTCATGACCCAGACTTTTGAACTTATGTGGTCAACTTCTTGAGTTGTCCCACTTCGGATTTAAAGAACCATAAAACATAAACACCAGAAATGCAAGTTTTGCAAATAAAACCATGTAGTCGAGGCTTTTTACGAGCTGCCAGGCTCAAAGCAAGGTTCAGCCAATCAATGGATGCGGGTACCATCCAGAGGGCCTGTCGATGGATGTAGGTACCATCCATAGGAACCGGATATGACCAACAGGGGTTAAGCTAGAATGCGGGTACCATTCTGCCCCCTGCTGGCCATATAAAACTTTAGCCAATCACTGGATGTGGGTACCATCCAGAGGGCCTCTATGGTTCCGGTAGAACCATAGGAAAAACTTTAGCCAATCACTGGATGCGGGTACCATCCAGAGGGCCTCTATGGTTCCCGTAGAACCATAGGAAAAACTTTAGCCAATCACTGGATGCGGGTACCATCTAGACGGCCTTTATGAAACTTAACCAATCACTGGATGCGGGTACCATCCAGAGGGTTTTTATGAAACTTAGCCAATCACTGGATGCGGGTACCATCCAGAGGGCCTTTATGAAGTGTCCTCTTTGGTCCTGATACGACCTTATGCTTGAGAAAAGCTCTTCAGTGAGTTGTTGCTCCTGAGTGTATATGCCCTGCAAAATCAGTTTAAACCGATCGATTTGTTTGAAATATGACATATGATAATACATGTATGGTTGTCCCCATAAGATACTTGTATTGTAAAAAAGGCTGAGCCCCCGGTTTACCGAGGGTGCCGGTTTATTCATTAATCATAATATATACATAGGATACAGTGGAGCTCATGGCTCAGGTATAGTAGGGCCGCAAGAGGGCGATGTTCCACGGCCTCTTTGTCTCTTCTTCCGATGTCCGTGAGTCCTTGTGTTCTCGAACGTCCACCAGGTAATATGAACCGTTGTGCAAATTCTTGCTGAGCACAAAGGGCCCTTCCCAAGGCGGGGATAGCTTGTGCATATCTGTTTGATCTTGGATGAGCGGGAGTACTAAGTCTCCCTCCTGGAACGTCCTTGTCTTGATCCGGCGGCTGTGATATCTGCGCAAGTCTTGTTGATAGATCGCAGACCGTGTTGCTGCTATATCACGCTCTTCATCCAGCCAGTCTAAACTGTCTTGTCTCGCCTGCTCATTGTCCGCTTCAACATAGGCCGTCACCCTTGGTGAATCATGACGGATATCACTTGGAAGAACCGCTTCAGCACCATATACCATAAAGAAGGGTGTGTAACCTGTGGACCGGTTTGGCGTAGTATTGATACTCCAAAGGACAGAAGGTAACTCCTCAACCCAGCACCCAGGTGTTCTTTGCAAAGGAGTCATAAGCCGGGGCTTGATACCTTGCAAAATCTCCTTATTTGCTCTTTCAGCTTGACCATTGGATTGAGGGTGGGCCACATAAGATACGTCTAGGGAATGTGTTCCCGTTGACAAAATTCTTCCATCTCACCCTTAGATAAATTGGTGCCATTGTCTGTGATGATGCTGTGTGGAAAGCCAAACCGGAAAATTATCTTTTTGATAAATTTAACTGCTGTTGCTGCATCACACTTGCTCACAGGTTCTGCCTCGATCCACTTTGTAAACTTATCCACAGCCACTAGTAGATGAGTCTTTTGATCTTGGGATCGCTTAAAGGGTCCAACCATATCAAGCCCCCAAGTCGCGAACGGCCAAGTTATCGGTATCATCCGGAGCTCCTGTGCCGGAACAAGAGCACGTCGTGAAAACTTCTGACAAGCATCACACTTCCGGACTAGATCCACCGCATCAGCATGAGCTGTCAACCAATAGAACCCGTGTCGAAAAGCTTTAGCCACCAAATATTTTGAACCGGCATGATGACCACAATCCCCTTCATGGATTTCACGAAGAATATCACAACCTTCCTCAGCTGATACACATCGCTGAAATGCTCCAGATACGCTGCGATGATGAAGTTCCCCGTTTGCAATTGTCATGGACTTTGAACGCCGGACTATCTGTCGTGCCTCCATCTCGTCGTCCGGTAGCTCTCCTCGGCTCAGATACGCCAAGTAGGGCAACGTCCAATCCGGAATAACATGAAGTGCCGCAACTAGCTGTGCCTCCGGATCAGGAACAGCTAAGTCTTCCTCCAACGGTACTTGAACTGATGGACTGTGCAGCTCATCCAAAAAAGTATTCGGTGGTACTGGTTTACGCTGAGAACCCAGCCGGCTTAAAGCATCGGCTGCTTCATTCCTTCGCCGGTCTATGTGGTCCACCTGATACCCTTTGAAATATCCTGCAACTGCTTCCACTTCTCGTTTGTAGGCTGCCATGAGAGGATCTCTCGAATCCCACTTGCCTGAAACTTGTTGTGCCACCAAATCTGAATCGCCGAAGCACTTGACCCGGCTCAAGTTCATCTCCTTTACCATCCGTAAGCCATGAAGTAATGCTTCATATTCCGCTGCATTATTAGTACAAGGAAACAATAAACGGAGGACGTAACAAAACTTATCACCTCGCGGGGAAGTTAAAACAACTCCAGCCCCCGAGCCTTCTAACTGCCTTGAACCGTCAAAGTGAATCGTCCAGTATGTAAGATCCGGCTTCTCCTCTGGTGTTTGCAGTTCTGTCTAATCATTGATGAAATCCACCAATGCCTGAGATTTGATAGCGATGCGTGGCACATATTTCAATTCATGTGGGCTGAGCTCAATGGCCCACTTCGCCACTCAATGGCCCTGTTCATCTCCAAAGGTAACTTCTAGGTCAATTTTCCCAACTGGGTAAGCTGACTTACCTAGCACTACCCCATGAAACACTGTGTTTGATTGCCTTAGCTTTTTATCCGTCAGCCCCATGCGACGGAAGGTCTCATAATACAAAATATTGATGCTGCTGCTGCCGTCCATGAGAACTTTAGTGAACTTGTAGCCACCCACCTGTGGTGCTACTACCAAGGCCAAGTGGCCCGGATTATCAACTCGCATCGGGTGGTCTTCCCTGCTCCACACGATGGGCTGCTCTGACCAACGTAGGAATTGCGGCGTCGTCGGTTCAACCGCGTGGACCGCCCGCTTCAAAACTTTTTGATCCCGTTTACACAAACTCGTGGTAAACACATGATACTGCCCACTACTCAACTCCTTCGGATTACTCTGATATCCGGATTGCCGCTGTTGTTGCTGACGCTGCTGATTTCCTTGGTTATTGTGATTACCTTGACCCTGTTGTTGGTTGCCTTGGTTATTGTAACCACCTTGACCATGCGGCTGATTGCCCTGGTTATTATAACCACCTTGACCATATTGATTATTGACCCGGTTATCATAACCACTGTTGTTGCCACGATATCCTGATCCGGAGCCATTCCCCTGGTGACCCGGACCGTAGAACCCCGGGCCTGAACCGCCGTTTGGAGGCCTGTTATTAGAATTGAAGCGGCTCATTACGGCTTCCATCAAGGGCTTGCATTCTCCTATAGTGTGTTTTGCTGGTCGTTCCCTTGTGCTATGCTTCGGACAAGGCTGACTTAACTCCTGGTCCCAACTAACATCCCCTCTGCCGGTTTGTGGAGGTGGTTTGCCCCTATTGCGCTGAAAACCCCCTTGAACTTGGGTATTGGCCACGAAATCAGAGCCACCCTCTGCCTTTCGCTTGCCTAAGAAACTGGTACCAGCCGGATTAATCTGTGCCGGTTTACCAGGCTTGTTGACTTTTCCTGCTTTGTCTCCCTCTGCTTCTGGATACTTAGTGTTATCAGAATCCCCATATTTCACTAGAGCGCTCATGAGAGTTCCCATATCATTACAATCCCGTTTAAGCCGTCCCAGTTTTAACTTGAGAGACTCAACCCGGCAATTTTTTTCTAATGTCACTATTGCCGTACTGGGATTGATACCATTCGAAGAGTGCAATATCTCTGACACTCGCCGTACCCACGCACTTGTAGACTCCTGCTCTCCTTGCACACAGGCTGCTAGATCTACTATCGACATCGGCTGTTTGCATGTATCCTTGAAGTTCTTGATAAACTGGCGACGCAGCTCTCCCCATGATCCGATAGAATTAGGGGGTAACCCCTTTAACCAGGTCCGGGTTGTACCTTCAAGCATCATGGTAAAGTATTTCACACAAGCCGCTTCATCCACATCCAGTATCTCAATGGCAATCTCATAACTTTCAACCCAAGCTTCTGGAGCCAAATCTGCTGTGTAATTAGGTACTTTACGTGGGCCTTTAAAATCCTTGGGCAGCTTCACGCTCCGTGAAGCAGGGATGAGACACTGCACCCCAAAGGAACTCGTTGTGACTCTTGTCTCTGCTGTGGTTGTGTGAACCGGCATCGTTTGACGGATCTCCTCCCGTGCTACCGATCTAACCCGATTTGCATCCTGAGCTTGTGCATCCGCACCCGCCGGATTATTCTACCTGTGACGATGTCGCCTGCGTTCACTACTAGACACTTCTGGTTCCTCCCAATGCCTAATGTAACTCCGGCTGTGACGTGGTGTTGAATGGAGCCTCTCCCTGCTATAAGAATATGCTTGCTGTTGTGTTAATGCCGTATTAAGTAGATCCTTGACCCTGCGTGCCTCCAATACCACAGGAGATGTCCCCTCAACGGGTAAAGCGGCCAAGCGTGCAGCAGCAGCAACGATGTTATCCAAAGGATTTGAATAATGACCCGGAGGGGTAGGAACGTGAGGTGCAGACGTGATCCGCCGATCTTGCTCCGCAGTAGGCTGCTGAACCGGCTCATCCCTCGCTGGTGCTACCCTCCGGTTTAAAGCCGGATCATTGCTGGTCCCCGTTCCAGGTGTCCTGAAAAGATCCGTCGCCTCGTAAACCGGCGGTAGATGAGACTGGTACTTCCGACTCCTTACTCCCTGTGCAGAGGCCTGCTCCATCCTTAGGTGAAAAGCTTGATCATTCAGTTCTGCCTGCCTTATTGCTATCATAGCCTTCTCTGTTTTCAGATCTTCTCTTGCTTGATCAATCCGGCCCTTTAGCTGAAGGAGCTCTGCATCATGTTGCGCCTTGTCTGCTGGAGCTACCTCTGCCATGGCTCGGGCTGTGAACTCCTCGACTAAGATGGATAGAACGTCAGTGGGCGAGAGGGCCTCACCACTCCCCCCTGCACCAGTTTCTGCTGTCGCCCCGATCATCGTGGACCGTGGCGTAGGTTGTGAACCGGCCATAAAGACATCCACCGGTTTGGCAGGACAAAGGGGCCCGAAATACTGTCTCCGTCGGACTCACCCTCAGACCGGCCGTCCCGCAACTGATACAAAGATTCAGTCTCTCCGGATGAAGATTCTTCGTCGGAGTAGACAACTGTCTCGCCACCGGATTCTGATCCTTCCTCGGCCTGGACCCCATGAACTGCTCCAATGAAAACGTGCTTCATGGCGGGCTGAATCCGGGCCGATCTCGCAAGCTGAGCCGGCTCGACGATGTTGGGGAAGACGTCCGGCTCAGGTCCCGGTTCGCCGATCTTGCCGATGAAGACGTGGATGCCGCCGAAGGGAACCCGGTACCCGTATTCGATTGAATCGGCCTCCGGTCCCCAACCTGCGTCATCGATGTAGATCCGGCCGCGGCGACTCTTGGTCATCCGGTCGACCGCGTAGCCCTTGAGCCCTTCAAAGCTGCCCTTCAAGAACTCGAAACCATCGTGCGGAGGCCCCACGGTGGGCGCCAACTGTCGTGGAATTAACACGGCAGATGTCCGGTTTAACGGACTTGTTAATGGAACCATCACACGGGTTAGCTTGAAGGGGTTAAAAGTACACAAAGGACACAGAGGGTTTATACTAGTTCGGCCCCTTCGATGAAGGTAAAAGCCTACGTCTAGTTTGGTTTGGTATTGCTTGGGCGTCGATGAACAAGGAGCGGGTCGCTTGCCTGTGTTTCGACGGATTGTTTCTTGCTTGTCCCTGAACCGTCGCCGGGTCGCCCTTTATATAGAGGTGACGCCCGGTCCGGTTTACAGAGTCCCGAGGCCGGCTCATACTTGTGTCCGCCTCGGTCTCTGCCTTTTCTTCCTTATCTCTCAAGTTACATGATCAGGCGGTTTACCAACCATAACTCTATACATGGGCCCTAAGATCTCATGGGCCGTAGCCTCTACTAAGTATTTACAATGATACAACGATATTATCATAATCCGGTTTACACTAGCTGGTTCATACCTGCTAGTAATATCCCTGACATTAACCGTTTAAGTACCAAACGAACTCCAAACGAGACGAAACTTGACAGGCGGCCTACACGCGACAAAACAACAACGCACTACAAGTCTCACCTCATTCCGGGAACGTTACATGGCCACACACGAAAGAAGGACTCGGGGTGCCACGAGCACGTGTGTGAGCGTCGGAACTCGAAACGGACAACGGGAAGAGGCGAGTGGAACCGGGTGCAAGTGGCAACACGAATGCAATGCAATGCACATGACAACATGACATGGATGAAAAGCACACACGCACACGACAAAACAAATAAACCCCAAATGAAAGAAGAGCCCAAAATGGAATTGATGAAGTCAAAGTTTCATATATTGCCATAATTGGAAAGTGTTACATCTGGGGCATTACATAGAGGCATACTAGGGACACTCTGTTTTGTCTATGTATTCACACATGTATCAAGTTTCCGGTTAATACAATTCTAGCATGAATAAAAGACATTTATCATGATATATAAGGAAATATAAATAACAACTTTATTATTGCCTCTAGGGCATATTTCCTCCAGTCTCCCACTTGCACTAGAGTCAATAATCTAGATTACATAGTAGTGATTCTAACATCCATGGAGTCTTGGTGCTGATCATGTTTTGCTCGTGGAAGAGGCTTAGTCAACGGGTCTACAACATTCAGATTTGTATGTATCTTGCAAATTTCTATGTGTCCCTCCTTGACATGATCGTGGATGGAGTTGAAGCGTCTCTTGATGTGCTTGGTTCTCTTGTGAAACCTGGATTCCTTCGCCAAGGCTATTACTCCAGTGTTGTCACAAAAGATTTTCATTTGACTCAATGCACTAGGTATTACACCTAGATCGGATATGAACTCCTTCATCCAGACTCCTTCATTTGCTGCTTCCGAAGCAGCTATGTATTCCGCTTCACACGTAGATCCCGCCACGGTGCTCTGCTTGGAATTGCACCAACTGACAGCTCCACCGTTCAATAAAAATACATATTCGGTTTGTGACTTAGAGTCATCCGGATCAGTGTCAAAGCTTGAATCGACGTAACCTTTTACGGTGAGCTCTTTGTCACCTCCATAAACTAGAAACATATCCTTTATCCTTTTCAGGTACTCCAGGATGTTCTTGACCGCTGTCCAGTGATCCTCTTCTGGATTACTTTGGTACCTATCAGGGATATACCCCGCGATATGACCCGGCCGAACTTGGCTGTTTACTTGAGACCCTGTTTATACTTGGCGATTCACTAGCGACCCGCCCTGACCAGACGGTTTACAAGCAACCTGCCTGAACATTATGACTCACTGGTAACCTGGCGGGCGGCGGACGGATGACAAGGCCCAAGGCCCAGAAGGCCGGTTCATGTTATGGTGGGCCGGTTTATGAGGAAAGCACAAGGAATATTCTCCTACAAAGGAAGCAATACTAGGACTCCACTTGTAATAGAGTAATCCTAATCCTACTAGGACTAGTCATGTAACCCGCCTCTTCAACATATATAAGGAGGGGCAAGGATCCCCAAAGAAGTACAGGCAAGAAGAAACTGTTGGGGAATGTAGCAGAATTTTAAAATTTTCTACGAATCACCAAGATCAATCCATGGAGTCATCTAGCAACGAGGGAGAGGGGATTGCATCTACATACCCTTGTAGATCGCGAGCGGAAGCGCTCAGGAGAACGGGGTTGATGGAGTCGTACTCGTCGTGATCCAAATCACCGATGATCCTAGCGCCGAACGGACGGCACCTCCGCGTTCAACACACGTACGGAGCGGGGACGTCTCCTCCTTCTTGATCCAGCAAGGGGGAGGAGGGGTTGATGGAGATCCAGCAGCATGACAGCGTGGTGGTGGAAGCAGCGGGATTCCAGCAGGGCTTCGCCAAGCGCAACTGGAGGAGGAAGAGGTGTCACAGGAGGGAGAGGGAGGTGCCAGGGCTTAGGGTGCGGCTGCGCTCCCTCCGCCCTCTTTATATAGGGGCCCTAGGGGGGCGCCGGCCCTAGAGATCCAATCTCTAGGGGGGCGGCGGCCAAAGGGGGGGACTTGCCCCCCAAGTCAAGTGGGGCGCCCCCATCCCTAGGGTTTCCAACCCTAGGCGCAGGGGGAGGCCCATGGTGGGCGCACCAGCCCACTAGGGGCTGGTTCCCTTCCCACTTCAGCCCATGGGGCGCTCCGGGATAGGTGGCCCCACACAGTGGACCCCCGGGACCCTTCCGGTGGTCCCGGTACAATACCGGTGACCCCCGAAACTTTCCCGATGGCCGAAACTGGACTTCCTATATACAATCTTCACCTCCGGACCATTTCGGAACTCTTCGTGACGTCTGGGACTCTGAACAACTTTCAGGTTACCGCATACTTATATCTCTACAACCCTAGCGTCACCGAAGCTTAAGTGTGTAGACCCTACGGGTTCGGGAGACACGCAGACATACCGAGATGACTCTCTGGTCAATAACCAACAGCCGGATCTGGATACCCATGTTGGCTCCCACATGCTCCTCGATGATCTCATCGGATGAACCACAATGTCGAGGATTCAATCAATCCCGTATACGATTCCCTTTATCTATCGGTATAGCACTTGCCCGAGATTCGATCGTCGGTATACCGATACCTTGTTCAATCTTGTTATGGCAATTCTCTTTACTCGTTCCGTAACACATCATCCCGTGACCAACCCCTTAGTCACATTGAGCTCATTATGATGATGTCTTACCAAATGGGCCCAGAGATACCTCTCCGTCATACGGAGTGACAAATCCCAGTCTTGGTTCGTGCCAACCCAACAGATGCTTTCGAAGATACCCGTAGTGTACCTTTATAGCCACCCAGTTACGTTGTGACGTTTGGCACACCCAAGTATTCCTACGGTATCCGGGAGTTGCACAGCCTCATGGTCTAAGGAAAGTATACTTGACATTGGAGCTTTAGTATACAAACTACACGATCTTGTGCTAGGCTTAGGATTGGGTCTTGTCCATCACATCATTCTCCTAATGATGTGATCCCGTTATCAATGACATCCAATGTCCATGGTCAGGAAACCGTAACCATCTATTGATCAACGAGCTAGTCAACTAGAGGCTTACTAGGGACACGTTGTGGTCTATGTATTCACACATGTATCACTGTTTCCGAATAATACAATTCAAGCATGAACAATAGACAATTATCATGAACAAGGAAATATGATAATAACCATTTTATTATTGCCTCTAGGGCATATTTCCAACAGTCTCCCACTTGCAATAGAGTCAATAATCTAGTTACATTGTGATTAATCGAACACCCATAGAGTTCTGGTGTTGATCATGTTTTGCTCCTGGAAGAGGTTTAGTCAACGGATCTATGACATTCAGATCCGTATGCACTTTACAAATATCTATGTCTCCATCTTGAATATAATTCCGGATGGAGTTGAAACGACGCTTGATGCGCTTGGTCTTCTTGTGAAACCTGGGCTCCTTGGCAATGGCAATAGCTCCAGTGTTGTCACAGAAGAGAGTCATCGGGCCCGACGCACTTGGAATAACTCCTAGGTCGATGATGAACTCCTTCATCCAGACTCCTTCCTGCGCTGCTTCGGAAGCAGCTATGTACTCCGCTTCACATGTAGATGCCGCCACGACGCTTTGCTTGCAACTGCACCAGCTGACTGCCCCACCATTCAAAATATGCACGTATCCGGTTTGTGACTTGGAGTCATCCAGATCTGTGTCGAAGCTAGCATCGACGTAACCCTTTACGACGAGCTCTTCATCACCTCCATAAACGAGAAACATATCCTTAGTCCTTTTCAGGTACTTCAGGATGTTCTTGACCGCTGTCCAGTGTTCCATACCGGGATCACTTTGGCACCTCCCCACCAAACTTATGGCAAGGTTAACATGAGGTCTGGTACACAACATGGCATACATAATAGAACCTATGGCCAAGGCATAGGGGATTGTAAGGGCATCTCTTGCCTAGGGTTTTGGTGATGATGACAATACATGTGTGGACTAATCGTGCGTCAAATATTACTCAGGTATACATTGTGTGGTGCAAGACGGTTAGGCCTTCCCTCTAGAAGGAAAAGATCGAAGACGGAATTTCCGACGCCTTTTGTTTCCCTTGGTCGTAGGAAATCTGTACTATTAAGAGGGAACCCACATCGGAAGGTATTGGGTGAATCAAGTCACGTACACAGTTACTATGCACCCACTATATTACCTTTGTTCGAGGAGAGAGAGGTCCCCTTGTTTCTATGTGCGTCGGCAGTCTCATCTTCTGCGGTAGTACCGCTGTTAGCAGCGGTAGTACCGGTGGCCGGTAGTTCTGGTCAAACCACCGCCCCTAGTACCGCACAAGGGTGATTACCTTCTGTACTGGGTGCGGTGGTGGACCGATGGTGGCCCGGAAGTACCGGTGTCCTCTCGACAAACCGGTACTACCGGTATTCAGAGCGGTAGTACCGCTTTATCTGCCACCACTCATGAGCTACTGCCCTAGCGGTTGTTCCGGCTCTACCATCGCCCCAACTACCGCCCTTGGTTAAAACCTTCTGGACTCAAAGCGGTAGTTGACCGGTGATGGAGCGGTAGTTCTGGTTTTCTCCGGAAGACCGATACTACCGTGTGCTACATCGGAAGTACCGCCCTGGTGCCATGGTTGCGGTTTTATTCACACACCAGTAGTATCGGTGGGTTGTGCGGAAGTACCGGTCCAGTGCATTTCTGCACATAACGGTTGGAAACTTGGGGACCCTATTTAAGGAGGTCCTTCTCCTACCTCCCACCCACCTCTTGCCTCTCTCTCTCCTCCATTAATGCCATTGAAGCTTTCTTGCCCAATCTCTCTCCCTAGCCACTCAAACTTGTTGATTTGCTAGGGATTGAAGGAGGAGACCTAGATCTACACTCTCACCAAAGGAAACTTGATTCCCCCATACTTTCTTGTGTGGATTTTGTTACTCTTGGGTGTTTGAGCACCCTAGATGGAAGAGGTCAATTCGGAGCCACATTCCATTGTGGTGAAGCTCTGGGGTTTCGTTGGGAGCCTCCAATTAAGTTGTGGAGAGAGCCCCAACCTTGTTTGTAAAGGTTCGGTTGCCGCCTTCAAGGGCACCACTAGTGGATTCACGACACCTTGCATTGTGTGAGGGCGTGAGGAGAATACGGTGGCCCTAGTGGCTTCTTGGGGAGCATCGTGCCTCCACACCGCTCCAACGGAGACGTACTTCCCCTCAAAGGGAAGGAACTTCGATAACACATCCTCGTCTTCACCGGCTCCACTTGTGGTTATTTCTTCCCTTTACTTGTGCAAGCTTTCCTTGTTTATCTTAAGTAGCTTGCTTGTGAGGTTGTTATCCTTTTTTCCTTGTAGTTGTCATCCTAGTTGCTTATCTAGACAACTTACCTTGTTGCTTAATTTAAATTGGTTAAGAAAAGCTAAAAATTGTTAGTTGCCTATTCACCCCCCCTCTAGTCAACCAGATCGATCCTTTCAATTGGTATCAGAGCCTCGTCTCTTTTTAAGGACTTTACCGTCCAAAGAGTATGGGTGACAACGTAGTCGAGACGGATGAACATTCTGGTGGAACTCCGTCCTTGCCTACATCCGATGGGGGAGCCTCGGTCTCTCGTGAGGAGTTCAATGTGGCTATGACCACATTGAAAGAATCACTAGCGACCGAGGTAAAAGGCATGTTTAAGGAATTGCTTGAGGGGCTTAAATTATCCACCACACCTTTGGAAGTGGTTCGTCCCGCTACCATCGTGTCGGAGGCTACTCCCGACAAGGGAGAAGCTAGTAGTGAACAAGCCCCGGTTGCTAAGAATGGGAGTGGGATCTTTGCCCACTCCGCTCCTCCTACCCACTATGGAGGACCCGTTCCCACACCGCATTTAAATTTCGTTGGGCCTCCTCCTAAGTTTATGAAAAATTCTGATTTTGCTACTTGGATGTTTCGCTTCAAACGTCATTTAAATCATTGCTCTACTAATCTTTGGAGAATCATTGAGCAAGGTTTTTACCCACGTGATCCCGACAACTTAACTCCGAGAGAAGCTGTGGATAATCAATTCAACGAGTCCGTTCTTTGCATACTTCAAGATGCTATCCCTCCCGAAGACATTGCACATCTTCGACCCTTCACCATGGCCAAGGAAGCTTGGGAGCATGTTGGCTCCATGTACAAGGGGAGCGCAAGCATTCAACGCTCGAACTATGAAGTTGTGCAAGATGAAGCCGATGAGTTTGCTATGATCGAAGATGAAGATCCTCGTGAACTTTATCGGAGATTAACCACTCTTGCGGTTTCTCTTCGAGATCATGGGAGCAAGGACACGGATGACAATTGGATCAAGCGCAAGTTTCTCAAGGCCATGATGCCTTACCACAAGGCCATGTCCTCCGTCATTCGCCAAAGACCGGACTTCCACACTTTGTTATCAAATGAAGTGTTGGATGAGTTCATTGCCATGAGGATCTTGGACAAGACCGCCGACAATGCGGTTTTAAGAGCTCAACGATCAAAGAAGCCTAACCTTTCCTTGAAGGCCAAGGCTAGTGTGGAAGAAGAGGAGGAGGAGGATGACGATGAGTGTTGCCCCGAGGACACCAAATATGCCTATCGTGAGCACATGGCTCTTGCCTCACGGCAATTTTGGGGAAACAAGAAGAACTCGAGGCCCAACTTCAACAAGAACAACTCAAGTGGCAACAAGGGCAAGCAAAGAGTGAGGACTTGCTTCAACTATGGGAATGTGAGCCACTTTGTTGTAGATTGCCCATATGAGAAAAGAGAAGACTTTGGAGGCAAGCTTATCCGGAAGGATAAGGCCAAGTCTTATCCCAACAAGAACAACTTCAACAAGAAGACCCCTTCTAAAGGGTTGGTGGCCCAAGAAGAATATGTTGAGGATGATGATAATGATGAAGATGATGAGATGGTGACCATGGCCACAATTGCTATTGCAACTACTCCTCGCTCATCCCTCTTCGACTCACCAAATGAGAACATCACCACCACGTGTCTCATGGCTAAGGCCACCAACAAGGTAACTCCAAACATCAACACTACCATCATCACTAATCCTTCATTGACAGATTGTATTGATGAGAGTGAGGGATCTACGGAGAAAGATAATGAATTTGAGTTGTTTATGAGTAAACTCAAGGGCAAACCCAAGAAGCATTTTGTTGCTCTCTTGGAACAACTCGGTGAGGCCAATGACATGATCGAGGCTCACGAGGAGACCATTGCTAAAATGGAAGGACATAGTCGAGACTATGCCGATGAGATATCGGATCTCTCTAATGCTCTAGAGGAAGAGCGTGGTCTTCGTTTGGCTCTTGAGGAGTCACACAACGATGACCATGCTAAATTAAAGAAAGATCTCGGTCATGCTTTAGTTGTCTCTCGTATGATTAATTCTGAGAAGGCAAAACTTGGGGTTGACCATGCTAGACTCAAGGAGGAGTTTGTTACACTTGACAAGTCTCACAAGGCCTTGAAAGGTATACATGCTTCTCTCAAGGAGTCTCATGATCAACTCCAAGTTTCGCTAACCAAGGAAAAAAGCTATCTTTCCTCGCATGGTGTTGATTGATAATGCAAATGCTACTAACCCATGTTGCGAGCATGTGCATCTTATTGAAGAAAATGCCAAGTTGAAGAAGCAACTTGAGACATGCCTTCTGACATGTATACAAGGTGAGAAGAACCTCAACAATCTTTTGAGTAATCAAAAGGAGGTTGTGGCAAAGGAAGGAATTGGGTTTGCTCCCAAGCCCAAGAAGAAGAAGAACGACAAGACCAAGCTACCTCCCCCTCTCCATCAAACCTTTGTGAAAGAAGGAGAGGGTGCGTCTAAGAAGAAGAACAATGTGAAGGGTGGTGGAGTCAAGAAAAATCCCACCATACCATCAAACATGGCCGGCGACTTTAATCCTTCTTATGTTTTATGTCGTGCTAGTGATGGTCATGTCTTTGCTAAATTTGTTGGTTCTTCTTATGAGTACATTGAATGGTCTATTTGGGTTCCTAAGACCCTTGTTACTAACCTCAAAGGACCCATTACCAAATGGGTACCTAAATCCAAGCATTGATCTATTGTAGGAGTTTGCTTCTGGTGGGGGATCATGGTTGCTCGATAGTGGAGCCACAAATCATATGACCGGAAGCAAAGACTTGGTGGTGGACGTGCATCTAGGTTCATCCATGGCCACCAACGTCGAATGGGGTGATGCTTCATCTTCTAAGGTATTGGGGCTTGGCAAGGTTGTAGTTTCTCATGATCTCATGATCGAGAAAGTCATGCTTGTTGAGTCCCTTGCATATAACTTACTTTCTGTTCGTCAACTTGCACTCATGGGCTTTGCTACATTCTTTGATATTGATAATGTGGCCCTCTTGTGGAGCAAGACTCTTAAAGTAGCCTGTGTTGGACATGTCGAGAACGGTCTCTATGTGGTGAACTTCTCGGAGCAACCCACTAAGACCGCGACATGCCTAATGGCTAAAGTTGATGTGGGATGGCTTTGGCATCGCCGGTTAGCCCATGTCAATATGAGATCTTTGCAAAGTCTTCTCAAGGGGGACCATGTCCGTGGACTAACAAATTTTAGTTTTGCCAAAGATCGTGCTTGCAGTGCTTGTATTGAAGGAAAGCTACATGAGATGACTCACCCTCCCACTACTATCATCTACTCAAAAAGACCCTTAGAGCTCCTTCACATGGATCTATTTGGGCCTCCATCTTTTGGTAGTCTTGGGGGTAGAAAGTATTGCTTGGTGATTGTGGATGATTATTCAAGATACACCTGGGTATACTTCTTCAAGAAGAAGAGTGAGACCTAACAAACCGTCATCAACTTTGCAAATGAAGCTCAACGACAACATGAAGCAAAGATTTTGATGATCCGAAGTGACAACGGCACCGAGTTCAAGAACTACACCTTAGATGAGTTTCTTAGTGATGAGGGGATCAAACATCAATATGCCGCACCTTATACCCCTCAACAAAATGGTGTAGCAGAGAGAAAGAACCGAACATTGATGGACGCGACAAGGACCATGATGGCGGAATTCAAATCTTCGTACAACTTTTGGGCCGAAGCCATCAACACTGCATGTCATGCATCCAACCGGCTCTATCTCCGCAAAGGTTTGAACAAAACTCCATATGAGATTCTTACCGGTAACAAGCCCAATCTCAAGTACTTCCGGGTGTTCGGGTGTAAGTGTTTCATCCTCAAGAAAGGTGCTCGTTTGTCTAAATTCGAGTCTAGAGCTCACGAGGGCATATTTGTTGGTTATGCTACAAACTCTCACGCTTACCGTGTCCTCAACAAGTCCAATGGACTCATTGAGGAGACGTGTAACGTAGAGTTTGATGAGAATAATGGCTCCCAAGTGGAGCAAAGTGGTACTTGTGATGTAGGTGATGAAATTCCTCCTCAAGCCATAAGAAGAATGGGTGTTGGATATATCCTACCCATTGAGGAACCCCTTGTGGCCGAAGGAGAAGGACAATGTTCCACACCAGTGGAACCATCATCAACCCAAGACCCACACGCTTCCGAAGAACAAAGTGAAAGCCCTCAACCGGACAAACAAGGCCAAGTGCAAGGTCAATCACAAGATGGTGGCGAGCCACCAAATGATGCACAAGGCCAAGTTCTCTCCTCTGAGCAAGATCAAGATCAAGAGAAAGCTCAAGATCAAGATCAAGCTCTTGACGTCGCTCAAGATGATCAACTCAGTGCTCCTCAATTGTCACTTGAAGAGCAATTGGAGTGTCGTGCTGCAAAAGTTGCCTCCAGGCTTGCTTCTAGAGAACATCACATGGAGAATATTCTTGGAAGCATCACAAAGGGGGTAAGCACTCGTAGACAATTAGCAAACTATTGTGCTCATCAAGCTTTTGTCTCTTGTGTTGAACTTAAGAAGGTCTATGAGGCACTCGAAGACCCTGATTGGCTTAATGCCATGCATGAAGAACTCCACAACTTCGAGCGCAACAAAGTATGTCATCTGGTGCCGAGGCCAAAGGAGAACCATAATGTCATTGGAACCAAGTAGATCTTTAAGAACAAGCAGGATGCTCATGGCATTGTCATTCGCAACAAGGCGCGTCTGGTGGCTCAAGGCTACTCCCAAGTCGAGGGTATCGACTACGGTGAAACCTTTGCCCCCGTTGCTCGCCTTGAATCTATCCGTTTGTTGCTTGCCTATGCTTCTCATCATAATTTTAAGTTGCAACAAATGGATGTGAAAAGTGCATTTCTTAATGGTCCTATTAATGAGTTGGTTTATGTCAAACAACCCCCAGGGTTCGAGGATCCTAAGTTCCCCAATCACGTGTATCAACTCGATAAGGCACTCTATGGCCTTAAACAAGCCCCACGTGCGTGGTATGAGCATCTTACCGAGTTGTTACAAGATCGTGGGTTTGAAATTGGGAAAATCGACCCCACTCTTTTTACTAAGAAGGTCAAAGGGGAGTTGTTTGTCTGCCAACTATATGTTGATGATATTATCTTTGGTTCCCCTAACAAAGCTTTCAATGATGAGTTCGCCTCACTCATGACCACACATTTTGAGATGTCCATGATGGGAGAGTTGAAGTACTTCCTTGGGTTTGAGATCAAGCAAAGAAGAGAAGGAATCTTCATAAAACAATCCACGTATACTCAAGACATGCTCAATAGGTTTAATCTAAGTGATGTCAAGCCGGCTACTACTCCAATGCCAACCAAGTGCCAACTTGACATTGATCCCAATGGTAAAGCGGTGGATCAAAAGGTATATCGTTCTATGATTGGTTCCTTGCTTTACCTTTGTGCATCTAGACCGGATATTATGTTGAGTGTGGGAATCTGTGCACGGTTTCAAGCCTCACCTAAGGAAAGTCACTTTGTGGCAGTCAAGCGAATCTTTCGATATTTGGCTCATACCCCAAACTTTGTCTTATGGTACCCAAGAGGAGCAAACTTCAACCTTGTAGGTTTCTCTGATTTGGACTGGGCGGGAGACAAAGTGGATAGGAAGTCCACTTCAGGAGGGTGCCAATTCCTTGGTTGCTCTCTGGTAAGTTGGTCTTCCAAAAAGCAAAGTTGTGTGTCTCTCTCGTCCACCGAAGCAGAGTATGTGGCAGCTGGTAGTTGTTGTGCTCAACTTCTTTGGATGAGGCAAACTTTAAAGTATTACGGTGTCACTTGTGACAAAGTGCCTCTTTGGTGTGACAATGAAAGTGCCATCAAGATTTCACTTAACCCGGTGCAACATTTCAAGACGAAGCATATTGAGATTCGGTATCACTTCATCCGGGATCATATTCAGCAAGGAGAAATCGAGCTTCACTATGTCAACACTCATGATAACCTTGCAGATATCTTCACGAAGCCTTTGGATGAAGCAAGATTTCACAAGTTAAGGCATGAGCTAAATATAATTGATTTGAGCAATGTGGCTTGAGCACGTGCACACCCCACCATACTCTTCATACTGTCTAATCTAGGTGTAGGCATGGACATAGGAGGAGTGTTGTTCTCTCAATGAACTCTCCCTCCCCCTGTTATGCATAAATTGATCTACTCTTCCACATTCGTCATTTATGATGACACTTGTGTTTCAAAGACGAGCTTTGGTTATGGGCCCAAGGATAATTCTTCGCGGTGCCATACCATTTGTCTCAAACATAGGTGGCTCCGGCCACCGCCCTCGGGCTTGGTTGGTTCTCTTTTGTTTTGCTCTTTGAGTGCTCTTAGGTGTGTGAATTTTCCAAATGTCTTGGAGTATTCACCATCATACTACAGTGTCTAGCTCCATCCTAAGCCTTCTCATACAAGCCATCTATTCCAAATGTACACAAGTTTGCTATCTTGGAGTGGGCTGTTGCTCCCTGGCGGTACAACCGGTGGTACTAGCGGTTCTACCGCTTTACCACCGGGTTGTAGCCCAGCGTTTGTACCGGTCTAGTGCCAGCGGTTCTAGCGCTGGTACTCTGACCTGTACCTCTGGCCGGTACTACCGGTGTTGGTGAGCGGTACTACCGCCTCACGCGGAAGTACCGCCCCAACCACCCGGTAGCGTCTGGAGCGGTACTACCGGTCCCCGGACCGGTACTACCGGCTGCTGAACAGGGCGGGTATAAATAGCACGGACCGAAGGGGTTTCTCTGTTTCCCCTTCACTCATCCTTTCCTTTTGCCCTAGCCGCCGGTTTCTCTGCCCACTGCCCCGAAGCACCCTTCGGCGCTTCGGATCGGTCGGCCCTTCATCGGATCCGCTCCGTGGAGGCCGCCTCCTCCTCGATCTCCTCCCATGGATATCGGTATTGCCCTGTTCTTCTCCTTTTAGGGTTCTCATCTTGAATCCTCTTTCTAGGGCAATGCTAGTGTTCCCTCATTTTTGGCTAAATGCTTTGAGGGAGAGATCCTTATAGACTCCTATTCACTTGTGCGTAGTTAGTAATAGACATAGTGCATCTAGTTTTGAGATCGGGTAGTTCCTCTCCTTCAACTCGGCAGATCCGTTCTCAGCGGTACTATCGGTCCCCACGACCGGTACTACCACTGGACCGGAACTACCGGTTCAATAACCAGAACTACCGGTTGCTCTGAATATATATGCTCTGTCTCTATTCTACTTACGTATTCGTGAGTTATTCTTCTGATCTTGTGTACATTCCTCTCATATTTGCTGGGTTGCTATGTGTTCTCCGTGTGCGTTTGTAGGTGGCTCTAGCTCTCGTGCTGGTCAGTTCACCAAGAAGGAGGCCCGTAGGGGCAATAGGCCAACAGTCAATGAAGAAGACCACGAGGTAGTGGTCCCCTCCAAAACCACTCGCCGAGAAAAGTCAGTTGCTGCCAAGCAGCGTGCAACGCTTCCTATGTATAAGTGGAAGCTTCCGGACTGGGAGAAGTTTCGCTTTCAGGATCCTTACACCGGACCACCACCTCCTCGCTGGAATAATCCTCAGTTCCGGAATGAATTGCAAATGAGAATTGTGTCTGAAATCTTCGAACACCACAAGAACAAGTTCACCCGGATGTGGTCCATTGACCTTGAGCGTTGGAGGAACAACCTCAATTACTTTGGGGAGGCTCTGGAGGTATGTGAGGAGTTTGACTTGATTAAGCTCATGGAGTTGCACTGTGATTTTGATGTGGAGCTTATTCATCAGTTTTATGCTACTGTCCACTTTGAAAGTGACGATCAGCGTCACCTTTCTTTTATGTGCTGGGTGATGGGCCTCGAACCCCTCGTTGGTTACCCCAAGTGGAAGGTGTAAGATGCAGTATTGTAGAAGTGTTTTCCCTTAGCAAGGATGCCAAGGATCAAATCCCCAGAGACTCCTAGGTTCAACAAGTAGGTGTCAACTGCTACAGCGCCAGATAGTAGCAATCAACGTGGACCTACACACAGATACAAATAACTTTGCTCCCAGCGAGTACAGAGAGGTTGTCAATCCCTCCGGCCTTGTAGTTCACAAAGGATTAAAAGCAATGATAGTAGTGATAGATAATGTTTTGCAATAGTAAATAATAACGAAAAGTAAATAGCGGGTGTGATCAATGATGGTAATATGGACCGGAGTCTCATGATGTTCACTAGTGATGTCTCTCTCCCAAAAGACGATAAAACAGCTATGTGAGGTAAACAAATTACAGCTGGGCAATTGACAGGACCACGAACGCAAACCAATGCTGATTACATTGCAAGAAAGGTTGAGGTTCAAAGCATGGGCGGTACGCCAAAGTAAGTAGACCGAAATCCATCAATATCTACTACTAATCATCCACCTTGAGATATCTACCCAGAACATCTCGCTGGTATTAAGTTGCGAGTCCCACCCATAGTGTAAACTCAATGCAACAGACAACTGCATTAAAAGAAATTTGCGTAAAGTAAACAATCCTTGCACCCGCGGGCACAAGCACCGTTGTTTTCCCCCTTGTGGCAACAGCACATCCCCTAGACTCATGTTTCTGTCACTCAAGCTAGTCATCGAGGGGCATGAACCCACAATCGAGCATAACGTTCCCTCTTGGAGTCACTACCTACTACTTGGCCGAAGCAATAAATAACAACGGAGAACATGCAAGAATTACTTATGAACAAAAATATAAAAGAGGTGAATCAAATATATTACT
Source organism: Secale cereale (assembly GCA_902687465.1). Classification (NCBI taxonomy): domain Eukaryota; kingdom Viridiplantae; phylum Streptophyta; class Magnoliopsida; order Poales; family Poaceae; genus Secale; species Secale cereale. Next base: position 578,934,025 of record LR738712.1, read on the forward strand.
CAAGATCAATCTGAACATAATCTCATAATCCATCGGATCCCAGCAAACTCAACATAGCAACAGCATAAGGATTACATAGGTGCCTCGATCATGTAGTGCAGCTCACGAGGACTAATTAGTGAAGCACAAGAATGGGAGGAGAACATCACATAGCTACTGGTCATGGACTCATGGTCCAAGGGAGACTACTCACGAGTCATCCGGGAGGCGTCCATGGTCGTGGAGAAGCTCCCGGTGGTGATCCTCCCCTCCGGCAGGGTGCCGGGAAGAGTTCTCCTGGTGCTCCCGATCTTGGAAGCGGCGACGGCGGTGGAACAGAGATGGGATCGCGAAAAGAGTTCCTGTTCTGAGGGTTTCGGAGGACGGTTTAAATATATGCCAAAGGGGGGCATCGGGGAAGCTTCGGGGGACCCAGGCGCCCCCCGGCGCGGCCCCGGGGGGGGGGGGGGGCGCCGCCAGGGCGCCTGGAGCCCTGGTGGCCCCCCGGCTGTCCTTCGAACGCAAGGTTGTTTCCGAAACGCTGATTTTTTATATAATTTTTCTGGATTTTTCTGGGCAGTTCTCGTAACATGAAAACCTGAAATACAAAAACAGCCGAAAACATAAACTGGCACTGGGGTGCACTGGATTAGTAAGTTAGTCCAAATATGATCAAAAGTGTATGGAAGTGTATGAATATCATAGCAATATCACCCAAAAGTGGCATGGAGCAAGCAGAAATTATAGATACGTTTTGGACGTATCAACATCCCCAAGCTTAATTCCTGCTCGTCCTCGAGTAGGTAAATGATAACAAGAATAATTTCTGTGGTGACATGCTATTAACCATATAGGACTTTTTCATAGTCACATGAAAAAAGCTTACTGAGACAATGATTCTATAGTAATTAAGTTGCCCCATGAGAAAATCACAAATGACTGAAAGTTTTACAATATGAAACTGAAACATCAAAAAGATTTGCAATGAACATGATGTGCAAATATGATAAAGTGATATCTAGCTTGCCCCCTTTAGTGATGCAAAACATAAATGCAGGGGCACCTTCAAGGTTTAAGTGATGACTAGATACAATCATTTCAGAATAAACGATATCACAATCATGCAAAAGACAATGCTACTTTGGGACAATGCACATTACACTCAGAATGACAATCATGCTCTGAGTAGTTGGCGCTTTAACAAAGTAAAAGAATGGTTATGTGCTAGAGCTTTTTATTTTGAAAACATGGAAGCAATTTTGTCAACGGTAGTAGTACTTCATATGTGTCATGCATAAAACATCCTATAAGTTGCAAGCCTCATGCATCGAATACCAATAGTGCTCGCACCTTGTCCTAATTAGCTCGGATCTCCATGGGTTATCATTGCATTACATATGTTTCAACCAAGTGTCACAAAGGGGTACCTCTATGCCACCTGTACAAAGGTCCAAGGAGATAAATCGCATTTGATTTCTCGTTTTTGATAGATCTCAACTTGAGGACATCCATACCGGGACAACATAGAAAATAGATGATGGACTCCTCTTTAATGCATAAGCATATTCTCATAAGAGATTGAGGATTAATGTCCAAGCTAAAACTTCCACCATGATACATGGCTTTGGTTGGCGGCCCAATGTTCTTCTCTAACAATATGCATATTCATACAACCCACGGCAAATCACCCTTACTTCAGACAAGACGAACATGCATAGCAACTCACATGATATTCAACAAAAGTGTGACAGTTGATGGCATCCCCAGAAACATGGTTACCGCTCAGCAAGCAACTTATAAGAAATAAGATACATAAGCAACATATTCTTTACCACAATAGTTTTTAAGCTACTTTCCCATGAGCTATATATTGCAAAGTTAGTTTGTAGTACAGGAGGAGGTTAGCAAAAGACTGGGAGCGACCAACTAAGAGAGCAATGACGGTCATAATCATGCAGAGCGACAAAGCAATATTGAATCAGGCATGGTAGTTATATCGCTACTCAGAAACAAAAGATCATCAAGGCTTGACAGACTTTCTTTACAGTCTTAAATATGCGTGAGCATACGCCAAGTCAATCAAAATAAATTCTCGAAGGAAGATATTACTAAACCATACCACATCATAGGCAAACAAATCATGTTGGTACTCCAATAACACATTGGGAACCCCCCAGCTATTTGAGATTAACCATAAGAAAACCTGAACTACTAAGCACCATTATGCAAGTAGCATCTTTATCATAGACACATTAACCATTGCAACGGAAGCAAACTCTCTTAATAAGGTGAGCATGATAATTAAAGAGAGTTCAAGCAACCAACTAGACAAAAGCTCTTTTGAAAAGATAAGCATGAATACTAAGAGCAGAGCATGATAGCAGCTATTAAAAGACAGAGAACACACACAACAAAGATAGACATGAAAATTCTATGTTATGTTCTAGGTAGAAGTGGAGCGTGTTTCTCTCCCACATAAAGAATGCTGAGTTCCGACTAGTTATGAAAAACTAAAAAGAAAACTAAAAGCAAGACGCTCCAAGCATAGCACATAACACATGAAGTGATAAAAATATAGTGGAACGAAAGACGAACTGATAATGTTGATGGAGAAGGGGATGCACGGGGGCATCCCCAAGCTTAGACGCTTGATTCTCCTTGAATATTTCTTGGGGGTGCACGGGGGCATCCCCAAGCTTGAGCGCTTGACACTCCTGAATCTTTTTATCATCTTCCCTCGCACACTTGAAAACTCCCTTCATACACAACTCATCATAATCTGATTAGCGAGGTTAGTACCCTTAATAAAATAATTATACCTTGCTGGAAATAAAGATATTCTTGAAGTTCTACTGTTTCTCAAGATTGCCGAAAGGTTTTTGCAAAGAAAAAGCAAGCTCTTGATTTGCAAAGTGAAGGAAAGGCAAAACAGGACAGAATCTGTGAAAAACAGAACAGCAGGTAGTAATTGACCTGTTCGGGATACTTCTGCAACTCAAATCAAAAAACTCAGAACATATGAACGAAAGACAATTATATAGATAACGCTGTCAAAAAAATTCAGACCAAAAAGATGATCTGGTGATTTTATACGATGTTTTCTATCCAAGGACATAATCTGTTTCCTGGACAGCACCTCACAACTTTTGAACTTTCTAGCAATCAGAGGCTATACTTGGCACAAATATGAAAAGCAAAGATACAATTATGATGCTACAGCAGTAAACAACATCAAGACACAACAAAAGCAAAAAATTTATTCATTGGGCTGCCTCCCAAAAGCGCTTTCTTTTATGCCTTTAAGCTAGGCATAATGCATAGAGGAATCAATAACCATCATAATAATCGGAGTTATAAATTGTTTCAAATGGTTCCTCAACAAGTTCATTCTTGTTCCTTCTAGGAAAGGGGTACACACCTTTTGCCTTCCCGCGTAAGCGGATTTGTCCCTTACCTATATCGATGAAGCCTTTAACTGCTCGGAGGAAGTCTCTTCCAAGCACTATATTTCCTTGGTTTGGCTCCATGATGAAGAAATCAATCATTACAATCCCTTTAAGGAATTTAACTGGCACGTCTTTTATTCTTCCCTGGATTTCAGAAATATCTCCATTAGTGTGTTCATGATAAGATGGTAATCTATCCATGTTAAATTTAAAAGAATCATGAACAATTTTTGGCATAGTAGAAACCATAGATCCAATATCACAATAAGCAAGGAAGTCTTGATTAGAGATGTTAATCCTAACAAAAGGTTCCCAATCATTGTCTATTTCCAAAATGTCTTTCTTATTGGGTTTAGGTTTCTCTACCTTCATCAAGTCTAGAGCATCCATTCTTTTCTCAATAGTAGCAAGTCTACCTATGATAGTATCAAAGTTGTGATCATAAACAAAGTAACTAGATAGACCATGTATAATTTCAAGAGCTCTAGCTTCATCACATTCTAGGAAATCTCCCTCAGCTATAATGTCAAGGGAGTGTTTACACCATTTAAAAAGACCATGGTAAAAATTTCTAAGCACAATTTTTATAGGTATCCAAGGCATAATTCTTCTATGTGCATCAGAAATTCTGTCCCATGCCTTCTTCATATTTTCTCCATCCCTTTGATGGAAATCTAGAACTTCTGATTCCCTCAAAGCACCAAATCCTAACATGTTTGGCTAAACAGAAAGGACTACTAATAAAAAGGTAAATATTTTTTTTTGTGATTTTTGATAAAGGATACTAAAGCAAGAATGAAAGGTAAACTAACAAGACTAAAAAGCAAAGGTAAAAGATAGCATGCAACTCCCCTATCCTGAAGAGTGGAGTCCCAGGCAACGGCGCCAGAAAATACTCCTTGATGGGCCTCGAACCCCTCGTTAGTTACCCCAAGTGGAAGGTGTAAGATGCAGTATTGTAGAAGTGTTTTCCCTTAGCAAGGATGCCAAGGATCGAATCCCCAGAGACTCCTAGGTTCAACAAGTAGGTGTCAACTGCTACGGCGCCAGATAGTAGCAATCAACGTGGACCTGCACACAGATACAAATAACTTTGCTCCCAACGATTACAGAGAGGTTGTCAATCCCTCCGGCCTTGTAGTTCACAAAGGATTAAAAGCAATGATAGTAGTGATAGATAATGTTTTGCAATAGTAAATAATAACGAAAAGTAAATAGCGGGTGTGATCAATGATGGTAATATGGACCGGAGTCTCATGATGTTCACTAGTGATGTCTCTCTCCCAAAAGACGATAAAACATCTATGTGAGGTAAACAAATTACAGCTGGGCAATTGACAGGACCACGAACGCAAACCAATGCTGATTACATTGCAAGAAAGGTTGAGGTTCAAAGCATGGGCGGTACGCCAAAGTAAGTAGACCGAAATCCATCAATATCTACTACTAATCATCCACCTTGAGATATCTATCCAGAACATCTCGCTGGTATTAAGTTGCGAGTCCCACCCATAGTGTAAACTCAATGCAACAGACAACTGCATTAAAAGAACTTTGCGTAAAGTAAACAATCCTTGCACCCTCGGGCACAAGCACCGTTGTTTTCCCCCTTGTGGCAACAGCACATCCCCTAGACTCATGTTTCTGTCACTCAAGCTAGTCATCGAGGGGCATGAACCCACAATCGAGCATAACGTTCCCTCTTGGAGTCACTACCTACTACTTGGCCAAAGCAATAAATAACAACGGAGAACATGCAAGAATTACTTATGAACAAAAATATAAAAGAGGTGAATCAAATATATTACTCAAGATCAATCTGAACATAATCTCATAATCCATCGGATCCCAGCAAACTCAACATAGCAACAGCATAAGGATTACATAGGTGCCTCGATCATGTAGGGCAGCTCATGAGGACTAATTAGTGAAGCACAAGAACGGGAGGAGAACATCACATAGCTACTGGTCATGGACTCATGGTCCAAGGGAGACTACTCACGAGTCATCTGGGAGGCGTCCATGGTGGTGGAGAAGCTCCCGGTGGTGATCCTCCCCTCCGGCAGGGTGCCGGGAAGAGTTCTCCTGGTGCTCCCGATCTTGGAAGCGGCGGCGGTGGCTGAACAGAGATGGGATCACGAAAAGAGTTCTTGTTCTGAGGGTTTCGGAGGATGCTTTAAATATATGCCAAAGGGGGGCATCGGGGAAGCTTCGGGGGGCCCAGGCGCCCCCCCCGGCACGGCCCAGGGGGGGGGGGGCGCCGCCAGGGCGCCTGGAGCCCTGGTGGCCCCCCCGACTGTCCTTCGGACGCAAGGTTGTTTCCGAAACGCTGATTTTTTATATAATTTTTCTGGATTTTTCTGGGCACTCGTAACGTGAAAACCTGAAATACAAAAACAGTCGAAAACAGAAACTGGCACTGAGGTGCACTGGATTAGTAAGTTAGTCCAAATATGATCAAAAGTGTATGGAAGTGTATGAATATCATAGCAATATCACCCAAAAGTGGCATGGAGCAAGCAGAAATTATAGATACGTTTTGGACGTATCACTGGGGTGAGTTCTTCCGTGTCCCCTGGAGTGAATTCTGCAATGCTCTGGGCTACGCTGACACTGGTTTGGAGGGTCAAGGTGGTCTCCGTCCTGACGACCGAGCCAACCCCATGGATAAGGTGAAACTTGCTCCTCTGTATATCCCTGGCCGTGGCATTGTGGGTAAATCAAATGATCTTCAGCCGGTCTATGATATTCTACACCCTGTGTTCCGTTGTGTGATGCTGCCCAAGGTTGGGAACCAAGATGACATTTATGGATATCTGGTGGATTTGCTTGTGGCCATGAAGACCAAGCGGGGCAAAGACATCACTTTTGATGTATCTAAGTGGATGTGGGAGGAGATGTACAACTGTGTCTGCTACCGCAAGGTACCTATCTACGCTCCTTTTGTGATGCGCTTCCTATACTCAGTTTGGGAAGTCCGGAGGCCTGGAGTGCCTCTTACTACTCCTGATAGGCTCACGGAGCATGAGGTCAAGTTGCCGAGGCAGAAGAAACATGCTGCTCCTCGCTTCCATGCGGGGAATGAGGAGGATACCTTTGCTACCTCGGATGACGAGGACTTTGAGTTGGAGGCGGGGGCCAAGCCCTCTTGGGTGGAGAAGCTGACTGCCAAGGTCAAGAAGACCTTCTGCTTACAGGCCCATATTCAGAAGAAGCTCTACAAGGCCCATGTATCTGAGAAGATGGCGCACCGCAGACAGATTCAGATGATGAAGCATCTCAATGTGCGAGATGTGCAGAGTGGCTCTGAGAAGAGCATCACTCCTGAGGATAAGTGGTGTCTGGCTAACTGTCAGTGGTCTGATGACGAGCCCACTATGTCTACTGCTCGTGTGACTGCGGATGCTATGGATACTGAGGCTGAGGCTGCTGAGGATGATGAGGATGTTGAGGATGCTGAGGACTCTGACGATGATGATTCTGATGATTCCCTGGAAACAGGCGATGAGCTTTACTAAGCCCTGGGGCATTAGTTTCACTCTTTTCCTTTTTGGTGCTTGCTGCCAAAGGGGGAGGGAGTTATTAGGTCACGGGAGTTGCATGGGTTTTCTTGCAGTTCTTTCCTCATAATTGAACCTTTTATTTTATGTCCTATGATGTGACACCTTGTGCATGGTGTGAGACATGTGTGCCCTTATCTAGTTATCTTTGCACTTATCTCGAAAGAGCTTGCTTACTATCAGTGATCTAATCTTTAGCTCTCTGCAATCATATGCTTTGTTGTCTACTTTGTTGGATTCTGGTCGCTGGTTGGTTTATAAAACCTAGGGGGAGCATAGATCCTAGTTTGAGCACTTTTGCATTCCAAAAGCAAACTCTAAATAAGTGCTCACACTTAGGGGGAGCTCCGCCTACATTTTATAGATCCCCCGTGCTATTCATGTGGTTGTCATCATTCACCAAAAAGGGGGAGATTGTAAGGGCATCTCTTGTCTAGGGTTTTGGTGATGATGACAATACATGTGTGGACTAATCGTGCGTCAAATATTACTCAGGTATACATTGTGTGGCGCAAGACGGTTAGGCCTTCCCTCTAGAAGGAAAAGATCGAAGACGGAATTTCCGACGCCTTTTGTTTCCCTTGGTCGTAGGAAATCCGTACTATTAAGAGGGAACCCGCATCGGAAGGTATTGGGTGAATCAAGTCACGTACACAGTTACTATGCACCCACTATATTGCCTTCGTTCGAGGAGAGAGAGGTCCCCTTGTTTCTATGTGTGTGTGCAGTCTCATCTTCTGTGGTAGTACCGCTGTTAGCAGCGGTAGTACCGGTGGCCGGTACTTCTGGTCAAACCACCGCCCCTAGTACCGCACAAGGGTGATTACCTTCTGTACTGGGTGCAGTGGTGGACCGGTGGTGGCCCGGAAGTACCGGTGTCCTCTCGACAAACCGGTACTACCGGTATTCAGAGCGGTAGTACCGCTTTATCTGCCACCACTCAGGAGCTACTGCCCTAGCGGTTGTTCCGGCTCTACCACTGCCCCAACTACCGCCCTTGGTTAAAACCTTCTGGACTCGAAGCGGTAGTTGACCGGTGGTGGAGCGGTAGTTCCGGTTTTCTCCGGAAGACCAGTACTACCGTGTGCTACACCGGAAGTACCGCCCTGGTGCCATGGCTGCGGTTTTCTTCACACACCGGTAGTACCGGTGGGTTGTGCGGAAGTACCGGTCCAGTGCATTTCCGCACATAACGGTTGGAAACTTGGGGACCGTATTTAAGGAGGTCCTTCTCCTACCTCCCACCCACCTCTTGCCTCTCTCTCTCCTCCATTAATGCCATTGAAGCTTTCTTGGCCGATCTCTCTCCCTAGCCACTCAAACTTGTTGATTTTCTAGGGATTGAAAGAGGAGACCTAGATCTACACTCTCACCAAAGGAAACTTGATTCCCCCATACTTTCTTGTGTGGATTTTGTTACTCTTGGTTGTTTGAGCACCCTAGACGGAAGAGGTCACTCCGGAGCCACATTCCATTGTGGTGAAGCTCCGGGGTTTTGTTGGGAGCCTCCAATTAAGTTGTCGAGAGAGCCCCAACCTTGTTTGTAAAGGTTCGGTTGCCGCCTTCAAGGGCACCACTAGTGGATTCATGGCACCTTGCATTGTGTGAGAGCGTGAGGAGAATACGGTGGCCCTAGTGGCTTCTTGGGGAGCATTGTGCCTCCACACCGCTCCAACGGAGACGTACTTCCCCTCAAAGGGAAGGAACTTCGATAACACATCCTCGTCTTCACCGGCTCCACTTGTGGTTATTTCTTCCCTTTACTTGTGCAAGCTTTCCTTGTTTATCTTAAGTAGCTTGCTTGTGAGGTTGTTATCCTTGTTTCCTTGTAGTTGTCATCCTAGTTGCTTATCTAGACAACTTACCTTGTTGCTTAAATTAAATTGGTTAAGAAAAGCTAAAAATTGTTAGTTGCCTATTCACCCCCCCTCTAGTCAACCATATCGATCCTTTCAGGGATGACACTCATCTTTTCTCTATCTTCTGCCGTGGTCGGGCATTGAGCTGTGCTCAATCTCATACCTTGCAATACTGGCAAGAACCCTTTCTTGGACTGATCCATATTGAATTTCTTCAATATCTTGTCAAGGTATGTGCTTTGTGAAAGACCAATGAGGCGTCTCGATCTATCTCTATAGATCTTGATGCCTAATATGTAAGCAGCTTCTCCAAGGTCCTTCATTGAAAAACACTTATTCAAGTAGGCCTTTATGCTTTCCAAGAGTTCTACATCATTTCCCATCAGCAATATATCATCCACATATAATATGAGAAATGCTACATAGCTCCCACTCACTTTCTTGTAAATACATGCTTCTCCCCAAGTCTGTATAAACCCAAACGCTTTGATCACCTCATCGAAGCGAATGTTCCAACTCCGAGATGCTTGCACGAGCCCATAGATTGAGCGCTGGAGCTTGCATACCTTGTTAGCATTCTCAGGATCGACAAAACCTTCCGGCTGCATCATATACAGTTCTTCCTTGAGGAAGCCATTAAGGAATGCCGTTTTGACGTCCATTTGCCATATCTCATAATCATAGAATGCGGCAATTGCTAACATGATTCGGACGGACTTCAGCATCGCTACGGGAGAGAAAGTCTCGTCGTAGTCAATTCCTTGAACTTGTTGATAACCTTTAGCGACAAGTCGAGCCTTATAGATGGTCACATTACCATCCGCGTCAGTCTTCTTCTTAAAGATCCGTTTATTTTCTATGGCGTGCCGATCATCGGGCAAGTCCACCAAAGTCCATACTTTGTTATCATACATGGATCCTATCTCGGATTTCATGGCTTCAAGCCATTTGTTGGAATCTGGGCCCGCCATCACTTCTTCATAGTTCGAAGGTTCACCGTTGTCTAACAACATGATTTCCAGGACAGGGTTGCCGTACCACTCTGGTGCAGAACATGTCCTTGTGGACCTACGAAGTTCAGCAGTAACTTGATATGAAACTTCATGATCATTATCATTAACTTCCTCCCTAGTTGGTGCAGGCACCACAGGAACATCTTCCCGCACTGCGCTACTTTCCGGTTCGGAAGGGGTGACTATCACCTCATCAAGTTCCACTTTCCTCCCACTCACTTCTTTCGAGAGAAAATCTTTCTCCAGAAAGGATCCATTCTTGGCAACGAAGACCTTGCCTTCGGACCTGAGGTAGAAGGTGTACCCAATAGTTTCCTTAGGGTATCCTATGAAGACGCATTTTTCCGATTTGGGTTCGAGCTTTTCAGGTTGAAGTTTCTAGACATAAGCATCGCATCCCCAAACTTTTAGAAACGACAACTTAGGTTTCTTACCAAACCAAAGTTCATACGGTGTCGTCTCAACGGATTTAGACGGTGCCCTATTTAAAGTGAATGCGGCAGTCTCTAAAGCATAACCCCAAAATGATAGCGGTAAGTCGGTAAGAGACATCATAGATCGTACCATGTCCAACAGAGTACGATTACGACGTTCGGACACACCATTACGCTGAGGTGTTCCAGGTGGCGTCAATTGTGAAACAATTCCACAGTTCCTTAGGTGCGTGCCAAACTCGTGACTTAAATATTCTCCTCCACGATCCGATCATAAGAACTTTATTTTTCTGTCACGTTGATTCTCAACCTCATTCTGAAATTCCTTGAAGTTTTCAAAGGTCTCAGACTTGTGTTTCATCAAGTAGACATACCCATATCTACTCAAGTCATCAGTGAGGGTGAGAACATAACGATAGCCACCGCGAGCTTCAACACTCATTGGACCGCACACATCAGTATGTATGATTTCCAATAAGTTGGTTGCTCGCTCCATTGTTCCGGAGAATGGAGTCTTGGTCATCTTGCCCAAGAGGCATGGTTCGCACGTGTCAAATGATTCATAATCAAGAGACTCCAAAAGTCCATCTACATGGAGCTTCTTCATACGTTTGACACCAATATGACCAAGGCGGTAGTGCCACAAGTATGTGGGACTATCATTATCAACCTTACATCTTTTGGCATTCACACTATGAATATGTGTAACATTACGTTCGAGATTCATTAAGAATAAACCATTGACCAGCGGGGCATGACCATTAAACATTTCTCTCATATAAATAGAACAACCATTATTCTCGGATTTAAATGAGTAGCCATCTCACATTAAACGAGATCCATATACAATGTTCATGCTCAAAGCTGGTACTAAATAACAATTATTGAGGTTTAAAACTAATCCCGAAGGTAGATGTAGAGGTAGCGTGCCAACGGCGATCACATCGACCTTGGAACCATTTCCGACGCGCATCGTCACCTCATCCTTCGCCAGTCTTCGCTTATTCCGCAGCTCCTCCTTTGAGTTACAAATGTGAGCAACTACACCGGTATCAAATACCCAGGAGATACTACGAGCACTGGTAAGGTACACATCAATAACATGTATATCACATATACCTTTGATGTTGCCGGCCTTCTTATCTGCTAAGTAGTTGGGGCAGTTCCGCTTCCAATGACCCGTTCCCTTGCAATAAAAGCACTCAGTCTCAGGCTTGGGTCCATTCTTTGGCTTCTTCCCGGCAACTGGCTTACCGGGCGCGGCAACTCCTTTGCCGTCCTTCTTGAAGTTCTTCTTGCCCTTGCCTTTCTTGAACTTAGTGGTTTTATTCACCATCAACACTTGATGTTCTTTCTTGATCTCCACCTCTGCTGATTTCAGCATTGAATACACCTCGGGAATGGACTTCTCCATCCCTTGCATATTGAAGTTCATCAGGAAGCTCTTGTAGCTAGGTGGGAGCAACTGAAGGATTCTTTCAACGACTGCTTCATCTGGGAGATTAATTCCCAACTGAGACAAGCGATTGTGCAACCCAGACAATTTGAGTATATGCTCGCTGACAGAACTGTTCTCCTCCATCTTACAAATGTAGAATGCGTCGGAGACGTCATATCTCTCGACTCGGGCATGAGCTTGGAAAACAATTTTCAGCTCTTGGAACATCTCATATGCTCTGTGGTGCTCAAAACGCTTTTGGAGCCCCGATTCTAAGCTGTAAAGCATGCCGCACTGAACCACGGAGTAATCATCACAACGCGACTGCCAGGCGTTCATAACGTCTTGGTTCGCTGGGGCGGGTGCGTCACCTAGCGGTGCTTCAAGGACACTTGGCAGCTATGAGGATGATCCTGAAGTTACGGACCCAATCCGTATAGTTGCTACCATAGTCTTTCAGCTTGGTTTTCTCTAGGAACGCGTTGAAGTTGAGGGCAACATTAGTGTGGGCCATTGGATCTACAAGACATATTGTAAAGATTTTAGACTATGTTCATGAAAATTAAGTTCATCTAAACAAATTTAATGAACTCCCACTCAGATAGACATCTCCCTAGTCATCTAAGTGATACATGATCCGAATCGACTAGGCCGTGTCCGATCATCACGTGAGACGGACTAGTCATCAATGGTGAACATCTTTATGTTGATCGTATCTTCTATACGACTCATGTTCGACCTTTCGGTCTTCCGTGTTCCGAGGCCATGTCTGTACATGCTAGGCTCGTCAAGTGAACCCTAAGTGTATTGCGTGTGTAAATCTGGCTTACACCCGTTGTATGCGAACGTTAGAGCCTATCACACCCGATCATCACGTGGTGCTTCGGAACAACGAACCTTAGCAACGGTGCACAGTTAGGGGGAACACAATTCTTGAAATTTTAGTGAGAGATCATCTTATTTACTACCGTCGTTCTAAGCAAATAAGATGTAAAAACATGATAAACATCACATGCAATCAAATAGTGACATGATATGGCCAATATCATTTTGCTCCTTTTGATCTTTATCTTCGGGGCTCCATGATCATCATCGTCACCGGCATGACACCATGATCTCCATCATCATGATCTCCATCATCGTGTCTTCATGAAGTCGTCTCGCCAAACATTACTTCTACTACTATGGCTAACGATTAGCAATAAAGTAAAGTAATTACATGGCGTTTTTTAGTGACACGCTGGTCATACAATAAAATAAGACAACTCCTATGGCTCCTGGCGGTTGTCATACTCATCGACATGCAAGTCGTGATTCCTATTACAAGAACATGATCAATCTCATACATCACATATATATCATTCATCACATCCTTTTGGCCATATCACATCACACGACACATGCTGCAAGAACAAGTTAGACGTCCTCTAATTGTTGTTGCAAGTTTTTATGTGGCTGATATAGGTTTCTAGCAAGAACGTTTCTTACCTACGCCAAAACCACAACATGATATGCCAATTTCTATTTACCCTTCATAAGGACCCTTTTCATCGAATCCGATCCGACTAAAGTGGGAGAGACAGACACCCGCTAGCCAACCTATGCAACTAGTGCATGTCAGTCGGTGGAACCCATCTCATGTAAGCGTACGTGTAAGGTCGGTCCGGGCCGCTTCATCCCACGATGCCACCGAATCAAGATAAGACTAGTAACGGCAAGAGAATTAACAAATCGACGCCCACAACTACTTTGTGTTCTACTCGTGCAAGATACTACGCATAGACCTAGCTCTGATACCACTGTTGGGGAACGTAGCAGAATTTTAAAATTTTCTACGCATTACCAAGATCAATCTATGGAGTCATCTAGCAATGAGGGAGAGGGGAGTGCATCTACATACCCTTGTAGATCGCAAGCGGAAGCGTTCAAGAGAACGGGGTTGATGGAGTCGTACTCGTCGTGATCCAAATCACCGATGATCCTAGCGCCGAACGGACGGCACCTCCACATTCAACACACGTACGAAGCGGGGACGTCTCCTCCTTCTTGATCCAGCAAGGGGGGAGGAGAGGTTGATGGAGATCCAGCAGCACGACGGCGTGGTGGTGGAAGCAGCGGGATTCCAGCAGGGCTTCGCCAAGCGCAACTGGAGGAGGAAGAGGTGTCACGGGAGGGAGAGGGAGGCGCCAGGGCTTAGGGTGCGGCTGACCTCCCTCCCCCTCTTTATATAGGGGCCCTAGGGGGGCGGCCCTAGAGATCCAATCTCTAAGGAGGGCGGCGACCAAAGGGGGGGACTTGCCCCCCAAGTCAAGTGGGGCGCCCCCACCCTAGGGTTTCCAACCCTAGGCGCAGGGGAGGCCCATGGGGGGCGTACCAGCTCACTGGAGCCTGGTTCCCTTCCCACTTCAGCCCATGGGGCCCTCCGGGATAGGTGGCCCGACCCGGTGGACCCCGGGACCCTTCTGGTGGTCCCGGTACAATACCGGTGGCCCCCGAAACTTTCCCGGTGGCCGAAACTAGACTTCCTTTATACAAATCTTCACCTCCGGACCATTCCGGAACTCCTCGTGACGTCCGGGATCTCATCCGGGACTCCGAACAACTTTCAGGTTACCGCATACTTATATCTCTACAACCCTAGCGTCACCGAACCTTAAGTGTGTAGCCCCTACGAGTTCGGAAGACACGCAGACATGACCGAGAAGACTCTTCGGTCAATAACCAATAGCGGGATCTGGATACCCATGTTGGCTCCCAAATGCTCCTCAATGATCTCATCGGATGAACCACGATGTCGAGGATTCAATCAATCCCGTATACGATTCCGTTTATCTATCGGTATAGCACTTGCCCGAGATTCGATCGTCGGTATACCGATACCTTTTTCAATCTCGTTATGGCAAGTCTCTTTACTCATTCCATAACACATCATCCTGTGACCAACCCCTTAGTCGCATTGAGCTCATTATGATGATGTATTACCGAGTGGGCCCAGAGATACCTCTTCGTCATACGGAGTGACAAATCCCAGTCTCGGTTCGTGCCAACCCAACAGATGCTTTCGGAGATAACCGTAGTGTACCTTTATAGCCACCCAGTTATGTTGTGACGTTTGGCACACCCAAAGTATTCCTACGGTATCCGGGAGTTGCACAACCTCATGGTCTAAGGAAATGATACTTGACATTGGAAAAGCTTTAGCATAGAAACTACACGATCTTGTGCTAGGCTTAGGATTGGGTCTTGTCCATCACATCATTCTCCTAATGATGTGATCATTCTCCTAATGATGTGATCCCGTTATCAATGACATCCAATGTCCATGGTCAAGAAACCGTAACCATCTATTAATAAACGAGCTAGTCAACTAGAGGCTTACTAGGGACACATTGTGGTCTATGTATTCACACATGTATCACTGTTTCCACTAATACAATTCAAGCATGAACAATAGACAATTATCATGAACAAGGAAATATGATAATTACCATTTTATTATTGCCTCTAGGGCATATTTCCAACAGAAACAATCTCTAGGCCTAAACACAAAGAGCCGGTTTACCGGCGACTCTCTCATGATGATAATGAGACCTAGCCACAAACATCATGTAGGGTTGTTACCGGATGATGTTTCCCGGGGCCCGAAGCTGTCTAAATCTTTGTCTTGTGTTGCGTCTCTTGATTCCGCTCAACCCCTCTCAAGCTACCACATAGATGTGTTGGCCTCAGGACTAAGTCCTCACACTAGGACATCTGCCGTGACTATTCCACGATAGTTGGCGCCCACCGTGGGGCCTGTGCATGGTGGTGTTGAGTTCTTGGAGGGATCTCTTCTAGGGATCGGGAAGCTCGTAATTGGCCAAAATAAAGAAGAGCCGGCACGAGACAGTCACACCTGATTTATTTTAGGATCTAAGAGTACAAGATTTGAATTGAAGAGAAATTAGGGTTGCATGATGTCTGCCGTTGTGACCGGACGATCGTTCGAAACTAGATCAATTTTTACTATGTCGCCGTTGGAAGTCGAGATGGATAGAAGTCTTCCGATGCAATACCCGTTGAAACATGCGGCTGCGGAGTTGCTATAGATGCTCGTGATGGCGACAGGAAGACCGAAGCAAACCAACAGACATCAAATCATGAATCAATAGAACATAGAGCAAAAAGTGAATTTAATATCCTACACCATCAAATCCTGAGGCATCTCAGCAATACGTTGCCGACTACATGGCGGAGAAACCAAAGGGAAAATACTAGTACTAGTACGTGATGTGAAGCTACACATCAAAATTGTTTAGTCTTCAATTATTACTTCTGACAAAGAAATGCGACCAGAAGCATCAATGCAAGCTGAGTCCGACAAGAATTCAACCTACGGTGTTTTTTCTTCCGCGGCTACTATGTGCTATCCACCGGGCAGTCAACTCGCCAAGACGCCAAGACGAAGATTTCTGCTGCAGCCATTTTTGGCCCAAGTCAAGTTGCCGCCGCTGCAGCACTTTCTCAGTGTATCGGGCGGTTTCAAAGTACCGAGGCAGCAAGGACGATATTACTGCTGCTCCACATCATCACACATGGTCACCTGCTACTTCTCGAGCTTGCGTTGCATTCCCTCGAAGAGTAAAGGGTGATGCAGCACAGTAGCGTAAGTATTTCCCTTAGTTTTTGAGAACCAAGGTATCAATCTAGTAGGAGACCACGCGCGAGTCCCTCGCACCTGCACAAACAAATAAGAACTTTACAGCCAACGCGATAAGGGGTTGTCAATCCCTTTACGGTCACTTACGAAAGTGAGATCTGATAGATATGATAGTTTGATATTTTTGGTATTTTTGGATATAAGAACAGAAAGTAAAAGCGGAAAAGTAAAGTAGATTGTAGATTGATATGTTGAGAATAGACCCGGGGGCCATAGGTTTCTCTAGTGGCTTCTCTCATGATAGCATAATTCTACGGTGGGTGAACAAATTACTGTTGAGCAATTGATAGAAAAAGCGAATACTTATGAGACTATCTAGGCATGATCATTATATATAGGCATCACGTCCGAAACAAGTAGACTGAAACGATTCTGCATCTACTACTATTACTCCACACATCGACCGCTATCCAGCATGCATCTAGAGTATTAAGTTCATAAGAATAGAGTAACGCCTTAAGCAAGATGACATGATGTAGAGGGATAAACTCAAGCAATATGATATAAACCCCATCTTTTTATCCTCGATGGCAACGATACAATACATGCCTTACTACCCCTACTGTCACTGGGAAAGGACGCCGCAAGATTGAACCCAAAGCCTAGCACTTCTCCCATTGCAAGAACTATAGATCTAGTAGGCCAAACCAAACCAATAATTCGAAGAGACTTGCAAGGATATTATAATCATACATAAAGAGTTCAGAAAATAACCAAATATTTCTCATAGATAATCTTGATCATAAACCCACAATTCATCGGATCTCGACAAACACACCGCAAAAAGAGATTACATCGAATAGATCTCCTCGAAGACCGAGGAGAACTTGTTATTGAGATCCAAAGAGAGAGAAGAAGCCATCTAGATACTAGCTATGGACCCAAAGGTCTCTGGTAAACTACTCACAACTCATGGTGAGGTGATGATGATGATGTAGAAGCACTCCGTGGTAGATCCCTCCTCCGGCGGAGCTCAGGAACATGCCCCAAGATGGAATCTCACGGGAACAAAAGGTTGCGGCGGTGGAACTAGGGTTTTCTCTGTTCGTCTGATGGTTTCGGGGTACGTAGGTATATATAGGAGGAAGGAGGGCACCAGGGGCCAAACATGGGGCCCACGAGGCAGGGGGCGCGCCCTGTAGGAGGGGGGCGCCCCCACCCCCGTGGACGCCACGTGTGGCCTACTCCGTGGTTCTCAAGTCTCCCGTGCGTATTTTGCTCCAAAAATATCTCTCCCGAAGTTTCATTCCGTTTGGACTCCGTTTGATATTCCTTTTTTTGTAAAACCCTAAAATAGGCAAAAAAAACAGCAATCTGGACTGGGCCTTTGGGTTAATAGGTTAGTCCCAAAAATAATATAAAAGTGTATAACAAAGCCCAATAAACATCCAAAACATCATAAATAATAGCATGGGACAATAAAAAATTATAGATATGTTGGAGACGTATCAAGCATCCCCAAGCTTAATTCCTGCTTGTCCTCGAGTAGGTAAATGATAAAAACAGAATTTTTGCTGTGGAATGCTAACCAACATAGTTTTCAATGTAATTCTCTTAATTGTGGCATGAATGTTTAGATCTGAAAGATTCAAGACAAAAGTCTATATTGACATAAGAAATAATAATACTTCAAGCATACTAACAAATCAATCATGTCTTCTCAAAATACTATGGCTAAAGAAAGTTATCCCTACAAAATTGTATAGTCTGGCTATGCTCCCTCTTCATCACACAAAATATTCATATCATGCACAACCCCAGTTTCAGCCAAGCACTTGTTTTCATACTCTATTCTTTCAAACCTTTCAACTTTCACGCAATACATGAGCGTGAACCATGGATATAGCACTATGTGGAATAGAGTGGTGGTTGTGGAGAAGACAAAAAGGAGGGAGATAGTCTCACATCGACTAGGCGTATCAACGGGCTATGGAGATGCCCATAAATAGATATCAATGTGAGTGAGTAGGGATTTCCATGCAACGGATGCACTAGAGCTAAAAAAATGTATGAAAGCTCAACAAAAGAAACTAAGTGGGTGTGCATCCAACTTGCTTGCTCATGAAGACCTAGGGCATTTGAGGAAGCCCATCGTTGGAATATACAAGCCAAGTTCTATAATGAAAATTCCCACTAGTATATGAAAGTGACTAAACATGAGACTCTCTATCATGAAGAACATGGTGCTACTTTGAAGCACAAGTGTGGAAAAAGATAGTAGCATTGTCCCTTCTCTCTTTTCTCTCATTTTTTTGGAGGGGCTTTCTCTTTTTTTAGTCCCTCTCTATTTTTTGGGCCATCTCCTTTTTTTATTTGTCCTTTCCTCACATGGGACAATGCTCTAATAATGATGATCATCACACTTTTATTGACTTACAACTCGATATTACAACTCGATACTAGAACAAAGTATGACTCTATATGAATGCCTCCGGCGGTGTAACGAGATGTGCAATGAATCAAGAGTGCCATGTATTAAAATTATGCATGGTGGCTTTGCCACAAATACGATGTCAACTACATGATCATGCATGGCAATATGACAATATGAAGCGTGTCATATGAACGGAACGGTGGAAAGTTGCATGGCAATATATCTCGGAATGGCTATGGAAATGCCATGATAGGTAGGTATGGTGTCTGTTTTGAAGAAGATATATGGTGGCTATTTTGAGGAAGGTATATAGTGGGTGTATGGTACTGGCAAAATTTGTGCGGTACAAGAGAGGCTAGCAATGGTGGAAGGGTGAGAGTGCGTAATATCCATGGACTTAACATTAGTCATAAGAACTCATATACTTATTGCAAAAATTTACGAGTCATCAAAACAAAACAATTGACGCATGCTCGTAGGGGGGGAGGTTGGTAGGAGCTAACCATTGCGCGCCCCCGACCTCCACACAAAGGATGATACTCTACAAATACCTCATGCTCTAACTTCGTCACATAGCGGTTCATCGTACGTGCATGCTACGGGAATCACTAACTTTAACACAAGTATTTCTCAATTTCATAATAACTCCACTAGCATGACTCTAATATCACTATCCTCATATCTCAAAACAATTATCAAGCATCCAACTTCTCATCATATTCAATTCACTTAGTATGAAAGTTTTTACTACATTGATCTTGGACGCCTATCATGTGAAGGCTAGTTTTTTTAGCCAAAGCAGATTACCATGCTGTTCTAATAGACTCTCAAAAGGATATAACTGAAGCATGAGAGATCAACAATTTCTACAAAATATAATTACCACCGTGCTCTAAAAGATATAAGTGAAGCACTAGAGCAAAAACTATTCAACTCAAAAGATATAAGTGAAGCACATAGAGTGTTCTAACGATTCCTAGGCCATATTTATCTCTATCAAAAAGGTGTGTCCACCAAGGATAATTGTGTCAAACTAACAAGCAAAGACTCAAATTATACATGACGCTCCAAGTAAAACACATATCATGTGGTGAATAAAAATATTGCTCCGAGTATAGTTACCGATAGATGAAGACGAAAGAGGGGATGCCTTCCCGGGGCATCCCCAAGCTTAGGCTTTTGGTTGTCCTTGAATTTTACCTTGGGGTGCCTTGGGCATCCCCAATCTTAGGCTCTTGCCACTCTTTGTTCTATAGTCCATCAAAGCAATACTCAAAGCTTGAAAACTTCACAACACAAAACTTAGACAAAATTCTCGTGAGCTCCGTTAGTATAAGAAAACAAACCACTACTCAAAGGTACTGTAATGAACTCATTCTTTGTTTATATTGGTGTTAAACCTACTGTATTACAACTTCTCTATGATTCATACTCCCCAATACTACTCATAGATTCATCAAAATAAGCAAACAACACATGAAAAACATTATCTGTCAAAAACAGAACATTCTGTAGTAATCTGCAACTTTCGCATACTTCTGTAACTTCAAAAAAATTGAAATAAATTGGTAAACATGAGGAATTTGTCTATTAATCATCTGCAAAAAGAATCAACTAAATATTACACTCCAGTAAAATCTGGTGACCATTCTAGCGAGCACTAACGATTCTATTTTTCATAGCAAGATCATATAAACTTCACACAAGTCTTCCCAAAGGTTCTACTTGGCACAAACACTAATTAAAACACAAAACAACATCTAAACAGAAGCTAGATGCAATATTTATTCCTGAACAGAAGCAAAAAAAAATTGGGTTGCCTCCCAACAAGCGCTATCGTTTTATGCCCCTAGCTATGCAAGATACATGGATAGATCTAGGTATTGCCATCTTTGGAAGGCAATCGATAAGTGGCTCTCATAATAGATTCATATGGTAATTTGATTTTCTTTCTAGGAAAGTGTTCCATGCCTTTCCTTCACAGAAATTGGAATCTAATATTTCCTTCCTTCATATCAATAATTGCACCAATCGTTCTAAGGAAAGGTCTACCAAGAATAATAGGACATGAAGGATTGCAATCTATATCAAGAACAATGAAATCTACGGGTACATAATTCCTATTGGAAACAATAAGAACATCATTAATCCTTCCCATAGGTTTCTTAATAGTGGAATCCGCAAGATGCAAATTCAAAGTGGAACTGCCCTAGATACTTGGCGGATAAGAAGGATGGCAAAGTGAACAAAGGTATATTTGATATACAGATTATTGGTGTATACTTTACTAGTGTTCATAGCAACCCCTGGGTATTTGATACCTGTTCAGTTGCTAAAATTAGTAACTCGAAACGAGAGTTGCAGAATGAACAGAGACTAGTTAAAGGTGAAGTGACGATGTATGTTGGAAGTAGTTCCAAGATTGATATGACCATCATCGCACACTCCCTAAACTTTCAGGATTAGTGTAGAACCTAAATAAATGTTATTTGGCATTTGCGTTGAGCATGAATATGATATGATCATGTTTGTTGCAATACGGTTATTCATTCAAAGTCATAGAATAATTGTTATTCTGTTTACATGAATAAAGCCTTCGATGGTCATACACCCGATGAGAATAGTTTGTTGGATCTCGATCATAGTGATACACATATTCATAATATTGAAGCCAAAAGATGCAAGGTTAATAATGATAGTGCAAATTATTTGTGGCACTACCGTTTAGGTCATATGGGTGTAAAGCGCATGAAGAAACTCCATAGTGATGGACTTTTGGAATCACTTGATTATGAATCACTTGGTGCTTCAGAACCATGCCTCATGGGCAAGATGACTAAAACTCCGTTCTCCGGAACAATGGAGCGAGCAACAGAATTGTGTGAAATCATACATACTGATGTATGTAGGGATGGCAATGGGTAGGGTATGGGCGGGTACGAAACTTTTCTACCCAAACCCATACCCAAATCTTTTTTCTATACCCACCCACTTCACTATCCATGGGCGCAAATTGATACCCATGCCCATACCCATCGGGTATCCTATACCCAATGGGTATCCGGTGGGTACAATATATAGCATTGACATGACAAAAGTAAGATGAGAAAATTTCTAAATTTAGGTACCCATCCGATGGGTACAATATATAGGCTTGGTTGGGGATGTATCGACGGGGATTCAATAACCCGGCTCTTGATTGCTTCATCTTCCAAGGTCAAGGAAAACCAGAGAAGATAACTACCGTATGTATACGAGGGGTCTGGGGCGATGGCCAGCTATGGGCATGTGGTTTGTGGGCTAGTTAAGAACTCAAGATAATTATTTATCCACATATTATAGGGTTTAATTTATTTATTAATTTTTTGGGTATCCATTGGGTTACCCATGGGTATAATTTCATACCCATACCCTACCCATGCATTTTGCGGGTATGGATACCCATACCCATGGGTATGAAGTGGTAGAAAATCTCACCCATGCCCACTATTTTCGGGTAGGGTACCCGCGGGTACCCATACCCATGGGCAAAACTGTCATCCTTAGATGTATGTGGACCGATGAGTGTTGACGCTCGTGGCGGGTATCGTTATTTTCTGACCTTCACTGATGATTTGAGCAGATATGGGTATATCTACTTGATGAAACACAAGTCTGGAACATTTGAAAAGTTCAAAGAATTTCAGAGTGAAGTAGAGAATCATCGTAACAAGAAATAAAGTTTCTACGATCTGATCGTGGAGGTGAATATTTGAGTTACGAGTTTGGTCTTCATTTGAAACAATGTGGAACAGTTTCACAACTCACGCCACCCGGAACACCACAGCGTAATGGTGTGTCTGAACGTCGTAACCGTACTTTATTAGATATGGTGCGGTCTATGATGTCTCTTACCGATTTACCACTATCGTTTTGGGTTATCCATCAGAGACAACTGCATTCACGTTAAATAGGGCAACATCTAAATTCGTTGAGACGACGCCTTATGAACTGTGGTCTGGCAAGAAACCAAAGTTTTCATTTCTTAAAGTTTGGGGTTGCGGTGCTTATGTGAAAAAGCTTCAACCTGATAAGCTCGAACCCAAGTCGGAGAAATGTGTCTTCATAGGATACCCAAAGGAGACTGTTGGATACCCCTTCTATCACAGATCCGAAGGCAAGATATTCGTTGCTAAGAATGGATCCTTTCTAGAGAAGGAGTTTCTCTCGAAAGAAGTGAGTGGGAGGAAAGTGGAACTTGATGAGGTAATTGTACCTTCTCCTGAATTGGAAAGTAGTACATCACAGAAACTAGTTCTTGTGATTCCTACACCAATTAGTGAGGAAGCTAATGATGATGATCATGAAACTTCGGATCAAGTTACTGATGAACTTTGTAGATCAACCAGAGTACGTTCCGCACCAGAGTAGTAAGGCAACCTGGTTCTGGAAATCATGTTACTAGACCATGATGAACCTACGAACTATGAGGAAGCGATGATGAGCCCAGATTCCGCAAAATGGCTTGAGCCATGAAATCTGAGATGGGATCCATGTATGAGAACAAAGTATGGACTTTGGTTGACTTGCCCGATGATCGGCAAGCCATCGAAAATAAATGGATCTTCAAGAGGAAGACCGACGCTGACGGTAATGTTACTGTTTACAAAGCTCAACATATTGCGAAAGGTTTTCGACAAGTTCAAGGAGTTGACTACGATGAGACTTTCTCACCCGTAGCGATGCTTAAGTCTGTCCGAATCATGTTAGCAATTACCTCATTTTATGATTATTAAATCTGGTAAATGGATGTCAAAACTGCATTCCTGAATGGATATCTTAAAGAAGAGTTGCATATGATGCAACCAGAAGGTTTTGTCGATCCTAAAGGAGCTAACAAAGTGTGCAAGCTCCAGCGATCCATTTACGGACTGGTGCAAGCATCTCAGAGTTGGAATATACGCTTTGATAAGTTGATCAAAGCATATAGTTTTATATAGACTTGCGATGAAGCCTGTATTTACAAGAAAGTGAGTGGGAGCACTACAGCCTTTCTGATAAGTATATG
This sequence comes from Secale cereale, assembly GCA_902687465.1. Lineage (NCBI taxonomy): Eukaryota > Viridiplantae > Streptophyta > Magnoliopsida > Poales > Poaceae > Secale > Secale cereale. The sequence continues at coordinate 578,957,874 of LR738712.1, forward strand.
TGAATGACATATTGTCGATCAGAAATGATGTAGAAATTTCTAGAAAGCATAAAAGAGTGTTTGAAAGGAGTTTTTTCAAAGAAAAACCTTGGTAAATCTGCTTACATATTGAGCCTCAAGATCTATAGAGATAGATCGAGACGCTTGATAAGTTTTTTCAATGAGTACATACCTTGACAAGTTTTTGAAGTAGTTCAAAATGGATCAGTCAGAGAAGGAGTTCTTGCCTGAGTTGTATGGTATGAAGTTGAGTAAGAGTCAAAGCCCGACCTCGGCAGAAGATAGAGAAAGAATGAAAGTCATTCCCTATGCCTCAGCCATAGGTTCTATAAAGTATGCCATGCTGTGTACCAAACCTGTTGTGTACCTTACCATGAGTTTGGCAAGGAGGTACAAAAGTGATCTAGGAGTAGATCACTCGACATCGGTCAAAATTTTCCTTAGTTACTGGATGACTAAGGAAATGTTTTCTCGATTATGGAGGTGATAAAGAGTTCGTCGTAAAGAGTTACACCGATGCAAGCTTTACACTAATCCAGATGACTCTAAGTATCAATCCGGATGCATATTGGAAGTGGGAGTAATTAGCTAGAGTAGCTCCATGCAGAGCATTGTAGACATAGAAATTTGCGAAATACATACGGATCTGAATGTGTCAGACCCGTTGACTAAACTTCTCTCACAAGCAAAACATGATCACACCTTACTACTCTTGGGTGTTAATCACATAGCGATGTGAACTAGATTATTGACTCTAGTAAACCCTTTAGGTATAGGTCACATGGCGATGTGAACTATGGGTGTTATTCACATAACGATGTGAACTGTCGGTATTAAATCACATGGAGATGTGAACTAGATTATTGACTCTAGTGCAAGTGGGAGACTGAAGGAAATATGCCCTAGAGGCAATAATAAAGTTATTATTTATTTCCTTATATCATGATAAATGTTTATTATTCATGCTAGAATTGTATTAACCAGAAACTTAGTACATGTGTGAATACATAGACAAAACAGAGTGTCCCTAGTTTGCCTCTACTAGACTAGCTCATTGATCAAAGATGGTTATGTTCCTAGCCATAGACATGAGTTGTCATTTGATCAACGGGATCACATCATTAGGAGAATGATGTGATGGACAAGACCCATCCTTTAGCTTAGCACTATGATCGTTTAGTTTTACTGCTATTGCTTTCTTCATGACTTATACATGTTCCTATGACTATGAGATTATGCAACTCCCGAATACCGGAGGAACACCTTGTGTGCTATCAAACGTCACAACATAACTGGGTGATTATAAAGATGCTCTACAGGTGTCTCCAAAAGTGTTCGTGGTGTTGGCATAGATCAAGAATAGGATTTGTCACTCCGAGTGTCGGAGAGGTATCTCTGGGCCCTCTCGGTAATGCACATCATAATAAGCCTTGCAAGCAAATGACTAATGAGTTAGTCACGAGATGATGTATTACGGAACGAGTAAAGAGACTTACCGGTAACGAGATTGAACTAGGTATTGAGATACCGATGATCAAATCTTGGGCAAGTAACATACCGATGACAAAGGGAACAACGTATGTTGTTATGCGGTTTGACCGATAAAGATCTTCGTAGAATATGTGGGAGCCAATATGAGCATACAGGTTCCGCTATTGGTTATTGGCCGGAGATGAGTCTCGGTCATGTCTACATAGTTCTCGAACCTGTAGGGTCCGCACGCTTAACGTTTGATGACGATCGGTATTATGAGTTTATGAGTTTTGATGTACCGAAGGTAGTTCGGAGTCCCGGATGAGATCACGGACATGACGAGGAGTCTTGGAATGTCTGAGACATAAAGATTGATATATTGGACGACTATATTCGGACACCGGAAGTGTTCCAAAAAAGTTTCGGATTTAACCGGAGTGCCGGAGGGGGTTATCGAAACCCCCCCGAGGGAGTACGGGCCATAGTGGGCCATTGAAGGAAAGAGAGATGCAGCCCATAGGGCTGGCCGCACCCTCCCCCTAGGGATCCTAGTTGGACTAGGAAAGGGGGGAGGCGCCCCTCTTCTTCCTTCTTCTCTTCCCCTTCCTTTCCTACTCCTAGTAGGAATAGGAAAGGGGATTCCTATTCCTACTAGGAGTAGGAATCCTACTCCTGGCGCGCCTTAGAAGGCCAGCCACACCTCCCCCTTGCTCCTTTATATACGGGGACATGGGGCACCCAAAGGCACACAATAAACATTGTTCTAGCCGTGTGCGGAGCCCCCCTCCACAGAAACACACCTCGGTCATACCGTTGCAGTGCTTAGGCGAAGCCCTGCGCCGGTAGCTTCATCATCTCCGTCACCACGCCGTCGTGCTGACGAAACTCTCCCGTGAAGCTCAACTGGATCAAGAGCTCATGGGACATCATCAAGCTTAACATGTGCTGAACGCGGAGGTGCCGTACGTTCGGTGCTTGATTGGTTGGATCGCGAAGAAGTTCGACTACATCAACCGCGTCACTAAACGCTTTCGCTTTCGGTCTACGAGGGTACGTAGACACACTCTCCCCTCTCATTGCTATGCATCTGGTAGATAGATCTTGCATGATCGTAGGAAAATTTTGAAATACTAAGTTCCCCAACAATTAATCCTTCCCATAGGTTTCTTAATGGTAGAATCCGCAAGATGCAAATTTAAAGAACAATCATCAAGCTCATGGAAACCTAGCAAATCACACAAAGTTTTTGGGATAGTGGAAACACTTGCACCCAAATCACATAAAGCAAAGCATTCATGATCTTTAATTTTAATTTTAATAGTAGGTTCCCACTCATCATAAAGCTTTCTAGGGATAGAAACTTCCAGTTCAAGTTTTTCTTCATAAGATTGCATCAAGGCATCAACTATGTGTTTGGTAAAAGCTTTATTTTGGCTATAAGCATGCGGAGAGTTTAGTACGGATTGCAGCAAGGAAATACAATCAATCAAAGAGCAATTATCATAATTGAATCCCTTGAAATCCAAAGTAGTGGGTTCATCACTATGCAAAGTTTTAATCTCTTCAATCCCACTTTTAACAATTTTAGCATCAAGATCTAAAAACTCTGAATCATTGGGACACCTTAAAGTAGACTCATCTCCAATCCCATCTTTATCAAGATTCATACTAGAAAACAAGGATATAATAGGAGACACATAAATAACTTTCAGATCTTCATCTTTATTTTCGTGATAACTAGAAGAACATGCTTTTATATAATTCTCTCTTTTAGCACGCATCCTAGCGGTTCTTTCTTTGCATTCATCAATGGAAATTCTCATGGCTTTGAGAGACTCATTGATATCATGCTTAGGTGGAATAGATCTAAGTTTCAAAGAATCAACATCAAGAGTAATTCTATCCACACTTCTAGCCAATTCATCAATCTTAAGCAATTTTTCTTGAAGCAAAGCATTGAAATTCTTTTGCGAATTCATAAACTCCGTAACACTAATTTCAAATTCAGAAGGCATCTCTCCATAAGAGTTGTTGTACGAATTACCATAATTATTAGAGGAATTACTAGGAAAAGACCTAGGATTAAAGTTTCCTCTATAAGCATTGTTACCAAAATTATTCCTACCAACAAAATTCACATCCAAAGATTAATTATTATTTTCAATCAATGTGGATAAAGGCATATCATTAGGATCAGAAGAAGCACTCTTAGCAGCAAATAATTCCATAAGTTCATCCATCTTTCCACTCAAAACACTAATCTCTTCAATAGCATGCACTTTTTTACTAGTAGATCTTTCGGTGTGCCATTGAGAATAATTAACCATAATATTATCTAGGAGTTTGGTAGCGTCTCCAAAGGTAGTTTCCATGAAAGTGTCTCCTGCGGCCGGATCTAAAAGATTTCTAGAAGCAAAATTCAAGCCAACATAAAAGTTTTGAATAATCATCCATAAGTTCAAACCATGTGTAGGGCAATTATGTATCATTAATTTCATTCTCTCCCAAGCTTGTGCAACATGCTCATGATCTAGTTGCTTAAAATTCATAATATCGTTTCTAAGAGAGATGATCTTAGCAGGAGGGAAATACTTAGAGATAAAAGCATCTTTGCACTTATACCATGAATCAATACTATTTCTAGGCAAAGAGGAAAACCAAGTTTTAGCACGATCTCTAAGTGAAAACGGAAATAACTTCAATTTAACAATATCATTATCCGTATCCCTTTTCTTTTGCATATCACACAAATCAACAAAGTTGTTTAGATGGGTAGCGACATCTTCACTAGGAAGGCCGGAAAATTGATCTTTCATGACAAGATTCAATAGAGCAGCATTGATCTCACTAGATTCAGTGTCGGTAATAGGAGCAATCGGAGTGCTAATAAAATAATTATTGTTGGTATTGGAGAAGTCACACAATTTGGTATTGTTCTGAGCCATAGTGACAAGCAAGCAATCCAACACACAAGCAAACAAGAAGCAAGCGAATGATAAACACACGGCAAAAGAAAGGCAAATAAAACGACAATGGTGAAGTGGGGGAGAGGAAAACGAGAGGCAAAAAATGTAATGCGAAGGATAAGGGTTTGTGATAGGTACTTGGTATATGACTTTTGCGTAAGCCTCCTCGGCAACGGTGCCAGAAATACTTCTTGCTACTTCTCGAGCTTGCGTTGTATTCCCTCGAAGAGGAAAGGGTGATGCATCACAGTAGCGTAAGTGTTTCCCTTAGTTTTTGAGAACCAAGGTATTAATCCAGTAGGAGACCACACGCGAGTCCCTCACACCTGCACAAACAAATAAGAACTTTGCAGCCAACGCGATAAGGGGTTGTCAATCCCTTTACGGTCACTTACGAAAGTGAGATCTGATAGATATGATAGTTTGATATTTTTGGTATTTTTGGATATAAGAACAGGAAGTAAAAGCGGAAAAGTAAAGTAGATTGTAGATTGATATGTTGAGAATAGACCCGGGGGCCATTGGTTTCTCTAGTGGCTTCTCTCATGATAGCATAATTCTACGGTGGGTGAACAAATTACTGTCGAGCAATTGATAGAAAAGCGAATACTTATGAGACTATCTAGGCATGATCATTATATATAGGCATCACATCCGAAACAAGTAGACCGAAACGATTCTGCATCTACTACTATTACTCCACACATCGACCCTTATCCAGCATGCATCAGAGTATTAAGTTCATAAGAACAGAGTAACGCCTTAAGCAAGATGACATGATGTAGAGGGATAAACTCAAGCAATATGATATGAACCCCATCTTTTTATCCTCGATGGCAACAATACAATACGTGCCTTGCTGCCCCTACTGTCACTAGGAAAGGACACCGCAAGATTGAACCCAAAGCCAAGCACTTCTCCCATTGCAAGAACTATAAATCTAGTAGGCCAAACCAAACCAATAATTAGAAGAGACTTGCAAGGATATTATAATCATACATAAAGAGTTCAGAAAAGAACCAAATATTTCTCATAGACAATCTTGATCATAAACCCACAATTCATCGGATCTCGACAAACACACCGCAAAAAGAGATTACATCAAATAGATCTCCTTGAAGACCGAGGAGAACTTGGTATTGAGATCCAAAGAGAGAGAAGAAGCCATCTAGATACTAGCTATGGACCCGAAGGTCTGTGGTAAACTACTCACAACTCATGGTGAGGTGATGATGATGATGTAGAAGCACTCCGTGGTAGACCCCTCCTCCGGTGGTGGAACTAGGGTTTTCTCTGTTCGTCTAATGGTTTTGGGGTACGTAGGTATATATAGGAGGAAGGAGGGCACCGGGGGCCAAACGTGGGGCCCATGAGGCAGGGGGCGCACCCTGTGGGGTGGGCACCCTCGTGGTCGCCACGTGTGCCCTACTCAGTGGTTCTCAAGTCTCCGGTGCGTATTTTGCTCCAAAAATATTGCTCCGAAAGTTTCATTCCGTTTGGACTCCGTTTGATATTCCTTTTCTGTAAAACCCTGAAATAGGCAAAAAACAGCAATCTGGACTGGGCCTTTGGGTTAATAGGTTAGTCCCAAAAATAATATAAAAGTGTATAAAAAAGCCCAATAAACATCCAGAACATCATAAATAATAGCATGGCACAATAAAAAATTATAGATACGTTGGAGACGTATCATCACCCAATTTCGTCCTTTGTTTGCCACGTCCACTGTTGGATACTACAAGCTGGTATACAACGCCTCAACGTGGGGAAGGCCGCATCAGCTATTGCACGTGGCTGCGGGCGTATGCAGTGTCACGCGGGTGCCTGACCGCCTGGCTGTTACTGCTACTCCACTGTCCATGTTCATCCAACGAAAAATACCAGGTGCTATTTTTCGTATTTTTAAGTACATATTAAATCATCCGAGCAAAACTACCTCGCCCTGTTGTATTTTACATGCATGAGAGTTATCCATTATAAGGTGGTATTATACCGCGGAGATGGAGACACGCCAACATTATTCGGCACAGGTGGCCGTCTCTCGCGACCGCGCCGGTTTACAACGCCATGGCTGTCTTTCGCGACCGCGCCGGCTTACAACGAGGAGGACAACTTGCACGTATGCACCGGCTTACAACACCACTGCCAACTCGTGTGTGTGTGCTGCCTCTGATGCTGCGGTCGTTTTACTGTCCGCCCTGCTATCCGGACTACTCAGCATGCCGGGTTGGCTAACGGACACCGATGAGGATTATAAGGTCCAAATACATCAGGTGATATCTATCTAGATTATTTTAAATAGCACGTATCATTTTTTTCTTTTGAGAACAATTACTCCGGTTTATGATATTATTTATGCAGGACATTTGGTCACTCCAAGAGCGGTAGCGACTCGCCCGCGTCCATACTACCTTTAATGTTACGGTTGTTTTTTTCGTCCGCCTCCGCGGTTCGGCATATATCAACACAATGCGGCTCACTTGCCCATTCGCACAGTTTACCGTGCTGCTTCACCATGGTGGTCAACTGATCATCAACTCTGCGGCGGGTAAATACTGGCCTAACATATCAGGTGAAATCCATCCAGTATATTTTTATTATATATTGCTTTCTTAAGAAGAGCAATTACTCTGGCTTGCAAAGTTATCTAATGCAGGACCCTAGACCGCCATATTGGTGCGAATTTAAAGGCTGACTCACCCGTCTGCACCGGTTTACAACGCCGCAGACAAATCACCCGTCCGCCCCCGCGGCCGGTTCACCAGACTGTACCGGCTTACAACGCCGTGGCCGACTCATTTATCTATATCGCCTCTGATGTTGCGGCCATCTTTATTGTTCGACTCTCGCGGCCTGGTCTACATCAACATACTGAGCCGCAACTGTCTGCATGAGATGTTTATTGAGTACGAGCAAGTCACAGCTTGGCTAGCTCGGTTTTCTTTCAACAAAATGGAGGCAAATTATCATATACTATCAATCGCCGTCTGCACTGGGTGGCTTAATGGGCAGGCGAACAAGTCGCCGCCACTACAATTTGGTTAACTTCAAATCGCCAGTTGGAAGGAACCATTGGCCGAGTTGCTGACATGGCTCATACGGGATCATTTATAAACCGTCGTAGTCACCTCAACTTTCTGTGGATTCACATCGCGCTATCAACACCAATGATATACACCTTCTGCTATGGTCAAATACAGAGAATCTCAAGACAGCTCATCGAGTCGTCTTAAGACTCGGGGGCTACGATGACATGACTCAGCAAAGTGTTACCAGTTTCAGCAAATTCAAGAACCTCGGGACGTTGAAGGGGAAGATAACTCGGTCCCAGAGGCAACTGCTATATTGATGAAAATTTAAAGGCCGTCAGAAAATTTCCGGCTTAAAAAGTATACGACAATTACAAAATCCCGCTCAATGAAGAAGTTTCCGAGTCATCAGAAAGGAGTCCAATTTAAAATCCGGCTCAAGGTACATCAGTCTTACTGTAGCTCTCAAATATTCGGTTTACAATCCGGTTCAAGGGAAATCTGTTTCCTACAAAGCTCTGAAGCTCTCAAATCCGGTTTAAGAATATCCGGTTCAAAAAGAATTAACCTCTCGCAAGTTCGAGTTTAAAGGCCGTCAGAAAAATTCCAGCTGAAAATGAAGATTCCGGTTTAAGATCCGATTCAAGGGAAAGATGTCTCCCACAAAGCTTTTAAGCTCTCAATATCCGGTTTAACATCCGGTCCAGGAAGAAATATCTCTCGCAACGTTCGAGTTCTCAGGAAAAATTAAAGGGACCAAAGAGAGTTTGTTGCACAACACAACTCAAACATAGGCACCCGGCGAGCACAGCTCAGAAATATAGCACTTGGGGGCTTCTGTTTATAAAAGCGGAGTTCTGACCTCTTGATCCGGCTATCAAGCTAGTATTATCATAAAGAGCACAACTCTGGTTACTTCAATAATCTGGCTATCAAGCCAATATTATCATAAGGGGTAAAAGAGAGTTTGATGCACATCACAACTCAAAAATAGGCACCCACTGAGCACAACTCAAAATGTTACTTGGGGGCTCTTGTTGCATCGCAACAAAGAGTTTTTAAGGCCCTTGTAATAGGCTATCAAGCCAGGCTTGGAAGCCAGGTGTTTTCACCTAAACCCCGGGTTAACCTGCCTTCATCAAGTAAGTCACTCCGTCCAGGTAAACCTGGTATGACCCGCCAAACGTTTGACAAGTCAATCTTATACAGACCCTGAACTTGTCAACGTTAAAATGATGATTGGTTAATGTGAGGTCCATCTTAAAAGGCTTTGTAAAATGGTTTAACTCAGTGGCCTGGCAGCCCATGAAAAGCCTCGAATTTAGGCCTGACAGCCCATAAAAAGCCTCGCATGATTTATATTTGACAATTTTTTTCTCTTTTGCGATTTACGACACTTTTTATGATAAACCGGTATTTATTAACCCGGCCCGGCTTTCGACTATAAGTCGCTAGTATGAGATAAGATAATGACCGGTGTTTATTAACCCGGCCTGGTTTTATTTATAAACCAACAATCTATGATAATTACCAATGTTCAAATTTTGGGTTATCGCCTTTATTATACTGGCTTGGTAAAACCAACAGCGTGATCAAATATCAATGGAACCGGTTTTCAAACCGGGTTATATTATTCAAATCTTTAAATAACCAACATGGCTGGATTTTTATCTTGGTTATCAATAACCAATATTATGTTTGAGGTTTTCAAAGTCGCTTTAGCGCAATGGCTATTATTTTATCAATGGATATGATTCATTCTACAATGAAAGGAATAGTCCTGAGTCGCTGCAGGCTTATGACCCGGCTCTTGGGGGCTACATTATTCAAATTGAGACTACATCAAATACGCAAGTTCCATGTCATTGGCAGCATGCACCATGGCACTTGGGGACTAATGCAAAGTCATTTTTTGCTCACCTTATTGAAGACCCGACTCATCACATTGTAGTGAGCCGGCCCTTGGGGGATACCAATTGCTCCTGTCAACAATTCAAGGTACACAAGTCTTAATCCATTATATTGAAGGGTCCACTAATTAGTTGGTAAAGCACAAAGCTCTTAACATCATGGACGTGGGTTCAAGCCCCATGATGGGGGTTACATCATATGACGTTCTTTTCAAAGAAGTATATATAAAGTCCCAGCTCAGTATTATCTTACTGAGCCGGCCCGTGGGGGCTACACATTGCTGTTCAAGTCTACATGATCATATTTATAAAGTCCCTGCTCATTATTACATAATGACCCGGCCCTTGGGGGCTACACTAGTTGAAGTTTTTACCATCATAAGGCAATTACAAGTCCCAAGTTGCTGCAAGCATGACAACCCAGCACTTGGGGGCTACACATATGTGGAATATTCAATTTTGACTAGTGACTAAGATGAACAATCTGGATTTCTTCAAGGTTGCAACATTTATATTGAAACAAGTCGTAAGCTATCACTATGTTCTCCTCTTAAGACGTGGGGGCTACAGGCGATATAAATATAATGGAGGAACATCTTCAAATTCTCAGTTTTGAGCAAACTAGGAAGCTCAATTGTGTGACCCGACATTGGTAATAATCATGACCCGGTGACTATAACAATCATGACCCGGAATTATCAGTTGTTATAACCCGACAATGGTGGTAATCATAAACTGGCACCTTCAAGCCGACTGGGTATCTGTTGAATATTTCAAAAACCAATATTTTTGTCAAGTTAGAGCATTGAAGGCCGACCCAAATGGATTCTTGATTTACAATATTTCTTATGCAAGCAAGTTGATTATGAAGCTGGTCTGTTGACCCGGATTTTCTAGAAGAAGGAAAGGACAAGGACTTAAGGATGGTCAGGTGCCGGTTTACAAGAATCTTAACCCGGAGCACAACCTGTCGAATTTGTTCTTGTGTTTATTTTGCAGCATAAGTTTACCATGGATAAATCCAAGCTAAACTGGGGGCTAATGTCGGGGATATACCCCGTGATATGACCCGGCCGGAAATATGACCCGGCCGAACTTGGCTGTTTACTTGAGACCCGGTTTATACTTGGCGATTCACCGGCGACCCGCCCTAACTAGATGGTTTACAAGTAACCTGCCTGAACATTATGACTCACTGGTAACCCGGCGGGCGGCGGACGGATGACAAGGCCCAAGGCCCAGAAGGCCGGTTCATGTTATGGTGGGCCGGTTTATGAGGAAAGCACAAGGAATATTCTCCTACAAAGGAAGCAAGACTAGGACTCCACTTGTAATAGGGTAATCCTAATCCTACTAGGACTAGTCATGTAACCCGCCCCTTCAACATATATAAGGAGGGGCAGGGCTCCCCAAAGAAGGACAGACAAGAAGAAACAATCTCTAGGGCTAGACACAAAGAGCCGGTTTACCGGCGACTCTCTCGTGATGATAATGAGACCTAGCCACAAACAGCATGTAGGGTTGTTACCGGATGATGTTTCCCGGGGCCCGAAGCTGTCTAAATCCTTGTCTTGTGTTGCGTCTCTTGATTCCGCTCAACCCCTCTCAAGCTACCACATAGATGCGTTGGCCTCACGACTAAGTCCTCACACTAGGACATCTGCCGTGACTATTCCATGATAGTACCTCCCCACTAAACTTATAGCAAGGCACACATCAGGTTTGGTACACAGCATTGCATACATGATAGATCCTATGGATGAAGCATAGGGAATGACTTTCATTTTCTCTCTATCTTCTACAGTGGTTGGGCATTGAGTCTTACTCAACTTCACACCTTGTAACACTAGCAAGAACCCTTTATTTGTCTGATCCATTTTGAACTTCTTCAAAACTTTATCAAGGTATGTGCTTTGTGAAAGTCCAATTAAGTGTCTTGATCTATCTCTATAGATCTTGATACCCAATATATAAGCAGTTTCACTGAGGTCTTTCAAAGAAAAATTCTTACTCAAGTATCCTTTTATGCCATCCAGAAATTCTATATCATTTCCAATCAACAATATGTCATCCACATATAATATCAGAAATTCTACATAGCTCCCACTCACTTTCTTGAAAATACTGGCTTCTCCAAAAGTCTGTATAAAACCATATGCTTTAATCACCTCATCAAAGCGTATATTCCAACTCCGATATGCTTGCACCAGTCCATAGATGGATCGCTGGAGCTTGCACACTTTGTTAGCACCTTTAGGATCGACAAAACCTTTTGGTTGCATCATATACAACTCTTCTTTGAGATGTCCATTAAGGAATGCAGTTTTGACATCCATTTGCCAGATTTCATAATCATAAAATGCGGCAATTGCAAACATGATTCGGACAGACTTAAGCATCGCTACGGGTGAGAAAGTCTCATCATAGTCAACTCCTTGAACTTGTCGAAAACCTTTGGCAACAAGTCGAGCTTTGTAGATAGTAACGTTACCATCGGTGTCAGTCTTCCTCTTAAAGATCCATTTATTTTCAATGGCTTGCCTATCATCGGGCAAGTCAACCAAAGTCCACACTTTGTTCTCATACATGGATCCCATCTCGGATTTCATGGCCTCAAGCCATTTTGCGGAATCTGGGCTCATCATCGCTTCCTCATAGTTCGTAGGTTCATCATGGTCTAGTAACATGACTTCCAGAACTGGGTTACCGCACCACTCTAGCGCGGAACGTACTCTGGTTGACCTACGAGGTTCAGTAGTAACTTGGTCTGAAGTTTCATGATCATCATCATTAGCTTCCTCACTGATCGGTGTAGGAATCACTGGAACTAGTTTCTGTGATGTACTACTTTCCAACTCGGGAGAAGGTAACTTACCTCATTAAGTTCTACTTTCCTCCCACTTCTTTTGAGAGAAACTCTTTCTCTAGAAAGGATCCATTCTTAGCAACGAATATCTTGCCTTCAGATCTGTGATAGAAGGTGTACCCAACAGTTTCCTTTGGGTATCCTATGAAGACACATTTCTCCGACTTGGGTTCGAGTTTATCAGGTTGAAGCTTTTTCACATAAGCATCGCAGCCCCAAACTTTAAGAAACGACAACTTGGGTTTCTTGCCAAACCACAGTTCATAAGGCGCTTTCTCAACGGATTTATATGGAGCCCTATTTAACGTGAATACAGTTATCTCTAAAGCATAATCCCAAAACGATAGTGGTAAATCGGTAAGAGACATCATAGATCGCACCATATCTAATAAAGTACAGTTACGATGTTCGGACACACCATTACTCTGTGGTGTTCCAGGTGGCGTGAGCTATGAAACTATTCCACATTGTTTCAAATGAAGGCCAAACTCGTAACTCAAATATTTGCCTCCGAGATCAAATCGTGGAAACTTTATTTTCTTGTTACGATGATTCTCTACTTCACTCTGAAGTTCTTTGAACTTTTCAAATGTTTCAGACTTGTGCTTCATCAAGTAGATATACCCATATCTGCTCAAATCATCTGTGAAGGTCAGAAAATAACGATACCCGTCGTGAGCCTCAACACTCATTGGTTCGCATACATCAGTATGTATGATTTCCAATAAGTCAGCTGCTCACTCCATTGTTCCGGAGAACAGAGTTTTAGTCATCTTTCCCGTGAGGCATGGTTCGCAAGCACCAAGTGATTCATAATCAAGTAATTCCAAAAGTCCATCTGCATGGAGTTTCTTCATGCGCGTTACACAAATATGACATAAACGGCGGTGCCACAAATAAGTTGCACTATCATTATCAACTTTGCATCTTTTGGCTTCAATATTATGAATATGTGTATCACTACGATCGATATCCAATGAAAACAGACCATTCATCAAGGGTGCATGACCATAAAAGATATTACTCATATAAATAGAACAACCATTATTCTCTGATTTAAATGGATAACCGTCTCACAACAAGCAAGATCCAGATACAATGTTCATGTTGATACAATGTTCATGTTCAATGCTGGCACCAAATAACAATTTTTAGGTCTAAAACTAATCCCGAAGGTAGATGTACATGTAGCGTGCCGACGGCGATCACATCGACTTTGGAATCATTTCCCATGCGCATCGTCACCCCATCCTTAGCTAATCTTCGTTTAATTATTAGCAACCGAACCAATATCAAATACCCAGGTGCTACTACGAGCATTAGTAAGGTACACATCAATAACATGTATATCAAAATCAAATATACCTTTGTTCACTTTGCCATCCTTCTTATCCGCCAAATACTTGGGGCAGTTCCGCTTTCAGTGTCCAGTCCCTTTGCAGTAGAAGCACTCAGTTTCAGGCTTGGCTCCAAACTTGGGTTTCTTCGCGGGTGTAGCAACTGGCTTACTATTCTTCATGAAGTTCCCCTTCTTTGCCTTGCCCTTCTTCTTGAAACTAGTGGTCTTGCTAACCATCAACACTTGATGCTCCTTTTTGATTTCTACCTCCGCAGCTTTGAGCATAGCGAAGAGCTCGGGAATAGACATCTGCATCCCTTGCATATTATAGTTCATCGCGAAGCCTTTATAGCTTGGTGGCAGTGATTGAAGAACTCTATCAATAACACTATCTTCATCAACTTTGCAACCAAGTTGAGTCATGTGATTGTAGTACCCAGACATTCTGAGTAAGTGTTCACTAATAGAACGGTTCTCCTCCATCTTGCAGCTATAGAACTTATTGGAGACTTCATATCTCTCAGTTAGGGCATTTTCTTGAAATATTAACTTCAACTTTTGGAACATCTCATATCCTCCATGACGTTCAAAACGTCTTTGAAGTCCCGATTCTAAGCCGTAAAGCATGGCACACTGAACTATCGAGTAGTCATCAGAACGAGCTTGCTAGACGTTCATAACATCAAGAGTTGCTCCTGCAGCAGGCCTGTCACTTAGCGGTGCTTCAAGGACATAATTCTTCTGTGCATCAATGAGGATAATCCTCAAGTTATGGACCCAGACCGTGTAGTTGCTACCATCATCTTTCAACTTAGCTTTCTCTAGGAACACATTAAAATTGAAGGGAAGGGTAGCACGGTCCATTGATCTACAACAACATAGATATGCAAAAACTATCAGGACTAAATTCATGATAAATTAAAGTTCAATTAATCATATTACTAAAGAACTCCCACTCAGATAGACATCTCTCTAGTCATCTAAATGATCACGTGATCCAAATCAACTAAACCATGTCCGATCATCACGTGAGATGGAGTAGTTTTCAATGGTTAACATCTTATGTTGATCATATCTACTATATGATTCACGCTCGAACTTTCGGTCTCCAGTGTTGCGAGGCCATGTTTGTACATGCTAGGCTCATCAAGTTTAACCCGAGTATTCTACATGTGCAAAACTGTCTTACACCCGTTGTATTTGAATGTAGAGCTTATCACACCCAATCATCACGTGGTGTCTCGGCACAACGAACTTTCGCAACTGTGCATACTCAGGGAGAACACTTGTACCTTGAAATTTTTGTAAAGGATCATCTTATAATGCTACCGCCGTACTAAGCAAAATAAGAAGCATAATAAGATAAACATCACATGCAATCAAAATATGTGACATGATATGGCCATCGTCATTTTGTGATTTTGATCTCTATCTCCAAAGCATCGTCATGATCTCCCTCATCACCGGCTTGACACCATGATCTTCATCATAGCGTCGTGGTCGTCTCGCGAACTATTGCTACTACTACTATCGCTAACTCATAGTGATAAAGTAAAGCAATTACCTGGCTTTCTCAACTCATACAATAAAGAGACAACCATAAGGCTCCTGCCGGTTGCCGATAATTTACAAAACATGATGAAAGGGCATGTCCCTTCCTATGTGGTTTTGGTGATTGATGACAATGCGTTTGCGGACTAAGCGTGTGTGCTAAGTATTTCAGAGATTAATCCATTGGCAAGAGACGATTATCTTCCCTCGAAGCTTTAAGCACAACACGTGTCGTCTTCCTCGGTTTTTGTTTTGGTGGACTTGATTCGTAGGATACACCGTACTATCAAGAGGGGGTCCGCATTGGAAAGGCCAGGGTGGAATCATCACATACACTTATTTTCGGCACCCTCAACTCCTTTCTTGTCTTGGAGCTCTCTGCATCCTTCATATGGAGGCTTTTTTTGTTGGGCACGGTAGTACTGCCGCTGGGGCGGTAGTACCGCCTATGCCTACCAAGCAGTAGTAGTAAGGTTGTTAGAATCGCGATTTTGAACCGGATCGGAGCCCTGATGGTAGGATCGCAAATCGTGGAATCTTCCGTAGAAACGTAGATTCTATGAACTAAAGTCGTAGAATCAAATGGGTTAGTTTGGATCGTAAAGTCATAGAATCATACAACAGAACCGCGATTCTGACAACCTTGCGTAGTACTGCTGCGTAGCGCGGTAGTACCGCTTGGGGCATATGCGACAGTACCGTTCCAGTGAGGCTCCACTTCTGCGTCGATTCGAGGAGCTCTTTTTGTGTCGGGTTCTACGGTAGTAGCAGTGGTAGTACTGCTTATAAGTGGTAGTACCACTGCCACCACCACGGCTACTACCGCTCTCCTCATCTGTGCCTCGTCTTTACACTAGGAGGTAGTACCGATGGGGGCCGTGGTAGTACCGCTCCACCCAGCGGTAGTACCGCTCTGTGTGGGTAGAAAAGGGGGTAACGGTTCACTTATCCCCTCCACTATATAAAGGGGTCTTCTTCCTCAAGAAGACTCACCTCTTCTCCTCCTAAGCTCCATTATTGCTCCAAAAGCTTATTTTCGCCCGATCTCTCTCCCGAGCCAATCAAACTTGTTGATTTTCTAGGGATTGGTTGAGAAGGCACAGATCTACACTTCCACCAAGAGAAATTTGATTCCCCCACTAATCCCTTGTAGATCTTGTTACTCTTGGGTGTTTGAGCACCCTAGACGGTTGAGGTCACCTCGAAGCCATATTCCATTGTGGTGAAGCTTCATGGTTTCGTTGGGAGCCTCCAATTAAGTTGTGGAGATAGCCCCAACCTTGTTTGTAAAGGTTCGGTCGCCGCCTTCAAGGGAACCAATAGCGGAATCACACCATCTCGCATTGTGTGAGGGCGTGAGGAGAATATGGTGGCCCTAGTGGCTTCTTGGGGAGCACTGTGCCTCCACACCGCTCGTACTTCCCCTCAAAGTTAAGGAACTTTGGTAACACATCCTCGTCTCCACCGGTTCCACTCTTGGTTATCTCTTACCTTTAATTGTATAAGTTTTATTGTGCTTTATTCCTTGCTTGCTTGTAGGCTTGTTATTGTTGCATCATATAGGTTGCCAACGTAGTTGCAGATCTAGGCAACCTATTTTGTTGCTAAGTTTAATTTGGTCAAGAAAAGCTAAAAATTGTTAATTGCCTATTCACCCCCCTCTAGTCAACCATATCGATCCTTGCAATTGGTATCAGAGCCTTGTCTCTTTATTAAGGACTTCACCGTCCAAAGAGTATGGGTGACAACATAGTCGAGACGGAGGAACACTCCGGTGGGAATCCATCCTTGTCTACGTCCGATGGGGGACCCTCGGTCTCTCGTGAGGAGTTCTATGCGGCCTTGGACACATTGAAAACCTCCATGACGACCGAGGTCAAAGGCATGTTCAAAGAATTTCTTGCATTGTAAGTGGTTCGTCCCACTAACAACATGTCGGATGCTATTCCCGATAAGGGAGAAGCTAGTAGTGATCAAGTCCCGGTGACCAAGAATGGGAGTGGTATCTTTGCTCATTCCGCACCTCCCATCAATTATGGAGGACCCGTACCATCCCCGCATCTAAATTCAGTTGGTCCTCCCCCTAAGTATGTTAAAAATTCTGATTTTGCTACTTGGATGTTTCGTTTTAAATGCCATTTAAATCATTGTTCTACTAATCTTTGGAGAATCATTGAGCAAGGTTTCTACCTGCATGATCCATACAACTTAACTCCAAGAGAAGCCGTGGATCATCAATTCAACGATTCCGTTCTTTCATTCTTCAAGAAGCCATCCCTCCCGAAGATATTGCATATCTCCGACCTTTCTCCGTGGCCAAGGAAGCATGGGAGCATGTTGTTTCCTTGTACAAGAGAAGCGCAAGCATTCAACGCTCAAACTATGAAGTTGTGCAAGATGAAGCCGATGAGTTTGCCATGATCGAAGATGAAGAACCCCGTGAACTTTATCGAAGATTAACCACTCTTGCGGTCTCACTCCGAGATCATGGGAGCAAGGATACGAATGACAATTGGATCAAGCGCAAGTTTCTCAAGGCCATGATGCCTTATCACAAGGCCATGTCCTCGGTCATCCACCAAAGACCGAACTTCCACACCTTGTCCTCAAGTGAAGTGTTGGATGAGTTTGTTGCCATGAGGATCTTGGACAAAACCGTCGATAATGCGGTGTTGCGAGCTCAACGATCAAAGAAGCCCAACCTTGCATTGAAGGCCAAGGCTTGTGTGGAAGAAGAGGATGAAGATGAGTGTTTGGGCAACAAGGAGAATTCAAGGCCCAACTTCAACAAGAACAATTCAAGTGGCTTCAAGGGCAAGCAACGAGTGAGGACGTGCTACAATTGGGGCAATGTGAGCCATTTTGTTGTAGATTTCCCATATGAGAAAAGGGAAGACAATGGAGGCAAGCTTATCCGAAAGGACAAGGCCAAGTCTTATCCGAACAAGAACAACTTCACCAAGAAGACTCCTCCCAAAGGATCGGTGGCCCAAGAAGAGTATGATGA
The DNA here is from genome assembly GCA_902687465.1 of Secale cereale. Classification (NCBI taxonomy): domain Eukaryota; kingdom Viridiplantae; phylum Streptophyta; class Magnoliopsida; order Poales; family Poaceae; genus Secale; species Secale cereale. Next base: position 578,976,015 of record LR738712.1, read on the forward strand.
GGATGACAATGATGAAGAAGATGACGAGATGGTTACCATGGCGACCATTGCTATTGCAACAACTCCACGGTCATCCCTCTTTACTCACCAAATGAGAACGTCACCGCCAATTGCCTCATGGCTAAAGCCACCAATAAGGTAACCCCCAACATCAATTCTACCATCACTTCTAATCCTTCATTGACGGATTGCATTGATGAGAGTGATGGGGCGGAGGAGGAGGAAAATGAATTTGAATCTTTCATGAGTAAGCTCAAAGGTAAACCCAAGAAGCACTTTGTTGCTCTCTCGGAACAACTTGGTGAATCCAATGACATGATCGAGGCTTACGAGGAGACCATCTCCAAGATGGAGGGTCATAGTCGAGACTATGCCGATGAGATATCAGATCTCTCTAATGCTGTTGAGGAAGAGCGTGGTCTTCGTTTGGCTCTTGAGGTGTAACATCCCAAATTTTCAATTTGGAATGTTATACATAGATCATATTGCATTGCATATTTTATTTGCATTTTTGCGCGTAGCAATCCTCGAAAATTCTAAGCAACTCAAGCACATACGGAGAGAGTTGGGAATTCTACCGTTTTCGTATTTGAGTTTTCTCGAATACCGGTACGGGGATCACGTGATTTTAATTATTTTCTCTTCCTAAAAATATTTCTTAATAAAATATACGAGCGGAGATAACATGACTTCTCCAAAATAAAAGAAATATTGGAGGAAAAATATTAAAATCACTTTTGGTTCTTATTCGGATTTATTTGCGAATTTATTGCATAGGGAAAAATGCATGTTTTTCAAAATTGCATTTAGGTCCGGGAAAAATGTTCACTTTGTCCTATAGTTTATTAGAGGACGGTGAAAATTTATTTCGGAATTTTTGGAGCTCATTTAGTATTTTATTTTCGTGTTTTTCGGCGTCAGGATTTTCTTTTAAAGTTTCGGTTCGGACCGAACTGGGCCGAAGGCCCAGCCGGCCCGCTAGCGCTGCCGCCTTCGTCGCTGTGGCCGAGACGGACTCCTGCCGGAGTCCGAGCCGCCGCCGAGTCCGCCTTGCCGCCCCCTTGCGCAAGCAAGCACCCCCGGCTCCTATATAAGCCGAGCCCCCCCTCTCGCCGCCTCCACACCACCGCCGCTGCCGTGCCCGCCGCCGCGCCGCCGCCTTCGTCGCCGTGGCCGAGACGGACTCCCGCCGGAGTCCGAGCCGCCGCCGAGTCCGCCTTGTGCAAGCAAGCACCCCCCGGCTCCTATATAAGCCGAGCCCCCCCTCTCGCCGCCTCCACACCGCCGCCGCTGCCGTGCCCGCCATCGCGCCGCACACCACCGCCGCGTCGTGCCCCGCCTCCTGCCACCACACACCGCCGCCGTCGCCCTCTATCGCCGAGCCGCCGCCGCCCGCCGCCCGCTCCGTTAGCCGCTCCGCTGCCCGCTCCGTTAACCCGCCCGACCCGTAAGGTACGGCCGGTTTTTCCTTTTAGACCGTTCGGTTTAAAAAAACCTAGATCTGTTTTTTTAAAATAGATCGGTTCGGTTTTCTTTCGGTTTAGCTAGTTTACGGATGTTCGTCCGTACGTTCATTTTAACGAACGTTGTTCGCCCGTTAGTTAAAGACAGTGAACGTTCGTTCGTTAGCCTGTTCATCAGTTTTCTTTTCGGGGCTTTTATCCGTGATTATTTTCGATCGTGATTTCTGCCCTGATCTTGTTTTTCATTTTTCTTTTCGCTCGAGAGTCGGAATCAGGTGATTCAAAATCCCAGATCTTCGTCTCGATGCCCTCTTTCCGTTTAACCAACTTGAACAAAGTTTTTCTACTGTAAAATTTGACCTTAGATGAATCTAGTAAACGGATCTTGTTTCTTTCGCAGTTTGAGTTTCGTTGCCCCGTTTGATTTGATTCTTGTTGCAAACCGGAGTTCTTAAGTTGAACTTTCTGGTTAGATCTTCTTATTTGGAGTTCTGTTTGTGCATCTTTGCTTGATGGCTTATGTATGCTACTGTTTACTTGCGATAGAATACCCGGACTGCGAAGCGTGCTACTACGAGTCTCTAGGTTTTGCGAATCATCAGCAAGGCAAGTAACACTTTGATCATACTTTCCAATACCCAGTTTTCATTGCATTAGTTATATCCTCAAACACATTGCATGAGTAGGATCTTTTAACCTGTGGAACTAGGAAGTATATTGAGGTAGAACATATTACCTGCATTATTTTCGAACCCTGGGGAGTTACTTCTACGATATGCTTAGGTTGCCATGCTATGCTCGTAGACGTGGTTCGGGTTTGAGTGAAATCCATGACAGATGTGAGTTGTTAATTAATGGTTCAACTTAAGGTGGCTACTTGAATACACATCTGGGTGGATTGGTTGCAGGGCACCCGGAGAATCCAGTGTTGTCCTTGGAAATCCCGGGGTTCCGTGTGATTGTCCTATGGAATGCCACCCAGGCTCACAGTGATCATAAAACTATTCATGCTAGAAACTTCCGTGTGCAGCCACAATGCCATTATGGGCTCTGGTATAGTATGAGTAAGTTGTGTGAGCTCTTTTAGTGGTGGACTAGCAGATGTAGGGAAAGTAGGTGTACCGGTCCACCCGGGGTAAAGAGTAAATGCTTCTGAAAGACTGTGTCTCGGTCATCCGTTTCTCAAATACCATGCAGTGCGAGAAATCCAATAGAGGAGATCGAGTCTTGTGGGGAAAAGTGCACAAACCTCTGCAGAGTGTACAAACTGATCATGATTAGCCGTGTCCCCGGTTATGGACAATCTTGAGTATCTGGTACTTGAATTATTGGTTGATCTCATCACTCTAAAATTAATTTGTTGGGTTAATGATTACTTTAATTGGGATTGAGTTGGAGGTACCTTCTCAATGATGTTTCAACTACCATGATAGTTAAAATAAAATTTATTCCTTTGTTGTAGGAAAAAATTGGCTTTATGCAAAAACTTTAACCTTAGAGCCTCCACCAGCCAAATATGCATATAGTGTAGACTTTATTCTGTTACTTGCATCTACTGTGTTATCTTGCTAGCATATTCCATGTGCTGACCCGTTTCGGGCTGCAACATGTTACGTTGCAGACTTTTCAGACGAAGAGTAAGACGTGCTAGGTCGTTTGTCATGCACTCAGCTATGCCGTTGGAGTTGATGGACTCACTTATCTCCAAGCCTTCGGCTATTGTTTTGTTAGATGGCTTTAAGTCATAGACTTTTGTAATGAGTTCTCGTTTGAGACATTCGATGTAATAAGTGTGTGATTGCCACTCTGTTATAAATCCTTCAAGTACTGTGTGTGTCAGCATTACCAATCCAGGGATGACAAAAACACAGAGACTTCGGTCCATTCGGATCGTGGTCGCTAGAAGATAGTATAAGAGCACACGCTGACTGTAGGACACGACCAGTAAGATAAACCCTAGGTCACTCTTCTCTACTCATTTCTGACTCCTCTCCATTTTCTACTCTTTAGGATGGTGGACCCAAGGGACAAGTTCACCCAACCAGATGAAGACACACCTTTTGGACGACACTTGAAGGAAGTCACTAGGTACCTAAACATTGGAATACCAAGCTTCACCGGGACCTACACTACCACTTTACCAGAAGAGGAGCGATGGAGTATTCAAGTTCAAATTCCCGGGAGGACATTCACACCGTCCACTGAGCCAATAGAGTTTTCTTTTGATGCACCAACCTGGAGCCTAGGCAAGAGTATGGCAGCCCACATCACTATGGGACGTATTGGAGAAGTCTACAAGGAGGAGCTAAAGGACACTATCTACCAGATTTGTGGACGCCGAGATGAGCGATGGGACATGATCAGTACCTGGAAGGACAGATCCATTGCAGCGTCCATCCAGGAGTTAAATCAGCACATTCGTCGACATGAGCACCAGATGTGCGCAAGGATGATAGATTTGAAGAAGGCACTAACCAGGAACTTGGAGCTAGAAGAGGAACTCAAGTCTACACGTGACAGAAACGAGGAGGAGATGATGATACTTGTGGAGAAGAATGATGATTTGACAAGGAAGCTAGGAGTATTCATGGGAGATCCAGCACCAGGAGGAGAAGAAGAGGAAGAAGAACCCAAGGAGATTCGCTCTGAAGACTACATCATCATCGACGACATGGACTCAGACCCCGATGATAGTGATGACGAAGACTACGAAGATGAAGCTGGAGCAGACATCATGGAATCTTCCGCCGATCAAAATTTCTAGATGACCACCCTATGACTAGTAGTTTTCCCCATAAAGTAGAATATAGAGCACTTTTGTAATGTTAGTTAGATCTTTGTAAGCCCTTGTTTGAAATTGATTGGTGTGATATGATTGTGTTTGTCTCATGTGCATATGGGTAGTGATTTCCCCTTAGACCTCATTTCTATTCTAATCTCTTCCCTCTACACCCATCAGATGCCTCCGAGACGTGAGCCAGAATTTCAGTTTCCCCCTTAGCTCACTCAGTTGATCCAGTAGCAGAACACTTTGGCGCAACTTCTTGTCCAGAACAACCAGAACAACAACAACAACAACCCTCCACCACCACCACCCGTGGACAAGCTGACACGTTTCTTAAGGTTGCAACCATCGGTGTTTGCTAGCAGCATTGAACCAATAGTTGCCGATGACTGGCTACGCAAGATTGGAAGGGATTTGACCACCGCCAATTGCACGGATGCTGAGAAGGTGCGATTTGCCGCACATCAGTTGTCTGGACCAGCAGCAGCATGGTGGGAGAATTACACATCCACTTTCCCTATAGCCAATGTCACTTGGGATCAGTTTCAGCAAGCTTTTCGCACGACCCATGTCTCAACTGGAGCTATGAGCATGAAGAGCGGGAGTTTCACAACTTGCGCCAAGGAAATAGTACTGTGGCTCGGTATGTAGATGAGTTTAGTACCCTATCTTGTTTTGCCCCAGATGATGTGGCCACAGATGCCGCTAAACATGAGAGATTTATGGAAGGGCTGAATGATGAGATGACTGTACAGTTGATGGTGGCAACCTTCAACAACTACCAGGATTTGGTAGATAAGGCTCTTATGATTGAAGGGAAGCAGCAGCAGATTGAGAGCCGCAAGAGGAAGTATGGACAAGGAAGGAATAATTCTGGAACCCAGCAGAAGCCCCGATTCACCCCGAATTCGGGAGGATACACCCATAACCATGGAAGCCACACCCACATTGGAGGAAGTTCTCACAACCACAATGGCTCCAAGAATGGGAGTGGGAACAGAGCAAACAATAATCACAACCGCTCTACTCCATCCACATCCGCCAAGAGGGATTTGAGCCACGTCACCTGTTTCAAGTGCGGGAAGAATGGACACTATGCCACGGAGTGCCCTGAAGCTAAGAATGGGAACGACAATGGAAGCGCCGGGAAGAAGCCCAACCCGTTCAATAAAGGACAAGTGAACCACGTGACCATGGAGGAGGTTGAAGAGCAACCAGATGCTGTTGTCGGTAAGTTTTTGGTTAAGTCATTTACCGCAATAGTTCTTTTCGATACTGGTGCATCGCATTCATACATTTCAAGGGGATTCATAAATAGACATAAGTTGCCCACCCAAGTCCTTAAGACCCCCATGTTAGTAAGCTCTCCAGGAGCGGAGTATATGGCACATCAAGGATGTTTTCAGACGCCATTGGTCATAGGACGCCATGTTTTTCCCTCAGACCTAATAGTTTTGGAGTCACAAGGATTGGATGTGATACTAGGTATGGATTGGCTATCGATGTATGGAGGGAACATCGATTGTGCCAGCAAGTCTATTTTGCTTACCACCCCGGAGGGAAAAAGGATCAAGTATGTGTCTAGGCATTCGCCTATAAGGACACAAGTACATTCTCTCACGGGAGTTGTTCAGGAGGAAGTGCCTGTAGTAAAGGATTACCCGGATGTTTTTCTAGAGGAGTTACCTGGCATGCCACCGGATAAGGATATTAAGTTTTTGATAGAGTTATTGCCTGGCACCGGACCAATATCAAAGAGATCGTGGTGTCCTCCCACCCACCCACCCCTCCCACCCGTGACCTAGGTTCTCCGGTAATCTCCAACTCTAGCCAGTGATTCATGGATCTCTTCCACTCATCTGCTCCGGCGTGCTCTGATCAACACGTCTATACCCATCTCCTATGGGTTCTTCTGGTGGATCAACTTTGGGTCTGGATTTCTTGGCGGGCTCCATCTTTGCATCTAGGGTTTTCAACTCTTGTGGGAAAACTATCCATCCCACGGATGACACATGCCATTTCATTATGGTGGTGTCTTTCAGCAGGCATATATCCTATTTTGATGAAGATTCTGTGGCGGCTGCTTTGGAATCAGCGCTAGGAGGTTCTGCAATTTATCTCATGGTTCTTCACATCAAGGACAAGGTATTTTCTTTTTGCGTCTCCTGCAAGAATGTTGGCCTCTATATCCTTCAGCTGCGTTCTTTTGCATGCATACAATTCAAATGCTATTTTCATCTATGGGGACATGGTGGTCCTAACTGGAGACGTGAATTTGCGATCTGGAAAAAACAGTGTGATGCTGAGTGGATTATTGTTAGTCCCTCTAAAAAGCGTGCTACTCTTGGTCTCCTTGCTATGCATAAACCTCCCACTAAATCCTCTCTTCATTCGGGATCTTCTTCGGGGAAAAAACTCTCTTTTGCCACTTTTCAGCAATACACAGCTTGTAGGGGCTATCGCTACCCAGCTACTCAAATGTGTGTAGACACAATTGCTGAGGCAGGCTATGACGTGAATCCACGTGAAAGAGTCATCATCTCCTCGCCGCCGGCGAGCAATCTTCAATGGACGGTGGCGACTCCACCCATCTCGTTTGGAACCATCAACGTACCCGCAAAAATCACGGCCGTCATTTCAGGATCGGATCATACTAAATTGGAAAGGGATTTGCTTGCTCCCCAAGATGTCGCAACTTCTCCTATGGTTGCACCACCCGCCGCAGCCCAACATTATTCGTTGGCCCATCATGATGCAATGGATTGGCGCATCCCTACGGCCCAAGTTTTTTCAAATGAGGCTCAATTGAATTTGGCTGCCCCTGCTCCTTTGGAAAATTCTCCCCAGGATTCTTTGGACAATAATCTGCTGGTTTCAGATACAGATTCTGTTAGGGTTAATGATTTTATTGATGATATGGTATTCCAAGTCTGGAAATGCAGGAATTGTCTTTCGATGAAGCACACAACTAACTCGTGCACAAAGCAAATTCGCTGTCGCAATTGTTTTCGTCTGGGACACAGGGCGAAAGGCTGCACCGGCTCTGCACCTTCGCCAACTTACAAGTGGGTCCCGCGAGTCAATCCGGTGTCCCAAGTCCGGTCAGAGGATATATTATCGCCCGCCGCCTCGATTTCCCTCCCAGCCGGCCTACTTGGGTCCTTGCCCAGTCCCATCACGCCTGCCGCCCCGTCGCCTCCGCCATTGCTTATCGAGCCACCACCCTTTACTCCACCCCAGCCTACCTCGCCGCCACCATCCACCTCGCCCCTCCAGCAACCACCATCGCTCAGCAATCTCCGCCACCTACCATGGCCAACTTCGAGCTCGACCCTATGGAGTACCTCCCGCCGGGCTTCAACATCATCGACGGGGGCCCCTTGCGCCTACCATGCACCTTCTTCTCTCCGGCAGTGGCACCTGACCGGTAGAATGAGGCCTACGCCATTGCTATTGTCGAGCCGGCTCCTCTACGAGAAGAAGTCCTCATCTACCGCAACCTGGTTAGTGATTTTGTCGTCAACAATCTCGGGAGTGCAGTACTAGATGCCCAACCGTGGATCCAGTGGGTTGGCATCTTCCGCTTCCGTAGTGATGTTGCTAGACAAGCCCTGGTGGATCATCCGTCATTTGATCTTGGCAACGATAGGTTTGTGCGCTTTGTACCCCATGATGAGGGTATTAATTTCCGAGCTGTCTAAGGGTTTCGTCGGGGTTGGATTATGCTAGTTGGTATCCCTCTGGATTGCAGATGAACGACATATATTGCTGATGCAATTGGCACTTTTGGTCGCTTTCACCACTGGCACCAGGATGACCCTATGCTAGTACGCACTCTGGCCTATGTTTCCTTCCCGGCGCCTTCTTTAGTGCCACATGATGTGGTTTATCGTGAATACACGGATTTTGGAGGAGCAATAATTTCATGGACAACCCCAGTTTATATTTTGTCTGCGGAATTTGCTGATGTCTTGCCCGCTGATGAGGATCCCATGCCCTTCAATGGCAACCCTCACCCCTCCCTGGACACTTGATGTTTGATAATCACAACTGGGTCATGCCCGAGTTTCCTGAACTAGGGTGGAATGATGTGCCCCCACCTGAACATGTTCAGCAACAGGGTTTTCCTGAACAACCTATTGACAACCAAGAGCAGGTTCAGGAGAACCAAATTGAAGATAACCAGTCTCATGAGTCTATGATCCTACAAATGTCTGATGTGTCAGTTAATAATGGAGAGCATGTTGCTGATGTTGTGGTGTATCAACCACCTATGGTGCAACCCCCTCTGCACATTGGAATGGTTCTGACAGTCTTTGGGCCAGAGCTGCCCCCAGTTATGCAATGGCAGCGCAGTTTTGAGAGGATGATGCCTTTCATGTGGGTCTCTGAGATACCCAGGAAAGTTTCTTGGCCTGTCTTCGAGCCAATCATACTTCCTCTTAACACCTGGGAGCTTACCTGTACTGAATTTGATTTTCGGATCTCTCTGAAGACATCACCCATCCCTTGCGTGGCTCGCCCATCGAAGAGACCTGTTGCTCACGCACTGTGTTTTGATGATATATCAGAACCCATTGCTTAGTCTTTTCAGTTTACAGCCAGGAAGGGGATGCCTAGGAAGCGGGGACGCAAGGCGGCGATGCCTCTGGTGGTTTCTGAAGTTCGTCGCAACGCTCGACTTAGCGCTCTGAAGGATGGCTTTCGTAGAGCTCCGATTCAGAAGCTGGGTCTGGGTACGCAGTCTCCTACTCCTAAGAAATGTAGAAACAAAGCACCTTCTGCGAATGATCAGGAGCTCCCACCACTCAACCCGATTGAAGACCTGCAGCGCATTGGAGCTCGTCTATGAATTGCTCCAGAGAAGCTCACAACGGAGAAGCTTGTAGCTGATCCTTCTCAAGCTAGCAACAGCAAGAGTTCCGATGATCATTAGTCATCCCAAGCTTGCGAGTCTATGGTGTACCTCTCAAATCGCCATTTATCTTTATTTGTGCTTTATTTTGCTGAACTATATGGAGCGGTTTATTTCGCTGTTTGGGTGTGGGTCACTGCGTGATCCCTTTTGCTGCTCTTTTTTCTTAAGATGTAATGAATCAGAACAACTCTAGAGATTGGAAAGTCCTATGTTGGAATGTACAGGGCCTTAACTCTGAAGCGCGTCAGCTCGCTGTTAAACAAAAGATAGATGAAAGTGGCTGCTCTGTTATATGCCTCCAGGAAACCAAATGCATGCACATTGACCATCGATTCCTTCGAAAATTCTGCCCTCGACGCTTTGACAATTTTGCTTATGTTCCTTCTGATGGGGCTTCTGGTGGTATCATGGTTATATGGAACTCATCTTTCTTCAATGGTCATCTTCTAGTGGCAAAACCTTTCGGCATTGTTCTAGAGTTCTGCTCCAAGCACACGTCGGAAATATGGACGTTAGTGACAGTCTATGGGCCTTGTCAGGGTCCTGCTCGAGATGATTTCGTTCAATGGCTCTATAACCTAAATATCAATGCAGATGACAAATGGCTTCTACTGGGTGATTTTAATTTCATGAGATCGCTTGAGAATCGCAACCTACCGGGTGGCAATGTTAATGATATCTTCTTGTTTAATGAAATTATTGGTCACCTTGGCCTCATTGAGTTGCCGATCAAGGGTAGACGGTTTACCTGGTCTATTATGCAGACGAACCCGTTGCTTGAGCAACTTGATTGGTTCTTTACTTTGGTTGCTTGGACTTATGATCATCCTAACACCTTGGTAATTCCCCTGGCATGTACTGCCTCTGATCATGTTACATGTGTTATCACTATTGCTACGTGCATACCCAAGGCTAAAGTTTTTCGCTTTGAAAATTACTGGATCAATCTCCCTGGTTTCTTTGACTGTGTTTCTGCAGTGTGGAACAAGGAATTTAGAAAGGCAAATATTGCGTCCACGATCTCGGCCAAATTTAAAGCCCTGCGATATGCTCTAAAAAATTGGCATTTTAACCTGTCTAAAGTCAAGGCGCTTATTACTGATTGTAATAAGGTCATCTTATATTTTGATGAGCTAGAAGAGTTTCGGCCTTTAAGATGGCCCGAAACAAATCTTCGGCGTATTGTCAAGGCTCACGTGGAGGAAATTTTGCATATGCAATACATTTATTGGAAGCAATGCTGCACAATCACGTCTATCAAAGTTGGTGAAGAGAATACTAATTTTTTTCATGCAATGGCAATAGAGAGATATCGCAAGAACATGATCTCCTCGCTCAGAAATGCCGCGGGAGAAGTGATCTCTGATCATCAACAATTGGCGAGAATGTTCTGGTCAGATTTCAAACAGCGAATGGGCCGTTCTAAGGGGATACATATGGGCTTCGACCTACACTCCATTATTCAGAAGGTGGATGGGCTCGAAAATCTATCACAGCCTTTCTCGGATGAAGGTGGAGGATGTTATCAAACATATCCAGTTGATCGTGCTCCTGGGCCAGATGGTTTCACAGGTTTATTCCTAAAGAAGTGTTGGCCTATTCTAAAAGCTGACTTTATGATGCTTGTCAGGGCTTTTTATGATGGTAAATGTGACTTGGAATGTCTGAATTCTTCGTTAATCACCCTCATTCCCATGAAATTAAGCCCGGAAGTAGTTGGTGATTATCGACCAATATCATTGACCAACACTTGTTTAAAGTTTCTCACAAAGCTCTTAGCTAACAGACTGCAACAAGTGATCCTTAAATGCATTCATAGAAATCAGTATGGTTTTCTTCGCTCCCGCTCAATACAAGATTGCCTTGCTTGGTGTTTTGAGTATATCCATCAGTGCAGAGCCTCCAAACGGCCAATCGTTCTCCTCAAGCTTGACTTCACCAAGGCGTTCGACACCATCGAACATGAGGCTATCCTCCAGATGCTGCGGTGTAAAGGTTTTGATGATCGCTGGAATGGTTGGGTTGATGGTCTGTTATCCTCTGGCTCTTCTTTTGTCCTGTTAAATGGGGTACCTGGTCAGCACTTTATGTGTCGCACTGGTGTCCGTTAAGGAGACCCCCTCTCTCCTTTGTTGTTTGTTATTGCGGTGGATCTCCTTCAATCAGTGGTGAATGAAATGTGTGCTAGAAACATTCTCAAAATGCTCATTCTGACCAGCTCTAATGATTATCCGATAGTACAATACGCGGATGACACGCTTATCATCCTACCAGCAGATGATGGTCAGATCCTCGCTCTCAAACAAATGCTTGAGGAGTTTGCTCGGGCCACTGGTTTAAGAGTAAACTTCAGCAAATCGTCTATGATCCCACTGAACTTGTCTGAGGAAGAGGGCTCTCGAATAGCTGCATTATCGGGTCGTGAGGTGGGCTCTATGCCATTCACCTACCTGGGTCTTCCTATGGGTACTTCTAGACCATCCATTGCTGATCTGTTGCCCCTTGTGGACCGTCTCGAGCGACGTCTATCAGCTTCATCATGTCTATTGAACCAAGGTAGTCGCTTGCAATTACTACAATCGGTCCTGGCATCCATGCCTATATACTTTTTTGTGCTCCTTATCTTTGCCACAAGGCATTCTCAAGCAATTAGAGCGGATCATGCGACAATGCCTTTGGAGGGGCAACTCTGAGACCCCTCGCCAGTCCCTGGCTGCCTGGGACCTCATATGTAAACCCAAGAAGTATGGTGGGCTCGGTGTCACACACCTAGGTACTCAGAATGAAGCCTTGCTCATGAAGCATTTATACAAGTTCTTCAACAAGTTGGATATACCTTGGGTCAATCTTATCTAGGACTCATATTATGGATCATCACCCCCTCAAGCTACTCATAGCTATGGTTCTTTTTGGTGGCGCGATGTTCTCAGTCTTTATGACAAATTATGTACCTTGGCTATCCCACAAGTACATGCAGGTGATACTGTGATATTCTGGAGGGACCTTTGGCACATTGATAACAGAGTGGTCTCTCTGAGGACAAGGTTCCCGCGCCTTTATTCTTTTGTCATTAATGATCTGATCACCGTCAAGGACTTCTTTGACACACCAACTGAGGTTCACAACTTTCACCTGCCTTTGTCTGTAGAAGCCTTTGATGAACTTCAACAACTCCAGATTTTGTTGGCTCCAATACATATTGATCCATCAAGTAGAGATATCTGGAGGTGGCCCTCCAAGTCTGGCACCTTCCAATCTAAGCTCTACTATGAATTCACTTTTTCTCATCTAGTGGTTGATCCTATCTTCAAGTGGATTTGGAAATGCTCCTGCACTCTCAAGATTAAGGTTTTTGGCTGGTTACTCTTGATGGATCGACTAAATACAAGAGATATGATGCAACGAAGGCACTGGCATGTGCAAGATGATAACTGTGTCATGTGTCATCTACCTAGTCATGAGGATCGTGTGCATCTTTTCTATATTTGTAACTTTAGCCAGAGAGTTCGGAATTATCTTGGAATCTCTTGGACCTCAAACAACAACTAAACCACATACTCCATGGCCCTGGCGGCTAGACATGAGTTTGGCTTCCCTTTCTTCACTGAAGTAGTTTTTACTGCTACTTGGAATATATGGACTCAAAGGAATGGCAAGATCTTCATAAATGAGCAACCCGGCTTCAAATCTTGGAAGAGAAACTTTGTGCATGATATCTTTTTGTTAGCCCACATGATCAAAGGTAAATATAGGGATAGCCTCCTCTCTTGGATAGCCTCCCTTCAGTAACTTTGTTGTAAGTTTTTTTCCTTCTTTTCTCCCTGTACATAGTTTCTCACAAACTTCTTTACTTTGTATCTCCTCCCAGCTTGGGTTTTAAGTTTTAATAAAGAACTGTGAGGCTGTTGCCTTGCAGTACATAGTCAAAAAAATGATCTGGAGGAGATCAACAAGCAAATTAAGGAGTTACTGGAGAAAGGATTTATTCGCCGGAGTTCATCACCGTGGGGAACCCCAGTGCTTTTGGTCGAGAAAAAGGATGGATCTTTAAGGATGGTCTTTGATTATCGGACACTGAATGAAGTGACGATTAAGAATAAGTACCCGCTGCCGATGATCAATGATTTGTTCGACCAACTCCAAGGAGCTAAAGTATTCTCCAAGATCGATTTACGATCAGGATACCACTAGTTGAAGATCCGAGAGTAGGATATACCTAAGACAACCTTCACCACAAGGTATGGGCTATATGAGTATACAGTTATGTCATTTGGATTGACCAACGCCCCTGCCTATTTCATGAGTATGATGAATAAGGTGTTCATGGAGTTCTTGGATAAGTTTGTTGTGGTATTCATTGATGATATTTTGGTATAATCGAAGAACGAAGAGGAACACGTGGAGCATTTGCGTATGGTACTAGAGAAGCTCAGAGAACATCAGTTGTACGCAAATGCGAGTTTTGGTTGAAGGAAGTTGGATTCTTAGGACATTTTATATCGGGAGAAGGTATAGAAGTGGACCCTGTCAAAGTGCAAGCAGTCACTGAGTGGTTGCCACCCACTACAGTTGGAGAGATCCGTAGTTTTCTTGGACTCGCGGGATATTACCGGAGATTCATAAAAAAATTCTCCAAGATTGCAAAACCGATGACGACATTGTTGAAGAAGGAGACAAAGTTCCATTGGACTGAAGAGTGCGAAGAAAGTTTCCAGGAGTTGAAGAAACGGTTGACGACAACCCCAGTGCTGATCTTGCCAGATATACGCAAGGATTTCCAAGTATATTGCGATGCTTCACGCTTAGGACTTGGAGGAGTACTCATGTAGGATGGAAGAGTTATTTCTTATGCATCTCATCAACTGCGACCGCACGAGTTGAATTATGCGACGCATGATTTGGAGCTAGCCGCAGTTGTTCATGCGCTCAAAACTTGGAGACATTTCTTTATTGCAAATCGTTGTGATGTGTACACGGATCACAAGAGTTTGAAGTACATTTTTACACAGAAGGAGCTGAAACTCAGACAGAGGAGATGGTTGGAGCTTATAAAGGATTATGACATGAAGCTGCACTATCACATGGGAAAGGCCAATGTCGTTGCAGACGCTTTGAGCCGAAAGAGTTATGCAAATACCCTAGTAAAGGGGGAATTGCCACAGGAGTTAGCAGAAGATCTCAGGGAGCTTCGTTTGGAGATAGTTCCTAGAGGATTTGTTGCAACATTGGAGGTTCAGTCAACATTGCTGGGAAGGATATGAGAAGCCTAGAAGGATGACAAAGAGATTTCCGAGATAAAGGAGAAGATGAGCGAAGGAAAAGCCAAGGGATTTCGTGAAGATGAACACGACACCTTGTGGTTTGAGGATCGAATCTATGTGCCCAACAACCCGGAGATTAGGAAGTTGATACTGCAGGAAGCACATGATTCACCATACTCGATACACCCCGGAAACACTAAGATGTATTTGGATTTGAAGGAACATTTCTGGTGGACGAGAATGAAGAAGGATATTGCCGAGTATGTAGCTGTATGTGATGTATGCCAGAGAGTAAAGGCGGAACATCAGAAGCCAGCAGGATTACTACAGCCTATGCCGATACCCGAATGGAAGTGGGATAAGCTTGGCATGGACTTTATCACCGGATTGCCCAGGACCAAATCAGGATATGACTCAACCTGGGTAGTAGTGGATCGCTTAACCAAGGTAGCCCACTTTATCCCCGTGAAAACCACGTATACCAGTGCGAAGTTGGCCAAGATATACATGACCAGGATCGTATGTCTGCATGGAGTTCCAAGGACCATTGTATCAGATAGAGGAACATAGTTTACCTCAAAGTTTTGGCATCAGCTCCACCAAACTTTGGGAACGAGGCTGGAATTCAGTATAGCTTTTCATCCGCAGACAGATGGACAGACCGAGAGAGTCAATCAAATTCTGGAGGACATGTTGAGAGCTTGTGCGCTAGATTATGGATCTAGTTGGGATGACAATTTGCCCTACGCGGAGTTCTCGTACAACAACAGTTACCAGGCCAGTTTAAAGATGGCATCGTTCGAAGAATTGTACGAGAGGAGATGCCGAACGCCGTTAATGTGGGATGAAGTTGGAGACCGTCATTTATTTGGACCAGACCTGATCAAAGAATCAGAAGAGAAGGTTAAGCTGATTCGAGATAGACTGAAGGTAGCTCAGTCCAGGCAGAAGAGTTACGCAGACTCGAAGCTCAAGGACATAGCCTATGAAATTGGAGATAGAGCATACCTAAGAGTGTCGCCTCTGCGAGGAGTTAAACGTTTCGGAGTTAAGGGAATGTTAGCCCCGAGATTTGTGGGACCGTACCGTATTTTGGAACGCATGGGAGAAGTTGCCTACAAATTAGAGTTACCCGAAGGATTGTCAGGAGTGCACGATGTGTTTCACGTTTCTCAGCTTAAGAAGTGTCATGCAGAGATGGCCGATATTCCTTTAAGAGACACAATACCCCTGGAAGCAATTCAGTTGGATAGTGATCTCACTTACGAGGAGAAACCCGTCAAGATCCTCGAGTTTTCGAGCAAAGTCACTCGCAGTAAGGTTATCAAGTTTTGCAAAGTTCAGTGGAGTCATCACACCAAGGAAGAAGCCACCTGGGAACAAGAAGATGATCTACGCAAGGACCACCCACACCTGTTCTCTAGCCAAGCCGAATCTCGAGGACGAGATTCATTCTAAGGGGGGGGGGTAGGTTTGTAACATCCCAATTTTTCAATTTGGAATGTTATACATAGATCATATTGCATTGCATATTTTATTTGCATTTTTGCGTGTGGCGATCCTCAAAAATTCTAAGCAACTCAAGGACCTACGGAGAGAGTTGGGAATTCTACCGTTTTCGTATTTGAGTTTTCTCGAATACCGGTATGGGGATCACGTGATTTTAATTATTTTCTCTTCCTAAAAATATTTCTTAATAAAATATACGAGCAGAGATAATATGACTTCTCCAAAGTAAAAGAAATATTGGAGGAAAATATTAAAATCACTTTTGGTTTTTATTCGGATTTATTTGCGATTTTATTGCATAGGGAAAAATGCGCGTTTTTTAAAATTGCATTTAGGTCCGGGAAAAATGTTCACTTTGTCCTATAGTTTATTAGAGGACGGTGAAAATTTATTTCGGAATTTTTGGTACTCGTTTAGTATTTTATTTTCGCGTTTTTCGGTGTCAGGATTTTTTTTTTAAAAGTTTCGGTTCAGACCGAACTGGGCCGAAGGCCCAGCCGCCCCGCTAGCGCCGCCGCCTTCGTCGCCGTGACCGAGCCGGACTCCCGCCAGAGTCCGAGCCGCCGACGAGTCCGCCTCGCTGCCCCCTTGCGCAAGCAAGCACCCCCGGCTCCTATATAAGCCGAGCCCCCCTCTCGCCGCCTCCACACCGCCGCCGCTGCCGTGCCCGCCGCCGCGCCGTGCCCCGCCGCCTGCCGCCGCACACCACCGCCGCAGCCGCACTGCGCCACCGCCGAGCCACCACCGTCCTCTGTCGCCGAGCCGCCGCCGACGCCGCCCGCCGCCCGCTCCGTTAACCCGCCTGACCCGTTAAGGTACGGCCGGTTTTTCTTTTTAGACCGTTCGGTTTTAAAAAAACCTAGATCTGTTTTTTTTAAATAGATCGGTTCGGTTTTCTTTTGGTTTAGCTAGTTTGCGGACGTTCGTCCGTACGTTCGTTTTAACGAACGTTGTTCGCCCGTTAGTTACAGACGGCGAACGTTCGTTCGTTAGCCTGTTCGTCAGTTTTCTTTTCGGGGCTTTTATCCGTGATTATTTTCGATCGCGATTTCTGCCTTGATCTTGTTTTTCGTTTTTCTTTTCGCTCAAGAGTCGGAATCAGGTGATTCAAAATCCCAGATCTTCGTCTCGACGCCATCTTTCCGTTTAACCAACTTGAACAAAGTTTGCTAATGTAAAATTTGACCGCAGATCAATCTAGTAAATGAATCTTGTTTCTTTCGCAGTTTGAGTTTCGTTGCCCCATTTGATTTGATTCTTGTTGCAAACCGGAGTTCTTAAGTTGAACTTTCTGGTTAGATCTTCTTATTTGGAGTTCTGTTTGTGCATCTTTGCTTGATGGCTTATGTATGCTACTGTTTGCTTGCGATAGAATACCCGGACTGTGAAGCGTGCTACTACGAGTCTCTAGGTTTTGCGAATCATCAGCAAGGCAAGTAACACTTTGATCATACTTTCCAATACCCAGTTTTCACTGCATTAGTTATATCCTCAAACACATTGCATGAGTAGGATCTCTTAACTTGTGGGACTAGGAAGTAGATTGAGGTAGAACCTATTACCTGCATTATTTTCGAACCCTTGGGAGTTACTTCTACGATATGCTTAGGTTGCCATGCTATGCTCGTAGACGTGGTTCGGGTTTGAGTGAAATCCATGACAGATGTGAGTTGTTAATTAATGGTTCAACTTAAGGTGGCTACTTGAATACACATCTGGGTGGATTGGTTGTAGGGCACCTGGAGAATCCAGTGTTGTCCTAGGAAATCCCGGGGTTCCGTGTGATTGTCCTATGGAATGCCACCCAGGCTCAAAGGGATCATATAACTATTCATGCTAGAAACTTCCGTGTGCAGCCACAATGCCATTATGGGCTCTGGCATAGTATGAGTAAGTTGTGTGAGCTCTTTCAGTGGTGGAATAGCAGATGTAGGGGAAAGTAGGTGTACCGGTCCACCCGGGGTAAAGAGTAAATGCTTCTGAAAGACTGTGTCTCGGTCATCCGTTTCTCAAACACCATGCAGTGCGAGAAATCCAACGGAGGAGATCGAGTCTTATGGGGAAAAGTGCACAAACCTCTGCAGAGTGTACAAACTGATCATGATTAGCCGTGTCCCCGGTTATGGACAATCTTGAGTATCTGGTACTTGAATTATTGGTTGATCTCATCACTCTGAAATTAATTTGTTGGGTTAATGATTACTTTAATTGGGATTGAGTTGGAGGTACCTTCTCAATGATGTTTCAACTACCATGATAGTTAAAATAAAATTTATTCCTTTGTTGTAGGGGAAAATTGGCTTTATGCAAAAACTTTAACCTTAGAGCCTCCACCAGCCAAATATGCATATAGTGTAGACTTTATTCTGTTACTTGCATCTACTGTGTTATCTTGCCAGCATATTCCATGTGCTGACCCATTTCGGGCTGCAACATGTTACGTTGCAGACTTTTCAGACGAGGAGTAAGACGTGCTAGGTCGTTTGTCATGCACTCAGCTATGTCGTTGGAGTTGATGGACTCACTTATCTTCCAAGCCTTCCGCTGTTATTTTGTTAGATCGCTTTAAGCCATAGACTTTTGTAATGAGTTCTCGTTTGACATTCGATGTAATAAGTGTGTGATTGCCACTCTGTTATAAATCCTTCAAGTACTGTGTGTGTCAGCATTACCGATCTAGGGATGACACATAACATAGAGACTTCGGTCCATTCGGATCGTGGTCGCGACATGAGGAGTCACACAATGATGATCATGCTAAATTATAGAAAGATCTTGATCATGCTTTAGTTGTCTCTCGTGTGCTCAATTCCGAAAAGGAAAAACATGTGGTTGACCATGCTAGACTCAAGGAGGAGTTTGCTACACTTGACAAGGCTCACAAGGTCTTGAAGAGTGTACATGCTAGTCTCAAAGAGTCTCATGATCAACTTCAAGTTTCATTAACCAAGGAGAAAGCCACTAAAGGGACTCCTGGATTGAGGGGTCCTCGTGTGGTCCGATAAACTCATGGTGGGCCGGACTGGTGGCTCGTGAAGATCATTGCTGAAGATCGCCTGTCGTATCCGGATAGGACTCATTTATGCATATAATGGCAGGTTATAGGTTCGGTTGTAATCTTTCCTTCCTCTACAAGTTGGTTATGTACAAACCCTAGGCCCTTCGATGCATATATAAAGTGGAGGGTTTAGTCCATAGAGGCTAGAGGATAACAAAATCTTAGGCTAGGCTTTTAGGGTTTAGCCACTACGATCTCGAGGTAGATCAACTCTTGTAATCATATTCATCAAGATTAATATAGTAGGAAGTAGGGTTTTACCTCGATCGAGAGGGCCTGAACCTAGGTAAACATCGTGTCCCCAGTCTCCTATTACTATCGATCCTCAGACGCATAGTTCGAGACCCCCTACCCGAGATCCGCCAGTTTTGACACTGACATTGGTGCTTTCATTGAGAGTTCCACTATGTCGTCGACCGAAGGACCGATGGATCGCTTCGTCAACCACGACGGCACCATCGAGGGAACTTTCCCTCCCGACCAGCTTTTTGTGTTCGGCGGCTTCATGCTCCATGCCAACACAGAAGGCCACCTTGAGCAGATTGAGAGCTACGCCCCTGGCCATCAGGTCAGGTTTGGAAGCTTGAACTACATTGCTGATGTACGCAAAGACTTGATCATAGACGGATTCGAGCCCATGGCGATCGCCCCCTGCCACCACGATGAACACTACCTAACTCTGTCATCGGACCACCTCCAGGAAATAGCACCTGTAACCGTTTTGGCCATATATCTCGAACAGATCGCGTCACCTGAAGACGGGAAGGTCAACCCCACCGTGGAAGCTGCAGAATCAACAGCGCTAGAGCCGCACACAGACCCAACTCTGAGCGGGATCTGTGTTACCGGAACTCCGGACTCGTCTCCGGCTGCAGGTTTCGAACCATGTGCATCTGCGCCCCTCAAGCTTGATCAGGCGTCTATCGCCGAAGCAACGTTGTAGACATCTTCCGGCACTAACCTTTTGGCGATGTGCTAAATTCGTTAAAATCTCTCTCCTCGGTAGCCACGGTCGCTGGGGACACACAACATAATTATATCCGGTTCGAACTGGAGGCTGATGATGGAGAATTTTTCTTCCCACCCACCACCCACTTGGTAGCCACGGTCGAAGATCTAACTGATCTATTTGACTACGCTTTCGAAGACTTCAAAGGGATGGACCTCGAAGTCGAACCAGATCTAGACCAAAACCGGCCCGTAACCGGGCGATGGAAAGCTACATCCTCATATGACGTGTATATGGTGGATACACCTAAGGAGAAGGAGGGCAACGGCGAAAACGATCCTGCAAAGGATAAGCTTGTCGATGAACCTCCCAAGCGTCGGTGTCCGAAGCGCCGAACTAAATCCCATAAAGGAAAATATAGCAACACTGTCACTAACGACGGTGATAGTCCGGAGCAAGCCGAAGACCCTGCGGATCTAGCGATAGAGTAGGATGAGCGAGAGGACGATGAACATAGTCCATAACCGCTGTCTGATGACAGCGATGCCAAAGACAACAATTATGAACCTGTCTCCGAATAGGATGTTAGCTTGGGCGACGACGAGTACATTGTCCGAGAAGAACCCTTAGAACAAAAGCGCTTCCATCAAAGGCTTATTGCCACTGTGAGGAGCCTAAAAAAGCAGCAGAGACGGCTTCGAGCCGCACAGGATACGCTCAACGATAGATGGAACGAAGTGCTGGACGCTGAGCAAAAATATGGTAATCGCCAAACCAAAGGCTATCCTAAGCGTAAACTGCTGCCCGAATTCGACGACGAGGCCACTACGCCTATACCGCCGAAGAATAACACCGTCGACAAGCCGGGCCGACCACCTCGTGGACGGGACAGAGTGGCTAGCAACGGCGTACACAAGCCCGCACCCCCACACCGTAAAGGAAAGGAGGATGCGGCTCAGGCCCGGAAACACGACCTGCGTGAGGACCTAAACAAAAAAGCTGGCAAGACCAGATCCATCTACGGATCCAGGGACCGTGCTCCCGCACGGGACAACGGCTATCAAGGCAATCATGCCGGTCATATACCAGTTCGGGGTCAATACCGAACAACGCAACTGTCAGACATACGCCATGACATAGCAAAATATAGGGGCGCCGCACACCCTCTGTGCTTCACCGATGAGGTGCTGGATCATGACTTTCCAGAAGGGTTTAAACCCATAAATATTGAGGAGTAAGATGGAACGACGGATCCTGCTGTCTGGATAGAAGAGTTCATTCTTCACATCCACATGGCTCGCGGAGATGATCTCCACGGCATCAAATACTTACCCCTCAAGTTGAAAGGACCGGCCCAACACTGGCTAAACAGCCTCCTAGAGAACTCCATTGGGAGTTGGGAAGAACTCGAGGATGCTTTTTGGGCCAATTTTCAAGGGACCTATGTGTGGCCCCCGGATGCTGACGATCTGAGTCACATCATTCAACAACCCGGGGAGTCAGCCCGCAATCTTTGGAATCAGTTTCTCACTAAGAAGAACTGAATCGTCGACTGTCCTGGAGCCGAAGCCTTAGCGGCCTTAAATCACAGTGTCCGAGACAAATGGCTAGCTAGACACCTCGGATAGGAAAAGCCGAGGACAATGGCAGCCCTAACTACACTCATGACCCGTTTTTGCGCAGGCGAGGACAGCTGGCTAGCTCGTAGCAGCACCAGCGTCCCTGGAACATTTGAAGTCAGGGATGGCAATGGAAAGCCATGATGTAATAAAAACAAATGTCGAAGTAACGCTGGAAGCCCATATGATACAGTGGTAAACGCCGGATTCAGCGGCTCCAGACCTGGTCAACGGAAGAAGCCATTCAAAGGCAACAAAGATGGTCCACCTAGCCTGGACAAATTATTGGATAGGCCCTACCAGATCCATGGCACCCCATAAATGAAGGAAAAATGCCCTAGAGGCAATAACAAAGATGTTATTTGTATTTCCTTATATCATGATAAATGTCTTTTATTCATGCTAGAATTGTATTAACCGGAAACTTAGTACATGTGTGAATACATAGACAAAACAATATGTCCCTGGTATGCCTCTACTAGGCTAGCTCATTGATCAAATATGGTTATGTTTCCTAGCCATAGACATGAGTTGTCATTTGATCAACGTGATCACATCATTAGGAGAATGATGTGATGGACAAGACCCATCCGTTAGCTTAGCACTATGATCGTTTAGTTTTACTGCTATTGCTTTCTTCATGACTTATACATGTTCCTATGACTATGAGATTATGCAACTTCCGTATACCGGAGGAACACCTTGTGTGCTATCAAACGTCACAACATAACTGGGTGATTATAAAGATGCTCTATAGGTGTCTCCGAAGGTGTTCGTGGTGTTAGCATAGATCAAGAATAGGATTTGTCACTCCGAGTGTCGGAGAGGTATCTTTGGGCCCTCTTGGTAATACACATCATAACAAGCCTTGCAAGCAAATGACTAATGAGTTAGTCACGGGATGATGTATTACGGAACGAGTAAAGAGACTTGCCGGTAACGAGATTGAACTAGGTATCGAGATACCGACGATTGAATCTCGGGCAAGTAACACACCATGAGAAAGGGAACAACGTATGTTGTTATGCGGTTTGACCGATAAAGATCTTCGTAGAATATGTAGGAGACAATATGAGCATCTAGGTTCCGCTATTGGTTATTGACTGAAGATGAGTGTCGGTCATGTCTACATAGTTCTCGAACCCGTAGGGTCCGCACGCTTAACGTTTGATGATGATCGGTATTATGAGTTTTGATGTACCGAAGGTAGTTTGGAGTCCTGGATGAGAACACGGACATGATGAGGAGTCTCGGAATGTCTGAGACATAAAGATTGATATATTGGACGACTATATTCGGACACCGGAAGTGTTCCGGAAAAGTTTCGGATTTAACCGGAGTGCCGGAGGGGGTTACCGGAACCTCCCCGAGGGAGTATGGGCCATAGTGGGCCATTGAGGGAAAGAAAGAGGCAGCCCATAGGGCTGGCCGCACCCTCCCCCTAAGGTTCCTAGTTGGACTAGGAAAAGGGGGAGGCGCCTCTCTTCTTCCTTCTTATCTCCCCTTCCTTTCCTACTCCTAGTAGGAATAGGAAAGGGGATTCCTATTCCTACTAGGAGTAGGAATCCTACTCCTAGCGCGCCCTAGAAGGCCAGCTGCACCTCCCCCCTTGCTCCTTTATATACGGGGGCAGGGGGCACCCAAAGACACAGAAGAAACATTGTTCTAGCCGTGTGCGGTGCCCCCCTCCACAAAAACACACCTCGGTCATACCGTTGCAGTGCTTAGGCGAAGCCCTGCACCGGTAGCTTCATAATATCCGTCACCATGCCGTAGTGCTGACGAAACTCTCCCGTGAAGCTCAACTGGATCAAGAGCTCGTGGGACGTCATCAAGCTGAATGTGTGCTGAACGCGGAGGTGCCGTACGTTCGGTGCTTGATCGGTTGGATCGCGAAGAAGTTCGACTACATCAACCGCATCACTAGACACTTTTGCTTTTGTTCTTCAAGGGTACGTAGACACACTCTCCCCTCTTGTTGCTATGCATCTGGTAGATAGATCTTGCATGATCGTAGGAAAATTTTGAAATACTACGTTCCCCAACAGTGGCATCATGAGCCAGGTCTATGCGTAGATGATATGCACGAGTAGAACACAAGTGAGTTGTGGATGATACTAGTCATACTGCTTACCAGCATGTCATACTTTGCTTCGGCGGTATTGTGAGATGAAGCGGCTCAGACCGACATTACGTGTACGCTTACGCGAGACTGATTTCACCGTTATGAGCACTCGTTGCTTAAAGATGACTGGCGGTTGTCTGTCTCTCTCACTTTAGCTGAATCGAGTGTGACTGCGCCTGGTCCTTGTGAAGGTTAAAACATCACATACTTGACGAAAAATCGTTGTGGTTTTTGTATGCGTAGGTAAGAACGGTTCTTGCTAAGCCCGTAGCAGCCACGTAAAACTTGCAACAACAAAGTAGAGGACGTCTAACTTGTTTTTGCAGGGCATGTTGTGATGTGATATGGTCAAGACATGATGAGTTATACGTTATTGTATGAGATGATCATGTTTTGTAAAGTTATCGGCGACTAGCAGGAGCCATATGGTTGTCGCTTTATTGTATGAAATATAGTTGCCATGTAATTGCTTTACTTTATCACTAAGCAGTAGCGATATTCATGGATGCTACGATGGAGATCAAGGTGTCACGCCGGTGACGAAGGTGATCATGACGGTTCTTTGGAGATGGAGATCAAAAGCACAAGATGATGATGGCCATATCATATCACATATTTTGATTGCATGTGATGTTTATCTTATTATGCTTATTATTTTGCTTAGTACGGCGGTAGCATTATAAGATGATCCCTTACAAAATTTCAAGGTATAAGTGTTCTCCCTGAGTAGGCACCGTTGCAAAAGTTCGTCGTGCCGAGACACCACATGATGATCGGGTGTGATAAGCTCTACGTTCAAATACAACGGGTGTAAGCCAGTTTTGCACTCGCAGAATACTCGGGTTAAACTTGACGAGCCTAGCATATGCAGATATGGCCTCGAAACACTAGAGACCGAAAGGTCGAGCGTGAATCATATAGTAGATATGATCAACATAAGATGTTCACCATTGAAAACTACTCCATCTCACGTGATGATCTGACTTGGTTTACTTGATTTGGATCACGTGATCATTTAGATGACCAAAGGGATGTCTATCTAAGTGGCAGTTCTTTAAGTAATATGATTAATTGAACTTTAATTTATCATGAACTTAGTCCTGATAGTTTTTTGCATATCTATGTTGTTGTAGATCAATGGCCCGTGCTATCGTTCCTTTGAATTTTAATGCATTCCTAGAGAAAACTAAGTTGAAAGATGATGGTAGCAATTACACGGACTGGGTCCATAACTTGAGGATTATCCTCATTGCTGCACAGAAGAATTATGTCCTTGAAGCACCGCTAGGTGACAAGCCCCCTCCCGCTAATGTAGACGCTTTGAACGTCTGGCAGACGTGGTCTGATGACTACACGATAGTTCAGTGTGCCATGCTTTACGGCTTAGAGCCGGGACTTCAACGACGTTTTGAACGTCTTGGAGCATATGAGATGTTCCAGGAGTTGAAGTTAATATTTCAAGCAAATGCCCGGATTGAGAAATATGAGATTTCCAATAAGTTCTATAGCTGCAAGATGGAGGAGAATAGTTCTATCAGTGAACACTTGCTCAGAATGTCTGGGTACTACAATCATATGACTCAACTTGGTTGCAAAGTTGACGAGGATAGTGTTATTGATAGAGTTCTTCAATCACTGCCACCAAGCTATAAAGGCTTCGTGATGAACTATA
Source organism: Secale cereale (assembly GCA_902687465.1). Taxonomy (NCBI): domain Eukaryota; kingdom Viridiplantae; phylum Streptophyta; class Magnoliopsida; order Poales; family Poaceae; genus Secale; species Secale cereale. Next base: position 579,001,374 of record LR738712.1, read on the forward strand.
ATATGCAAGGGATGCAAAAGACAATTCCCGAGCTCTTCGCTATGCTCAAGGCTGCGGAGGTAGAAATCAAAAAGGAGCATCAAGTGTTGATGGTTAACAAGACCACTAGTTTCAAGAAAAAGGGCAAGGGAAAGAAGGGGAACTTCAATAAGAATAGCAAGACAGTTGCTACTCCTGCGAAGAAACCCAAGTCTGGAGCCAAGCTTGAAACTGAGTGCTTCTACTTTTAAGGGACTGGACACTGGAAGGGGAACTGCCCCAAGTATTTGGCGGATAAGAAGGATGGCAAGGTGAACAAAGGTATATGTGATATACATGTTATTGATGTGTACCTTACTAATGCTCATAGTAGTACCTGGGTATTTGATACCAGTTCGGTTGCTAATATTTGTAACCAGAAACAGGGACTACGGATTAAATGAAGATTGGCTAAGGATGAGGTGACGATGCGCATGGGAAATGGTTCCAAAGTCGATGTGATCGCCGTCGGCATGCTACCTCTACATCTACCTTCGGGATTAGTTTTAGACCTGAATAATTGTTATTTGGTGCCAGCGTTAAGCATGAACATTATATCTGGATCTTGTTTGTTGCGAGACGGTTATTCATTTAAATATGAGAATAATGGTTGTTCTGTTTTTATGAATAATATCTTTTACGATCATGCACCCTTGAAGAGTGGTCTATTCTTGTTGGATCTCGATTGTAGTGATACACATATTCATAATATTGAAGCCAAAAGATGCAAGGTTAATAATGATAGCGCAACTTATTTGTGGCACTGCCGTTTAGGTCATATTGGTGTAAAGCGCATGAAGAAACTCCATAGTGATGGAATTTTGGAATAAATTGATTATGAATCACTTGGTGCTTGCGAACCATGCCTCATGGGCAAGATGACTAAAACTCCGTTCTCCGGAACAATGGAGCGAGCAACAGATTTGTTGGAAATCATACATACTGATGTATGTGGACCAATGAGTGTTGAGGCTCGCGGCGGGTATCGTTATTTTCAGACCTTCACTAATGATTTGAGCAGATATGGGTATATCTACTTGATGAAACACAAGTCTGAAACATTTGAAAAGTTCAAAGAATTTCAGAGTGAAGTAGAGAATCATCGTAACAAGAAAATAAAGTTTCTACGATCTGATCGTGGAGGAGAATATTCGAGTTACGAGTTTGGTCTTCATTTGAAACAATATGGAATAGTTTCACAACTCACGCCACCCGGAACACCACAGCATAATGGTCTGTCCAAACGTCGTAACCGTACTTTATTAGATATGGTGCGGTCTATGATGTCTCTTACCGATTTACCACTATCATTTTGGGGTTATGCTTTAGAGACATCTACATTCACGTTAAATAGGGCACCATCTAAATCCGTTGAGACGACGCCTTATGAACCGTGGTTTGGCAAAGTTGTCATTTCTTAAAGTTTGGGGCTGCGATGCTTATGTGAAAAAGCTTCAACCTGATCAGCTCGGACCCAAGTCGGAGAAATGTGTCTTCATAGGATACCCAAAAGAGACTCTTGGGTACACCTTCTAACACAGATCCGAAGGCAAGATAATCGTTGCTAAGAATGGATCCTTTCTAGAGAAGGAGTTTCTCTCGAAAGAAGTGAGTGGGAGGAAAGTAGAACTTGATCAGGTAATTGTACCTTCTCCTGAATTGGAAAGTAGTACATCACAGAAACTAGTTCCAATGATTCCTACACCACTTAGTGAGGAAGCTAATGATGATGATCATGAAACTTCAGATCAAGTTTCTGCTGAACTTCGTAGATCAACCAGAGTACGTTCCGCACCAGAGTGGTACGGCAACCCAGTTCTGGAAGTTATGTTACTAGACCATGATGAACCTACGAACTATGAGGAAGCAATGATGAGCCTAGATTCCACAAAATGGCTTGAGGCCATGAAATCTAAGATGGGATCCATGTATGAGAACAAAGTATGGACTTTGGTTGACTTGCCCGATGATCGGCAAGCCATCGAAAATAAATGGATCTTCAAGAAGAAGACCGACTGTCGGTGTACAAAAAGGGGGGGGGGTACACTTTTTGTACCCCTATGACTGTGCACGGGCAGTCTGAGCCACGGGCACCAGCACACCAAGCACGGCAAGGGAGGTGAGCCAGGGTAAGACCAAAGCTCGATGGAGACTGAAGCCCAAAGCCAAGACCACAAAGAGCAAAGGGACGAAGCGGATTCCCCCAGCAAGATCCTTGCCGGGGGCGGCTTTAGCAGCCCCGGCAAGACCCTTGCCGCGGCAATTCGCCCCACGCCTACGGAGCGGATCACCCTTGAGTCCACTGCCCCCATGGGGCAAGGATTCGGGAGGCATCCCCGTAATGGCATGCAGATCTTTGTGAAGACATTCAAGATCAGATACACGCTAAGAAGACGACGATCCTTGGCGGGATCCCAGCCAAGGAAGACCATAAGACCTCCGGTAAACATCTTGCCAGGGATGACAGCAGGCGCCGCGGCAAGACCCTTGCCGAGGCCTCGGCAAGGCCCTTGCCGGGGACACCAGCAGGGCCACTATCAGGACCACGCCAGCTAAAGCTTCCACCGCCCCATGCAACTGCCGACCTAACCAGCTGGGCAGGCACGTGCGTGGCGGCATGCAGATCTTCGTGGAGACCCACCATTGCGCCACCTCAGCTGCCTGCCTGCCTACATGGCATCTCAGGCATCGCTGTCCAGGGCGTGTGTCGACACAAGAAGGAGCGGCGACGGACAAGACGGATGTCTCCCCCGTCCCCGATAAAGCAAGGACACCTAAGCTAAGCGCATTAAATGCGCCTTGTCATGTAATGCGAGGGATAACCTCGCATCACTGTACTCTTTCCACCTCCTGTGTGCCACTGTGGCAACCCCTTTTTCCCTATAAATGGAGGCCCGAGGCGACCAGGAGAAGGATTCGGCTTTTTGGAGCTCCTCACGCCCCGTAGCTAGCTGAAGAACACTGATATACAAATCCACCAAAGCAGGAGTAGGGTTTTACGCATCCTCACGGCCCGAACCTGGGTAAAGGAACCGTGTGCTGTCTGTTGGATCCGCTCTTCTCTCAACCCCGTGCCCCGCAACCGTAGTAGGGATTCTTGTGATCCCATAGGTGTCGTTCCAAATACACCGACATCTTTGGCGTGCCAGGTAGGGGGTGCAGTTGTGAGAATCGGCTTTAGCAGTCAATTCGACGCTTCTTCATCATCATGGCGCCCAAGAAGAAGACGACGGTGGCGGTTGGCCAGTCGGAAGCCGGACAGCCCGTCCCGACGCGGGCGAGCAGCGGACCGGTCACGGAAAGGACCCGGGGCGCTGCTCGCGAACACCAACGCCGTCCCAGCAGCCGGAGTTTGGGAGGTGGCGATGTTTGTGCGCCTGGTAACGGGCCACACACCGCCAGGTCCAAGAACGGAGCCAGGCCCTCCGCGAGTGGCGTGGGGCCTTCCAAGGTCGCTGTCGCATCACCCGAAGGCGACTCAAGGGCCTCCAGGACTCCCACGCCAGCGCCCACAGCACGCTCCTCCCAAGTAGCGCGCGACGAGCGGTGTCATCGCGCCGAAGGTCCCGGGCGTCGCCACGGGAAGAGCCCCGAGCGCCACTCCCGGGACAAAGAAGACCTGCCCGCCCGCAGGAGCGTTGGTGGAAACGGCATGCGACCGCGGGATCGTGACGGGGCTCCTCCTGACACGGTCAGGGGTCGAAGTGCGTCGCGGTCCGTACAGGTTTCGCTACCTCTAACCCCAGCCGAAGCCCTGGCGCGCGCGCAGTTGCTCCTCGACTTTCCTCCCATTATGGGGAAACTCGACGAATGGAGAGCCACCATCCGAAGCCTTGTCGCAGTCGCCAACAAGGATGAACCAAGTCCAGCGGAGCTCCCAGGTCGACGCCCTGATGGGGTCACACACACCGGTGGCGGGAGGACCGGCAGCGCCATGGCCACGCTGCATTCACCTCCTCCTCGCCCGGCACCGCGTGTGTCGGCTTGTCGGGACGCCGCGGGTGACGCCATCTCCATAGCGTCATCCGACCCACGGACCCGCGGCGACCAGCGTCAAGTTCTTCAGGAGCGAGCTCATGAAGACGCTCGAACCACCATCGAGCACCGGCGCAGAGCGCGCCACTAGTCAGACAGGCGAGCGGGGCCTGCTGTGAATCGCCCAGCACCGGAGAGCCCTGGAGGTCTACCTTACGAGGTAGGCTGTCCGGCTTTTACCCGTGAGCTGCGACAATTCCAGTGGCCCACTCACCGCACCTTCAAGCCCGACGTTGGTGAGAAGTACAACGGCAAGACCCACCCGTCGGAGTTCCTCAACATCTACACCATCGCGATGCAAGCTGCTGGAGCCCGCGACGATAAGGTGCTTGCGAATTACTTTCCGTTGGCTCTTAAACCTAACGACATGTCGTGGTTGATGCACTTGCCGGTAGACTCTATTTCCTCCTGGTCGGACTTGTGCCATGAGTTTGTTGGCTCCTTTACTGGAGGTCACCAAGCCCATGGCCAAGCGAGTGACCTGCACATCATACCCCAGAAGGAAGGCGAGAGTCTGCGCAAGTATATACAGAGGTTTAGCCAGGTGCAGTACAACATCCCTGATGTTCACCCTGCCGCCATCATCAGTGCATTCCATCAGAACGTGCGTAACCGCAAGATGCGTGAAGAACTGGCGATGACCAAGGTGAAAGATGTGGCGGAACTCTATGTTCTTGCTGACAGATGTGCCCGGGCTGAAGAGGGAAGGAAGTACCCTGGAGAAGACGCCGGCGCAGAAACCGACTCTTCAGATGAGGATACTGCCGCCCCGACGAAGAAGGGCCGGCACCGCAACAGGAAGCGCAAGGGTAAAGCTGTGCTTGCCATCGAGGGATCTGATGACGCCGGCTCCGCCAAGAAAACCAGGGCGGGTGACCCCGGCAAGGAAATTGACGGGTGTGTCGCCTGCTGGGCCTTGGCGGCTGCCGAGAAGCCAGGAAACTCCGGCAAGCGATACTGTAAGATCCATCGCACCAAGGGCCATGATCTCCTGGACTGCCGACAGGTTGAGCTCCTTGCTGAGAAGCAGAGGACTGAATATGAGAGGCGGGACAAGGAGAAGGGCCAGGATGGTGCTGAGGGGTTCGGCTAGAAGCGTGACGGCCAAGCAGGCCGTCGCGGCAGGGATAAACAGCAGGAGAGGCCCGCCCGGGGCCGTGACAGAAGGCCCGAAGACGACGATCACGAAGAGGACGACGAGTCTGGCGACCAATAATTTCAGAAAGCTACGGAGGCCATGTGCGTCGATGGCGGCGCCTCACTGCATACTTCTCACCGCCAACTTAAACAGTGGGCGCGTGAGATTACAGCGGCGGAGCCGTCGTCCGGTGCCCAAAAGCCACTGAAATGGTCCAGCACGCCTATCATTTTTTACGCCGAGGATCACCCTGATCGCACTACTGCGGTCGGGTGCTTGCCATTGTTGGTTTCACCGACAAAACGTAACCTCAAGGTGACAAAGATGCTAGTCGATGGCGGGGCCGGTCTGAACCTACTCTCGCCCACCGTGATCGAGAAGCTGCAAATTCCTGATGGAGACATCGAAGAGACGGGCACGTTTCAGGGGGTCAACCCGGGGAGAAGTCAACCAAAGGGGAAAGTCACGCTGCCCATGACTTTTGGAAGTGATCTGAACTACAGGACAGAGAGGATCGTGTTCGATGTTGCCACGATCCCCTTGCCTTACAATGGGATCCTTGGCCGCCCAGCGCTGGCCAAGTTCATGGCAGCGTCACACTACGCCTACAACACCCTGAAGATGCCAGGACCTGTGACGATCATCACCATCCCCTCCGATAAGAAAGATGCGCTGATTTGCGCTGACCAACTATACCAGTAAGCGGTTGCAGCAGTTGCCGCCACGAGGGCACTTGCTCTTGCCATTGGAGCCTTGATACGTCTCAAACGTATCTACTTTTCCAAACTCTTTTGATAATGTTTTGACCTCATTCTTGCATGATTTGAACTAAACTAACCCGGACTGACGCTGTTTTCAGCAGAGCTGCCTGTATGGTTTTATTGTGCGCAGGAAAACGGATTTTTAGGTATCTCAGAAAAATTCACGAAAAATCACAGAAAATCCACGCACCCGAAGGAACCCGGAGCCAGAAGAGGGGCCAGAGGGGGGCCAGGGGGGCCCCAGGCACCCTGGTGGCGCGGCCCAGCCCCTAGCCGCGCCGGGGGGTCGCCTGGGTTGGCCCCACCTCCCCTGGTGCCCTACCTTGACTCGTATTTTAGCTCGTGACGGAGAAACCCCAGAAGAGAAGTTCTTTTCCCAGTTTTCGTCGCGGAGCCGCCGCCACCCTCTGTTCTTCTTCGGGAGGGCTAATCTGGAGGCTGAATTGGCCTACGGAGAGGGGAGATCGTCGCCATCGTCATCATCATCACCACTCCATCATCCCTCCATGGCTTCTCCTTCCATGTGTGAGTAATCCCCTGCTGTAGGCGAAGGGGATGGTAGGGATTGGATGAGTTAGATCATGTAATAGTTTGTCAGATCGTTGGGGGCATGTTGCCTATCATCTACTATGGTGTTTATCATCTTTGCTTCAACTTGTTATGCTTAATGCTTGTCACTTAGGGCCCGAGTGCCATGATTTCAGATCTGAACCATATGTGTTTGCATGAATATATTTGTGTTCTTGATCCTACCTATGAGTTGTTTGCACCTATTACGGTTCGGAACCGGCGATCCCAAAAGTGACAGCTTGGGACACCAAAGGGGAGTCCGTAGTTTGAGGATTACATGTATCCATTGAGTTCATTGCTTTGTTCCGGTGCTCTTTGACAGGAGCACCTTAATCTCCATAAGTTCCTTTTGGCCCCGTTCGTAGCGGGATGGTAGGACAAAAGATGTTGTGCAAGTTCTTATTGCAAGCACGTACAACTACCTACGGGATACATGCCTAATGTTTGATATTTGCCTAGATGATCATTACTTTTCCGTGTGCCATGCCCCAAGTTAGAATCATGATATATCTCATCCATGCAGCGCCCAACCATCCGTCTCCCTAGCCTACAGTGTTTTAAATCCTGTTGGTCACTAGTCGCTACTTTTGCTATTTACTTTTGATATTTACTCTTGCTATTTACTTTTGCTGTTTACTTTTACTATCACTATTATCACTATCATATCACTGTTACCACTTATCTTTTGTTGCAAGTAAGTATATTTCAGGTGCGGTTGAATTGACAACTCAACTGTCAAAGCTTATAAATACTCTTTGGCTCCCCGTGTGTCGAATCAATAAATTGGGTTATTCTTACCCGCGAAGACTATCTCGATCCCTTACGGTTGAGGGTTATCAAGTACCGTTTTCTGGCTCCGTTGCCGGGGAGCATATCAATATTTACAAGTCTACTTGAAGTATCCTACCTGCTGCACTTCATCCGCTATGGGTAAGAAAGGAGACCCCAAGGTTCCGATCTTACTATCCACTACAAGAAGAGGTACTGTTCTAAGCACTAGTGCTACACTTGATTCACCTTTTGTTATGAGTAAGTTTGCCTCACCACCACCACATGATGCTCCTACTGAATCCGTTACTATGTCCGATACTCTTGATGATGCTTCTACTACTGTTGATGATATTAGTTCACTTGGTTATGCTCTTGAGAAACAGATCGCTGCTGCTGCTAAAAAGTCTGGAATTGAAATTCCTGTTACTCGCTACCCTATTGGTGAAACTTATGATTATCCTGATTTGAGTAAACTCAAGGAGAGACTCCTTGATGATGATTACTATATGCTTGATGAAGATATATGCAGGGAACTGACAGAGTTTTCTGGCTCTGACCCTGAAGTTATTAAGAAACTGTTTGAAAAACACTCTTTGAAGAACAAAACCGTTCCTGTTCCTGAATTTGCTACATCTCCTATATGCATTGATGATCCTGATTATGATTTCTCTATTGATCTTTCACTTATACCTATGGTTGAAGCTGACCCCTTTTATGGCAGAGAAAATGATGATGCTATTGCACACCTGACTAAACTCGGTGAGTTGGGTGGCCTGTTTACCACAGATGAGAAGATACGATACTTTTATGTGACCAAGCTTCTTCCTTTCTCCTTGAAGGAAGGTGCTAAAGCATGGTATGATTCACTCCCATGCGGTTCCATTAAGAGTCCTCAAGACTTAGCTCACTTATTTTTTGATAAGTACTTTCCTGCTCACATGCAACATGCTGCTTTACAAAGAATTTATAACTTTAAACAGTTGCAGGATGAGTCCCTCCCTAAAGCTTGGGGGAGGTACTGCGGTCTGATTCGGGCTAGACCAGGACATGAAGTCCCTAAGAACGAATTAATCGATATATTCTATGCTGATCTAACTGATGAATCCAGGTCCTATTTGGACAGTTGTGCTGGTTGTGTTTTCAGGAAAAGGACGCCGAAAGATGCAGAAGATTTGATGGGCAGGATTGCCAAAAACCATGAAGATTGGTCCATCCCTGAACCACCTCCACCACCAAAGAAGAGGGGCATGTTTGTTCTAAGCCCCGAAGATATGCGAGAAGCAAAGAAGTCTATTAGAGAGAAAGGTATTAAAACTGAAGACATGAAGAATCTACCCCCTATTGAGAAGCTGTGTGAGCCTACCACTCACCCTCCTATGTTAGAGGTACACTCTCTTTTAGATTTCAACGCAAGTGACATCCCTCGTGGTAAGCCTCCTGATCAATGTTTAGATGAGTTTGATAATTTTATTATGAAACAAAATCATTTTAATGAGAGGATACAAAGTCAGTTGCATGATAATTCCCTTGCTATCAAAAGTTTGCTTGATGTTCTAGGTAGAACGGTTAATGATGTTCAATGTCTTGTGAAACATTTTCATATGGTTCAAACTCAGCTTGACCAAATTTCTAATGTGCAAAAAGACTTGCTTGCTAACAATGCCAAACAAGATAATTTGCAGGCTTTCGGGATTAAGACCCGAGGAGGAACTAGCACTCGAGATCCTCTCTATCCAGAGGGGCATCCGAGGAGAATCGAGCAAGATTCTCAAATGCAGGAAGAAGAAATTGTTGGCTCTCCAAAGAAGAAGAAGAAACATAAGGAGGCTGACAATTCTAATGATCCTATTGCAGATGAATAGCCAGCTATTGATCCCAACAGTGTATCTATCTCCGATGCTGAGACTGAAGACGGTGCTGAACCTGAAGGTAATGATAATGAGAAGAATGATCCGCCTGAAGTTCGAGAAGAAGAAGCACCTGACAAACGTAAGAGGTACACTAAAGAAGACTTCATCGCAAGAAAACATGGGAAGGAAAGAGAACCATGGGTACAGAAACCCATGCCCTTTCCAGGTAAGTCCATCAAATCTAAAGAAGAAGAGCATTACAATAAGTTCTGTGAGTGGATTAAACCTCTTTTTCTTCAAATCCCTTTGACTGATGCTATTAAGTTACCTCCTTATTCAAAATATATGAAAGATATTGTCACTAATAAAAGAAAAGTTCCTAATGAAGCAATATCTACTATGCTCGCTAATTACTCTTTCAGTGGCAAGATTCCTGAGAAGCTCGGTGATCCAGGTATACCCACCATTCCTTGCTCCATAAAGAATAATTATGTCAAAACTGCTTTATGTGATCTTGGAGCAGGAGTGAGTGTTATGCCTCTCTCTCTTTACGAGAGACTCTGTTTAGAGAAACTAATTCCTACAGATATCTCCCTTCAGATGGATGACAAGTCAACCGCCGTTCCGATAGGTATTTGTGAGGATGTTCCCGTAGAAGTTGCTAATTGTTTGATTCTTACTGATTTTGTTGTGCTTGACATGCCCGAGGATGGGAGCATGTCCATTATTCTTGGTAGACATTTCTTAACACCGCAGGTGCTATTATTGATTTCAATAAAGGGAAGGTTACCTTCAATGTGAATGATAAAGAACACACGGTATATTTTCCAAAGAAGACCGATAGGAGGCATGGCCTCAACTCTATAGAAAATATCGAGACCGTGAAGATTGGAGAATGGGATTGTCCACTACATGTGACTCACAAATACAAAACTATCATGGTGGGGACAATGTCCATCAAAATAAAGGTTTAGTGATTACTTCGTAAGAGGTGAGACTTTTTGCTCTATATATCGCCTGTTTGTTGGTAAGACTTGATCAACCTTACTAATAAACGTGTTTTATATAGATAAAAAGTTGAGCTTGTTCTGTTTTCATTTGTTTTTAGTTTTTGTCCTACTTGCTGTACCAAGTATTTATGTTTTGAAGCTTCACAATACTACTCACTACTTCAAGTTTTCAGAGAGTTTCACAGCTTTTTGAACTTCGAAAAAATTTCAACAGTGAAGTTTTCAGAAAAATTCCAGAAAAATTAAAATAAAAATTTCCACGTCGGGAGTGACCCAGAGGGACCTGGGGCCAGCCAGGGGGACCCACCAGTGGCCCAGGCGGCCAGCTGGCGCGGCCTGCCCCCTGGCCGCGCCCACAGGGCGCCTGGGGCCCACAAGGCCCCCCTCCAGGTATGTCTTCTTCCTCCCTCTCTCTTTTTCTCCAAAAACGCGAGTTCTCCACTTGTTCTTGTGTTCTTGCTGTTCTTGGAGGCGATTCTTCGATCTCTCTCTACAGCCCACCATTTGAGCTGAGATTTTGAACAAATACTCCCTGGTATGTGACTCCTTCACCCCTCCAATTAGATTTCTGATTGGTGGCTTCATTTGTGAGTATTTAGTAGTTCTTGGTGCTGTATAGATGAGCTTGCATGCATGTGTAGAAAGTTATTTTCCAAGTTTTGATGCAAGTTTATGCCTTGGGCAAGTGAGTTGAGTAGTTTGCCTTAACTCACCTTGTTTTAATCCTCGTTTTTGTAAATTGCCAAAAATTTCAGAAATGAGTTTGTTAGGAAGGGAAAAAGGGTGGCTTGAGAAGAGGAGGCACACGCACTCCGATCGAGTTACTAGAGCCGCAGCTTCACCCTCGACTGCTAGGGTGAGCTATAATGAAGATCATGTGCCCCTGGAGTTGTTGGAAGACATAAGTCCAGCACGTGCGATGATGTTTCCATGTGATGAATTCCTTGAAGCTGCGGGAATCAAGGATGAGTTTTATAATCTTTGTGCTAATGCAGGTCTGACATGGCTCGTCACGTGTCGTGTTACTCAGTATCAAAAACTCACCTCCAGTTTCATTAACAGTTTTAGGTATAATCCTGATTCAGGTGCTATTGAGTTTAAAATTTACAATGATCTTATCACCATGACTTTGGGAAAGTTTTGTGAAATAATAGGTGTGCCAAACGTTGGGAGGACGGCTAGGATGGCCACTCAGCCCTCCGAGCTGAAAACCGTCATCAACTCTCTCTGCAGCATGGGTACGAGGGATATTCATTGGTCGAAGATCTCCAGCATCTTATTTCCTCACCTCAGGTATTTTTCATATTATGTTGCTAGAGGGGTGTTAGCTCGTGACAACACGAGCAACATTTCTGCTCCGGATATTGCTATCCTAGCAGCAGCCCTCTCAGGGAGGTCTGATTATAATCTGGGTGCCTTAATTGCTCGACGCCTTGCTATGAACGGTAACAAGGGAGACTTATATGGTGGCGTTTATGCCACACTTATCTTAGAACATCTTGGAGGCACCCCACACCCTGATGATAATCCTTTTACTTATTTAAGCTTTGATCTTGCTGCTATGAAAAGGCATAAGTTTGTTACCATGGCTTCTGAGCTTGATAATCTTGTTTATATCTTGCGTTTCGGAACTACTGCGGAACGCGAGATCCGTCTACCTGCACCTCTTTTGTTTGATTTGTCTCGCAGGAACGGATGGTCCTTTGATGTTGTCCAGTTCGATGAGTTCATGGCCCAGTATCAGTTTCATAACCCCATGGAGGGGGTTGTGCCCGACGAGGAGGAGCACGGTGAGTTACCACCTTTTCAGGGAGATACCGCCACCGAGTTTGGTGAAGGGTCTTCCTCTGCTTGGCGTACGGACCCATCCTCGTGGGAGACTCCGAGGAGTTCGGTATACGCGCCAGCATCCTTCTACGACCCTTGGACTCACCACCATACCCCCGGAGCAGGAGGCTCCTGGGGGCAGTAGCTGCTACCAACTTAGGCCAAAAGCCTAAGCTTGGGGGAGTACGTGCCCCTCTCACTTTTCCATTGTATTATCCGTTTTATTCGCTTTGATCTTTTCGAAGCTTTTACCCGTTCTTCTTTATTTCTCTCTTTGCAAAAACAACAAAAAGATTTTCTCTTTCTTTTGCTTTCGTTCAACCTTCGAAATAATCCAAAAAGATTTCCTTTTCTCTTTAGTTTGCTTTGTTTTCAGAGTTCAGCTCGAGTCCGTGATGGCATTTGATTATATTTCCTACGTTCGATCGTGCAAGTGACGAGGCAGTAATGACGAAGATCGACTGAAAGGAAGCAACAAGGAAGACCGGTATGAACTCTTCTTGTTTCTACTTTTGTACATATGCCTGTACTTATGATCTAGAGACCAGCTTGTAGCGACATAGTGCTATGTTTACAATGCTCTTCCAGTAGTTCATGCTTTCCTTGTGGCTAGTCTCGAATAGCTAGAGTATATAATGTGTTATTGAAATGATCTACATGCATTGCATTGTTCATAGTTCGGTATACTAAGGTGGTATTTCCCTTTAGAGAATTTTTGGATTGACTTGGCACATGTTTACACATGTTTAAGACTAAAAAGTCTGCTCTGCCTTGATGATCTTTGAGTTTCAGAATAGTTATACCACTTTCATGCCCGATTCAATGTTGCTTTGTCGCTCTGCATGATTATGGCCGTTATTGCTCTCTAGTTGGTCGCTTCCCAGTCTTTTGCTAACCTCCACCTGTACTAAGCGGACTGACTGCTTGTGCATCCAAAATCCTTAAAACCTGTTATGCCATATGAGTCCACCATACCTTCCTATACATTGTATTTACCTGCCATTCCTAACGAAGACTTTCGTGTACCATCTCGAAATTAATCAAAAGCATTTCTCTTTTTGTGCCTCTGTTTTAGCTCATGAGGAAGTAGTAGTTAATTCATGATCTTTTTAAGTTGGACAAGTTTCACCCCGGGATTGCATGACTAATGTGCAAAGCCATAATACGAGAAGGAACTTGCATAGGGTGCGCCCGGCTCATAAAAAATAATACAACAAACAAACCCTCCTTCACGCTTTGTTCATGAGAAATCAGAAAACTTTGGCAGTGATAAACAAAGGAGATTAAGAGGATGTGATCGTCCTCATGCGGGAGCCGTTCCTCGAAACTTGTCTAGCTCAATAAGTGATTGAGTTATCTGCTAGCATTCGTTGACGAAATATGCACCTCTCAAAAACGTTTTTACCTCTGTTTTTAAAACCAAGAGCTCTGGTACATGTTTAGTTTTTGTTTCCGACCACGGGTTTTCAACCTTTCCAACAAAAGCCACGGTTCGAGAGTCACCACCTTCTTTCTTCAAAGCACCAACTAGGAGAGCATAATTGTCATTATGAGTGTAATGTGCATTGTCCCAAAGTATTACATTGTCTTCTGCATGCTTGTGATATGATTTATTCTGAAATTCTTAGTTCTAGTCTCCTTTAAAACTCTGGAGGAGTTTCTGCATTTATGTTTTGCTTCACTCATGGAGGCTAGCGAGATACCACCCTAATATGCTCAAGCTATGTGCAATGTAATCTTGTCTTGATTTTCAGTAGTATATTATTTACTTTTAGGTATTTGTGATTGGTCACTTGAAAGAAGGATTGCTCCGTGCATTGTCCTCATAGTATTGTTTCAATACTTGCTAGACTCTTTTCGTAGTACATGCTTATATACATCTAATGAAGCAAAAGAGTTTGTCAAAGTTTTGTTTGTCGCATCCAGTTCGTTGAACTGAATTGCTTGAGGACAAGCAATATGCTAAGCTTGGGGGAGTTGATACGTCTCAAACGTATCTACTTTTCCAAACACTTTTGATATTGTTTTGACCTCATTCTTGCATGATTTGAACTAAACTAACCCGGACTGACGCTGTTTTCAGCAAAGGTGCCTGTATGGTTTTATTGTGCGCAGGAAAACGGATTTTTAGGTATCTCAGAAAAATCCACGAAAAATCACAGAAAATCCACGCACCCGAAGGAACCCGGAGCCAGAAGAGGGGCCAGAGGGGGGCCAGGGGGGCCCAGGCGCCCTGGTGGCGCGGCCCAGCCCCTGGCCGCGCCGGGAGGTGGCCTGGGTGGGCCCCACCTCCCCTGGTGCCCTACCTTGACTCGTATTTTAGCTCGTGACGGAGAAACCCCAGATCAGAAGTTCTTTTCCCAGTTTTCGTCGCGGAGCCGCCGCCACCCTCTGTTCTTCTTCGGGAGGGCTAATCTGGAGGCTGAATTGGCCTCCGGAGAGGGGAGATCGTCGCCATCGTCATCATCATCACCACTCCATCATCCCTCCATGGCTTCTCCTTCCATGTGTGAGTAATCCCCTGCTGTAGGCGAAGGGGATGGTAGGGATTGGATGAGTTAGATCATGTAATAGTTTATCAGATCATTGGGGGCATGTTGCCTATCATCTACTATGGTGTTTATCATCTTTGCTTCAACTTGTTATGCTTAATGCTTGTCACTTAGGGCCCGAGTGCCATGATTTCAGATCTGAACCATATGTGTTTGCATGAATATATTTGTGTTCTTGATCCTACCTATGAGTTGTTTGCACCTATTACGGTTCGGAACCGGCGATCCCAAAAGTGACAGCTTGGGACACCAAAGGGGATGGTCCGTAGTTTGAGGATTACATGTATCCATTGAGTTCATTGCTTTGTTTCGGTGCTCTTTGACAGGAGCACCTTAATCTCCATAAGTTCCTTTTGGCCCCGTTCGTAGCGGGATGGTAGGACAAAAGATGTTGTGCAAGTTCTTATTGCAAGCACGTACAACTACCTACGGGATACATGCCTAATGTTTGATATTTGCCTAGATGATCATTACTTTTCCGTGTGCCGTGCCCCAAGTTAGAATCATGATATATCTCATCCGTGCAGCGCCCAACCATCCGTCTCCCTAGCCTACAGTGTTTTAAATCCTGCTGGTCACTAGTCGCTACTTTTGCTATTTACTCTTGCTATTTACTTTTGCTGTTTACTTTTACTATCACTATTATCACTATCATATCACTGTTACCACTTATCTTTTGTTGCAAGTAAGTATATTTCAGGTGCGGTTGAATTGACAACTCAACTGTCAAAGCTTATAAATACTCTTTGGCTCCCCGTGTGTCGAATCAATAAATTGGGTTATTCTTACCCGCGAAGATTATCTCGATCCCTTACGGTTGAGGGTTATCAAGCCCCGGGAGGGAAGAAGAAGAAGACCGGTGAGACCTCGGACACCCACTCTGGCAAGCGCACCTCTTCGGAGTGTTGTGCTCCCGTCGAGGACGTGCCAGAGAGCTCCACCGGCAAGAAGAAGACCGATGAGACCTCGGACACCCACTCCGGCAAGCGCACCTCTTCGGAGTGTCGCGCTCCCGTCGAGGACGTGCCAGAGAGCTCCACTGGCAGAAACAAGAGGTCCAGGGCCACACCGCCGGGAACCAAGAAGGTTTCCGTCAAGGAGGACGACACGGGAGGGGCTTTCACCATAAGCTCCACCCTTGACGACAAATAGGAAGACGCGCTCGTCACCTTCCTGCAAGCGAATGTCGACGTGTTTGCACGGCAAGCATCCGACATCCCCGGCGTTCCCAGGGAGATGATTGAGCACCACCTTGTTGTCTGTCCTCATGCACGGCCCGTCAAGCAGAAGGTCAGGAAGCAAGCTTTGGAACGACAAGAGTTCATCACAGAGGAGATCCGGAAAATGGAAGCAGCGGGTTTGGTAAGAGGAGCGCTCCATCCAACGTGGTTGGCCAATCCAGTGGTAGTGCGCAAGGCAAATGGGAAGTGGAGGCTGTGTATTGATTACAAAGATATTAATAAACTTGTCCCAAAGACCCCTTCCCGTTGCTGCGCATCGACCAGATTGTTGACTCCACGGCTGGGTGTGATCTGTTGTCATTCCTCGATGCCTACTCCGGCTACCATCAGATCTTCATGGCAAGAGAAGACGAAGAGAAGGCAGCATTCATCACCCCATGTGGTACGTACTGTTTTGTATGAATGCCTTTCGGGTTGAAGAGTGCTGGCTCGATGTTTGCAAAGGCAGTCCAGATTGGTTTTGAACCCCAGCTAAATAGAAATATGGAGGCTTATATGGATGATATAGTGGTCAAAACCAAGAACAGGGCAACCCTTATACCGGATTTACAAGAAACATTTGTAAACCTACGCAAGATCAACCTCAAGCTGACCCAGAGAAGTGCGTCTTCGGCGTCCCGTCCGGCAAGCTTCTCGGGTTCTTTGTGTCGCGGCGTGGGATAGAGGCCAATCGGGACAAGATCAAAGCTATAGAGCAGATTGAAGCACCCAAACGGGTCAAGGATGTGTGTCGGCTTGCTGGCCGCGTTGCCGCCATGAGCAGATTCATTTCCAAGTCTACCGACTGCGCCCTCCCCTTTTTCAAGATTTTGAAAAAGGCAGGCCCAATGGAGTGGACACCAGAAGCTGAAACATCATTACAAGATTTGAAGAGGTATCTTTCCTCCACGCCAATACTAGTTGCGCCTAGGCCATAAGAACCGTTGCTGCTATACTTGGCGGCAACAAACCAGGTGGTCAGCGCCGCACTAGTGGCACAGAGAGAAATTGATGATGAGGTGATAGCAGCGACAGAGCCTGATACCACTGGTGCAGAGACGACACGGCCGGTTGGAGTGCAGCCAAGGAAGAAAATGATGCAGCACCCGGTCTACTTTGTTAGCTCCCTCTTGCAGGGGGCTAGATCAAGGTACTCCGGTGTGCAGAAATTGCTCTTCGGCCTTCTTATGGCCTCGAGGAAGCTGCGTCACTACTTCCAGGCGCACGAGAACACTGTCGTCACTCACCTCGCTCTACAACGGATATTGCACAATCCAGATGCAACGGGAAGGATTGTAGAGTGGGCACTGGAGTTGTCCAGCTTTGGCCTCAAGTTTGAAAGTACCTCGACGATTCAAAGCCGAGTCCTGGCGGAGTTCGTTGAAGAATGGACCGCGACGCCTGATGAAGAAGTCCAGGAAACTGCTCTCCCCGGCAAAGAGGCGAGTTGCAACTGGATCATGTACTTTTATGGAGCTTTCTCCTTACAGGGCACCGGGGCCGGCGTACTGCTGGTCACGCCCACTGGAGAGCACCTCAAGTACGTGGTCCATATGCACTTCCCCAGGGAGGTATCAACGAACAATACTACTGAGTATGAGGGGTTGCTTGATGGTCTTAGGATCGCGGCAGACCTCGGAATCAAGAAACTCATCGTCAGGGGCGATTCGCAGCTTGTCGTCAAGCAAGTCAACAAAGATTACCAAAGCCCGTTGATGAAGGCCTACGTCGATGAAGTGAGAAAGCTGGAAGAGCACTTTGATGGTATACAGGCGGAGCACATTCCACGAGCGGAGAACAACATCGCCGATTACTTGTCAAAGCGCGCTGCCCTCAAGCTACCTGTGGAACCAGGTACCTTTGTGCTTCAGCTTTCTCAGCCATCCGTTGATCCATCAACAGAGAAAAACAAGAGGAGGAAATTAGGGCCCGGCAAGTACTTTCCCGTCGAGCTCCCCGGAGCTGCCGGCAAGGATGTTGCCGGGGACACTGATCCCGCCACGGGACGGCTAGCTCCGGCGGAGCGTCAAGCTCTTGCCATCGAGACAGCCGCTCCCATGGCGGAGGAAATGCCTTTAGTCCTCGCCCTCGAGCCCTAGGCTCCAGCGTGGGCACATCATACCGTCCGATTCCTCCAGACTGGGGAACTTCCTGAGGAGCAGGAAGAAGCGGAAAAAGTAGCCCGTCGGTCTGCTATGTACCAATTCGTCGATGATGTCCTATACAGAAAGAGGCCGAACGGCGTGAAATTGAAGTGTATCCCTCGAGAGGAAGGACTGGGGCTGTTGGCAGAGATACATGGAGGCATATGTGGATCCCACATAGGGTTAAGAGCCCTTGCCGGCAAGGCATTTCGGCAAGGCTTCTTCTGGCCCACCGCCCTCCAGGATGCGACGGCACTGGTCACCAGGTGTGAAGCGTGCCAGTTTCATTCAAAGAAACTTCATCAACCAGCTCAAGCCCTTCAAACCATTCCTCTCTCCTGGCCCTTCTTGGTCTGGGGGCTCAACATACTGGGCCCTTTCCCCCGTGCCGTCGGGGGCTTTGAGTACTTGTACGTTGCAATCGACAAATTCACAAAGTGGCCGGAGGTGGAGGCAGTGAGGAAGGTCACAGCTCTGTCAGCCGTCAAGTTCTTCAAGGGACTAGTATGCCGTTTTGGTGTGCCCAACAGGATCATCACCGACAACGGCACGCAGTTCACAAGCCGCACCTTCATGCAATATACCCAAGACCTCGGCAGCAAAGTCTGTTTCGCTTCCGTTGCTCACCCCCGAAGCAATGGTCAAGCTGAGAGGGAAAACGCTGAAGTGTTACGAGGCCTAAGGACAAAGACCTTTGACAGGCCGCACAAGAGTGGAAGGCGCTGGATTGATGAGTTGCCGATGGTTCTTTGGTCGATCAGAACGATGCCAAATCGAGCCACCGGCCAGGCACCCTTTGCCCTGATATACGGGGCAGAAGCAGTTCTCCCTACTGAACTCATATACGGGTCACCTCGAGTGCTCGCTTATGATGAGCTTGAGCAAGAGCAACTGCGGCAAGATGACGCAATGCTCCTTGAGGAAGATCGTCTTCGGGCGGCTGTGAGAGCAGCCCGCTACCAGCAAGCCTTGCGCCGCTACTATAGCCGCAAGGTCCATGCCCGAAGCTTTGAGGAAGGCGACCTTATTCTTCGGCGCGTTCAATCGGCCAAGAATACCAACAAGTTGATGCCAAAGTGGGAAGGCCCTTATCGGGTAGTACGAGTCACCAGGCCTGGCGCAGTTCGCCTAGAGACCGAAAATGCCATTCCGGTGAGCAATTCCTGGAATATTGAGCATCTTCGCAAGTTCTACCCATAAGGCGCGGCTTGCCGGGCCCCCCGGCAAGCAACCCTTTTGTACAAGCCTTGCCGGCAAGGCATGTAACCCTTTGTACAAAGCCAGGCGCAGACCCTGAGCATAAATAAATGAAGCACTGGTGCCCTAAGTTATAGCATGCATGATGAGTCGAGTCTCGTCCTTGATTAGGGTTGATAGTGCTTAGCGGCGGCTAACCCCTAGCTTAGAGGTCGAGTTTGCATCTATTTGTCTTTCCTCTATCTCCTTTGGTTCACACGACGCACAGATATCCTTGCCGAAGCCACTTGGGGAGAAGAAAGAAGAACATACTAGCATCTAGGCCCTGGCAAGCCAGTGTTGCCGGGGGCTAGAAGAGCAAAGATTCACCCACGGCGAACCAGGGTTGCCGGGGGCTGCAGCTTCAGATAAGTTCTTCATCCCTTATCATGCATTCCATTATGGACTGAGGTATGTGAAACCTCGTTCTTTTCCTTAAGCTACCGTGCTCCCATAACTCTAGGCCCTAGGGCTCGTTCCTGGGACTAAGTTTGGTCATAGTCGCGGTAGCGAAAGGATGAAACGAGGAGCCTAAGCCCACTTCATCCCTGCCTCCGCCAAAGGCGTGAGAAAGGTCGAGCGAAGTAGGGAGATGGCAAGGCCTGTTGCCGGGCGAGAAAATGTTTGTCTTAAAGATATCAAGGATTTATTCCTTGTAATGGGTTTCACCCACAAACTAATGACCCGACAAACATCCCTTTTTCATTAAAAACATTCCATTCAGGTACAGTCAGTAGGGAATGAAAAACATGAACAAGGGGATTACAAGTTTTAAATTTAACAGATGCCCGAAGGCTTACAGACTAAAAAGAGATAAGATGCCCGTAATGCCTTTCTTGTCCCTCTCCTCAGGAGGTAGGTTAAGGAGGCGAGAAGGGCAAAGGAGCGCCTAGGCAAGCTACGGGTGGCAGAAGACACCAAGAGGACATCTTGGTGGCCGCCCAAAGGCTGGATGGTGATGGCGGCGCCGGAAGCAGAGCTCGAAGACGAGGCGGCAGGACGTCAGGACGCGTCGAAGGCGTCGGTGCCCGCGTACTCCGACATGATGACCTTGCCGCCCGCCCTCTTCCTCTTCCTCTTCCACAGCCTCCCTAGCCACCCGCCAAGGGGACGACCCCGAGAAGTTCAAGGAGCCGGCGACGCGGATGATGGGGTCGCCGGTGCCACCAGGAGCGGCGCCCGACACCTAGTCGGACCCGTCATCCTGCCGCCCACCGCCCTCATCGTCTCTGCCGCTGTCCTCCTCGTCACCCTCGCTCGAGGAGGAATCTTCTTCATTGGAAGAGCTAGCCACACAGCACCTTGCGCGAGTCCCAAAGTGCCCGAAGACCTTGACGGACAAAAGGCCACCCTACATCAACTTAAAATGGAGAGTGAGCCCATCCGTCCAGCTGTGGATACGAGCAAACGTATTCCATCCCTGACGAAGATACATCACATGAGGAGCAGGGAAGTCGAGGCGGACCCGCGTGCCACTGATCCTGCAGCCCCTCATGTGCAGCCGCAGCGACTCCGGCGGATCCAGCTCCATCTCCCGCGCAAATGGGGTCGGGAGACGAAGGCGACGGTGCGGCGGCCACCGCAACCTGACGAAGAACTCGCAAGGGTCATCCCCAACATGGCCCTCCATTGGAGGAGGAGCTGCTGGGGGGGCGAGGCCGGTGGGCCGCCCCGTCCTCCTCTTCATCGAGCGCCCCGGCCTCGCCCCCTCCCCCTTCCCCTCGTGGCCGGCTCTGCCACCGCGGGTGCAGGAGAAGGAGGGACGCGTTGTCGAGCGGCGACCCTCGCCGCCACCGTTGAAGGGCCGGGATTTCCTCTATCCATGGCGAACGGAAGAGAGGAGCAGAAGCTGAAGGAGAAAGAAGATGGAAGAGTGCGGGGCGCCGTCCCTCCCCTCCCGCTCTTTATAAAGGGGCGGGGCTGGGGCTCGACTGCCCCACTCGGCCAATCAAGACACAGAAGGCGCGGGGAGCCGGGACCGACCCACCGCCCCAACCAGCGACGGCCCGGTTTCCCGCCTCCACCGTTTGCCACCCCAAGCGCATGGGAGGCACGTGGCAGACGTGCAGAATCGAGGGGACGGGTGAGGCGACCTCTCCCCACCCCGTGATCGTGGGGAGTGGATGCCTTGAGGACCGCGCCTCGGCCCCATTCAGTAAATGGGCCGCGTCTCCACACCTCCCCCCGGTTATGGGGAAGGCGCGAAGCCGCCTCTTTACTGAGACGTGACGCATGCATGCGGAAACAGCCCCGCGCACCGCCCACGTCACGCACGCCCATCCACCCCGGGCCATGCGCGCGGGTCATGGGAGGCGCAACGCGCGGAAAATCTTACCACGGTAAAAACCGTCCCGCCTGCCCGCGCACCGTTCTGGGCCTAGCCCAACAACGCGTCGTGCTTATGTGTGGCCCAGGCCCGGGGGCTCCTGTCGGTGTATAAAAAGGGGGGTACACTTTTTGTACCCCTACGACTATGCACGGGCAGTCTGAGCCATGGGCACCACCACACCAAGCACGGCAAGGGAGGTGAGCCAGGGTAAGACCGAAGCTCGATGGAGACTGAAGCCCAAAGCCAAGACCACAAAGAGCAAAGGGACGAAGCGGATTCCCCCGGCAAGGGCGGCTTTAGCAGCCCCGGCAAGACCCTTGCCGCGGCAATTCGCCCCACGCCTACGGAGCGGATCACCCTTGAGTCCACTGCCCCCATGGGGCAAGGATTCGGGAGGCATCCCCGTAATGGCATGTAGATCTTTGTGAAGACATTCAAGATCAGATACACGCTAAGAAGACGACGATCCTTGGCGGGATCCCAGCCAAGGAAGACCACAAGACCTCCGGCAAACATCTTGCCGGGGATGACAGCAGGCGCGGCGGCAAGACCCTTGCCGGGGACACCCGCAGGGCCACCATCAGGCCCACGCCAGCTAAAGCTTCCACCACCCCATGCAGCTGCCGACCCAACCAGCTGGGCAGGCACCTGCGTGGCGGCATGCAGATCTTCGTGGAGACCCACCATTGCGCCACCTCAGCTGTCTGCCTGCCTACATGGCATCTCAGGCATCGCTGGCCAGGGCGCATGTCGACACAAGAAGGAGCGGCGACGGACAAGACGGATGTCTCCCCCGTCCCCGATAAAGCAAGGACACCTAAGCTAAGCGCATTAAATGCGCCTTGTCATGTAATGCAAGGGATAACCTCGCATCACTGTACTCTTTCCACCTCCTGTGTGCCACTGTGGCAACCCTTTTTCCCTATAAAAGGAGGCCCGAGGCGACCAGGAGAAGAATTCGGCTTTTTGGAGCTCCTCACGCCCCGTAGCTAGCTGAAGAACACAGATATACAATCCACCAATGCACGAGTAGGATTTTACGCATCCTCACGGCCCGAACCTGAGTAAAGGAACCGTATGCTGTCTTTTGGATCCGCTCTTCTCTCAACCCCGCGCCCCGCAACCGCAGTAGGGATTCTTGTGATCCCATAGGTGTCGTTCCAAATACACCGACACCGACGCAGACGATAATGCTACTGTTTACAAAGCTCGACTTGTTGCGAAAGGTTTTCGACAAGTTCAAGGAGTTTATTACGATGAGACGTCCTCACCCATAGCGATGCTTAAGTCTGTTCGAATCATGTTAGCAATTGCCGCATTTTATGATTATGAAATCTGGCAAATGGATGTCAAAACTGCATTCCAGAATGGATATCTCAAAGAAGAGTTGTATATGATGCAACCAGAAGGTTTTGTCGATCCGAAAGGTGATAACAAAGTGTGCAAGCTCCAGCGATCCATCTATGGACTGGTGCAAGCATCTCAGAGTTGGAATAAACGCTTTGATGAGGTGATCAAAGCATATGGTTTTATACAGACTTTTGGAGAAGCCTGTATTTACAAGAAAGTGAGTGGGAGCTCTGTAGCATTTCTCATATTATATGTGAATGACATATTGTTGATTGGAAATGATATAGAATTTCTGGATAGCATAAAAGGATACTTGAATAAGAATTTTTCAATGAAAGGCCTCGGTGAAGCTGCTTACATATTAGGCATCGAAATCTATAGAGATAGATCAAGACGCTTAATTGGACTTTCACAAAGCACATACCTTGATAAAGTAACATACCAATGACAATGGGAACAACGTATGTTGTTATGCGGTTTGACCGATAAAGATCTTTGTAGAATATGTAGGATCCAATACGAGCATCCAGGTTCCGCCATTGGTTATTAACAGGAGATGAGTCTCGGTCATGTCTACATAGTTCTCGAACCCGTAGGGTCCGCACGCTTAACGTTTGATGACGATCAGTATTATGAGTTTATGAGTTTTGATGTACCGAAGGTAGTTCGGTGTCCCGGATGAGATCACGGACATGACGAGGAGTCTCGGAATGTCTGAGACGTAAAGATTGATATATTGGACGACTATATTCGGACACCGGAAGTGTTCAGGAAAAGTTTCAGATTTAACCGGAGTGCCGGAGGGGGTTACCGGACCCCCCCCCCCTCCCGAGGGAGTATGGGCCATAGTAGGCCATTGAGGGACAGAGAGAGGCAGCCCATAGGGCTGGCCGCACCCTCCCCCTAGGGTTCCTAGTTGGACTAGGAAAAGGGAGGGAGGCGCCCCTCTTCTTCCTTCTTCTCTCCCCCTTCCTTTCCTACTCCTAGTAGGAATAGGAAAGGGGATTCCTATTCCTACTAGGAGTAGGAATCCTACTCCTGGCGCGCCCTGGAAGGCCAGCCGTACCTCCCCCCTTGCTCCTTTATATACGGGGGCAGGGGGCACCCAAAGACATAGAAGAAACATTGTTCTAGCCGTGTGCGGTGTCCCCCTCCACATAAACACACCTCGGTCATACCGTTGCAGTGCTTAGGCGAAGCCCTGCACGGGTAGCTTCATCATATCCGTCACAACGCCGTAGTGCTGAAGAAACTCTCCCGTGAAGCTCAACTGGACCAAGAGCTCGTGGGACGTCATCAAGCTGAACGTGTGCTGAACGCGGAGGTGTCGTACGTTCGGTGCTTGATCGGTTGGATCGGGAAGAAGTTCGACTACATCAACCGCGTCACTAGACGCTTCCGCTTTCGGTCTACGACGGTACGTAGACACACTCTCCCCTCTCATTGCTATGCATCTAGTAGATAGATCTTGCGTGATCGTAGGAAAATTTTGAAATACTACGTTCCCCAACAATAAAAACCTGCAAACCATACCAACCGTAATTGTTGGGTCTTCAAGCAGGCCGGCAAGCTCAACGCCGAACACAAGGGAAAGGGACCTCACAGCGAAGACGAGGATGAACCTTGATAACCCACAAGTATAGGGGACCGCACCAGTTTTCGAGAGTAGAGTATTTAACCCAAATTTATTGATTCGACGCAAGGGGAGCCAAAGAATATTTTCAAGTATTAGCAGTTGAGTTGTCAATTCAACCACACCTGAAAGACTTAATATCTACAGCAAAGTATTTAGTAGGAAAGTAGTATGGAAATAACGGTAACGGTGGTAAAAGTAACAGTGGCAGTTTTGTAGCAATTGTAACAGTGGCAACGGAAAAGTAACTAAGCAAGGATCAATATGTGAAAAGCTCATAGGCATTGGATCAGTGATCGATAATTATGTCGGATGTGATTCCTCATATAGTAGTTATAACATAGGGTGACACCGAACTAGCTCCAGTTCATCAATGTAATGTAGGCATGTATTCCGAATATAGTCATACGTGCTTATGGAAAAGAACTTGCATGGCATCTTTTATCCTACCCTCCCGTGGCAGCGGGGTCCTATTGGAAACTAAGGGATATTAAGGCCTCCTTTTAATATAGTACCGGACCAAAGCATTAACACTTAGTGAACACATGAACTCCTCAAACTACGGTCATCACCGAGAGTGGTCCCGACTATTGTCACTTCGGAGTTGCCGGATCATAGCACATAGTAGGTGACTATTGACTTGCAAGATAGGATCAAGAACTCACATATATCCATGAAAACATAATAGGTTCAGATCTAAAATCATGGCACTCGGGCCCTAGTGACAAGCATTAAGCATAGCAAAGTCATAACAACATCAATCTTAGAACATAGTGGATACTAGGGATCAAACCCTAACAAAACTAACTCGATTACCTGGTAAATCTCATCCAACCCATCACCGTCCAGCAAGCCTACGATGGAATTACTCATGCATGGCGGTGAGCATCATGAAATTGGTGATGGAGGAAGGTTGATGATGACAACGACGACGATCTCCACTCTCCGGAGTCCCGAACGGACTCCGGATCAGCCCTCCTCAGAGAGTTTAGGGCTTGGCACCGGCTGTGTATCATAAAACGCAATGAATCCTTCTCTCTGATTTTTTTTCTCCCCAAAAGTGAATATTTGGAGTTGGGGTTGAGGTCGGTGGAGCCTCAGGGGGCCCATGAGACAGGGGGCGCGCCCCCCACCCTCGTGGACAGGGTGTGGGGCCCCTGGTCTTGATTCTTTCTCCAATATTTTTTATATATTCCAAAAATATTCCCCGTTGATTTTCAGGTCATTCCAAGAACTTTTATCTGTGCACAAAAATAACACCATGGCAATTCTACTGAAAACAGCGCCAGTCCGGGTTAGTTCCATTCAAATCATGCAAGTTAGAGTCCAAAACAAGGGCAAAAGTGTTTGGAAAAGTAGATATGTTGGAGACGTATCAACTCCCCCAAGCTTAAACCTTTGCTTATCCTCAAGCAATTCAGTTGACAAACTGAAAGTGATAAAGAAAAACTTTTACTAACTCTGTTTGCTCTTGTTGTTGCAAATATGTAAAGCCAACATTCAAGTTTTCATTAAAGATTATGAACTAACCACATTCACAATGACTTTTAGGTCTCATGTCTAATCATATCAATGGCATAATCAACTAGCTAGCAATAATAATAAACCTCGGATGGCAACACTTTCTCAAAACAATCATAATATGATATAACAGGATGGTATCTCGCTAGCCCTTTCTGAGACCGCAAAACATAAATGCAGAGCACCTCTGAAGATCAAGGACTGACTAGACATTGTAATTCATGGTAAAAGAGATCCAGTCACAGTCATACTCAATGTAAATTAATAGCAATGCATGCAAATGACACCGGTGCTCTCCAACAGGTGCTTTTCAATAAGAGGATGATGACTCAACATAAAAGTAAATAGATAGGCCCTTCGCAGAGGGAAGCAGGGATTTGCAGAGGTGCTAGAGCTCGAGTTTTGAAATAGAGATAAATAATATTTCAAGTGGTATACTTTCATTGTCAACATAACAACCAAGAGATCTCGATATCTTCCATGCTACACACATTATAGGCGGTTCCCAAACAGAATGGTAAAGTTTATACTCCCCCCACCACCAAGCACACTCCACGGCTAACCCGAAACAACGGGTACCGTCCATACCAACAACAGACCTGGGGGAGTTTTGTTTAATTATTTTTGATTTGATTTGAGCATGGGACTGGGCATCCCAGTTGCCGGCCATTTTCTCGTGAATGATGAGCAGAGTCCACTCATTGTGAGAATAACCCACCTAGCATGGAAGATATATACAACCCTAGTCGATACATGAGTTGTTCGAGCATACAAAACAGAATTTCATTCGAAGGTTTATAGTTTGGCACAGACAAATTTACTTGGAATGGCAGGCAGATACCGCATATAGGAAGGTATGGTGGACTCATATGGAATAACTTTGGGGTTTATAGAAGTGGATGCACAAGCAATATTCCCACTTAGTACAAGTGAAGGCTAGAAAGAGACTGGGAAGCGACCAGCTAGAGAGCGACAACAGTCATGAACATGCATTAAAAGTAATCAACAATGGGTGCAAGCATGAGTAGGATATAAATCACCATGAACATAAATATCATGGAGGCTATGTTGATTTTGTTTCAACTGCATGCGTGAACATGTGCCAAGTCAAACCACTTGAATCGTTCAAAGGAGGATACCATCCTATCATACCACATCACAATCATTTTAATAGCATGTTGGCACGCAAGGTAAACCATTATACACTCCTAGCTAATTAAGCATGGCATGAGCAACTATAATCTCTAATTGTCATTGCAAGCATGTTTCATTCATAATAGGCTGAATCAGGAACGATGAACTATTCATATTTACAAAAACAAGATAGGCCGATTTCATACTAGCTTCTCTCATCTCAATCAGTTCATCATATATCGTCATTATTGCCTTTCACTCGCACGACCGAACGGTGTGGATAATAATAATAGTGCGCGTGCATTGGACTAAGCTGGAATCTGCAAGCATTTAATACAAGGGAGAAGACAGAGTAATATGGCTCTTGGTTAAATCAACAATAATGCATATTAGATCCACTAAACATTTTCATCATGGTCTTCTCCTCTTGACCCTCAAAGAAAAGAAAATAAACTATTTACACGGGAAAGCTCCCAACAAGCAAAAGAAGAATGAGAAATCTTTTTGGGTTTTCTTTTAATTATTACTACTACAGGCATGGAAAGTAAACTAGCTAAAAGTTACAACTAATTTTTATGGTTTTTCTTAAGGTTTTTCTAACACACAAGAAAAAGGCTAAGAAAATAAATTAAACTAGAATGGATAGTACAATGAAAAAGTATGAGCACCGACAACTAGAATGAGTGTGTGAATACGAATGTAATGTCGGTGAGAAATATGTACTCCCCCAAGCTTAGGCTTTTGGCCTAAGTTGGTCTATGGCCAGTACTGGCCTAACGGATATCCAAAGTCGTAATTGGGGTTGTACTGTGATGCGGCGGCTATTGCCTGATGAGCTGCAGCTTGGAGACGAGCCACCTCCGTCCTCTCCTCATACTCGTTCGCTTCCTCCCTAGTTATAACATATCTCCTTTTTGCCTGAAAGTCAAAGAAAGTAGTAGCAGGGAGAGCAATATGGGCAGTGCGACGCCTATCAAAGATTAGTCGGTACTGAAGGAATTGTTCATTCCTCACAACAAACTGATGGCGAACCATAGCATTATAGTCTAGATAAGTAATAGGCAACTTCATATCATTCTCGTGTATGGGTACCTGAAGATAATTAGCCACACACATAAATTCCACCAAACAAATCTCCACTTAAACCGTTAGATGTAACATTCGTGCAATAATAGCCCCCAAGTTATATTGTTTATCGCCTAGTACCGCACTTCTGAGGACACTAAGATCTGGAACGCACATGTGGCAAGCCTCATCCTTACTGTTAATGCATCTACCAATGAAGAGAGAAAAATAATGTATGGAAGGGAAATGAATGCTCCCAATGGTGGCTTGTGTGATTTCTCTGGATTCCCCCACAATGATACTAGCTAAAAAGTCCTTATACTCATATTTGCGAGGTTCACTAATATTACCCCACTGTGGGAGTTTACAAGCATCATTAAAATCTTCTAGGTCCATAGTATAAGATTTGTCATAAAGATGAAATAAGATAGTGTGAGAATTGCGTGTGGATGTAAATTTAAATCTTCTCACAAAGGAATCAGTTAGGTAATGGTATTGTGGGCACTTATCTGACACGAAGTTCTCAAGATCAGCATTATGCACATACGTGTCAAATTCTTCCTTGATGCCTGCCTGGACCATAAACTCCTCCGACGGCCATTCACAAGGCCGCACTTGAGCTCCCTCGGTAGTTCATCGTCCAGCTCACGCATCGCGATCCTTGGTCCTTGCTTCCTTGAGGAACAACCTTGGTAAATTTTCCTATGCATTTTTCTCTGAAAAAATTCTAAAATTTTTAGTGACTCAAAATAAAAGTGAACCAAACTCAACAAGATTGATAGCAACTACTCCCACAAGTGCCTAGAGACTATATCATGCATTAGAACTACTTGGGACCACGTAAATTTGACATGCAAGCTCAAGAACAGGGTCACCTTAGCAGCAAAAAATTGGAATAGATAAAGCACTAGAACAAAAACTAATTGGACCATTGGAGGAGTCACATACCGAAGAACAATCTCCCTAAACAGTTTGGTGAATGGAGCTTTGATCAAGGAGATCAAAAACGGCAGCAAGATGAGCTAGAACACGAGTTTGAGCTATGGGAGGATTTTTTCTGGAGGAAGATGAAGTGTGTGGGTGCTGGAATAAGTGGAGGGGGCCACGTGGGGCCCATAAGGCAGGGGCGCGCCCTGTACCCTCGTGGCCAGGTGGTGGCTCCCCCTGATGTGTTCTCAGCGCAAATATTATTAATTATTCTAGAAAAAATCATATTTCATTTTCGGGACATTTGGAGAACTTTTATTTTCGGGGTATTTTTTATTGCAAGGATAACTCAAAAAATAGACAGAAAATACTATTTTTTTCTTTATTTAATCTAAATAGCAGAAAGTAAAAAGAGGGTACAGAGAGTTGTGCTTTCTAAATTCATCCATCTCATGCTCATCAAAAGGAATCCACTAACAAGGTTGATCAAGTCTTGTTAACAAACTCTTTCCGGATAACATGAAACCGAAGAATTTTTGAATAACACTAGGTTACCTCAATGGGGATATGTATGTCCCCAACAATAATAATATCATATTTCTTCTTGACAGTAGGAAGAGGAAATTCAAAACCTCCAATAATAAGCGTTGAATTTTTTCCAATAGAATTAATACTATGGACTTGAGGTTGTTTCTTTGGAAAGTGTACCGTATGCTCATTACCATTAACATGAAAAGTGACATTGCCTTTGTTGCAATCAATGACAGCCCCTGCAGTATTCAAAAAGCGTCTACCAAGGATAATGGACATACTATCGTCCTTGGGAATATCAAGAATAACAAAGTCCGTTAAAATAGTAATGTTTGCAACCACAACAGGCACATCCTCACAAATACCGACAGGTATAGCAGTTTATTTATCGGCCATTTGCAAAGATATTTCAGTAGGTGTCAACTTATTCAAATCAAGTCTACGATATAAAGAGAGAGGCATACCACTAATACCGGCTCCAAGATCACATAAGGCAGTTTTAACATAGTTTCCTTTAATGGAGCATGGTATAGTTGGTACTCCTGGATCTCCAAGTTTCTTTGGTATTCCACCTTTAAAAGTGTAGTTGGCAAGTATGGTGGAAATTTCAACTTCTGGTATCTTTCTTTTATTTGTAATAATATCTTTCATAGACTTAGCATAAGGATTTGTTTTAAGCATATCAGTCAAATGCATACGCAAAAAGATAGGTCTAATCATTTCAGCAAAGCGCTCAAAATCCTCATCATCCTTTTTCTTGGATGGTTTAGGAGGAAAAGGCATGGGTTTTTGAACCCATGGTTCTCTTTCCTTACCGTGCTTCCTAGTAACAAAGTCTCTTTTATCATAATGTTGATTCTTTGATTGTGGTTTATCAAGATCAACAGCAGGTTCAATCTCTACATCATCGTTATTGCTAGTTTGAGCATCATCATGAACATCATCATTAACATTATCAATAGGTTCATGTTCATTACCAGATTGTGTTTCAGCATCAGAGATAGAAATATCATTGGGATTCTCAGGTGTGTCAACAACAGGTTCACTAGAAGCATGCAAGGTCCTATCATTTTTCCTTTTCTTCTTCTTAGAAGAACTAGGTGCATCAACATTAGCTCTCTGAGTATCTTGCTCAACTCTCTTAGGGTGGCCCTCAGGATACAGAGGTTCCTGAGTCATTCTACCTCCTCTAGTCATAACTCTAACAGCATTATCATTTTTCTTACTATTTAATTCATTGAGCAAATCATTTTGTGCTTTAAGTACTTGTTCCACCCGAGTGGTAACCATAGAAGCATGTTTACTAATGAGTTTAAGTTCACCTTTAACTCTAGACATTTAATCACTAAATTGTTCAATCATATAGGCATTACATTTCAATTGTCTACTAACATAAGCATTGAAGTTTTCTTGTTTAACAATAAAACTGTCAAACTCATCTAAGCATTGGCTAGGAGACTTATAACGAGGAATATCTCCTTCATCAAATCTATAGAGAGAATTTACCTTTACTGCCTGTGTCGGGTTATCAAGACCATGTATTTCTTCAATAGGTGGTAAATTCTTAACATCTTCAGCTTTAATACCTTTTTCTTTCATAGATTTCTTTGCCTCTTGCATATCTTCAGGACTGAGAAATAGAATACCCATTTTATTCGGAGTTGGCTCAGGAGCTGATCCAGGGAGTGTCCAATTGTTATCATTAATCAACATATTATTCAATAGCAATTCAGCTTGATCAACAGTTCTTTCCCTGAAAACACAACCAGGAGAACTATCCAGGTGGTCTCTGGAAGCATCGGTTAGTCCATTATAGAAGACATCAAGTATTTCATTTTTCTTAAGAGGATGATCAGGCAAAGCATTAAGTAATCGGAGAAGCCTCCCCCAAGCTTGTGGGAGACTCTCTTCTTCAATTTGCAAAAAAATATATATTTCCCTTACGGCAGCTTGTTTCTTATGAGCGGGAAAATATTTAGCAGAGAAGTAATAAATAATATCCTGGGGACTACGCACACAACCAGGATCAGGAGAATTAAACCATGTTTTAGCATCAACCTTTAACGAGAACGGAAATAACTTAAGGATATAGTAGTAACGAAACTTTTCCTAATTGGTGAATAGGGTGGCTATATCATTCAATTTAGTAAGATGTGCCACAACAGTTTCAGATTCATAGCCATGGAAAGGATCAGATTCAACCAAAGTAATTAACTCAGGATCGACAGATAAATCATAATCTTATCAAAAATACAGATAGGTGAAGTAGCAAAAGCAGGGTCATATTTAATTCTAGCATTCAAAGACTTTTCTTTCAGCTTAGCTAACAGTTTCTTAAGATCATACCTATCATTGCAAGATAAAAGATCTCAAGCAGTTTCTTCATCCATAACATAACCCTCAGGCACAATCGGCAATTCATATCTAGGGGGAGAATCTTCATTATCACTTTCATCAATATTATCAGTTTCAATAATTTCATTCTCCCTAGCCCTAGCAAGTTGTTCATCAAGAAATTCACCTAGTGGCACAATATTATCAAGCATAGAAGTAGTTTCATCATAAGTATCATGCATAGCAGAAGTGGCATCATCAAGAACATGTGTCATATCATATTCAATAGCAGGAGTAGGTGTCGCAAATTTACCCATAACAGAGGGTGAATCAAGTGCAGAGCTAGATGGCAGTTCCTTACCTCCCGTCGTAGTTGAGGGATAAATCTTGGTTTTTTCGTCTTTCAAGTTCTTCATAGTGATCAACAGATATAAATCCCAAGTGACTCAAAGAATATAGCTCTGCTCCCCGGCAACGGCGCCAGAAAATAGTCTTTATAACCCACAAGTATAGGGGATTGCAACAGTTTTTGAGGGTAGAGTATTCAATCCAAATTTATCGATTCGACACAAGGGGAGCCAAAGAATATTCTCAAGTACTAGCGGTTAAGTTGTCAATTCAACCACACCTAAATGACTTCATATCTGCAGCAAAGTATTTAGTAGCAAAGTAGTATGGAAATAACGGTAACGGTGGTAAAAGTAACAGTGGTAGTTTTGTAGCAATTGTAATAGTGGCAACAGAAAAGTAACTAAGCAAGGATCAATATGTGAAAATCTCATAGGCATTGGATCAGTGATCGATAATTATGTCGGATGCGATTCCTCATGTAATATTTATAACATAGGGATACACAGAACTAGCTCCAGTTCATCAATGTAATGTAGGCATGTATTCCGAATATAGTACTCATACGTGCTTATGGAAAAGAACTTGCATGGCATCTTTTGTCCTACCCTCCCATGGCAGTGGAGTCCTATTGGAAACTAAGGGATATTAAGGCCTCCTTTAATTAGAGTACCAGACCAAAGCATTAACACTTAGTGAATACATGAACTCCTCAAACAACGGTCATCACCAAGAGTGGTCCCAACTATTGTCACTTCGGGGTTGACGGATCATAACACATAGTAGGTGACTATTGACTTGCAAGATAGGATCAAGAACTCACATATATTCATGAAAACATAATAGGTTCAGATCTGAAATCATGGCACTCGGGCCCTAGTGACAAGCATTAAGCGTAGCAAAGTCATAGCAACATCAATCTTAGAACATAGTGGATACTAGGGATCAAACCCTAACAAAACTAACTCGATTACATGGTAAATCTCATCCAATCCATCACCGTCCAGCAAGCCTACGATGGAATTACTCACGCACGGCGATGAGCATCATGAAATTGGTGATAGAGGAAGGTTGATGATGACAACGGCGATGATCTCCACTCTCCGGAGCCTCGAACGGACTCCAGATCAGCCCTCCCGAGAGAGTTTAGGGCTTGGCGGCGGCTCCGTATCGTAAAACACGATGAATCCTTCTCTCTAATTTTTTTCTCCCCGAAACTGAATATATGGAGTTGGGTTGAGGTCGGTGGAGCCTCAGGGGCCCCACGAGACAGGGGACGCGCCCAAGGGGGGTGGGCGCGCCCCCCCACCCTTGTGGACAGGGTGTGGGCCCCCTGGTCTTGATTCTTTCGCCAGTATTTTTTATATATTACAAAAATATTCTCCGTGGATTTTCAGGTCATTCCGAGAACTTTTATTTCTGCACAAAAATAACACCATGGCAATTCTGCTGAAAACAACGTCAGTCCATGTTAGTTCCATTCAAATCATGCAAGTTAGAGTCCAAAACAAGGGCAAAAGTGTTTGGAAAAGTAGATACGCTGGAGACGTATCAAACCTCGCCAGCCGAACACAGGGGGACAGAAGAAATTTCCGCCGGAGATCAAAACAATGAACATGATCTATGCCACTCATACCCCCAAATAGGGAGCGCAAGCGCGCACTCTGAGATGTCTATGTCGTCGAGCCTGTTGCCCCTAAATTAAACCCATGGTCGGCCTGTCTAATCACTTTTGATCGCAGAGATCATCCGACTAGTATCCGTCACGGGGGTTCGGCTTCCCTAGTGCTCGACCCAATAATCGATGGATACCATCTCACTCGAGTCCTTATGGACGGCGGCATCAGTCTCAATCTGATATATCAGGACACTGTCCGCAAGATGGGGATCGACCCGTCAAGAATCAAGCAAGCAGCACGATGTTTAAAGGAGTGATACCGAGCGTAGAAGCCCACTACACGGGCTCTTTAACATTGGAGGTTGTATTCGTCTCTCCCGATAACTTTCGAAGCGAAGAGCTAATCTTTGGCATAGCTCCGTTCCAAAGTGGCTATCATGCACTACTCGGAAGAACGGCCTTCGACCGCTTTAATGCAGTCCCGCATTATGCTTATCTAAAGCTTAAAATGCTTGGACCACATGGCGTCATTACGGTCAATGGAAATATGGGGCACTCTCTCTATACGGAGGAGGACACTGCAGCATTAGCAGCCGAAGTCTAAAACGGCCTATTCAAGCCGGATAACTTATCGGTCGTTAAAACCGCCGACACAACTAAAAGTGTCCAACATACGCCTTAGTGCGGAAGCTCAGATGAACGTGAGCTAGATTAGCAGTTACACCCCCAACAACTGCCCCATAATGTGATGGCATATGTACCTCGTGTACATAATTATGCCCTCAAAATACCTTGAGCGGCGATGGGGGCACACTGCATACAAATAGTCCATAGTTCGGTTCGACCCTATTAGGACTCTAAAATTAGCTTTCAAGGTTCACTAAACGAACCGGTTTTGTTTATGGCCACACTAGATTTCTTTTCTTTTCCAGTTTTTTTTCTTTTTACAGATGGCCATCACACTCCCCCCTTCAAGGACACATCACAAAGGAGAAAACGGCGCAGATGTGCAGTAGGGACCCGTGCTAAGGTTTTTTTAAGATCAAGACCCTGTGTAAACCTTTGTTCTCTTTTTGTTCCATACTTCTCTGGCATGTAAAATGTCCAAGGAAGTTATCGGCATTATCTGTAAACATATGGCTCACCGTAGTATAAATGGGATATTTCAGAAACAGCTTGGCTTATATCTGTTTGGAGTTTTATTCTCTCACCACCTGTGTTCTCTCCCCATGTCAGATTGCCACATGTGCCTTGATAATAGGGTCCATTACCAGGGGCTGTATCTAGCCCGGTATATGTTGAAAAGACCGAACACCTATAGGGAGTATTCGGCGTCTTGGATATTTGCTTTATATGCATCAGTTCTGAATCATGTCTTGGGTCAATAGTTGGGTTGCCCGGCTACTGTGCTTACGTCTACGTTCCCGATTGTTCGGCTAGGGTGTAAAGGGAGAACTACTACGATTGTACTTCTGGCTCGTCCGGTCAAGTACCTCAGTAGAGAAATCTGAAAATTGACTGTCATGATATGCGAGAACCTAGTCCGCGATCCGGTGACTTAGTGTTATACTACGATCGATGGAGGTCTACCCCGTGTTATATGAAGGGTTGGTTTTTCGCCTAGCCGCGTACAAATGGATACCTTAATTCGGAAATACCATATTCGCACTAGGGGCTATTACCTAGCCCAACTTGTAAAACTCCTATGGATAAGTGAAAGCAATAACGCCGCATAGTCTGATTGCTTGGTTCGCTCCGCATACACCTCCTACACGGACCAAGACATTAGATAAAGAGTGTCTATGCATATGACTGAACACCCCAGTACTATTCACACAGGGGCTGAAGCCGACGTCTGGAAACTTTTAGAGTTAAATAAAATGACCGCATAGGAGGTAAAAGTCGCTCACATTACAATAGTGCAAAAGTTATATACATCGGTTCATAAGCTCAAGCCTTTACAACCGGATACAATTACTCAAGGATAACATCTTTTGAGCACTGGCCTTCTACAAGGTGGGCGCCTTCCATGACGTCCTCGAAGTATTTCTCCGGCTTGCGGTGTTCCTTGCCTGCGGACGGGCCAGTAGTAGCTCTATCCCGCGCCTTCATCTTCGCCCAGTGCACTTTCACATGGGCGAAGGCCATCTGTGCACCCTCTATACAGGCCAAGCACTTCAACGCGTCGACCCACGGACTCGCTTCGACGAGCCGCTTCACCAATCCGAAGTAGCTACTTGGGATTGGCTCAGCGGGCCACAACTGGACTATCAAGTCCCTCATGGCCGAACCTGCCATGTTGTGTAGCTCCACCAGCTGCTTCCTCTGGTCGTTGAGGGGCACAGGATGTTTTGGCGCATAGAACTGCGACCAGAACAGCTTCTCTGTGTCGTTCCCCTCCTGGGCTCGGAAGTATTGGGTGGCGTCAGCGCTGCTCCTCGGAAGATCAGCAAACACGCCTGGAGAACTCCATAACCGTGTCAGCCCAAGGTACTTCCGCCCTCCGAAGATGCTCTGTAAGAGAAAAGTCTTACCAGATGCTATCTCCCGCGCCTGCTTGATTTCTTCACAGGCGCTGTGCGACTCGCTTCGCGCATCCTGGGCAGCCTTAACTGCCACATTCAGCTCGGATGCTTATTCCGAAGCCTTCAACTCCAACGCCTCGCAGTTGCGAATAGCATCTTTGAGTTCGTCCTCGACTTCAAACACCCGAGCCACATGCTGTTGGCACGCGACCTTTTCGACCTCTAGATCAGCAACCACTTTGTCAGCGATCGCCCTGCTCGCCTCGGCCTCCTTCTTGGCTTTCGCGAGCTCTCCCTTAAGGGCCTCGAGCTCAGTGGCGCCAACTGTGTAATACATAATATCATAAAGAGTTTATACCCATACTCAATTACTTAGTCTTCTTGACATCTTAATTTTTTAATCCGCATACCTTGCGTTTCATCTAAATGCTAGTTGACGCGGTCGAGGTCCGCGTTGGCCAACAAAAGCTTCTGATTTAGTTCGGCAACTTCTGCATCTTGTCGAGTTGCCGCAACTAGTGAAGCCTGTTAAAAAACAAAAGCATATAGTTCAGCTCTATAATATGCTATACTATAAATACTTCGTCCGATTCTGTTCACAATCACACAAAGCATCATGGGCTACTGGCTATATATGTGTATATAAAACAAATAAAGTTCCATAAAGACCATTACATTGCTTACCTCAAAGCCCGTTAATAGGCTGTTGAAAGCTTCATTCCGTCCACCTTTGACGGACTGAATCTTCTTCATCACCATACCCATCATGGTGTGGTGCTCCTCCACGACGGAAGCACTCTGTAGTGCTCCCTCGAGAGGGTCCGGCGCCTCCGGATTGACCCCGGGCGCCGTCGTATCCTCCCCCACCTTGGGGGTCTGGTCTTCGGACCCCGGAGCCGCGCTAGGCTCTGGATTAATATTCGCGGGGCCCCGAATTGTTTGCCCCCCCCCACCCGTCTTCGGTCTCCATGGGGATTGTTTCCCCATGGTCAGCGGCAGCCGAGGTGTTACCCTCGATTGCTCTGTCACTTGCCCCGCCCCCATCTCCTCGAGCGGAAGACGCACACTGGGAGGACACTTCGGTGTCCCCGCCGGTCGCGGGCGATGGAGCTCGGACCAGCGGGTCACTCTCTGTCTCTCCAGGCGCTAGAGAGTTCCCCTCCGATAAGGAGGCATCGGGGTGTGCTCGGGGAGGGCTGTAGGTCAGCAGGTGAGAAATACTTAGAAAGCATTAAAATGCTAAATAAACAAGGTGCAACAAGTAATATATCCGAACAAACTCATGTTTTGGTCGGGGGCTTCTCCCTAGGCTTCACCACAAAGCTATGTTCGGACGATGAGTCCGAACGAACAGGGAGGTTCAGTCTCCTCCGGCGTGTGGCCTTGCTTGCATCAGCGGCGGCCGCCCTCTTCTTCCCCGTGCCCAGCGCAGGGGGCTCCTCTTCTTCTGCTTTGTCATCATCCTCCTCTTCGAAGGGGAGGATGTTGATCTCCTTGGACTTCCCGTCCGCAGGAAGGGGGACGCCCTCAGCCTCCTTGCTCTTCTTCTTGGACTTCTTATCCGGCACCTTGTACGGCGCCGAGACCAGCATGGCCGTCAGTTGAGGCGTCTTTGGGTATTCTGGCAAAGGTGCCGGACACTTAATACAGATTGCCTTCTTGGTCCAACCCTATATATCACGCAAAAACTCCAATTCCTATTATCATTAAATAAGAAAGGGATATATGTTCGGCAGAATTTTTGATTACCTCATGTGCGGTGAACGCGGTACTATAGTCCGCGTCCTCGGTTTCCTTCGTCCACTCCTTCTAGCTCTTGAAGAGATGCTTCCAGATCTCTTTGTGCATGAAGCCAAAGAGATGCTTCAGGGGCCGGTCTCCCGCCGGGTCGAACTCCCATAGGGAGGATCCCTGGTGTTGGCAGGGAAGAACAAGTTGGGCCAGCACTACCTGAATCACGGTTGTGAGTTGGTAGCCATTGGAGATCACACGGGACACACGGCCTGGAGTGTCGTCACCTTAGTGTGAAACCCCCAGTTCGGACCCTTATCGGTTCAAGAGGTTAGCCTCTCCGGGGGTCCAGATCTGAAGGCAGGCGCCACCGCCCATTTGGCGTTGCGGGGCTCAGTGATGTAGAAGCACTCCTGCTGCCAAACCTTGTTCGTCTCCACGAACGACCCCTTTGGCCAGGTTGTATTTGGGAGCTTGCTTATCACAGCTCCCCCGCACTCCGCATGTTGCCCGTCCACCACCTTCGGCTTCACGTTGAAGGTTTTGGGCCATAGGCTGAAGTGTGGGGGAACGCGGAGGAAAGCTTCACACACCACTATAAAAGCAGAGATGTGGAAGATTGAGTTCGGGGCTAGATCGTGGAAATCTAGCCCGTAGAAAAACAGCAAACCCTCAACAGAGGGGTGAAGCGGAAATCCTAGCCCCCTAACAAAGTGCGAGAGAAACACGACTCTAAGACCCGCCCTGGGATGGGAACCACCTGGCCCTTGGCACGGACTCGGTGTGCAATGTTAGGAGCGAGATAGCCCGCGCTCCGGAGATCCTCCATGGCTTTCTCAGTAACCGTAGAGGCCTCCCACTTGCCCTTGGCGCCGGATCCAGCCATTGCTGGGGAAGGAAGTGGTTGTTGAGGAACGGAGAACTGCAGGCACAAGAGATGAGGGTGCTGGGGCTAGGAAGATTGGAGAACTCGAGCTTGAAGAAAGCGTGGGGCTAATGAAAGGGATTGGTATCCTTTTATAATGCTATGAATACATAACGTCTCCCCACTTTAGCCGCAAACCTCGCCAGTTCCCAAAGCGGTCATGCGTAATGCGCGGTTTGGATGCTCACGTCACATTTATAAGGATCCCCTAATAAGCGGGCATGATATCTGCATTGATAGGACGTGTCAAAGGGGGTTATGCCTCGAAACACGAAACTGGGACCAAATAAAATGGTCTGGTATATTAGTGGGATCGACGAAACGCTTCACCAAAAAGTTGTTAGTAAAGACACATTATTCATTTCCTTTCGATACCTTGCCTTCGAGGATAAGGGTTGTACTAACCATGCAGAGCCGAACACAATACACTTTTTGCAGAAGATATATTCGGAAGAAGGAACCCGCCTTGCAATGAAGAAGACAATGCGGAAGCTGAACTCATCGTCATCGAAGACAGGTTCAGGGGCTACTGAGGGAGTCCTGGATTGAGGGGTCCTCGTGTGGCCGGATAAACTCGTGGTGGGCCGTGAAGATCATTGCTGAAGATCGTCTCTCATATCCACATAGGACTCATGTATGCGTATAATGGCAGGTTATATGTTCGGGTGTAATCTTTCCTTCCTCTGCAAGTTGGTTATGTACAAACCCTAGGCCCTCCGATGCATATATAAACTGGAGGGTTTAGTCCATAGTGGCTAGAGGACAACAGAATCTTAGGCTATGCTTTTAGGGTTTAGCCACTACGATCTCGAGGTAGATCAACTCTTGTAATCATATTCATCAATATTGACATAGCAGGAAGTAGGGTTTTACCTCGATCGAGAGGGCCTGAACCTTGGTAAACATCGTGTCCCCAGTCTCCTATTAACATCGATCCTTAGATGCATAGTTCGGGACCCCCTACCCGAGATCCGTCAGTTTTGACACCGACAACCACTTTTCCTCACATGGTTTTAATTGATAATGCAAATTCTACTAACCCTTGTTGTGAGCATGTGCATCTTGTGGAGGAGAATGCCAAGTTGAAAAAGCAACTTGAGAAAGGCCTTGTGTCTTGCATACAAGGTGAGAAGAACCTCAACGACCTTTTGAGCAATCAAAAGGAAGTTGTGGCCAAGGAAGGGATTGGGTTTGATCCCAATCCCAAGAAGAAGAAGAATGACAAGACCAAGCAACCCCGTCCTCTCAAGAAAACCTTTGTGAAGGAGGGAGAGGGCACTCCTAAGAAGAAGAAGAACAATGTGAAGGGTAGTGGAGTCAAGAAAGTCATTGCCACTCCTTCCAACAAAGCCAATGACTTTAACCTGTCTTATGTGTTATGCCGATGGACATGTTTTTGCTAAATTTGTTGATTCTTCTTATGAGTACATTGAGTGGTCTATTTGGGTTCCTAAGACCCTTGTTACTAACCTCAAAGGACCCATTACAAAATGGGTACCTAAATCCAGGCATTGATCTCTTGTAGGAGTTTGCTTCCGGTGGGGGATCATGGTTGCTCGATAGTGGAGCCACAAATCATATGACCGGAAGCAAAGACTTGGTGGTGGACGTGCACAAAGGTTCATCTATGGCCACCAATGTTTAATGGGGTGATGCATCATCTTCTAAGGTATTTGTTCTTGGCAAGGTTGTCGTTTCTCATGATCTCACGATCGAGAAAGTCATGCTTGTTGAGTCCCTAGCATACAATTTATTTTCCGTTCGTCAACTTGCACTCATGGGCTTTGCTACATTCTTTGATGTTGATATTGTGGTCCTCTTGTGGAGCAAGACTCTTAAAGTAGCCTTTGTTGGGCATGTCGAGAATGGTCTCTATGTGGTCAACTTCTCGGAGCGACCTACTAAGACTGCGACATGTCTAATGGCTAAAGTTGATGTGGGATGGCTTTGGCATCGCCGTTAGCCCATGTCAATATGAGATCTTTGCAAAGTCTTCTCAGGAGGGACCATGTCCGTGGACTAACAAAAGTTAGTTTTGCCAAAGATCATGCTTGCAGTGCTTGTATCGAAGGAAAGCTACATGAGAAGGCTCACCCTCCCATGACTATCATCTACTCGACGAGGCCTTTAGAGCTCCTTCACATGGATCTCTTTGGGCATCCATCCTTTGATAGTCTTGGGGGTAGAATGTATTGCTTGGTAATTATGGATGATTATTCAAGATACACTTGGGTATATTTCTTCAAGAGGAAGAGCGAGACCCAACAAACCTTCATCAACTTTGCAAATGAAGCTCAACATCAACATGATGCAAAGATCTTGATGATTCGAAGTGACAACGGCACCGAGTTCAAGAATTACAGCTTGGATGAGTTCCTTAGTGATGAGGGGATCAAGCATCAATATGCCGCACCTTATACCCCTCAACAAAATGGTGTGGCCGAGAGAAATAACCGGACATTGTTGGATGCGGCAAGGACCATGATGGCGGAGTTCAAGTCTCCGTACAACTTTTGGGCCGAAGCCATCAGCACTGCTTGTCATGCATCCAATCGGCTCTATCTCCGCAAAGGATTGAACAAGACTCCATATGAGATATTTACTGGTAACAAGCCCAACCTCAAGTGCTTCCGGGTGTTCGGGTGTAAGTGTTTCATGCTCACGAAAGGTGTTCATTTGTCTAAATTTGAAGCTAGAGCTCATGAGGGCATATTTGTTGGTTATGCTACAAACTCTCATGCTTACCGTGTCCTCAATAAGTCCAAGAGACTCATTGAGGAGACATGTAACATGGAGTTTGATGAGAATAACGGCTCCCAAGTGGAGCAAAGTGGTACTTGTGATGTAGGTGATGAAATTCCTCCTCAAGCCATAAGAAGAATGGGTGTTGGTCATATCCCACCCATTGAGGAACCCCTTGTGGCCGAAGGAGAAGGACAATGTTACATTCAAGTGGAACCATCACCAACCCAAGACCCACACGCTTTCGAAGAACAAAGTGAAGGCCCTCAACCCGATGAACAAGGAAAAGTGCAAGATCAACCGCAAGATGGTGTTGATCCACCAAGTGATGCACAAGGCCAAGTTCCCTCTCCCGAGCATGTCAAGATCAAGAGCAAGCTCAAGATCAAGAACAAGCTCATGATGACGCTCAAGATGATCAACTTATAGCTCCTCAACTAACACTTGAAGAGCAATTGGAGCGTCGTGCTGCCAAAGTTGCTTCTAGGCTCGCTTCTAGAGAGCATCACATGGAGAATATCCTTGGAAGCATTACAAAGGGGGTAAGCACTCGTAGACAATTAGCAAACTATTGTGCTCATCATGCGTTTGTCTCTAGTGTTGAACCCCAAAAGGTCTATGAGGCGCTTGAAGACCCTGACTGGCTCAACGCCATGCATGAAGAACTCCATAACTTCGAGCGCAACAAGGTGTGGCGTTTGGTGCCAAGGCCGAAGGAGAACCATAATGTCATTGGAACCAAATGGACCTTTAAGAACAAGCAAGATGCTCACGGGATTGTCATTCACAACAAGACTCGTTTGGTGGCTCAATGCTACTCCCAAGTCGAGGGTATTGACAACGGTGAAACCTTTGCCCCCGTTGCTCGCCTTAAATCTATTCGTTTGTTGCTTGCCTATGCTTCTCATCATAACTTTAAATTGCAACAAATGGATGTGAAAAGTGCTTTTATTAATGGTCCTCTTAATGAGTTGGTGTATGTCAAACAACCCCCGGGGTTTGAGGATCCTAAGTTCCGCAATCATGTGTATCAACTCGATAAGGCGCTCTATGACCTTAAACAAGCCCCACGTGCGTGGTATGAGCATCTTACCGAGTTGTTGCAAGATCGTGGGTTTGAAGTAGGGAAAATCGACCCCACTCTTTTTACTAAGAAGGTCAAAGGGGAGTTATTTGTATGCCAACTATATGTTTATGATATTATTTTTGGTTCACCTAACAAAGCTTTCAATGATGAGTTTGCCGCACTCATGACCGTAGAGTTTGAGATGTCCATGATGGGAGAGTTGAAGTTCTTCCTCG
The DNA here is from genome assembly GCA_902687465.1 of Secale cereale. Classification (NCBI taxonomy): domain Eukaryota; kingdom Viridiplantae; phylum Streptophyta; class Magnoliopsida; order Poales; family Poaceae; genus Secale; species Secale cereale. The sequence continues at coordinate 579,044,521 of LR738712.1, forward strand.
GGTTTGAAATCAAACAAAGAAGAGAATAAATCTTCATCAAACAAGCCAAATACACTCAAGACATGCTCAAGAGGTTCAATCTAGGTGATGTCAAGCCGGCTACTACTCCATTGCCTACCAAGTGCCAACTTGACATTGATCCCAATGGTAAAGCGGTGGATCAAAAGGTATATCATTCTATGATTGGATCCTTGCTTTACCTTTGTGCATCTAGACCGGATATCATGTTGAGTGTGGGAATTTGTGCACGGTTTCAAGCCTCACCTAAGGAAAGTCACTTTGTGGTTGTTAAGCGAATCTTTCGATATTTGGCTCGTACCCCAAACTTTGGCTTATGGTACCAAAGAGGAGCAAATTTCAACCTTGTAGGTTTCTCATATTCGGATTGGGCGGGAGACAAAGTGGATAGGAAGTCAACTTCCGGAGGATGCCAATTTCTTGGTTGCTCTTTGGTGAGTTGGTCTTCCAAGAAGCGAAGTTGTGTATCTCTCTCCTCCACCGAAGCCGAGTATGTGGCGGCCGACAGTTGTTGTGCTCAACTTTTATGGATGAGGCAAAATTTAAAGGATTACGGTGTCATTTGTGACGAAGTGCCTCTTTGGTGTGACAATGAAAGTGCCATCAAGATATCTCTCAACCCGGTGCAACACTTCAAGCCGAAGCATATTGAGATTCGGTATCACTTCATCCGGGAGCATATTCGGCGAGGGGAAATTGATCTTCACTATGTCAACACTCATGATAACCTTGCAGATATCTTCATGAAGCCTTTGGATGAAACAAGATTTCGCGAGTTCGGGCATGAGCTAAATATCATAGATTTGAGCAATGTGGATTGAAACTGTGCACACCTCCCCATACTCATCATGTTATCTTGTTTAGGTGTAGGCATGGACATAGGGGGAGTGTTGTTCTCTCAATGAACTCTCCCTCCCCCCATTATGCATAAATCGATCAACTCTTTCACATCTACCATTGTTGATATTATATATGTTCTTCAAATATGAGTAGTGGTCATGGGCCCAAGGTTAAAATCTTCGCGGTGCCATACCGCTTCACTCAAACATAGGTGGCCTCGGCCACCACCCTCTCTTTCGAGAGGTCTGTGTTTGTTGTCTTGTTTTCTCTTTGCCTTTTGTGCTTGTGTTTGTGGTGTTCCCTCTGATCTCTTGTGATCCTCTTTCTCTGAGCTAAGTTATTTTCTTTCTAAAAGAAGTTGTGAGCAAAAAGTCAGTCTAGAGTTCTTTTTCTGAGTTGGGCGGTACTACCGCTTGGAGCGCACGACACTACCGCTTATTAACTTAAGCGGTACTACCGCCCGCCCGAGCGGCACTACCGATGCGGAGTGAAACTTCAGGGTTAAGTGGGGGGTCGGGGAGTTCCTCTCCCCATACCCATTCGCCCCCATCTCGCTCTCATCTCCAACAAAGAACAAGCCGCACGAGGTCGCTGGTGGGCTGCCTCCTCCGGGCCGTGCTTCACCTTTTCCTTCAGTGGGATCAATCCCCACCCCTTCCTCAAGCCATGGATGCCGGTATTGCCACCCGTTTCCTTCGTGTTGCTTCTAGTTTCTAGATCTAGGTTTTAGGGGCAATAGGCATGCATTTCGATTTTTTTGGCCAAATCAAGGCTTGAGTAGGATGGCGAAGACCTCTAAACTGCTAGAATTGATGTTTGGTACGATTATTTTTTATTCTAGCCTCCCGGTAGTACCGGAAAGGACATGGCAGCTTGGGAACTGCCATTCCCCCGCCTGGAGCGGTACTGCCGCTCCAATGGAGCGGAACTACCGCTGGAGGCGGTACTACCGTCGAAGGCCAACATCTACAATAAACCTACCAAATATTGTTTTTTGTTCCTTTTTCTCTTGACTTATGCTCGTTCGTTCTTGCTATTTTTCGTGTTTGTGTGTTTGGCTCCAGGAGATGGCCCTTCGGAACATCCTTCTCATCGCATCAACCCCGGGCGCATCGGTTCAAACCTTTATCGCACCTCTGAGGCAGCAGGTGGTTCTGCAAGTGGCTCTGCTAGTGTTCCTTCCTCAAGTGCTCTGCCGTCTCAGTCTCAGTAGCCGTCCAAGAGTACTCCAAAGAAGCCAGCTAAGAAGGCCAAGTCTGTCATTGAAATGTCAAACAAGGAGTTTTGGGAGAGGCGTCGACGCAATCCCTATGAGCATCAGCAAGAGCCCGCCCTTGTCAACTATCTGTTTTGGAACCGCTTTCAGTATGCAACCTACTTTGATGTGCTCAAGGTCAAGAGGAATCTCTTTGTTTATGTTCGCACCATCGACATTGCTCATTTGGAAAAGGACATTGCTTACTTTGGCGAAGCTCTGGAGATGTGTAAACAGCTGAATATTCTCGACATCATGTCATTCAACAAGGACTTTGATGCAGATATGGTGGCTCAATTTTATGCCACTGTCCATCTTGGCACCGATGCAGAAAGGACTTTGACTTGGATGACTAATGGCAGGTGTGTGGTGGTCAAATGGAAAGCATTCATGGAGCTTCTTGGTGTTAAGATCACGGGCTTGAGAGTTCGGTTGGTTTTCGACCTCATCACAATGCCACCTCCACTCACAAACAGAACCTATGGCCTTATTGTACTATGAAGGCCAACCCTGAGACTCAGAAGGAGACGTATGAGCTGCCTGTTTTTCTGGATATCCTTCATCGCATCTTCAGGGAGACTCTCTTCCCTCGTATTGGGAACCAGGATATGGTTCACTCATATCTTGTGGACATGCTACTTTTATGCCAGCATCACAAGGAAAAGAACACTGGAGAAACATTGGATATCTCTCATGTCATGTGGTCTGAACTGTTGTCCGCCATCTCTGAGCGTAAGTGTCCAATCTATGCTACTTATATCATGCTCCTGATTGAGAAGGCTTGGGAGCACACCTATGTTGGGTACCAGCTGGCGACTGGCGAGTTGGTCTCTCACGAGATCAAGAGGCTTAGGAGGAAGGATCTCTGGAACACTCTGGTCACTCGTTCTGATATTCCGGTTGGTGCTGATGATGCTGAGGCAAAGGTTGATCAGGATGATGATGATGATTATGTGTCATCTGGAGCGGAGCCCTCTTGGGCAAAGAAGCTCAAGAGTAAGATGAAGAAGTTGTTCTGCATGGAGTCTCACAGACAGTACATGGCCCATGTGTCTCAGAAGAAGTCCAGGCCGTCATAAGGAGCTCATGCGTTAGCTTGGTGCCACGGTAGTCAGCGGCTTTGGCCGGATCACTGATGAGGAAGAATGGGTTCAGCAACACTGCCACTGGACTAACTCTGACCCTGAGCAGCCCCCAGCTGATGACGGAGGTGCAGATGATCACGCGGCAATGTGATGATGTTGTGCTTCTCTCTGTCCCCTTTTTTTGGTGTCTCGATGCTAAAGGGGGAGAGGTGGATTTGGATTTGCGTGTTGCGAGTGTGTTTCTCGTTTTAGGCTTTGTCTTTCCTTCTCGCAAACTTTCTTTGTCTGGTTTGGTTTGTGTTCGTGAGACCCAGTTACCATTACTTTAGTAGGTTGTGTGCTTATTTCCTGTTCTATCTTTACTCACCTACTACTTTACTCGCTTATGTCTCCTCACTGTTAGATGTTATCGGACTATAAAATATAGAGGGAGTGTTGATCCTAGAGTGTGTGCTTTGCATTCCAAAGGCAACTCATTTGAATGCACACATCTAGGGGGAGCCCGTCTATATTTTGTAGTCTTTGGGGTTTGCTTACTCCTATTGTTAATATATTCTGTGCAAATCATGTGTTGTCATCAATCCACCAAAAAGGAGGAGATTGAAAGGGTGTGTCTCTTCCTATGTGGTTTTGGTGATTGATGACAATGCATTTGCGGACTAATCGTGTGTGCTAAGTATTTCAGAGATCAATCCATTGGCACGAGACGATTATCTTCCCTCGAAGCTTTAAGCACAAGACGTGTCATCTTCCCCGTTTTTTGTTTTGGTGGACTTGAGTCGTAGGAGACACCGTTCTATCAAGAGAAGGTCCGCATTGGAAAGGCCAGGGTGGAATCATCACGTACACTTATTTTTGGCACCCTCAGATACTTTCTTGTGTTGGAGCTCTCTGCATCCTTCATACGGAGGCTCTTGTTGTTGGGCACGGTAGTACCGCCGCTGGGGCGGTAGTACCGCCTATGCCTACAAAGCGGTAGTACCGCTGCGCAGCGCAGTAGTACCGCTTGGGGCATATGCGGCAGTACCGTTCCAGTGAGGCTCCACTTTCGCGTCAATTCGAGGAGCTCTTTTCTCGTGTCGGGTTCTATGGTAGTAGCAACGGTAGTAGAAGTGGTAGTACCCCTTATAAGCGGTAGTACCACTGCCACCACCGCGGCTACTACCGCTCTCCTCAATTGTGCCTCGTCTTTTACACTGGGCGGTAGTACCGCTGGGGGCCGCGGTAGTACCGCTGCCACCTGCGGTTGTACCGCTCTATGCGCGTAGAAAAGGGGGTAACGGTTCACTTATCCCCTCCACTATATAAAGGGGTCTTCTTCCTCAAGAAGACTCACCTCTTCTCCCCCAAGCTCCGTTGTTGCTCCAAAAGCTTATTTTTGCCCGATCTCTCTCCCTAGCCAATCGAACTTGTTGATTTTCTAGGGATAGGTTGAGAAGGCCCAGATCTACACTTCCACCAAGACAAATTTGATTCCCCCCCACTAATCCCTTGCAGATCTTGTTACTCTTGGGTGTCTTAGCACCCTAGAGGGTTGAGGTCACCTCGAAACCATATTCCATTGTGGTGAAGCTTCGTGGTTTCGTTGGAAGCCTCCAATTAAGTTGTGGAGATAGCCCCAACCTCGTTTGTAAAGGTCCGGTCGCCGCCTTCAAGGGAACCAATAGTGGAATCACGACATCTCGCATTGTGTGAGGGCGTGAGGAGAATACAGTGGCCCTAGTGGCTTCTTGGGGAGCATTGTGCCTCGACACCGCTTCAACGGAGACGTACTTCCCCTCAAAGGGAAGGAACTTCGGTAACACATCCTCGTCTCCACCGGTTCCACTCTTTGTTATCTCTTACCTTTACTTGTACAAGTTTTATTGTGCTTTATTACTTGCTTGCTTGTAGGCTTGTTATTGTTGCATCATATAGGTTCCCAACGTAGTTGCACATCTAGACAACCTATTTTGTTGCTAAGTTTAATTTGGTCAAGAAAAGCTAAAAATTGTTAGTTGCCTATTCACCCCCCCCCCTCTAGTCAACCATATCGATCATTTCACATGATCATCTCATACAATAACGTATAACTCATCACGTCTTGACCATACCACATCACAACATGCCCTGCAAAAACAAGTTAGACATCCTCTACTTTGTCGTTGCAAGTTAATTTTACGTGGCTGCCATGGGCTTAGCAAGAACCGTTCTTACCTACGCATCAAAACCACAACGATTTTTCCTCAAGTGTGTTGTTTTAACCTTCACAACGACCGAGCGTAGTCACACCCGATTCAACTAAAGAGAGAGAGAGACAGACACCCGCCGGTCACCTTTAAGCAAGGAGTGCTCGTAACGGTGAAACCAGTCTCACGTAAGTATAAGTGTAATGTCGGTCCGGGCCGCTTCATCTCACAATACCGCCGAATCAAAGTATGACATGCTGGTAAACAGTATGAATATTATCGCCCACAACTCATTCTGTTCTACTCGTGCATATCATCTACGCATAGACCTGGCTCATGATGCCACTGTTGGGGAACGTAGTATTTCAAAAAAAAATCCTAGGAACATGCAAGATCTATCTAGGAGAAGCATAGCAACGAGCGGGAGAGAGTTTCTCCTACCCTCGTAGACCGAAAGTGGAAGTGTTTAGCAACGCGGTTGATGTAGTCGAACGTCTTCACGATCCAACTGATCCAAGTACCGAACGTACGGCACCTCCGCGATCTGCACACATTCAGTTCGGTGATGTCCCTTGAACTCTTGATCCAGTTGAGGTCGGTGGAGAGTTTTGTCAGCATGACGGCGTGGTGACGGTGTTGATGAAGTTACCGACGCAGGGCTTTGCCTAAGCACCGCGACAATATGACCGAGGTGTGTAACACTGGAGGGGGCACCACACACGGCTAAGAAATCAACTTGTGTGTCTATGGGGTGCCCCCTGGCCAGGTATATAAAGGAGTGGAGGAGGGGGCCGGGCGGCCTCCTATGGCGCGCCCCAAGGGGGGATTCCTACTCCTACTAGGAGTAGGTTTCCCCCCTTTCCTAGTCCAACTAGGAGGGGGAGGAAGGGGAAGAGGAGAAGAAGGAAAGGGGGGCCGACCCCCCTCCCAATTCGGATTGGGGGCTGTAACACCCCATATGTGATACCTTCCATATATGGCAATAAATAATTTATCATTTGATCCTTGTCATATTCCTTGGGGGTTATTTTTCAGTTATGCATTCTTATTGTATTGCAATGTCATTTTATTTTTTCCTTTTGCATTCATGCATTACTTCATCATCACCATGGCATCATGATCATGATAGCATTCTTACTTGTGTTGTGTTGGTCCTTATCGTAGCTTGTCATGTGAGTGCATATTGTTGTGTGTTGGTGGTAGCAAGACCATGGCCATGCTAAACCCTAACCCCCTCTTCTTCTAGCACCACTCACTTCCCTTCTTCTCCTTCCTTCATTTCTTTCTTTTCTTTAAGCAATTTCGCAAGTGACTAGCCACTTCCCAAAATGTTCATCTCCTCACCACATCCTTGTTACCTTGACCTAAGTCACCTTGCAAAGCTTCACCTCTTTTGGAATTGTTTTGGTTAGGTTTTAAAATGGCTCAAGTTTGAATTATTTTCAAACTTGAATTGTTTTACTTCCTCTAAAAATGCCCAGGACAATTTTATAAAATAGTGTGTAATTCCAGGAGCTTGAGGATATTTTTATATCTATCAAACTCCTCACCTAGCCCCCTGTACATTTTTTATGCAGCTGTTTATTATTTAAACAGAAGTTGTAAAGAAAAGAAAGGAGCAGCGCAGCCAGCAGCAGCCCAGCGGCGCAGCCACCTCGGCCCAGCAGCCAGCGCGGCGGCCCAGCCAGCTCCCCACGCGCGCAACCCGCCAACACGCGCAGTCGCGCCGTCTCCCTCCTCGCGACCGGGCCTGCCTGCCAACGACTCCCCCCTCGAGCGCTCACCTGCCCCGCTACAGCGTCGTCTCCCTCCTCTGCCTTCGGGAGCACCAATGCCGTGAGCTCGAGCTCATGGACGTCGAGGCTAGCGCGTCCCCGCACCCCCTATAAAGCAGCCACGCCCCTTGGGGTTTCCCCGTCTCCGCCGCCACCCAAAAGGGGTTCTTCCCCCTGCACCTTTCTCCTGCCCTGAGCGCTACAGGGAGCGCGTCCATGTTGCCGGCGACCCTCCAGTCGGGTCTAGCCACCAGCGTCATGTCCTACTGCTTCATCGGCGTCGACTACTTCCTCTCCATCACGAATTGGACGCCACCTCGTCTTCGCATCGTCGGCCGCGTTATCTTCTTCCCCTGCTTCCCCTGCTTCACGGTTCAGAAGAGCGTCTCTCCGATCAGCACCTCGTCGCCCTCCCCTTCACCCCCAATGTCCTCGTCGAGTCACTCAAGCCCGTGGTGAGCCGCTGCTCCTTCCCATCTCCTTCCCATCTCCTTCCCCGTCGTATTCCATCATCGTCGTTGCCGGCCTGCTCGCGTTGTTCTGCATCCTCAACTCGAGGCCTTGACCACGAGGTCATCGCCTTGTTCCCATGTGCACGCGCACCGCGCTTGCTCGCGCTCGCCGCATCCGCTACACGCTCACGCCCGCGCTTGCCTGCGCTCATGCACTCAGCAGTGACCCCCACAGCCCATTCTCTGGCACTCTCCGCACCTGCACACACCTGCATCGCCGCGGCCGTACGCCCGAGCCGAGCAACGCTCGAGCTTGAGTGCCTCTGCACCCCCCCTCGCAGCAGCCACTCCCGCACACCCGCCGCCGCCTTCGTGACGCCGCCGTTTCACCGTTGCCCACCAGTGCAGGACGGTGTCTTCTCTGGTGCAGAGGAGAAAGCACCCCGTCCGCCGTGGAGCTAGTTCAAAGGGAAGACGCACCCCCTTCTATCAACAACACCAGCAGCAGCGCGGTGGTTCGGGCCTCAGGTTTCGACCCGGCAGACCCACGTTTGAATCCCCACCGAGGACAGTGGAATTATTCCCCCCCATTTTGCCTTACCTGAGCCACTGACAGGCCGGCCCCACCTGTCGGCCTCCCATCACCTCACACCCACTCTCACACCCGCTGACGCCACCTCAGCTCCTCCTGGACCCACTAGTCATTGACTAGAGCGAGTCCAGGCTGTGTCAGCTTAGCCTTTTTCTTTTCTATTTTGTGTTTTTATTTTCTTTTTCTGCATTATCTTTGCATAATTTATATCTTTTAAAATATGCTTCTGTTGAAAATGAGTTATATATGAAAACTGCTTAGTTTTTCATGTAGAATATTAATATGCAGTTTTTTGCCATGTTTAAAAACATTTAAATTGTTGTTTGAGTTTATTTGTGTTTAAGAATGCTTAAACTTGTAAAAATCATAACTAAATAACCCTAACTCCAAATTTGACAAACTTTATATGTATTTGGGGTGGGAAAATGTGTAGGTTAATGTGGTGTTGTTACTTTGCATGTTCAACAACTTTAAAATGTGACTTTCTCAGATCTTTCCTATTTGTATTTAAATGAATATGGGAGTTTCCGAAAATTGTTATTTGTTCTTCCCGGTCCATTTAAAATGCTAGCATGTTGCTGTTAGTTCTAGAGTCACCCCTTGCCATGCTAAACAACTTATAAATATTGTTGGGTGCTTGTTTAAATAATCTACATAACCACTTGTGGCCATGTTAATGTTGTTTCCTTTTTTCTTGTCTCCTCATGTGTGTGATCTTGTTTATTGCCATGATGCTTGTGCACTCTTCTTGTTCCTAGGAGTTGCACCATATCTTTATCCATATGCATCATATTCATGCATCATGTGTTTGAGCATTGCATGATGATTGATCATTGTTCCGGTATTTGTTGTGTGTTGGTTAGAGCCCGGTGACGATTCGGAGTTCGAGGTTCCTTTCGAGGCTGAGTTTGAGGAGCAAGGTTACGATCCCTCCGTGGAATCAACAGGCAAGATGACCATTCCCAGATATCACTACTATCTTTGCCTATGCTAGATGTCTCGCTCTTTAGATATTGCCTCAATGCCTATTCCTGTTTGTCAGCCCCCTATTGTTGCCATGAAACACTCTAACCGCCTTCCTAGCAAACTGTTGTTTGGCTAAGTACGCATCGCTCAGCCCCTCTTATAGCATTGTTAGTTGCAGGTGAAGTTTTGAAGATTGCTCCATGATGAACTTGTTATTGGGTTAACACAATATAAATACCTGTTAAACTAATGCACCTATATATTGGTAATGGGTGGAAGGCTAAGTCTTTCTGCTTGGTGTTTTGTTCCACTCATGCCACCTTAGGAACCGATAAACCGGTGTTATGTTCCTTGATTTTGCGTTCCTAACATGGTTGGGGTTTATGGGCCCCCCTTGATAATTCGCTATGTTTAAAGCTTTTCCAGCAAGGCCCAACATTGGTTTTACATTTGCCTAATAACTAAAACTTGCATAGGGCATTGCAAACCCGAGTTCTTAATTAACAACCCGGGCCAGTGCTCCTCTTGAGTGTTGGTCCAAACTGGGGGTCCTACGGGGCCACCACGAGGAAACTCGAGGATTGGTTTTACCTGTAGCATCACCCATCCGGTCATGGCCTGAGACGAGATACACGCGGCTACTATCAGCGTGTCGGCACGCTGGGAGGTCTTGCTAGATTAGTTTTACCTTTGTCGAAATATCTTGAGCACGGGATTCCGAGAATACTCGGGTCTTCCCACTTTGGAGTTGCGACTCCGCAGATCGTGAGCTTGTGATGGGCGAAGTTGGGACACCCCTGCAGGGTTTGATCTTTCGAAAGCCGTGCCCGCGGTTATGTGGCAGATGGGAATTTGTTAATATCCGGTTGTAGATAACTTGACACCTTATCCATAAGAATACATGACCTGTGTGAGTAACCCTGGTGATCTCTTTCTGAAGGGCTTCGGGAAGTGAACACGGTGGGGTTATGTTTGATCATGAGTAGCTAGGATCACTTCTTGATCATTTTGGCGAACGTGGGCACTTGTTCTCTTCTCGCTCTAAACTCATAAGCTAGTGCTTAGTGCTTGCTGCAACCCTTGTTTATAGCCTTTCCACACCTAAGGTTTTTGGTAGTTTTGATACCCGGGAATGGGATTGCCGAGTCCTCTGTCGCTCACAGATTCAACACACACTAGATGCGAGTACTGCTGAGAACAATGCAGGAGATGGTTCAAAACTTCAGTGGGAGTTTGATGAAGAGCGTGGACGCTACTATGGTTCGTATCCCGACGATTAGTAGTGGTTCTTACTAGGAGGATCCGGGCTTGTGTTTTGGTATCTTTCTCATTTGGATTTTCGTCTGTAGTCGGACCCTGTGTTATTTGGATGATGTATGCTATTGTATTCATTGTGTGACGTGGCGAGTGTAAGCCAACTATCATTTTACAATTTCATCCCTGAATTTTACATGAGATGTGCAATGATACCATACTTGAGATCATTCTAGTATGCGCTTATGTCTTTAAGTCGTGCCTCGACATGTGGGAGACATAGTCGCATACTAGGCATTACAAGTTGGTATTCAGAGCCTTCTCTGACCAAGGAGCCCCCCTGATTGATCGAATCGCTGATGGTTGAGTCTAGGCACACACACAAAATGTTTTGAGTCCTATATATATATCGGAGAGTAGGATTTCTTTTTACTCCTCATCCCTTCATCGCTCTGGTGAGGACTCCTGACGTTGTTCTATCTCCCCTATTCTCAAAATTTCACTAATTTGTTTTAGGATCACGCGAGTATTGTTTGGATTGTTCCGATATCCTTGTGACGAGAACATTCTTCTCGATGCCTCCTGTCATTTAGGGGTTGTGGCAGTGTCCCGGGGAGTTGAGCTCCGAGGTGTTGTCGTCACAAATATATCGTAGCGGTTCTAGAATACCATAGTCGGCCGACATCGAAAACTCTTCTATGCGGTTAGTGGTGAGATAACCCCGACGTTACCCAGTACTGGGGAGATAGTTCGGGAGTATTGCCACAGCTAGTATAGCGGATGCGTTTCGAAGGTCCGAGGTAAACAATTTCCGAGGATGACTGGTTATGTGTTGACGGATGGATACAGCTGGATGTAGGTTTAGAGTTGGGTGCGCGGTGCTTCCCCTGTATCCCCAACACCAGATTGCATAACCGGAAAGCTTTGGGAATTAATAGGTTTTTTTCAAGTAGCTCGTAGGTATTCTTCCAACGAGTGTTTGGTATAGGTTTGGAGTTCAACATCTAGTGAAGAGGTTTCATGGGCGCTGTTCCAAATGGGAGTTGCATCTTAAAGGGTCCTTGGCTATGCTGATCCGGGGATTGCAACACCCTTTGTAACACGTACCATGGGGCATTCAGCACAAACATGTGGGATGAAACTTCTATCATGTATTTGTTCCATCTGCACCTTGTTGTTTTTATTTTATCTTTTATCTCCTAAGTGGCTTCTCGACAAGATTGTTGTACCATTAAGCTGTGGAATTCATTCGTTCATTTTGTTCGAATGTTCATTGTGAAGACTTATGTTGCAATATGTAGCCGTTGATTTAGCTTATCTGTTTTGCATCAATGGCTAACGGTTGTCATCATATTCAGGATGGCTCCTAAGAAGGTTCCCAACCCAAACCAAGAGGGTGAAGAAGAGCGTCCTCCTGAACGTCATCCTTCCCCTCCTCCTCCGTCTGAGGCATGGAGAGCTATTATGCAAGCAACTAACCAGAACACTCAAATGCTCATGCAGATGATGCAGAATTTCCAAGCCAATCAAGCAAATCAAGGCAATCATGGGAACCAAGGCCAAGGCAATCTGTTCAATCAACCTCACTTTGCGACACTGAACCAATTCCTGGCAAAACAACTAAAGTCATTCAGTTACTGTGTGGACCCGCTAGATGTTGAAGATTGGATCACGGACATCAAAAAGCACTTTGAATGCAGTAACGTGAGGCCTAAGGATTATGTCAAGTTTGCCACTTTCCAACTCAAAGATCAAGCTGCTGATTGGTGGCAACAGTACAAAGACTCCAGAGGTGGTCGTGAGATCTCGTGGACTGATTTCTACACAGATTTCCGTTCTTATCACATTCCAACCAGTGTCATCGAAGGCATGCGTGAGCAATTCCGCAACCTGAAGCAAGGCACTATGTCCGTCTATCAGTACAATATCAAGTTCCAGAATCTTGCCCGTTATGCAAAGCAAGACATCCCCGATCCCAAGAGCAAGATATATCAGTTCCGATGTGGTCTAAAAGATGAACTCCAACTTGCTCTCACCTTGTTCGAGCCGGATGAATTTGACCAATTCTACAATATGGCTCTCAAGCAAGAGGCAGCTTAGCTCAAGTGTGAAGCTTCCAAAAAGAGGATAAGAGATATTGTTCACTCCTCCTCTTCCTCTCAAGTGGTTTCCAAGCAGCAGAAGTTCTGGCTACCGCCTCCTCTAGTGCTCCGTCCTCCAAGCAACAACAAGCACTTAGGTGGTTGTGGATTCTCCCACCCACCCAACCCGAGCAACCAGTCCAAGCCTCAGTTCCAAGCTCCAAGACCAAGTGGTCCTTATCATCGGCCTCTTTCAGAAGTTACTTGCAACAAGTGTTCTCAGAAGGGTCACTATGCCAACAAGTGTCCCAACTCAAGGCGCCTTCCGCCTCCTCCACCTGTCAGCACTGCTATTGTCAAGCACAATCCTAAGTCGGCAAGAGTGAACCTAATGAATGCAACTCAAGCAGAGAATTCTTCCGATGTGATAATTGGTAATCTTCCAATTAACTCAATACCGGCTAAAGTCTTGTTTGATTCGGGTGCATCATGTTCTTTCATATCCCAACCTTTTGCATCGAAGCACAATGTTGACATCAAAAGTTTACCAAGGGAGTTATCAATTATTTCTCCGGGAAAACGAATGCATTCTAGCATGTTTGCTCCGGACATATCTATTCATATGGGTGATTACAGTTTTCTGGTTTCCCCGGTTATTCTCGGTAATGTCACACCCTGATTTTCATGCCACATTGCTTAAGCTAATAATCATGCTAAAATAGTTGATTTACAAAAAACTTTTGAGTGATTTTGACTTTGCTTGACTGATTTTCTGTCTGCTGTTTGCTAGTGCTCTAAAAATCAAATAAATCCTCCAACTCTTATACTTCATCTCCTTGTTCCAAAACCTTTTCCCAATGATCATGCCATGTGTATAGACCAGTATAGAATTTTCTTATAAAAATATTTTCGCCAAATAGTATTTTCTAAAATTAGTTTTCCAAAAACCCCTAAATTGAGGTTTGCACTACAAGTACCTTATTTAGGGTGTGAATTTTTTTTCAAAAGGTATATTTGAATCCTATTAGGTATAGGACTCCCATAAACCACAAAATTATAATTTTAAAAGTTATTTTCCTATTTTATTTAAAAGCTTTTTCTTAAGGCCAGAAATGGTCTTTAATAGGGAAAATTTATTTAACTATTTCAAAAATATTTGCCAAAATTCAGGGAAACTCATAGGACATATATTGTCCATATATAAGAGTTTCAGCACATGGTCATGTTCAAAATATTGGACAAATCCTTCCAAAACCCTTTCTGGATATTTCAAGCTTTTGAAATATTTACAAAGGAAATATTCTCTAAAAAATTCCAGGGAAATTCTATCATGTCAAATATGACATATTTGATGATCTTACAAAGCCTCATGCCTTGAAGATCAAGGAAACATCATCAAAACCCCTCAAAACCATTTTGTCCATATCTGAAGTTTGAGCAACTTTACATTGCCAAACTTGTCCAAATGCTCTCAAACTTGGTGCACATGCTAGAATGGTCTAATAAGACATCTAGACCAAATGGCACAAGCTTTGGAGTAGGGTAACTTGATCAGAGTACCCCAAAACCATTTCTGTTCAAATTCAAATTTGAACAACTTTACATTACCAACTTTTTACCTGGGGCTTCAAACTTTGTAGGCATGATCATAACCCCAAATTATGACACTACACCAAGTGGTGCATCAAGGGGAGATGGTTAGCTTAACTCAAACATGATGAAACCATTTCTGTTGATTTCTAAGGTTCACCAAAGTTACATTGGCAACTTTGCCCAAATGAGCTCAAATTTGGTGGAAGGGCCTAAATGTATGTGACATTTGATCCTGTTAAGTCTCATGTCAAGTGGAGTTATTTTGCTTGCCCAAATCTGCATCAAACAACTTATGCTATTTTTCCAAAACCATTGTTTTGACCCCTTTCACTATTCCCCTTTACCTCAAATTCTTACCACAGGTAAATCTGATCATCTTCTACCTCCAGTAACTTCCCCATGGCCAGAGCTCAATGATTGAGGGGTGAAAACCCCATTTTTACCCTTCTGGACAGCAACACTCTTCTCCTTTCTCACCTCCCTCCTCACTCCAATGGCCCTCCAGGGCATCCCAGGCCGTCTGTGCATTGTTTACTATCCCCTAGAGCTGTTGGACATTGGAGGGACACAGCCAGAGCGCAACGACACGCCCATGCCGGCCAAAGACACGCTCTGGAGCGCGCTACAGTGCGCCGATGCACTGTAGCTCGGCCCTCCCGAGGCACCCAGGCAGCATTGGGCAGAGCGAGCGTGTCCATCGAGGTTGCCTCGACGTCCACGACACGCCTCGCTGTCGGGCCCCTCCTCCCTTGCCCCCCTTATCCCTCCGTGAGCTCACCCAAGCGCGTCCATGGACGTTTCTCATGGTGCACCGCGGCCGCGTCTATTTAAGCCACCCCCGACCCTCTCTCTTTTCTTGGTTAGAACCCCCTCTCTCCCGTGAACCTCCCGGACGAGCCCCCTCTCCCCCTGGTGCTCTCTTCCCCTCTCCATGGCCGACGTGTCACCATCGGCCTCCTCCTAAATTCACTCCCTATGGCCTCCCCCTCTCATTTTTGACTCCACTAGGACACCTGCAACCTCACCGCAGGTCTCTCCCGAGCTCCATTCGCTCCTCCCAGCGGCCATACCACTGAACCCATCATCGGCATCACCATCTTCCGCCATGACTGTGGCTCCGCTCGCCCTCGTCCTCCCCTGGACGTGCAGGCAGTCGGGGCGGGTGCGGCGCAATTCCCCGAGCACGCCCATGCCCCCGGCGCGACCAATAGTGGCCAATGGCGCCGGCTGCCGACGCCGGCATCGCCCGTGCCTCCTCCTCTGCGTCGGGCGGGGGGAGGACGACGAACCCGCCAGGCGGGCCCCGCCTGTAAGCGCCACGAGGCCGGTGGGAGCATCTGACGGGTGCCCC